>CM022297.1:500664059-501266465 GCA_011799875.1 Thinopyrum elongatum | reverse complement strand
ATTGACTCTAGTGCAAGTGGGAGACGAAGGAAATATGCCCTAGAGGCAAATAATAATAAAATTGTATTTTATATCATATATCATGATAAGTGTTATTATTCATGCTAGATTGATTAACCGGAAACTTGATACATGTGTGGATACATAGACAAAACACCATGTACTTAGTAAGCCTCTCATACTAGACTAGCTCGTTAATCAAAGTGGTTAAGTTTCCTAACCATAGACATGTGTTGTCTTTGATGAACGGGATCACATCATAGGAGAATGATGTGATGACAAGACCCACCGTTAGCCATAGCATTTTGATCGTTCAGTTTTATTGTTGTGCTTTCTCATGTCAAAATACATATTCCTTCGACTATGAGATTATGCAACTCCGGTACGGAGGAATGCCTGTGTGCTATCAAACGTCACAACGTAACTGGGTGAATTTAAAGATGCTCTAAAGGTATCTCCGAAGGTGTTTGTTGGGTTGGCATAGATCGAGATTAGGATTGTCACTCGAGTATCGGAGAGGTATCTCTGGGCCTCTCGGTAATACACATATAAGAAGCCTTGCAAAAAAGTGACTAAGAGTTAGTTGCGGGATGATGTATTACGGAATGAGTAAATAGACTGCCGGTAACGAGGATTGAACTAGGTATGAAGATACCGACGATCGATCTCGGGCAAGTAACATACCGAGGACAAAGGAATAACGTATGTGTCATAACGGTTCGACCGATAAAGATCTTCGTACAATATGTAGGAGCCAATATGAGCATCCAGGTCCGCTATTGTTATTGACCGGAGAGGTGTCCGGTCATGTTCTACATAGTTCTCGAACCTGTAGGTCCGCACGCTTAATGTTCGATGACGATTTGATTATATGAGTTATGTGATTTGGTGACGAATGTTGTTCGGAGTCCCGGATGAGATCACGGACATGACGAGGAGTCTCGAAATGGTTGAGAGGTAAAGATGATATATAGGACAATGGTATTCGAAAACCGGAAGTGTTCGAAGGGTACGGGTATATATCGGATCATTGGAAGGGGTCGGGCACCCGGCAAAAGATATGGGGCCTAATGGGCAAGAGGGGAAACACAGCAGCCAGCAAGGGGTGCTGCGCCCCCATATGGGCCGCACCTGAGGGGAAGGAAAGAGGGGAAGAGTGAAGGAAGGGGAGGGATTCGGCCTACCCCTTCCTTCCCTCCTCCTCCTCCTTCCTTTCCCCTCGGGAATAAGGAAGGGGGCCGGGGAGACCGAATTGGGGAGGCGCCCAAGTAGGATTTCCCTACTTGGGGCGCCCCCTGATACTCCCCTCCCTCTCCCACCTATATATACATGGGGAGGGGGCGCCTAGAACACACAACACAACATCTGTTAGCCGTGTGCGGCGCCCCCTCCAACAGATTACCACCCCGGCCATATTCTCGCAGTGCTTAGGCAAAGCCCGGCGCGGATCACTTCACATCACCGTCACCACGCGTCGTGTGACGGAACTCATCTACTCCCTCAACACTTTGCTGGATCAAGAGTTCGAGGGACGTCATCGAGTGAGAACGTGTGCAGAACTGGAGGTGCCGTACGTTCGGTGCTTGATCGGTCGGAACGAGAAGAAGTTCGACTACATCAACCGCGTTGTCAAACGCTTCCGCTTCGTGCTACGAGGGTACGTAGCACACTCTTCCCCTCTCGTGCTATGCATCTCCTAGATAGATCTTGCGTGAGCGTAGATTTTTTTTTGAATGCATGCTAACGTTTCCAACAATAGACAGTTTTGATCTTCTGGTTCTCGCACAGCCAAGTTTAAGCTAATAGAAATGTAACTTTTTTGCATTGTTTGATGACCATATGGTCTGGTACTGAACCATGAAAATTCTTATCATCTTTGCAATGCTAGATTTTCTTTTTGCATCTGTGTATGCCCAGTTGCCCCCCCCCCCACACACACCTCAAATCCTCAGCTCCGCTTGAATCCACGCCACACCATCTCCCCCACACACACTACACGAAAACTCCCTCTCCAAGATGAGAGACTAGGCCGGTCCTGAGATTTTGGGGGCCGGGAAACAAATTTTTTGGGCCTATTAATACTAGGGATGTTTCTAAAAAAATACTAGTGATCGTATGTGGCTTGCATATGACTATACGATCATGTCTCCGCACTTGATCATGAGTAAAATTTTAAAAATTTTTTGGAACGTTAGAATCTAAAACGCACGAAAACAAAAATAGGGAGTACAATAATATGGATACCATGACTTTTTTTTAGTTTCACAAGAGTTTAAAGCTCTTGAATTTGCAATGATGTGAGTGAATATACATGCAATTACATAAGACAATTTGAAAGATCTCTAAACCTCAAATGTAATGAAAATAAATGTAGCAAAAGCACAACAAAATCTATGAAATATTCCATTCCAATTAAGAAGCCTTATTTTTACTATCTCTTCCACATATTCTAAAATCCGTCTTTTGAAATCTAAAGTCTCAGCACACAAATCTACTTTTATAAACATATAAGTAGATTCGTCATTGATCCAATTAATTATTTTTAACATAAGTGATATAATGTGAGGATAATAACAAGCATGTTACCTCACAATGGCTGAATTCAGACACGGTAATATGATACACCTTGGATTCACATAGAATGATCGGTAATCCGGCGCTTTGCAGGAAGGTGGAGTGAACTGGCGGTGGATGGGAGGGGCTTGGCCATGCGATTGGCCGTGCATGCGCGTGTGCATTCCGGGTATGGAGACCGAGTGTGGCGAGCGGAGTTCGCGGCGTCCATGCGTGGGCATGTGATTTTCGCGATCGGAGGGATGGGTCTGGTGGACAGGGGAATTAGGGATTGACATATGGTGCAATCTTTTTTTTTAATAGTAAAATCTTAATAGGAAAAAATGATTGTAGCGATTTCTGTCAGAAAAATCTGAAAATCCAAAAGAAATAAGGCAACACAACGTCCTTGGGTTATGGGCTATCTACCTCAAAAAAAAAAAAGCGAGTCCCGTGACTCGAACTCAGGTCCTCATTCTAAGTTCGATAAGGTGTAACAACTAGGACGCCTCAAGAGTGTGACTACTGTCCCCTTTACTCTCGCTTTTCTTTCTACTATCCGCGGTTCATTGGTTGGTTTTTGAGAAGTTTGTATACGGATTTTCTTTTTCTTTATTATTTTGCTTTTTTTCTAAAATGCGTGAATTTTTCCAAATTCGATAAAAAAATCAAAATCAAAACTCATGTACATTTTCATTTTGATGAATTTTTTTTCAAAAAAACAATGAACTTTTTGCAAATTTGATGAACTTTTTTCTAAATTCGATCAACTTTTTTTAAAGATGATGAACTTTTTTTCATCAATGAACTTTTTTACAAAATTGATCAATGTTTTAAAAAAATATTGAAAATATTCAAATTGGATGAATTTTTTTTTAAATTCATGAACTTCTTTTAAGATTGTGAACTTTTTCGAAAACTGCAAAGTTTGATGAACTTTTTTGAATTCCCATGAACTTTTTCAAAATTTGAACTATTTTCCATGTGGTGAACTTTTCTTATGAAATTTATGGTTTTCTTTCCCAATTTACGTTTTTTTTTAAATGATTTATAGAGGTACGGAAATTAATGTTGTACTAAAGGAATTACAAATACTTTGTTTGCGGTATGTAAAAAAACAAACGTGCTTCAGGTCTAGTGGTCATTGCGCCACTGATTTTTGTTAGCGTCTGAAGCACTTTGTGTTTTACATACCGCAAGCAAAGCTATTTTGATAATTCCTTTAGTACAACACTAAAAATAATTTCTGTACCTTATAAAATATTTTAAAAATAAAACGTAAATTGGAAAAAAAAAAACATAAATTTCCAATAAAAAAGTTCACCAGCATGAAAAAAAGTCATGGAATTCGAAAAAAAGTTCATCAAATTTGAAGAAAAATGTGCCACGGTTTTGGAAAAAAGTTTACAAAACTTAAAAGAAGGTCATGATTTTTTAAAATTTATCCAATTTGAAATAAAGTTCAAATTTTTTTAAAAGTTCATCAATTTTGGAAAAAGTTCATCATGTTAAAAAAAAGTCATCAATTTGGAAAAAATTCATTGAATTGGAAAAAAGTGCATCATCTTTTAAAAAGTTCATCAAATTTAGAAAAAAAGTTCAAGAATTTGAAAAAAGTTCATTGCATTTGAAAAAAAGTACCATCAAAAATGAAAAACGTACATTGATTTTGATTTTTTATCGAATTTGGAAAAAAGTGCACGCATTTAGAAAAGCAAAATAATAAGAAAAGAAAATCCGTATACAAACTTTCAAAAACCAACCAATGAAACGCGCAGATAGTAGAAAGAAAATATAGGAGTAAAGGGCAAGTAGTCACATCATTGAGGGTCCTAGTGGTTAGACCGTATCGAATGAAGATGAGGACTGAGTTCGAGTCACGCCACTCGTGTTCTTTTTTGAAGTTGAAAACAAAAGTGAAAAAAGGGAGACGATGGGCCGAGCCCAGCTAGCGCGGCTGCAGGCGCCGGTTGCAGAAACAGTAAAAAACCGGCGCTGCAGCGCTAAATAGGAGTGCCGCGGACACCAGTGCTGCTGAGATTTTTTTTCATGATCTATGCTATGGGCTAGTGCGTACATGGTGGGTAGGGGCCCCTGGATGTTGGGGGCCCGAGGGGGGCGTCCCCCCCCAGGCCGGTCCTATGGAAGATGGGCGCGGCACTCGGCGGAGCAGCGCTGTTGCTGGGAGCCGGGTACGCCATAACGTCGGATATGGCAAGGTGGGAGTTGGCGTGCGAGGCAGGGATGTTGAGATGTGGGCAGGAGGAGGCGGGGCGGCGAATGTGCTCGTCGCCGGCGTGGAGGTGCGGACGCGGTGGGAGGAGAAGAGTTCCTCCACTGTGTTCCCATCCATGGTGGCTGGAGCTGCAACGCGTCTCCGACGGAGGAGGCTCAGGAACCATTTCACGACGAGTCTCAGTCAGACGACTAATGGTGGAGTTAGTGCATGGCTGGGGGGGGGGGGGGGGGGGGCAGGCCACCCTCCCTCCCCCCCCCCAGATTTGTATATGCAGGCATAATTTTTTTCTAGATAGAGAGCTTAGATGATGAAATTTATGTGTTTGGCCCCCTCACTAGTCATACCGCCGGATATGGCGAAGGTGGGGAGTGTGGAGTGCGAGGCAAGGATGTTGAGATGTGGGCAGGAGGAGGCGGGGAGCGGATGTGGTCGTCGCCGGCGGTGGAGGTGCGGACGCGTGGGGAGGAGAAGAGTTCCTCCACTGTGTTCCCATCCATGGTGGACTGGAGCTGCAACGCGTCTCGACGAGGAGGGCTCAGGAACCAATTTCAGCGACGAGTCTAGTCAGACGACTCAATGGTGGAGCTAGTGCATGGCTGGGGGGGGGCATAGCCCCCCCCCCCCCCCCCCTCTCCCGGATTTGCATATGCATGCATAATTTTTCTAGAGCTTAGATGATGAAATTTTATGTGTTTGGCCCCCCAATAGCTCATAAATTCTATTTGCCCCACCCCAAAGAACTTGGTCAGCTCCGCCACTAAGACAACTGATCTATATCCCCCTCACAGGTGCATCTCGTTTGCCGTGGAAGAAGGAGGTTCACACGACACTTGTTCGACTGCATCCGTTTGCGTGCTCTCCCCATTTGATGTTGTTTCCGTACCAACTGGTTTGGAGTAGTAGTTTAGTTGGATCGTACTGATGAACTAGTTTCTTGGATGTCTTGGGGGGGGGGGGGGGGGGGGGGGGGGTCAAGTGATTATGGTCTTGGGGGTCTTGGGACAATTTGGGATTTATTATGCATATGTTTTGGGAATTTCTAGTTGCTAGGCTGTGGTTTATCTATGTGCGGAGGAGGGATACAGGCGCTGCTGCTCATCATGTTGCTGTAATGCTGTTGCTGGACTCCTCACTCTATTTGTGCTAAGACTATTAATGACCGGACCATGTTATTTGTTTGTTTCATTGAGACTCTTTACCTAGGCGTGTAATCTGCATTCGGTACTAGTAACGCTATCGTTATTCTAATATATCAGAGTAAAACTGTTTACTCCTTTCTGGCAAAACCTCGATATGTTATTAGTCAAGTACGGTAGTTATCTACGTGACTTGGATCACTCGCAGATATAGGTTGCCGTCTTATTTGTTGATCAAGATTGGCATTTGCAATCTTCGATTCCTATTGCCGGTACTTAGCTTAGGCAAATTGGAGCTAAGATATAAAGGACAGGAGTGATAAAAACTAGTATGTGCGATGATGTTAAGTGCATTGCATGCTCACGCTTCTCGAAACAACTTGGAACTAAGTAGTATGAAGAACACCATGCATTTTCTGTCTTACTAAGAGCTTCTGTGCGCATAAACCCAGCAATGGTCGGTCGCGCACTTTTGACGTACTTTTTGGCTGATATATTATGTAAATCACGAAGATGCATGTCACTACAAGTAGGGCCCCACATAAACAACGTATGGGCTGGAGCTGTCCACGCTTCTTGCATACACTAACAGCGCTTAGATACGTTTTACGCAACACATATGATAAGGCCGGATTAGCAGGAGCTAGCTACAACGCCAACAGAGGGTTTCCTGATATTAACAAGGAAAGGCACAAACTTATACAAAAACCTTGCTTTTTCCCAATGATCAGAAATGCAAACGAGCTAGCCCTAATAAATCACATTAATTACTTAGTTACTAGAAAAAACTAGTAAAGAAATGCACCCTACTGCGGGCGATGCTAATCCGCGCGCGGCCGGCTAGCGCTCGCTTTCGGACAGCCAGAATTGGAAAGTGCACTTAAAGCATAACTTAGAGGGTTTGTAATCCAGAGTGCCCCACAACCCCACCCCCCTGAATATGGGAGCTTCCTATTTACCGCATTGTCTGCGGAAATAGACGCCTCTTCGCATAGAGCGCGCACAATGGGCCCGCCATTAGGGTAAAAACTCTTAGCGTAGGTTCGGCGCAAAAATTCGAAAAAGAAATTATGCAACAAGGAATCGATCTACCAGACCTTCTGTTGAGGTCGGCAACTCAATAGCCAGTCAAACTGACAAATGAATTTGGAAAAGTGTAGCGCCCAGTCTAAAGAAACAAACCACAGCAGCGTAACTAAAACATTACCATGTGTTAACAAAACGAAACAATTTATTAAATTTCAATTTCTTGAAAATGAGAACAATATTTTGAAAAACACGAACAATCTTTGAAACTTGGAACACCTTTTGGAATGAAGATATATTGAAAACATGCGAACGAAAAAATTGAAATTCCAAATAATTTTCAAACATGAACAAAATTAAAACTTTGAACTTCTTCAAAAAACACATATTAATTAGAAATTGTGGAACAAATTTGGAAACCTGAAAAAATTTAGAAACATAAAAAATTGACCCTAATTTTTTGGGAAATAATCAAATTTGAAGAATTTTTAATGAACAGTTTTAGAAACATGAACAAAAAATTTCAAACTCTCAACTTTCATGAAAAACTGATCAAATTTTGAAATTCTGAACATTTATACTGAAAAATGAATAAATTTACAAATACTGAAAAAAAATTAGAAAACATGATTTTCTTGAAATACAATTTTTTTTTGGATATTTCGAAAAATAAGAAAACATGAACAAAATTGGAACTCCAAACGTTTACAGAGACAAATTTTAAATACAGAAAATTTCAGAAATTGCGAACAAATTTTTTAAAATGGGAATTTTTTGGAATTCTGAACATTTTTGCAAATTTTTTAAGAGGAACATTTTAAATTGTGAACAAATTTTGAAACTATGACAATGTTTAAAATTCTGAAACAAATTTTGAAAATAAGAACATTTTTGAAATTTGATTGTTATTGAAATTTCAAAAAATCTTGAAAAGAATTACATAAAAAAATAAAGAAATAAATAAAAATAAACAAAGAACATTTTTTGTTCCTTGATTTGTTCACAATTTTTTGAATCCTTGAACAATTTTTGAAACAAGAAAATTTTTCAAACTTAGAACAAAATTTTAAATGAGAACATTTTTAAAATTTTCATGTTTTGGAAAACATAAACATTTTTATGTAATCATGAACATTTTAAAACTGTGAAATGTTCTTAAAAAACGAGAAGGAACAAGAGAAAATAAGCAGAAAAAATGAAACAAGAAGATGAAAAAAAACAGTAAGAAAACCGGAACAAGCAGTGAAGGAACAGAACAGGCAAAACTCAGTTAAAAAAACGGAGAAAATCTTCCAGAACAGCCCAAAACCGGAAGCCTGTGCTAGCTTTGAGTGGGCCGGACACCTGCTCGCGCCTTGCGATTCGCTAGTAATTAGACGCAGAGTGCGTCAAATAGGAAATTCCCTGAATACAGGGGGCCGAGAGATTTGAAGTGGGTAAATTGGATGGGGCCGGCATGCATGCATGTTTTAACCAGCCGTGAGCTGCAGGCACAACCGCATCCAACGTTGTGGGCCCTGATGGATAAAGGTGTCGGTTTGACCCTTCAGCTTTAGATAGATCGCATCTTCAGTGTACTATGTCTTCGTCATCGTCTATGATCATCGTATTTATTGAGAATAAATTTACTCTTATTCTTTGGTGGTGCATGAGATTAGAGAGTTTTCTGTCCCGCAGTCTCGATTATTCGGATCTGATGAGTTTAGGTTGGTGTGTCAAACTTTTCTGTTGGTTTGATTCTTTGTGAAGTTGAAGTGTTTCATCGACAAACATGGTGAGATTTTGTGATCCGATGTCTCGCACTTCTAGGGGATATCCCCGGGCCAAGTACGTTCACCGATCAAGGACTTCCCATCTTTTTGGATGGGCGACTCAAGGTGCTTTCAAAAACCATTTTGGGTAATATTCGTGCGGGTGAAAGAGCGACAACCTCGTTGCTCCAGTCCAATTGCAGCTTTTTTACCGAAGTCTTTGGAGTATTTCTTCAACAGAGATTGATGCAGCGAAGAAGGTGTTTCTTAGAGATTCATTGTAGTTCTTAGTCATAGGAGTTACTTTGTTATTTTGGGGATTTTAGATCCGAAATCAATGTACTATAATGTTATAAGTATGATATATTATTGCACACTAAGGAATAGCACCCTATGCCGACGGCCCTGGGCAGTCGGCTAGCCCTGATTGGCCGTCGGGACGGCCTATGCCGACGGCCTCGTCGCATAGGGGCCGTCGGCACATCTTGTCGGCGTAGCCATGGAGGCCGTCGGCATAGATCTATCCCGACGTTGTCGTACATCTATGCGACGGCCCCGGCCGGTCGCAACGTTCCCGCCTAACGGCGGCCGCCGTCAAAGTGCTGACCAACGGCTTCGCACGTGGACATCTATGCCGACGGTGCGGCCGTGGCTTAGTTTGAAGAAACTAGCCGACGGCAGACTTCGCATAGCCGCGCACGTGGCGAGCAGCCATAGGTCCTGGGGGAGGGGGCTATGCCGACGGACTACTGGTGCCGCCTAGTTTGAAACTACGGACGGCTAGCCGTCGCCATAGCTCCGCCCAGGAGGCCGTTGCTGACAGTGGCAGATATGCGACGGCCTAGCTGTGGCCTAGTTTGAAACTATGCCGACGGTCTTGCTGGCGGATAGCTGCCAGTGTCAGCAACTGGGTGTCGCGCCAGCTCTAGGGACGGCCTAGCCGTCGGCATGTTGCATGATTTTTTTTTCTGTTGTTTTCAGATCAATCAATTTCAAAATACAACAGATATATGATGGAAATTGCACAATAAAACACATCTAAGTATGCATATACAACAATATATACATAAGCATCATCACAAAGGACCATCAAAAAGTAACCGAAAGGATCTCATCACCACACAACAAGCATCTAAAGGATTTCATTCACCACACACAAGTCGTCTAAGGATATCATCACCACACACAAGTCATCTAAAGAAAACATAAGAATAAGCACACAAGTAACCGAAATGCTTAAGCGCCAGACGTCGAGCACCGCGGAGGTCGTCACCGCCAACCGACCGCCGAAGCCCAGGTCGTCATGTTAGCGGCAGCGCTAACCGGCCAAGACGCCTCCACTCCGCCTCCGTGGATCGGAGTGGTCGGGCTCCGTGACGCGGGAGTGCTGCGAAGACCCACCGCCAACGGTAGATCCTCGGTTCCTGGATGTTGAAAACACATTTAACGGGATATATGACTGTGTGAAAAGGCATTGATATGCTTTTGGGT
The DNA here is from genome assembly GCA_011799875.1 of Thinopyrum elongatum. Classification (NCBI taxonomy): domain Eukaryota; kingdom Viridiplantae; phylum Streptophyta; class Magnoliopsida; order Poales; family Poaceae; genus Thinopyrum; species Thinopyrum elongatum. Next base: position 501,256,269 of record CM022297.1, on the reverse strand, counting down.
GAATAGATTGGGTGATGAACGTAACCGGCGCAGGGGGCCGCGTTCTGTGCACAAAGCTCCTCAAAGGTCGAGCCTGGTTGTGCCTGGCAGGAATTGATGCTGGTTGCAACTGAGGACACCTGACGCGGTCTGCACATTCCCTGAACAAGCGTGCTGCATCTTGCGATCCACTCTGCTCATGGTATGCCATAAAGCCTCTCGTGCCAAGCCATGGTCTCCTGCGTGTTGTACTCCAGGTAGCCTACGGTATGACATGATGGACTCATAAAAATTAAATCGGAAATAAAGTGAGCAAGGAAGATAGAAGGAAATACTTAACAGATTGCCGCTCCGAAAGGGACTGTGACTGTGCACTGGTCACTGGGTGCTCGTGCGCTGGCCTCAGGCTGGGTCGATCCGACGGAGCTTGGTGTAGGAGATAGTAGGAGTGATCAACAGCATCGAGAACCGCCTCCGACCGTGCTCCTTCGGCCCCATGCCCACCACCACCCTATCGTCCAGATCCGCCGCAATGGGGTCAGGTGTGTCAGGATGTAACTTCAGATACCCTTCGGAGTAGGCCTTCTTCCTCCGCAGGGTTCTTGCCGTAGACTTGGGCTCGCCAGGCTTGGGGTCCTTCCGGTATGGGCGATCTCCCACGCATGCATGTGTGAGAGCGGCCGCTCAGTTTTCCTCCTGCACCACCAAATAGAGGTTAGTTCAACATAAGAAAGTGATGGTAAATAGACGAAGAAGATGTTTAATGGGGTTAGTCATACATTAACTGCCTTGTGGGAGATAGTGGTTTCGGTTTCCCTGAGCATGTACTCCCTCCTTCCTCGGTAGCCTTGTGTTTTGATTCTCATAGCCGCCCAGGCTCCAGCCTCATCACACCAAAGATCCACCAATGCGCCCAGGACTCGTTCTTTTCCATAACCCCAATTTGGACACACCTACATAATGAAGCATAAGGCATGTCAACACGAAACGGTGAAATGTACCACAAGGTAATGAAAGCATAATGAAAAATCTTTTATACTTACCGCCAAGAACTGTCCTCTCCAAGGTAATGCCCATCCTCCGCGCTTCTGCCTTGGTCATCTTCACACCAAGATAGTCGTGGTAGTATGTCGAGATGGCCACATAGCGCACCTCGTACTGCATGGCGGGCCTTCTTCTTGCATTGGTGCAGCACGATCTGGTCCGCTCTGGCCCTGTGCTCCGAGAAGAACTCGATAGAATTTCTACAATCATGCATGAACAAGATGGAAGAAGCCATGAGTTAAATCATTCATGAAACTAGAATGGACTTGTGCTTCTGAAGAGAACTCACCCAGAAAGTAGTGATCACGGCCTTGGCATGGGTTCATGGTCCGCGTGGAGGGCTGCTTCCAGTGGTCCCAGCTCGTGGCCAAAACCCGACGGTCCGGGGGGCTGACTGGATCCGGACAGTACAACCCCGGCTAGTATAACTTCAGCAAGACGGTGATGAGGCCGTTGGGAATACGGACCCTTTAGAATATATCCAGTGCTGCAAAAGAGAATGAACTATTAGCATGTGACAAGCAAAATAAATAACAACCGGAATGAGCATGTGACAAGCAAAATAATGAAATATTATAAAGTGGCACTTCTCTTTCCCGTGGGCTCAGAGCCATTCTGCTCCTCAGTAGCAGGAACCTGCTTGGTAGCTTTGCGTTACCACGCAGCCACCCCTTTTGTCAAACCCATTCCCGCCACCACCATCATCCCGCCACCACCTCCTCCTCGCCTGCCTCACCCTCCCCAACTCCTCCTCCTCATCCTCTCTCGTCCTCTCCTCCTCGCCTTCCTCTCTCCACCTCCTCCTCGGCCCATCCCGAACTCCTCCTCCTCTCCTCCTGTCCTCCTCCTCTCCTGCCAGAGGGTACCTCACTAGAGGAGGGCCTCGAAGACAACACCCCTAGTCGGTGGGGTGCGCTCTTTCTGGCCGCGACCCCTGTGTGGCTCTCCCCCACCACCTCGCCCTCTAGGGGCTCTCCCCCGCCCCCCTCCTCCTCTAGGGGCACCTTCCCTCGACCTCCCTGTGAGGAGTCATCGTCAATAGCCGGGTGGGGGATTACGTGCTGACCACTCCGACTAGGCAGGTCGACGACCTTGCGTAGGAAACCCACGCCGTCGGCCTTCCCTTGCCCATGTTCCACGAACCTGCATTGAAAAGAGAATAAGCAATTAGTTAAATTAATGAAATGAAGGAAAGGCATGATAATAAACACAATAATAAAAATGCATAAAAAGGCATATTCCTAAACTATAGAAAAAAAAGACTTGAAACGTACATCTGCTAGAACCCATATGAATCACACTGTTGAACTCTTTCTCGGTCCGTTCATCATCACTATCAATCAATCATCTTCGTTGTCTGACGGAGGTGGAGCGTCTTCCTGTCGTCAGCGTCTTCGTTAACTTTTCTAGCATAAGTATGCCATTTCATTGACAATGGTCTCACCATCATTTTCGTGCATCGTCGTCGTTTGGATCCACATCATCATCACCCAATGGTCTAGCGTCATCGTTTCTAACCATAGGCCCCCCAACAATACCTCGTTCGCGAGGTGTAGAATGAGATGTGTCATCGGAGTAAAGAAGCCTGGCGGAAAGATCTTCTCAGCTTGCCTATCAACTCCGGTGCTTCTTATGCAATTTTCAATCACCTCTTTACTTACTTCTTAGACAGAGCGTGCGGAAGAAATGGCTTAGCTGGCAAGCACTCGCCGACATGCTCGGGGACTAGCCTCGAACCATCACCGGCATTATCCGCTCAATCCATACATGGTAGTCATGACTCTTCAGGCCGGTCACTTTGCCCATTGAAAGATTGAATCCCTTACTTATATTTGATGCATAACCATCGGTGAACTTCAAAATTTGTTTCAGCCAGATAAGTACTTCCTTTTTTTCTGGCGGTTTAAGGACAAAGTCAGCATCTGGCTTGAACCAGTTTTTTCGACCGCCTGTGGGAGGCTCATGTTCAGACGTGGTCTATCACAAATTCTCTGTTGATCGGCTAGCTTTAACGTCATCCTTCGTCTTATCACGAATGTTGAGGATCGTGCGGAAAAGGGACTCTGCCACATTCTTTTCGGTGTGGCATCACATCTATGTTGTAAGGAAGTTTGAGGTCCTTGAAATAGGGAAGTTGCGAGAAGGGGGTAATGTGAGTCCAGTTGTGCGTCTCACCATATCCCTCAAAACCTTTGGCTTTGGCTTTGCCTTTGCCTTTGACTTTAGGCTTGAGAGCTTTTAGCTGAGCAAGAACATCTGCCCCCGAAAATGTTGGAATCTCGGTTACTTCATGAACAAACCCGGCCTTTCGTGAAGTTCTTCTTGTTTCCCTGTCTGGATGGTCTGGAGGGAGGAACTGTCGATGCAGGTCAAAGGCTACATGCCACCCTTACTCAGCCAAATACATTCGCAGAGCCTGCATGCACACTGGGCATGGCATCTTCCCACTTGTACACCATCCGGAATAGAGCATAGCCGGGAAAGTCATGCATGCAATAGTGCAACCAAACTTCATCAAGAAATTTCTCTGCAGATCCCTGTCGTTGTCAACCTCGGAAAGTACCAAGAATGGTGCAAAGCCCACCAACGGCTGCATAAACACACCCAATTGCTTCCCCGTGTATTCAGGCCCCGGAATGATGAGCGACAAGAACATGGTCTTCCGTTGCATTAGGGCACCGGAGGAAGATTGAGCGGAATATACAAACACGGGCCAACAGCTGTATGGATTGGACGACATACCATATGGATTCAACCCATCACCTGATATGGCTATTCTACAATCCCAGCCTCGGCTGCTTCCGGGGTATTCTTCATCGAACGACTTCCATGCTTCCCCTTCCGATGGATGTACAATTTTTTGGATGTACCTTATACCTCCTTGTGCCACTTCATCATTTTGGCAGACTCCTTCGTGATGAAAAGGCACTGCAGTCTTTTTATAAAATCAAGATACCGAAGAACCTTAATGGGGATGGTTAGCTGCTTTTTCTCACCATCCTCACCGACCACCTCAATGTACCGAGACGAACCGCACTTTACAGTACTTTTCATCGCATACTCGTGGCTAAACAAAAGGCAATATCTTCGGGCAAACATCATTTTCTCATAATCCATAGAGAGTGCCTTCATGATTTTCTTGTATCGTACATGCTTTTGGCAGTTCATGACCCTCAGGGGGCTGTTAGCCCATACTCCCAGGATGCTTCGAAGCATTTCTGGCTACAGCCCCGTACTCAGCCTTGACTGCAATCAGTTGAGAGATGGCATCCAGTGAGATATTTTCACACCCGCATAAAGAGGTTTCTTCGACGAGGCCAAGAACTCCAAGAAGGCCTTTGCGGGTTGCCTCCGGCTCCTCCGGTTCATTCTCTGAAGGTGTCGCATTTGCCGTTTCTGCAACAATGACAATCATCAGCATGTCCCTGACCCCGTCGTCCTCATATCCATCGATGCGTTGTGCATTACCTCCTCTCTACCACGGTCCTGCTCGGCTATGTTTATCGGCGGCATGTCAAAGTTGGCATATATCGTGGTGCGAAGGTGCTCACTCATGTCCGTCTGATTTCTACGGTGACGTCTGGCACATCTCGCACAGGGGCATGGTGGGATAATTTCATTGGACGACGGAATATCTCCTCAAATACACATCGGTTTCGCGATCCACTCTGATGTTACTCAATTCCGACGGATAAAACCATGACATCCACTGATTATCTGCCATCCTCTGCTTTTTTGCAAGCCAACAAAAATAATTAAGGATTCACTTAAATAATCACATCAAATTTTCAGTTTCTTACCGCGTTGAATCCACCTAATCTCTAATAGGTAAAGATGGGTCCTAATCCCACCCGAGGATGTGTAGATTGAGTACTGTTCTCCATTCTACCCGTTTCGAGACAAAATTTCGGCAGCACCTCCCCGCTGTTCTCCAGATACACGTCTCAGCAAATAGCCGAGAGAATGTGCTCCGGAGAACAATGGGGAGGCGCCGCCGAAATCCTGTCTCGGAACAGGGTAGAACATGGAGAACATACCCAATCTACACATCCTCGGGTGTCCATGGAAAACGCTGGACAATCCGAAAGAGCTGCGGTGATAAATGCAATTGAATGCATATTTATCGATGCAACCCTTCGGACGGGAGACGCCTAGGTTACGCCAATTGACTTGAAATGAAATCTAGTGATATGAAAAAATGGAGGAGATGGACTGTAGCTCACCCTCGGCTGTAGAGGAAGTAGTCGAACAGCGAGGGGCTGTCAGGGGGACCAACTCGTCGGACAACGGTCACTCCGATGAAATGCGACAAAACACAGCCGCAAATTCCAGCGCGACAAAAAATTAGAACATCACAACTCATAGAACATCACAATATTCATCATCTAACAATCATCGAATCAAAAAAATAGTCATCTATCATCATCATCATCATCTAAAATTATCGAAGCATAAAAAAACATAAACATCTATCATCATATACATCTAACAATCATCTATCATATTCATCTATCATATCATCATCATCTCAAAATCATCGAAGCATAAAAAATCATCATTACTTCCTCATCTAAACATCATCGTCATCATCATCTAAAAAAAATCCGTATGAACAAGTTATGAACATCACATTTTCTCAAATAACTAATTTTAGCAAGACCATTATATAAGTGTCAAAAAAAATTCATCATTGTTTTGTAGCAACACATCATGATCAAAATACCACGTGCAAAAAGTATATAATCACATCACAAAACAACATTGACACTCAAACTAAAAAAAACTCATATTTCTAATAACATCCATTGATCAATATTTTGCAAACTAACTACATCTAACAAATATGACATACTTCCATCTATCTATGCATTCATCCACCTAAAAACAGTAGCAAAACACTAAAAAAAGAAAGAAAAAAATAGCTCACATAGAGGGCCGGCTGGTCGGGTCGGAGGAGGGGGGCGCGGTGGTTGGGGGCCGGTGATGAGCAGCAGAAGAAGAAGGGCCGGCTGCTCCAGCCGGCCGGGAAGGGGGCGCCGGACCCGTGCGCGGCGTCGAGTCAGCCCTTGGGGATAGAAGGGGGCGGGCGCGGACAGGGCGGCGCGGGGCGGGGAGGACGGCGGTGCGGCGCAGGCGGGGAGGAAGGTGGCGCAGCGGGGTGGGGGAGGAGACGAGGGACGAGGGCGGAGGCGGGCTCGGGCGGGGCGGCACGGGGTCGTGGCGGGGAGGGCGGGCGGCGGCAGGCATCGGGGCGGGGCGGCACGGGGTTGGTGCGGCGGGCGGGGCGGCGGGCTCGGGGCGGCGGTGGCGTGCTCAGGGCGGGGGCGGCGCGGGTGTGGGTCGGGGGGAAGGGGGAGATGGGGAATGGGTGGTGGGGGGCGAACCGCAGCGGATAAGGTCAAACCTATGCCGACGGCCTGGCCGTCGGCATAGGCTGGCCCTTGCCAGTCATCGATCCGTGGCCGTGTGCGCTGCTATGCCGACGGCTAAGCCGTCGGCATAGATACTTTGCATTTTTTTTATTATGGCATATGTGTGACTCTCAGCACACTGTAAAAAATAGTCCCATCCGTCCCGTCTAACCCTGACACAGACGACCGCCGGATCTAACCTTTGACTTCCGCCAGATGGGTCTGACGGTGACCTTTTCACCTGGTTGTCGTAGCCCAGCCCATAGCTGCACCCCCCAACACCATCCTGGCCCAACCCACCCAAAGATACCCTCCGTGTCGGCCCGACGTAGCCGTTTTCCCCCTTGGGACACGGCGGCAGCCACGCCGTGAGGTCTAACACGGCGGGACGGGGGCCCGGGGGGGTAGCAAGCCACACGGAGCATCGCACACGGGCCATCAACATGCGGGGTGGTGGGTGGTGGCAAGTCCAAAGGGCGGCACGCGTCTCCGGGGTGTGCCCCCCTCAGGACGGCGCCGCCGCCGGCACCTGAGGGGGAAACGGACGCGTCGGGTCTACACGGAGGGGATCTTGCTGTGGGTCTGGCCCGGATGTTGCTCCAAAGTGTTCCTATGGGCTGACCTAACACAACCGGGTGGAGAGGTCACTGGTCAAAGCCCGTCGTGCAAAGTCAAAGGGCTAGATCCGTGGTCAAACGCTACAGGGTTAGGCGGGACGGGGGCCCTGGGGGGGTAGCAATGCCACCGAGCGTCGCACGGGCCCTCATACATGCGGGTGGGTGGTGGCATGTCCGAAGAGGCGGCAGCTGCGTCACGGGGTGTGCCCCCTCCCACGGACGGCGCCGCCGCGGCACCTAGAGGGGGAAACGGAGCGTCGGGTCTACACGGAGGGGATCTTGCGTGGGGTGGGTCTGGGCCGGATGTTGCCTCAAAGTGTTTCCATATGGGCTGACCTAACACACCCCGGTTGTGTTAGGTCAGCCCATAGGAACACTTTGGAGCAACATCCGGGCCAGACCCACAGCAAGATCCCCTCCGTGTAGACCCGACGCGTCCGTTTCCCCCTCCAGGTGCCGGCGGCGGCGCCGTCCGTGAGGGGGGGCACACCCCGGAGACGCGTGCCGCCTCTTTGGACATGCCACCACACCACCCCGCATGTATGAGGGCCCGGTGCGATGCTCCGGTGGCATTGCTACCCCCCCAGGGCCCCCGTCCCGCCGTGTAGACCTCACGGGCGTGGCTGCCGCCGTGTCCCGAAGGGGGGAAACGGCTACGTCGGGCCGACACGGAGGGTATCTTTGGGTGGGTTGGGCCAGGATGGTGTTGGGGGGTGCAGCTATGGGCTGGGCTACGACAACCAGGTGAAAAGGTCCACCGGTCAGACCCAGTCTGGCGGAAGTCAAAGAGTTAGATCCGGCGGTCGTCTGTGTCAGGGTTAGACGGGACGGGATGGGACTATTTTTTACAGTGTGCTGAGAGTCACACATATGCCATAATAAAAAAAAATGCAAAGTATCTATGCCGACGGCTTAGCCGTCGGCATAGCAGCGCACACGGCCACGGATCGATGACGTGGCAAAGGGCCAGGCCTATGCCGACGGCCAGGCCGTCGGCATAGGTTTGACCTTATCCGCTGCGGTTCGCCCCCCACCACCCATTCCCCATCTCCCAATTCCACCGACAAAACACCGACGCAGAAAGAACTGAGAAAGCAAAAGAAGGAAAAGAGAAAGAAGAAGAACGCGACGAACAAACCCGTGAAGAACAGAACCGAGACTGCCGCCGCACGCGCCTCCCCGCCACGACCCCGTGCCGCCCCGCCCCGAGCCCGCCGCCGCCCGCGCGTCCCTCGTCTCCTCCACCCACCCGCGGTGCGCCACCGTCCTCCCCGCCCTGCGCCGCACCGCCGTCCTCCCCGCCCCGCGCCGCCCTGTCCGCGCCCGCCCCCTTCTATCCCGCAAGGGCTGACTCGACGCCGGCCACGGGTCCGGCGCCCCCTTCCCGGCCGGCTGGAGCAGCCGGCCCTTCTTCTTCTGCTGCTCATCACCGGCCCCCAACCACCGGCGCCCCCCTCCTCCGACCCGACCAGCCGGCCCTCTATGTGAGCTATTTTTTCTTTCTTTTTTTAGTGGTTTGCTACTGTTTTTAGGTGGATGAATGCATAGATAGATGGAATGTATGTCATATTTGTTAGATGTAGTTAGTTTGCAAAATATTGATCAATGGATGTTATTAGAAATATGAGTTTTTTTTAGTTTGAAGTGTCAATGTTGTTTTGTGATGTGATTATATACTTTTTGCACGGTGGTATTTTGATCATGATGGTGTTGCTACAAAACAATGATGAAATATTTTTTGACACTTATATAATGGTCTTGCTAAAAATTAGTTATTTGAGAAAAATGTGATGTTCATAACTTGTTCATACGGATTTTTTTTAGATGATGATGACGATGATTGTTAGATGAGGAGAGATAATGATGATTTTTTATGCTTCGATGATTTTGAGATGATGATGATGATGATAGATGATATATGATAGATGATTGTTAGATGATGATGATGATGATAGATGTTTATGTTTTTTTATGCTTCGATAATTTTTAGATGATGATGATGATGATAGATGACGATTTTTTTATGATTCGATGATTGTTAGATGATGATGATATTGTGATGTTCTATGAGTTGTGATGTTCTAATTTTTTGTCGCGCTGGAATTTGCAGGCTTTGTGGTGTCGCATTTCATCGGAGTGACCGTTGTCCGACGAGTTGGTCCCCCTGAGCATCCCTCTGCTGTTCGACTACTTCCTCTACAGCCGAGGGTGAGCTACAAGTCCATCTCCTCCATTTTTTCATATCACTAGATTTCATTCTCAAGTCAATTGGCGTAACCTAGGCGTCTCCCGTCCGAAAGGGTTGCATCGATAAATATGCATTCAATTGCATATTTATCACCGCAGCTCTTTCGGATTGTCCAGCGTTTTCCATGGACAGCCCGAGGATGTGTAGATTGGGTATGTTCTCCATGTTCTACCCTGTTCCGAGACAGGATTTCGGCGGCGCCTCCCCATTGTTCTCCGGAGCACATTCTCTCGGCTATTTGCTGAGACGTGTATCTGGAGAACAGCGGGGAGGTGCTGCCGAAATTTTGTCTCGAAACGGGGTAGAATGGAGAACGTACTCAATCTACACATCCTCGGGTGGGATTAGGACCCATCTTTACCTATTAGAGATGTAGGTGGATTCAACGCGGTAGAAACTGAAAATTTGATGTGATTAATTTAAGTGAATCCTTAATTATGTTGTGTGGCTTGCAAAAAAGCAGAGGATGGCAGATAATCAGTGGATGTACAGTGGTTTTATCCGTCGGAATTGAGTAACATCAGAGTGGATCGCGAAAACCGATGTGTATTTGAAGGAGATATTCCGTCGTCCAATGAGAATTATCCCACCATGCCCCTGTGCGAGATGTGCCAGACGTCACCGTAGAAATCAGACGGACATGAGTGAGCACCTTCGCACGCACGGATATATGCCAAACTTTGACATGCCGCCGATAAACATAGCCGAGCAGGACCGTGGTAGAGAGGAGGTAATGCGACAACGCATCGATGGATATGAGGACGACGGGGTCAGGGACATGCTAGATGATGTCATTGTTGCAGAAACGGCAAATGCGACACCTTCAGAGAATGAACCGGAGGAGCCGGAGGCAACCGCAAAGGCCTTCTTGGAGGTCTTGGCCTCGTCGAAGAAACCTCTTTATGCGGGTGTGAAAATATCTCAGCTGGATGCCATCTCGCAACTGATTGCAGTCAAGGCTGAGTACGGCTGTAGCCAGAAATGCTTCGAAGCATTCCTGGGAGTATGGGCTAACAGCCTCCCTGAGGGTCATGAACTGCCAAAAAGCATGTACGATACAAAGAAAATCATGAAGGCACTCTCTATGGATTATGAGAAAATAGATGTTTGCCCGAAGAATTGCCTTTTGTTTAGGCACGAGTATGCGGATGAAAAGTACTGTAGGAAGTGCGGTTCGTCTCGGTACATTGAGGTGGTCGGTGAGGATGGTGAGAAAAAGCAGCTAACCATCCCCATTAAGGTTCTTCGGTATCTTGATTTTATAAAAAGACTGCAGTGCCTTTTCATCACGAAGGAGTCTGCCAAAATGATGAAGTGGCACAAGGAAGGTATAAGGTACAATCCAAAAAAAATTGTACATCCATCGGAAGGGGAAGCATGGAAGTCGTTCGATGAAGAATACCCCGAGGAAGCAGCCGAGGCTGGGAATGTTAGAATAGCCATATCAGGTGATGGGTTGAATCCATATGGTATGTCGTCCAATCCATACAGCTGTTGGCCCGTGTTTGTAATTCCGCTCAATCTTCCTCCCGGTGCCCTAATGCAACGGAAGACCATGTTCTTGTCGCTCATCATTCCGGGGCCTGAATACACGGGGAAGCAATTGGGTGTGTTTATGCAGCCGTTGGTGGATGCTTTGCACCATTCTTGGTACTTTCCGAGGTTGACATACGACAGGGATCTGCAGAGAAATTTCTTGATGAAAGTTTGGTTGCACTATTGCATGCATGACTTTCCCGGCTATGCTCTATTCTGCGGATGGTGTACAAGTGGGAAGATGCCATGCCCAGTGTGCATGCAGGCTCTGCGAATGATTTGGCTGAGTAAGGGTGGCATGTAGCCTTTGACCTGCATCGACAGTTCCTCCCTCCAGACCATCCAGACAGGGAAGACAAGAAGAACTTCACGAAAGGCCGGGTTGTTCATGAAGTAACCGAGATTCCAACATTTTCGGGGGCAGATGTTCTTGCTCAGCTAAAAGCTCTCAAGCCTAAAGTCAAAGGCAAAGGCAAAGCCAAAGCCAAAGGCTTTGAGGGATATGGTGAGACGCACAACTGGACTCACATTACCCCCTTCTCGCAACTTCCCTATTTCAAGGACCTCAAACTTCCTTACAACATAGATGTGATGCACACCGAAAAGAATGTGGCAGAGTCCCTTTTCCGCACGATCCTCAACATTCGTGATAAGACGAAGGATGACGTTAAAGCTAGAGCCGATCAACAGAGAATTTGTGATAGACCACGTCTGAACATGAAGCCTCCCACAGGCGGTCGAAAAAACTGGTTCAAGCCAGATGCTGACTTTGTCCTTAAACCGCCAGAAAAAAAGGAAGTACTTATCTGGCTGAAACAAATTTTGAAGTTCACCGATGGTTATGCATCAAATATAAGTAAGGGAGTCAATCTTTCAATGGGCAAAGTGACCGGCCTGAAGAGTCATGACTACCATGTATGGATTGAGCGGATAATGCCGGTGATGGTTCGAGGCTATGTCCCCGAGCATGTCTGGCGAGTGCTTGCCAAGCTAAGCCATTTCTTCCGCACGCTCTGTGCTAAAGAAGTAAGTAAAGAGGTGATTGAAAAATTGCATAAGAAGGCACCGGAGTTGATAGGCAAGCTAGAGAAGATCTTTCCGCCAGGCTTCTTTACTCCGATGACACATCTCATTCTACACCTCGCGAACGAGGTATTGTTGGGGGGGCCTATGGTTAGAAACGATGACGCTAGACCATTGGGTGATGATGATGTGGATCCAAACGACGACGATGCACGGAATGATGGTGAGACCATTGTCAATGAAAATGGCATACTTATGCTAGAAAAGTTAAACGAAGACGCTGACGACGAGGAAGAGCCTCCACCTCCGTCAGACAACGAAGATGATATGATTGATAGTGATGATGAGACGGACCGAGAAAGAGGTTACAACAGTGATGATTCATATGGGTTCTAGCAGATGTACGTTTCAAGTCTTTTTTTTCTATAGTTTAGGAATATGCCTTTTTATGCATTTTTATTAATGTGTTTATTATCATGCCTTTTCCTTCATTTCATTAATTTACTAATTGCTTATTCTCTTTTCAATGCAGGTTCGTGGAACATGGGCAAGGGGAAGGCCGACGGCGTGGGTTTCCTACGCAAGGTCGTCGACCTGCCTAGTCGGAGTGGTCGAGCACGTAATCCTCCCACCCGGCTACTTGACGATGACTCCTCACAGGGAGGTCGAGGGAGAGGTGCCCCTAGAGGAGGAGGGGGCGGGGGGAGAGCCCCTAGAGGGCGAGGTGGTGGGGGGAGAGCCACTACAGGGGGTCGCGGCCAGAAAGAGCGCACCCTCACCGACTTAGGGGTGTTGTCTTCGAGGCCCTCCTCTAGTGAGGTACCCTCTGGCGAGGAGGAGGAGGAGGACGAGGAGGAGGAGGAGGAGGTTCGGGATGGGGCCGAGGAGGAGGTGGAGGAGGAGGCAGGCGAGGAGGAGGAGGACGAGGAGGAGAAGGGGGAGGCAGTCGAGGAGGAGGGGTGGCGGGGATGATGGTTGTGGGGTGGCGGGAATGGCCTGTTGACCCACCAAAGGGTGCTGCGTGGTAACGCAAAGCTACCAAAGCAGGTTCCTGCTACTGAGGAGCAGAAGTGGCTCATTGAGCCCACGGGGAAAGAGTAAGTGCCACTTTATAATAATTTCATTATTTTGCTTGTCACATGCTCATTCCGGTTGTTATTTATTTTGCTTGTCACATGCTAATAGTTCATTCTTTTGCAGCAGCTGGATATATTCTAAAGGGGTCCGTATTCCCAACGGCCTCATCACCGTCTTGCTGAAGTTATACTAGCCGGGGTTGTACTGTCCGGATCCAGTCAGGCACCCGGACCGTCGGGTTTTGGCCACGAGCTGGGACCACTGGGAAGCAGCCCTCCACGCGGACCATGAGACCCATGCCAAGGCCGTGATCACTACTTTCTGGGTGAGTTCTCTTCAGAAGCACAAGTCCATTCTAGTTTCATGAATGATTTAACTCATGGCTTCTTCCATTCTTGTTTCATGCATGATTGTAGAAATTCTATCGAGTTCTTCCGGAGCACAGGGCCAGAGCGGACCAGATCGTGCTGCACCAATGCAAGAAGAAGGCCCGCCAGATGCAGTACGAGGTGCGCTATGTGGCCATCTCGACATACTACCACGACTATCTTGGTGTGAAGATGACCAAGGCAGAAGCGCGGAGGATGGGCATTACCTTGGAGAGGGACGAGTTCTTGGCGGTAAGTATAAAAGATTTTTCATTATGCTTTCATTACCTTGTGGTACATTTCACCGTTTCGTGTTGACATGCCATTATGCTTTCATTATGTAGGTGTGTCCAAATTGGTGTTATGGAAAAGACGAGTCCTGGGCGGCATTGGTGGATCTTTGGTGTGATGAGGCTGGAGCCTGGGCGGCTATGAGAATCAAAAACAAGGCTAACCGAGGGAAGGAGGGAGTACATGCTCAGGGAAACCGAAACCACTATCTCCACAAGGCAGTTAATGTATGACTAACCCCATTAAACATTCTTCTTCGTCTATTTACCATCACTTTCTTATGTATGACTAACCTCTATTTGGTGGTGCAGGAGGAGAAACTGAAGCGGCCGCTCTCACACATGCAGGCGTGGGAGATCGCCCATACGCGGAAGGACCCCAAGCCTGGCGAGCCCAAGTACTACGGCAAGAAGACCGCGGGGAGGAAGAAGGCCTACTCCGAAGGGTATCTGAAGTTACATCCTGACACACCTGACCCCATTGCGGCGGATCTGGACGATAGGGTGGTGGTGGGCATGGGGCCGAAGGAGCACGGTCGGGAGGCGGTTCTCGATGCTGTGATCACTCCTACTATCTCCTACACACAGCTCCGTCGGATCGACCCGAGCCTGAGCCAGCGCACGAGCACGCCAGTGACCAGTGCACAGTCACAGTCCCTCTTTCAGGAGCGGCAATCTGTAAGTATTTTCCTTCTTATCTTCATTGCTCACTTTATTTTCCGCATTTAGTAGTTTTATGAGTTCCATCATGTCATACCGTAGGCCTACCTGGAGTACACACGCCAGGAGACCATGGCGTGGCACGAGAGGCTTTATGCATACCATGAGCAGAGGGATCGCAAGATGCAGCACGCTTTTCAGGAAATGGCAGCCGGCAGGTGTCCTCAGTTGCAACCAGCACAATGTCCTCCAGCACAACCAAGGCTGCTGACCTTTGAGGAGTTTGTGGCACAGAACGCTGGCCCCTCGCCGGTTAGTTCATCCCCAATCTATTCACCCAAAGCATATCATGCCTTTCAACACAGTCATATATCCCGTTAATATGTCTTTTCAACATCCAGGGAACCGATGGATCTACCGTTGGCGGTGGTCTTCGCAGCACTCCCGAGTCACGGAGCCCGACCACTCCGATCCACGGAGGCGGAGGTGGAGGCGGTCTTGGCGGTAGCGCTGCCGCTAACAGTGACGACCTGGGCTTCGGCGGTCTTGGCGGTGACGACCTCCGCGGTGCTCGACGTCCTGGCGCTTAAGCATTTCGGTTACTTGTGTGCTTATGCTTATGTTTCTTTAGATGACTTGTGTGTGGTGATGATGATCCTTTAGACGACTTGTGTGTGGTGATGATGATCCTTTAGATGACTTGTGTGTGGTGATGATGATCCTTTCGGTTACTTTTGATGGTCCTTTGTGATGATGCTTATGTATATATTGATGCTTATGATACTTAGATGTGTTTTATATGTGCATTTCCATCATATATATCTGTTGTATATTTGAATTGAATTGATCTGAAAACAAACAGAAAAAAAAATCAAATGCAAACTATGCCGACGGCTAGGCCGTCGGCATAGAGCTGGCGCGAGCACCCAGTTGCTGACACGTGGCAGCTATGCCGACAGCCAAGCCGTCGGCATAGTTTCAAACTAGGCCGACAGCTAGGCCGTCGGCATATCTGCCACGTGTCAGCAACTGGGCACTCCTGGGCGGAGCTATGCCGACGGCCTAGCCGTCGGCGTAGTTTCAAACTAGGCCGACAGCTAGGCCGTCGGCATAGCCCCGCCCCCAGGACCTATGGCTGCTCGCCACGTGGCGCGGCTATGCCGACAGTCTAGCCGTCGGCATAGTTTCAAACTAAGCCGACGGCCGCACCGTCGGCATAGATGTGCCACGTGGCGAGCAGCCGTTGGTCAGCACTTGACGGCGGCCGCCGTTAGGCGGGAACGTTGCCGACGGCCAGGGCCGTCGGCATAGATGTACGGACACCGTCGGGATAGATCCTATGCCGACGGCCTCCATGGCTACGCCGACAGATATGTTGCCGACGGCCCTATGCCGACGAGGGCCGTCGGCATAGGCCTGTCCCGACGGCCAATCAGGGCTATGCCGACGGCCAGGGCCGTCGGCATAGGGTGCGATTCCGGTAGTGAATTTTATTCATACTTATAACAATTATAGGTACATTGATTCGGATCTAAAATCCCCAAAAATACAAAGTAACTCCTATGACTAAGAACTACAATGAAATCTCTTAGAAACACCTTCTTCGCTGCATCAATCTCTGTTAGAAGAAATACTCCAAAGACTTCGGTAAAAAGGCTGCAATTGGACTGGAGCAACGAGGTTGTCGCTCTTTCACCCGCACGAATATTACCAATAATGGTTTTTGAAAGCACCTTGAGTCGCCCATCCAAAAAGATGGGAAGTCTTGATCGGTGAACGTACTTGGGCCGGGGATAATCCCCTAGAAGTGCAGCACATCGGATCACAAAATCTTCACCATGTTGTCGATGAAACACTTCAACTTCACAAAGAATCAAACCAACAGAAAAAGTTTGACACACCAACCTAAACTCATCAGATCCGAATAATCGGATCTGCGAGGACAGAAAACTCTCTAATCTCATGGCATCACCAAAAGAATAAGAGTAAATTTATTCTCATAAAATACGATGATCACTAGACGATGACGAAGACCATAGTACACTGAAGATGCGATCTATCTAAAGCTGAGAGGTCAGCCGACACCTTTATCCATCAGGGCCCACAACGTGGATGCGGTTGTGCCTGCAGCTCACGGCTGGTTAAAAACATGCATGCATGCCGGCCCATCCAATTTAACCCACTTCAAATCTCTCGGCCCCCTGATATTCAGGGAATTTCCTATTTGACGCACTCTGCGTCTAATTACTAGCGAATCGCACAGGCGCGAGCAGAGTGTGCCGGCCCACTAAAAGCTAGCACAGGCTTCCTGTTTAGGGCTGTTCTGGAAGATTTTCTCCGGTTTTTTTAACTGAGTTTTGCCTGTTCTGTTCCTTCACTGCTTGTTCCGGTTTTCTTACTGTTTTTTTTTCATCTTCTTGTTTCATTTTTTCTGCTTATTTTCTCTTGTTCCTTTCTCGTTTTTTAAGAACATTTCACAGTTTTAATAATGTTCATGATTACATAAAAAATGTTTATGTTTTCCAAAACATGAAAATTTTAAAAATGTTCTCATTTTAAAAATTTGTTCTAAGTTTGAAAAAATGTTCTTGTTTCAAAAATTGTTCAAGGATTCAAAAAAATTGTGAACAAATCAAGGAACAAAAAATGTTCTTTGTTTATTTTTATTTATTTCTTTTATTTTTTTAATGTAATTCTTTTCAAGATTTTTTGAAAATTTCAAAAAAATGTTCTTATTTTCAAAATTTGTTCAGAATTTTAAAACATTGTTCATAGTTTCAAATTTGTTCACAATTTAAAAATGTTCCTCTTAAAAAAGTTCAAAAAATGTTCAGAAATTCCAAAAAAATTCCCATTTTAAAAATTTGTTCGCAATTTCTGAAATTTTCTGTATTTCAAAATTTGTTCATGTAAACTTTGTTGGAGTTCCAAAATTTTGTTCATGTTTTCTTAATTTTTCGAAATTTTTTGTTTTTTTTTTTTTTTAATTTTTTTCTTTGTTTTTTTTCAGTTTTGTTTTTTAATCATTTTTGTAATGTTTTTTTTGTTTAATTGATTGTTTTTTTTTTTTTTTTTTTTTTTTTTTTTTTTTATTTTTTTGTTTTTGCGTGTCTACCCTCCTCCACAACCAAATTGTAATTTCAAGAAAAATCAGGTTTCTAATTGTTTTCAGTATTTGTAATTTATTCAATTTTTAGTACAAAATGTTCAGAATTTCAAAATTTTGAATCATGTTTTTCATGAAAGTTGAGAGTTTGAAATTTTTGTTCATGTTTCTAAAACTGTTCATTAAAAAATTCTTCAAAATTTGATTATTTCTCCCAAAAAAATGAGGGTTTCAATTTTTTATGTTTCTAAATTTTTTCAGGTTTCCAAAATTTGTTCACAATTTCTAATTAAGTATGTGTTTTTGAAGAAGTTCAGAGTTTTAATTTTGTTCATGTTTTGAAAATTATTTGGAATTTCAATTTTTCGTTCGCATGTTTCAATATATCTTCAGAATTCCAAAAGGTGTTCCAAGTTTTCAAAGATTGTTCGTGTTTTCAAAATATTGTTCGCATTTTCAAGAAATTGAAATTTAATAAATTGTTTGCGTTTTGTTAACACATTGAGTAATGTTTAGTTACGCTGCTGTGGTGTGTTCTTTAGACTGGGCGCTACACTTTTTCCAAATTCATTTGTCAGTTTGACTGGCTATTGAGTTGCCGACCTCAACAGAAGGTCTGTAGATCGATTCCCTTGTTGTGCATAATTTCTTTTTCGGAATTTTTGCGCCCGAACGATCGCTAAGAGTTTTACCCTAATGGGCGGGCCCATTTGTGCGCGCTCTATGCGAAGAGGCGTCTATTTCCGCAGAATGCGGTAAATAGGAGCTCCCGATATTCAGGGGGTGGGGTGGTGGGGCACTCTGGATTACAAAACCCTCTAAGTTAATGCTTTAAGTGCACTTTCCAATTCTGGCTGTCCGAAAGCGAGCGCTAGCGCGGCCGCGCGCGGATTAGCATCGCCCGCAGTAGGGTGCATTTCTTTTACTAGTTTTTTCTAGTAACTAAGTAATTAATGTTGATTTATTAGGGCTAGCTCGTTTTGCATTGCTGATCATTGGGAAGAAAGCAAGGTTTTTGTATAAGTTTGTGCCTTGCCTTGTTAATATCAGGAAACCTCTGTTGGCGTTGGTAGCTAGCTCCCTGCTAATGCCGGCCTTATCAATAGCTGTTGCTAAAGACGTATCTAAGCGCTGTTAGTGTATGCAAGAAGCGTGGACAGCTCCAGGCCCATACGTTGTTTATGTGGGGCCCTACTTGTAGTGACATGCATGCTTCGTGATTTACATAATATATCAGCCAAAAAGTACGTCAAAAGTGCGCGACCGACCATTGCTGGGTTTATGCGCACAGAAGCTCTTAGTAAGACAGAAGATGCATGGTGTTCTTCATACTATCTTAGTTCCAAGTTGTTTCGAGAAGCGTGAGCATGCATGCACTTAACATCATCGCACATACTAGTTTTTATCACTCCTGTCCTTTATATCTTAGCTCCAATTTGCCTTAAAGCTAAGTACCGGCAATAGGAATCAGAAGATATTGCAAATGCCAAATCTTGATCAACAAATAAGACGGCAACCTATATCTGCGAGTGATCACAAGTACGTAGATAACTACCGTACTTGACTAATAAGCAGATCGAGGTTATTGCCAGAAAGGAGTAAACAGTTTTTACTCTGATATATTAGAATAACGATAGCGTTACTAGTACCGAATGCAGGATTACACGCGCTAGGTAAAGAGTCTCAATGACACAAACAAATAACATGGTCCGGTCATTAAATAGTCTTAGCACAAATAGAGTGAGGAGTCCAGCAACAGCATTACAGCAACATGCATGAGCAGCAGCGCCTGTATCCCTCCTCCGCACATAGATAGAACCACAGCCTAGCAACTAGAAAATTCCCAAAACATATGCATAATAAATCCCAAATTGTCCAAGACCCCAGACCATTTATCACTTGACCCCCCCCCCCCCCCCCCCCCCCCCCAAGACCATCCAAGAAACTAGTTCATCAGTACGATACCAACTAAACTACTACTCAAACCAGTTGGTACGGAAACAACATCAAATGAGGGAGAGCACGCAAACGGATGCAGTCGAACAAGTGTCGTGTGAAACCTCCTTCTTCCACGGCAAACGGATGCACCTGAGTGAGGGATATAGATCAGTTGTCTTAGTGGCGGAGCTTGACCAAGTTCTTTGGGGTGGGGCAAATAGAATTTATGAGCTAGTGAGGGGGCCAAACACATAAAATTTCATCATCTAAGCTCTAGAAAAAATTATGCATGCATATGCAAATCCGGGAGAGGGGGGGGGGGGGGGGGGGGCTATGCCCCCACCCCCAGCCATGCACTAAGCTCCACCATTGAGTCGTCTGACTAGACTCGTCGCTGAAATTGGTTCCTGAGCCTCCTTCGTCGGAGACGCGTTGCAGCTCCAGTCCACCATGGATGGGAACACAGTGGAGGAACTCTTCTCCTCCCACCGCGTCCGCACCTCCACCGCCGGCGACGAGCACATTCGCCGCCCCGCCTCCTCCTGCCCACATCTCAACATCCCTGCCTCGCACGCCAACTCCCCACCTTTGCCATATCCGACGTATGGCGTACCCGGCTCCCAGCAACAGCGCTGCTCCGCCGAGTGCCGCGCCCATCTTCCATAGGACCGGTCCTGGGGGGGGGACGACCGCCTCGGGCCCCCAACATCCAGGGGCCCCTACCCAGCCATGTACGCACTAGCCCATAGCATAGATCATGAAAAAAAATCTCAGCAAGCAGCTGGTGTGCCGCGGGCAATCCCTATTTAGCGCTGCAGGCGCCGGTTTTTACTGTTTCTGCAAACCGGCGCCTGCAGCCGCGCTAGCTGGGCTCGGCCCATCGTTCTCCTTTTTTTTCACTTTTGTTTTCAACTTCAAAAAAGAACACGAGTGCCGTGACTCGAACTCAGGTCCTCATCTTCAGTTCGATACGGTCTAACCACTAGGACGCCTCAATGAGTGTGACTACTTGCCCTTTACTCCTATATTTTCTTTCTACTATCTGCGGTTCATTGGTTGGTTTTTGAGAAGTTTGTATACGGATTTTCTTTTCTTTATTATTTTGCTTTTTCTAAAATGCGTGCACTTTTTCCAAATTCGATAAAAAATCAAAATCAATGTACGTTTTTCATTTTTGATGTACTTTTTTTCAAATGCAATGAACTTTTTTCAAATTCGATGAACTTTTTTCTAAATTTGATGAACTTTTTAAAAGATGATGCACTTTTTTCCAAATTCAATGAATTTTTTTCCAAAATTGATGAACTTTTTTTAAACATGATGAACTTTTTTCCAAAATTGATGAACTTTTTAAAAAAATTTGAACTTTATTTCAAATTGGATGAAATTTTAAAAAATTCATGAACTTCTTTTAAGTTTGTGAACTTTTTTCCAAAACCTGTGCACATTTTTCAAATTTGATGAACTTTTTTCGAATTCCATGAACTTTTTTTCATGCTGGTGAACTTTTTTATTGGAAATTTATGATTTTTTTTCCAATTTACGTTTTATTTTTTAAATGATTTATAGAGGTACAGAAATTATTATTTTAGTGTTGTACTAAAGGAATTATCAAATAGCTTTGCTTGCGGTATGTAAACAACAAAGTGCTTCAGACGCTAACAAAAATCAGTGGCGCAATGACCACTAGACCTGAAGCACTTTGTTGTTTACATACCGCAAACAAAAGTATTTGTAATTCCTTTAGTACAACATTAATTTCCGTACCTCTATAAATCATTTAAAAAATAAAACGTAAATTGGAAAGAAAAAACATAAATTTCCAATAAGAAAAGTTCACCAGCATGGAAAATAGTTCAAATTTTGAAAAAGTTCATGGAATTCGAAAAAAGTTCATCAAACTTTGCAGGTTTTCGAAAAAAGTTCACAATCTTAAAAGAAGTTCATGAATTTAAAAAAAAATTCATCCAATTTGAAATAATGTTCAATATTTTTTAAAACATTGATCAATTTTGTAAAAAAGTTCATTGAATTTGAAAAAAAAAGTTCATCATCTTTAAAAAAAGTTGATCGAATTTAGAAAAAAGTTCATCAAATTTGCAAAAAGTTCATTGTTTTTTGAAAAAAAATTCATCAAAAATGAAAAATGTACATTGATTTTGATTTTGATTTTTTTATCGAATTTGGAAAAAATTCACGCATTTTAGAAAAAAAGCAAAATAATAAAGAAAAAGAAAATCCGTATACAAACTTCTCAAAAACCAACCAATGAACCGCGGATAGTAGAAAGAAAAGAGAAGTAAAGGGGACAGTAGTCACACTCATTGAGGCGTCCTAGTTGTTACACCTTATCGAACTTAAGATGAGGACCTGAGTTCGAGTCACGGGACTCGCTTTTTTTTTTTTTGAGGTAGATAGCCCATAACCCAAGGACGTGGTGTTGCCTTATTTTCTTTTGGATTTTCAGGATTTTTTCTGACAAGAAGATCGCTACAATCATTTTTTTCCTATTAAGATTTTACTATTAAAAAAAAAGATTGCACCATATGTCAATCCCTAATTCCACTGTCCACCAGACCCATCCCTCCGATCGCGAAAATCACATGCCCACGCATGGACGCCGACGAGAACTCCGCTCGCCACACTCGAGTCTCCATACGCCGGATGCACACGCGCATGCACGGCCAGATCGCATGGCCAAGCCCCTCCCATCAGCCGCCAGTTCACTCCACATCCTGTCCTGCAAAGCGCCGGATTACCGATCATTCTATGTGAATCCAAGGTGTATCATATTACCGTTCTGAAATTCAGCCATTTGTGAGGTAAACATGCTTGTTATTATACTCACAATTATATCACTTATGTTAAAAATAATTAATTGGATCAATGACGAATCTACTTATATGTTTTAGTAAAAGGTAGAATTTGTGTGCTGAAGACTTCTTAGATTTCGCAAAAAAAAGAAGGCTTCTTAGATTGGAATGAGATATTTTCATAGGAATTTTGTTGTGCTTTTGCTACATTTATTTTTCATTACATTTGAGTTTAGAGATCTTTCAAATTGTCTTATGTAATTGCATGTATATTCACTCACATCATTGCAAATTCAAGAGCTTTAAACTCTTGTGAAACTAAAAAAAAGTCATGGTATCCATATTATTGTACTCCCTATTTTTGTTTTCGTGCGTTTTAGATTCTAACGTTCCAAAAAATATTTTAAAATTTTACTCATGAATCAAGTGCGGAGACATGATCGTATAGTCATATGCAAGCCACATACGATCACTAGTATTTTTTTAGAAACATCACTAGTATTAATAGGCCCAAAAAATTTGTTTCCCGGGCCCCCAAAATCTCAGGACCGGCCCTAGTCTCTCATCTTGGAGAGAGGGAGTTTTCGTGTAGTGTGTGTGGGTGGAGATGGTGTGGGCGTGGATTCAAGCGGAGCTAGGATTTGAGGTGTGTGTGGGGGGGGGGGGCAACTGGGCAAGACACGAGATGCAAAAAGAAAATCTAGCATTGCAAAGATGATAAGAATTTTTCATGGTTCAGTACAGACCATATGGTCAATCAAACAATGCAAAAAAGTTACATTTCTATTAGCTTAAACTTGGCTGTGCGAGAACCAAGAAGATCAAACATGTCTATTGTTGGGAAACGTAGCATGCAATTTCAAAAAAAAAAATCTACGCTCACGCAAGATCTATCTAGGAGATGCATAGCAACGAGAGGGGAAGAGTGTGTCTACGTACCCTCGTAGACCGAAAGCGGAAGCGTTTGACAACGCGGTTGATGTAGTCGAACTTCTTCTCGTTCCGACCGATCAAGCACCGAACGTACGGCACCTCCGAGTTCTGCACACGTTCAGCTCGATGACGTCCCTCGAACTCTTGATCCAGCAAAGTGTTGAGGGAGTAGATGAGTTCCGTCAGCACGACGGCGTGGTGACGGTGATGGTGAAGTGATCCGCGCAGGGCTTTGCCTAAGCACTGCGAGAATATGGCCGAGGGTGTAATCTGTGGAGGGGGGCGCCGCACACGGCTAACAGATGTTGTTGTGTGTTCTAGGCGCCCCCTCCCCATGTATATATAGGTGGGAGAGGGAGGGGAGTAGCAGGGGGCGCCCCAAGTAGGAGAAATCCTACTTGGGCGCCTCCCCAATTCGGTCTCCCCGGCCCCCTTCCTTATTCACCGGAGGGGAAAGGAAGGAGGAGGGAGGAGGGAAGGAAGGGGGAGGCCGAATCCCTCCCCTTCCTTCACTCTTCCCCTCTTTCCTTCCCCTCAGGTGCGGCCCATATGGGGGGCGCAGCAGCCCCTTGCTGGCTGCTGTGTTTCCCCTCTTGGCCCATTAGGCCCATATCTTTTGCCGGGGGTGCCCGGAACCCCTTCCAATGATCCGATATATACCCGGTACCCTTCGGAACACTTCCGGTGTTCGAATACCATTGTCCTATATATCAATCTTTACCTCTCAACCATTTCGAGACTCCTCGTCATGTCCGTGATCTCATCCGGGACTCCGAACAACATTCGGTCACCAAATCACATAACTCATATAATACAAAATCGTCATCGAACATTAAGCGTGCGGACCCTACAGGTTCGAGAACTATGTAGACATGACCGAGACACCTCTCCGGTCAATAACCAATAGCGGAACCTGGATGCTCATATTGGCTCCTACATATTGTACGAAGATCTTTATCGGTCGAACCGTTATGACAACATACGTTATTCCCTTTGTCCATCGGTATGTTACTTGCCCGAGATTCGATCGTCGGTATCTTCATACCTAGTTCAATCTCGTTACCGGCAAGTCTATTTACTCATTCCGTAATACATCATCCCGCAACTAACTCATTAGTCACTTTTCTTGCAAGGCTTCTTATGATGTGTATTACCGAGAGGGCCCAGAGATACCTCTCCGATACTCGGAGTGACAAATCCTAATCTCGATCTATGCCAACCCAACAAACACCTTCGGAGATACCTGTAGAGCATCTTTATAATCACCCAGTTACGTTGTGACGTTTGATAGCACACAAGGCATTCCTCCGGTATCCGGGAGTTGCATAATCTCATAGTCGAAGGAATATGTATTTGACATGAAGAAAGCAACAGCAATAAAACTGAACGATCAAAATGCTATGCTAACGGATGGGTCTTGTCCATCACATCATTCTCCTAATGATGTGATCCCGTTCATCAAATGACAACACATGTCTATGGTTAGGAAACTTAACCATCTTTGATTAACGAGCTAGTCTAGTAGAGGCTTACTAGGTACATGGTGTTTTGTCTATGTATCCACACATGTATCAAGTTTCCGGTTAATACAATTCTAGCATGAATAATAAACACTTATCATGATATAAGGAAATATAAAATAACAATTTTATTATTGCCTCTAGGGCATATTTCCTTCAGTCTCCCACTTGCACTAGAGTCAATAATCTAGTTCACATCGCCATGTGATTTAACACCAATAGTTCACACCTTTATGTGATTAACACCCATAGTTCACATTGCCATGTGACCAACACCCAAAGGGTTTACTAGAGTCAATAATCTAGTTCACATCGCTATATGATTAACACCCAAAGAGTACTAAGGTGTGATCATGTTTTGCTTGTGAGAGAAGTTTAGTCAATGGGTCTACCACATTCAGATCCGTATGTATTTTACAAATTTCTATGTCTACAATGCTCTGCATGGAGCTACTCTAGCTAATTGCTCTCACGTTCAATACGTATCTAGATTGAGACTTAGAGTCATCTAGATCAATGTCAAAGCTTGCATCGACGTTACTCTTTACGACGAACTCTTTATCACCTCCATAACCGAGAAACATTTCCTTAGTCCTCTTTAAGGTAACTGAGGATAATTTTGACCGCTGTACAGTGATCTTATCCTGGATCACTATTGTACCCCCTTGCCAAACTCATGGCAAGATACACAACAGGTTTGGCACACATCATGGCATACTTTATAGAACCTATGGCTGAGGCATAGGGAATGACTTTCATTCTCTCCTTATCTTCTGCCATGGTCGGGTTTTGAGTCTTTACTCAACTTCACACCTTACAATACAGGCAAGAACTCCTTCTTTGACTGATCCATTTTGAACTCCTTCAAAATCTTGTCAAGGTATGTACTCATTGAAAGTCTCAAGCGTCTTGATCTATCTCTATAGATCTTGATGCCCAATATGTAAGTAGCTTTACCGAAAAATTCTTATTCAAATATCCTTTTATGCTATGCAAAAATTCTACATCATTTCCAATCAACAATATGTCATCCACATATAATATCAGAAATGCTACAGAGCTCCCACTCACTTTCTTGTAAATACAGGCTTCACCATAAGTCTGCATAAAACCATATGCTTTGATCACCTTATCAAAGCATATATTCCAACTCCGAGATGCTTGCACCAGTCCATAGATGGATCGCTGGAGTTTGCATACTTTGTTAGCACCTTTAGGATCGACAAAACCTTTTGGTTGCATCACATACAACTCTTCTTTAAGAAATTCATTAAGGAATGCAGTTTTGACATCCATTTGCCAGATTTCATAAAATGCGGCAATTGCTAACATGATTCGGACAGACTTAAGCATCGCTACGAGTGAGAAAATCTCATCGTAGTCAACACCTTGAACTTGTCGAAAATCTTTCACGACAAGTCGAGCTTTGTAGATAGTAACACTACCATCAGTGTCCGTCTTCCTCTTGAAGATCCACACTTTGTTCTCATACATGGATCCTATCTCAGATTTCATGGCCTCAAGCCATCTGTCGGAATCTGGGCTCATCATAACTTATTCATAGTTCGTAGGTTCGCCATGATCTAATAACATGACTTCCAGGACAGGATTACCGTACCACTCTGGTGCAGAACGTGCTCTGTTCAACCTACGAGGTCCAGTAGTAACTTGATCCGAAGTTTCATGATCATCATCATTAACTTCCTCTCTAGTTGGTGTAGGCATCACGGGAACGGATTTCACTGATGTGCTACTTTCCAATTCGAGAGAAGGTACAATTACATCATCAAGTTCTACTTTCCTCCCACTCACTTCTTTCGAGAGAAACTCCTTCTCTAGAAAGGTTCCATTCTCGGCAACAAAGATCTTGCCTTCGGATCTGTGGTAGAAGGTGTACCCAATTGTTTCCTTATGGTATCCTATGAAGATGCACTTCTTCGATTTGGGTTTGAGCTTATCAGGCTGAAGCCTTTTGACATAAGTTTCGCAACCCCAAACTTTAAGAAACGACAGCTTAGGTTTCTTGCCAAACCATAGTTCATACGGTGTCGTCTCAACGGATTTAGACGGTGCCCTATTTAACGTGAATGCAACTGTCTCTAATGCATAACCCCAAAATGATAGTGGTAAATCGGTAAGAGGCATCATAGATCGCACCATATCTAATAAAGTACGGTTATGATGTTCGGACACACCATTACGCTGTGGTGTTCCAGGTGGCGTGAGTTGTGAAACTATTCCACATTATTTTAAATGAAGGCCAAACTCGTAACTCAAATATTCGCCTCTGCGATCAGATCGTAGAAATTTTATTTTCTTGTTACGATGATTCTCCACTTCACTCTGAAATTCTTTGAACTTTTCAAATATTTCAGACTTGTGTTTCATTAAGTAGATATACCCATATCTGCTCAAATCATCTGTGAAGGTTAGAAAATAATGATACACGCCGCATGCCTCAACACTCATTGGACCGCATACATCGGTATGTATTATTTCCAATAAGTCATTGGCTCGCTTCATTGTTCCGGAGAATGGAGTTTTAGTCATCTTGCCCATGAGGTATGGTTCGCAAGTATCAAATAATTCATAATCAAGTGATTCCAAAAGTCCATCTGCATGGAGTTTCTTCATGCGATTTACACCAATATGACCTAAACGGCAGTGCCACAAGTATGTTGCACTATCATTATTAACTTTGCATCTTTTGGCATCAATATTATGAATATGTGTATTACTACGATCGAGATTCAATAAACCATTTGCATTGAGTGTATGACCATAGAAGATTTTATTCATGTAAACAGAATAATAATTATTCTCTGACTTAAATGAATAACCGTATTGCAATAAACATGATCTAATTATATTCATGCTCAACGCAAACACCAAATAATATTTATTTAGGTTCAACACTAATCCCGAAGGTAGAGGGAGTATGCGATGGTGATCTTATCAACCTTGGAATCACTTTCAACACACATCGTCACCTCGCCCTCAACTAGTCTCTGTTCATTTTGTAACTCCTGTTTTGAGTTACTAATCTTAGCAACTGAACCGGTATCAAATACCCAGGGGCTACTATGAACACTAGTAAAGTACATATCAATAAAATGTATATCAAATATACCTTTGTTCACTTTGCCATCCTTCTTATCCGCCAAGTATTTGGGGCAGTTCCGCTTCCAGTGACCATTTCCTTTGCAGTAGAAGCACTCAGTTTCAGACTTGGGTCTAGCTTTGGCTTCTTCATGGGAGCGGCAATTTGCTTGCCATTCTTCTTGAAATTCCCTTTCTTTCCCTTGCCCTTTTTCTTGAAACTAGTGGTCTTGTTAACCATCAACACTTGATGCTATTTCTTGATTTCTACCTTCGCCGATTTCAGCATCGCGAAGAGCTTGGGAATCGTTTTCGTCATCCCTTGCATATTATAGTTCATCATGAAGTTCTAGTAACTTGGTGATAGTGACTAGAGAACTCTGTCAATCACTATCTTATCTGGAAGATTAACTCCCACTTGATTCAAGCGATTGTAGTACCCGGACATTCTGAGCACATGCTCACTAGCTGAGCTATTCTCCTCCATCTTGTAGGCAAAGTACCTGTCAGAGGTCTCATACCTCTCGACACGGGCATGAGTCTGACCAATTTTTCAGCTTTTGGAACATCTCATATGCTCTGTGGTGTTCAAAACATTTTTGAAGTCCCGGTTCTAAGTTGTAAAATAGGGCGCACTAAACTATTAAGTAGTCATCATACCAAGCTTGCCAGACGTTCATAATGTCTGCATCTGCTCCTGCAATAGGTCAGTCACCTAGTGGTGCATCAAGGACATAATTCTTCTGTGCAGCAATGAGGATAATCCTTAGATCACGGACCCAGTCCGCATCATTGCTACTATCATCTTTCAACTTAGTTTTCTCTAGGAACATATCAAAAAATAAAACAGGGGAGCTATACACGAGCTATTGATCTACAACATAGATATGCAAATACTATCAGGACTAAGTTCATGATAAATTAAGTTCAATTAATCAAATTATTTAAGAACTCGCACTTAGATAGACATCCCTCAAGTCATCTAAATGATACGTGATCCAAATCAACTAAACCATGTCCGATCATCACGTGAGATAGAGTTGTCATCAATGGTGAACATCTCTATGTTGATCATATCTACTATATGATTCACGTTCGACCTTTCGGTCTCCAGTGTTCTGAGGCCATGTATGTACATGCCAGGCTCGTCAAGTTTAACCCGAGTATTCCGCATGTGCAAAACTGTCTTGCACCCGTTGTATGTGAACATAGAGTCTATCACACCCGATCATCACGTGGTGTCTCAACACGACGAACTGTCGCAACGGTGCATACTCAGGGAGAACATTTATACCTTGAAATTTAGTTAAGGGATCATCTTATAATGCTACCGCCGTACTAAGCAAAATAAGATGCATAAAAAGATAAACATCACATGCAATCAATATATGTGACATGATATGGCCATCATCATCTTGTGCTTTTGATCTCCATCTCCAAAGCATCGTCATGATCTCCATCGTCACCGGCTCGACACCTTGATCTCCATCATTGCGTCGTGGTCGTCTCGCCAACTATTGCTTCTACAACTATCGCTAACGCATACTGATAAAGTAAAGCAATTACATGGCGTTTGCATTTCATACAATAAAGAGACAACCATAAGGCTCCTGCCGGTTGCCGATAACTTTTACAAAACATGATCATCTCATACAACAACGTATATCACATCATGTCTTGACCATATCACTTCACAACATGCCCTGCAAAAACAAGTTAGACGTCCTCTACTTTGTTGTTGCAAGTTTTACGTGGCTGCTACGGGCTTCTAGCAAGAACCGTTCTTACCTACGCATCAAAACCACAACGGTGATTTATCAAATTTGTTGTTTTAACCTTCAACAAGGACCGGCCGCAGTCAAATTCGATTCAACTAAAGTAGGAGAAACAGACACCCGCCAGCCACCTTTATGCAAAACTAGTTGCATGTCTGTCGGTGGAACCGGTCTCATGAACGTGGTCATGTAAGGTTGGTCCGGGCCGCTTCATCCAACAATACCGCCGAATCAAAATAAGACATTGGTGGTAAGAAGTATGACAATCACCGCCCACAACTCTTTGTGTTCTACTCGTGCATATCATCTACGCATAAACCTGGCTCGGATACCACTGTTGGGAAACGTAGCATGCAATTTAAAAAAAATGTATGCTCACGCAAGATCTATCTAGGAGATGCATAGCAACGAGAGGGGAAGAGTGTGTCTACGTACCCTCGTAGACCGAAAGCGGAAGCGTTTGACAACGCGGTTGATGTAGTCGAACTTCTTCTCGTTCCGATCGATCAAGCACCGAACGTACGGCACCTTCGAGTTCTGCACACGTTCAGCTCGATGACGTCCCTCGAACTCTTGATCCAGCAAAGTGTCGAGGGAGTAGATGAGTTCCGTCAGCACGACGGCGTGGTGATGGTGATGGTGAAGTGATCCGCGCAGGGCTTCGCCTAAGCACCGCGAGAATATGACCGAGGGTGTAATCTGTGGAGGGGGGCGCCGCACACGGCTAACAGATGTTGTTGTGTGTTCTAGGCGCCCCTCCCCATGTAGGAGAGGGAGGGGAGCAGTAGGGGGCGCCCCAAGTAGGAGAAATCCTACTTGGGCGCCTCCCCAATTCGGCCTTCCCGCCTTCCTTATTCACCGGAGGGGAAAGGAAGGAGAAGGGAGGAGGGAAGGAAGGGGGAGGCCGAATCCCTCCCCTTCCTTCTCTCTTCCCCTCTTTCCTTCCCCTTAGGTGCGGCCCATATGGGGGGCGCAGCAGCCCCTTGTTGGCTGCTGTGTTTCCCCTCTTGGCCCATTAGGCCCATATCTTTTGCCGGGGGTGCCCGGAACCCCTTCCGGTGATCCGATATGTACCCGGTACCCTCCGGAACACTTCCGTTGTTCGAATACCATCGTCCTATATATCAATCTTTACCTCTCAACCATTTCGAGACTCCTCGTCATGTCCGTGATCTCATCCGGGACTCCGAACAACATTCGGTCACCAAATCACATAACTCATATAATACAAAATTGTCATCGAACGTTAAGCGTGCGGACCCTACGGGTTCGAGAACTATGTAGACATGACCGAGACACCTCTTCGGTCAATAACCAATAGAGGAATCTGGATGCTCATATTGGCTCCTACATATTCTACGGAGATCTTTATTGGTCGAACCGTTATGACAACATACGTTATTCCCTTTGTCCATCGGTATGTTACTTGCCCGAGATTCGATCGTCGGTATCTTCATACCTAGTTCAATCTCGTTACCGGCAAGTCTATTTACTCATTCCGTAATACATCATCCCGCAACTAACTCATTAGTCACTTTTCTTGCAAGGCTTCTTATGATGTGTATTACCGAGAGGGCCCAGAGATACCTCTCCGATACTCGGAGTGACAAATCCTAATCTCGATCTATGCCAACCCAACAAACACCTTCGGAGATACATGTAGAGCATCTTTATAATCACCCAGTTACATTGTGACATTTGATAGCACACAAGGCATTCCTCCGGTATCCGGGAGTTGCATAATCTCATAGTCGAAGGAATATGTATTTGACATGAAGAAAGCAACAGCAATAAAACTGAATGATCAAAATGCTATGCTAACGGATGGGTCTTGTCCATCACGTCATTCTCCTAATGATGTGATCCCGTTCATCAAATGACAACACATGTCTATGGTTAGGAAACTTAACCATCTTTGATTAACGAGCTAGTCTAGTAGAGGCTTACTAGGGACACGGTGTTTTGTCTATGTATCCACACATGTATCAAGTTTCCGGTTAATACAATTCTAGCATGAATAATAAACACTTATCATGATATAAGGAAATATAAAATAACAATTTTATTATTGCCTCTAGGGCATATTTCCTTCATCTATAATTTCATCAGAACTAAACTTTGACGCTAGATCCTTCTCGATGTAGATTATCATACAATGTCGAAGAAAGTCATCACCCATGTTACTTCGAAGATGAGTTTTGACAATTTTCATATTTGAAAATGCTCTCTCTGTTGTTGCAGTCGACACTGGGAGAGTTATTACTAATCGTAATAACTTGTCGACCATTGGATACATAGATGATTTACCTGTTTTGACCAGTCCATGTGCCAAAGCTGCAAGTGATGGCAACATTTTCAGTTCTCATGGTTGCATGTGTCAAGTTGAAAATGTGGTAGCTGACACTCCAATTGAGCTCTTTCTTGAGAACAAAAATCTGCAGGATATAATTTTCCAGCTAGCGTGCATATTTTTGATCTGTCAAATGTGTCACGTCTTGGATCCAATGATGCACAAAGGCTTAAAAGCTCTGTCACTTGAAGACTGAATCGATCACCTAACTCTGTTAATTGTTGGTCTATGGCAACATTAAGTACATCCATTTTGTAGTGATGGAGTGTTGTGGTGTTTTCATGCTTGTTTCTGGATTTGGTCACATCAACATACCTAATAATAATATACATAAGAATTAGTTTCACTACTTGGTAATAAATATGCAACATAATCTTAAGTACAGAGTTGGGAAAAGGTACATACTTGCGATTCAAATCCGGAATATCAATCTCGTGCTTCAGGCAAAAAGAACTGACCTCTTCAAGAAGAGATTCCCAACCATTTTCTCTTAAGTCAGCAAGTAGCACCTTTGTGTTGGACACACAATCCAAAGCATTCAAAATATCCAAAGATTTAGTTTGCAGTCTTACACACAACACATCAGTGATCTTCATGATTTTTTCCATTAGGTGCAGAATAAACACAAAATCAAATGAGATGAGAATCCTAAGAGCACCAACAACATCTCCTCGAGAATATTGTGAGACCGAACGATCACTTGCTATACTTCTTAAAACAGAAATAGAAGCAGCAAACATCTTTCTTAAGCTTTGGATTGATTTATAGTGGGAGCTCCATCTAGTGTCTCCTGCTCTTTATAAAGAACCTAACTGATTTACCCCTCGGCCAAGTTCTCCTAGTTTGATCTCGCGTTCAATTTCAGCTACCTGGTTTGCTAGTAATTCATCGTTGCGTTTGGAAGAAGCACTAACAACATTGACTATAAAGTTTGCATGCTGAAAGAAGTTGTGCACCTCATGTACCTCTCTGGATGTTCCAACAAATGGGTATTCATCTGGTTGTAGGATTGGTTGATATGCGCCCTCGGATATATAAAAACGGCGAGCTTCGTCTTGCTTGGCAGGAGGGAGTTGCCAAATTTGAAGACGTTTGCCGGGGTCTCTAATATAATCTGTTGTTACAACTCTCTCTTGCTCTTTTGTCTTCCTGTTGGGCTACTGGGCTGAACTTATTGCTACTGGTCTTGAGATCACTGTTTTTTTTGGGGGGGGGGGGGGGGGGGCTAATTAGTTCTAGTTAGTCCTGATCGTACAAAAATTGTGCTACGACACGTTGGTTCGACGCGCACGTTGGGGGGGGGGCATGCCCCCCCGTAGCTCCGCCCCTGTCACAAGACGGTGCGCAAGGAAGGAGAAGGAGGCAGAGTGGGAGAGTGGTGACTTTTCGTTGCCTAACAGGAGCTCTACTGGCGACTATATATACTAGGTGATAGCTTACTTGCGTTGGGCGAATTGGTACACGGCTCGGCCCGTTAGCTTGTAAAATCATTCTTTCCTCCTCTGCAAGATGTTGATGCATTTCTCTCTTTTGAGATGGAAGTTGATACATTTCTAAAGACGAATCTTTGACCATTATTTTTCATTCTTTAAGTATTTGTAGAATAAATACCAATGCATTGTGATACTTTTCTTTTTTAAATAAATTCTAGTATTGTTGACATTTTTCGATTGTCTATTTATTCAGTTAGACGTCATGATGTGAGGATGCCAACCAAACTAACCCCCATCTACTTCCCGGCTAGATCAGTTGTCGTCTGCTCTCTAGTATGGTTGCATATAGAATTGGATAAAAACTAACAATGAAATGATTAGCACACCGTCAATACTTTGGTTTCCAGTAATGAATGCTTGTTTACGCCTGCATTGATGCTCATACTAGTGGCTGGGGCGCGCCCAGGGCGCGCCTCCTGAGGCGGTCAGGTGCGTACCCAAGTAGGATGTCGTCCATTCAACTTCATTTGTTCACACATGCAGATGTTAGTGATGAGGTGGTCGTTGATAAACTTATTATATTGCGATGCATATCATAAAGAAACTGAAATCAATCAGATGGTTAGAAGCAGAGACATGAAAGATGCTTCAGGTTTACATGAACACATAGGCAGCAGGTTTAAACTACAGATACTTCAGTTGATTCATAAGCAATGACACTATCCAACATTAGAGGCCATCATCCAGAAGAGCGCTTTCTGCTTCTCAGAAACTTCAGAGCAACAAGGTATCACTGCGCTCTTATATTATGGGACGGAGGGAGTAAGATGAAAAGCCTAAATTGAGAACCTGACGACAATGTGTGGACAAAAAATCATGGCGCTCCACTGTGGCAAGCATCTCATCAGGATAATGTGGGAAAGCATGCACCTTCTTATAGTCTCTTTTCCAGTGATCAAGGACATATCTTCATGGGATCTCTGAAAACTCAACTTTTACCTAGATTCTCTGAAGAAACTCCTTCAAAATCTTCAGCAGGGGGTCCAAAGAAAACGACCGCGTCTCCATCCCCACCTCATCAACAATTCTAATTACATAGAGGTAATTATGTGTAAACATAAATGAATTCCTAAACAATATGGATGTATTTTTTGATAAAGAACAGGGACACAAACCAAATAAATAGTATATAGGTCAAAAAAATATCTGAGAAATGGAGGTGCATTGTTACAAGGTCACTAACGTGTGTGTGGCTAGATGGTGATCCTGACTTTGTGCTCAGTTTGGCAGCTGGAGACGATATTGCTGGTCGTAGCGGTTAATGGAGTAGAATGTACTCCATCTAAAAAATGCACATTTATACCCTGATGCAGGAGCATTGCTCACTTATGTTCATATTTCAGATTTACATGTTAATATTTTGATCTTATATAACATTCACATATTTTTTTAGCTACTTTTCTTAATGGAAACAAGTAAACAGATACTTAGCTTGTAATTAAGTAGAAGTCTAGTGATACAAAGTCAAAAGGGCATAATCTCACTAGTAGAAAAAGGCCCATTTGTCCCGGTTCTGGAATCGGGACTAAAGGGTCGGGACTAAAGCCCAATACCTTTAGTCCCGGTTCGCCTACTAACCGGGACAGATGGGGCTCCACGTGGCCGCTACGGCTTGCCCAGGCAGGAGGGCCTTTTGTCCCGGTTGGTAGCACCAACCGGGACCAAAAAGCATCCATGTGTCAGCAGTTCAGGGGCTGGGGTTTTTGTTTTTTTTAAAGGGGGAGGGGTTTGGGGGTTTTGGGGGTTTTGTAGGGTTATTTTAGGGGTTTCATATATTGTGTTAGCTAGCTAATAGAGAGAAGTGTCCTCTCTTATCTCCGTGCTTGGTCGACGCTACGTACTATACGTATAGAGTGGACTCGACACGCTAGCTAGTAAGCAAATGAAGGAAACCATTAAGTACACAAGATCGTCATGAACATATACAGAGAGAAGTGATCGACCTCCTCCTTCTCCGAGAGATTGGTTGAACAACAAGTTTTCGTATATCTATCCGACGCTACTAGGTACATATATACAATATAAGATCTCTTACAATCCCTAACATCTGATGTCAAGTTCCACATGGTATTCTCCGTCTTTATTGATGACGTGGTCAAGAAAGAATCCCGCCAATTCCTCTTGAATTGCTTTTATGCGATCTTGTGGTAGGAGTTCATCCCGCAGCTACCACATCTAATTTGAAGAAGGGGGTCAATACATATATATGAATGAAACTCAACACAAATGATGGTAATAAAATAAAATTGTGAATATTATTGCTTACGCACTTCATATTGTTTTTTAGAGTAGCCCCGCTTAGAGGTCGTCGCGTTGTAGATGTACTCGCAAACGTAGTATCCACAAAAATTATTCCCGCCTTCCTGCCACAACCACTTTAAGAGAAATAGAGGTCAATCAAACTGATAATCAAGCATTATAAATGGTATTGATGAAACTAGCTAGAATCAATGGGAGATGTGCGAAACTAGCTAGTAGTACTTACTTTCGGGTGTGTAAATCGGAGCTTCCCCGGTAGTCCCGGAGCTTCTGCGGTGAACTCTTTCCAAACCCTGCCAGACAAAGAAAACAATTACTTGATATCAGGAAATGAACAAAGTTGCCGATATGGTGCGATAACGGTCGATTGAACTTACTTCTCGAGCATTTTAGTCATGGCCGCATACTCCTTGGGATCTTTTCGTCTCGAGTCTAAGACGGTTACTAGTCCCTGCTCAAGCTTAATCTCTAGGAGAATAAAGTGGAAGCTGCGCACGCATGCATAACTCATCAATTACATTACTATAACCTCGAGTAATAAGGGAAACCGAATATGCACAAGACAGTAACACTCACTTGAAGTTGTAAGGAAAGAGTATTTTATCTTTGTTTTGATTTCGAAGCAACGATTGTAGCAAGTTGGCCTCGGTTTCTTTGGCATTATATTTAACCGTCCATTCATCTATGAGATTTGTGTTAATGAACCCAATATCATAGATTTGTGCATTTCTGCATTCGACGATCTTCAATCTGCATAATATAGTGAGGATAATTATATATACATGCAATGAAAGAGCTGAGCTATATATAGAGACTTAATTACATAAGTAGTACTTATAGACAGTAGCAAGTAACGATTATTTTATCGAGGGCCTTTTGATTGAAAAACTGGAAGAACTCATCAAATGGAACAGACAACAGATCAATTCCAACGAGGTCGTGCTCCTCTTTAACTCTCAGCGTCAAAGTATCCTTCCCAGACTCGCTGCAGGTGTCTATGTACCCGGCGAACATGCGATCGAACTTCAGCTTCTCCTTTTCACTTTCGCACTGTCTCTTTGCATCAACAATGACCTGGCGGAGATCATCATCGGGCACATCGTCTGGTTCCTCTTGATCTTCAGCTTCCCCCGTTGCAGCATCACCGTATTCAGGGGGCACATAGTTGTCATCATCCTCTTTTTCTTCGCTATCTTCCGTCATAACCCCTCTTTCTCCGTGCTTGGTCCAAACATTATAGTGTGGCATGAAACCCTTATAAAGCAGGTGGGTGTGAAGGATTTTCCGGTCAGAGTAAGAATTTGTATTCCCACATATAGGGCATGGACAACACATAAAACCATTCTGCTTGTTTGCCTCAGCCACTTCGAGAAAATTATGCACGCCCTTAATGTACTCGGAGGTGCGTCTGTCACCGTACATCCATTGCCGATTCATCTGCGTGCATTATATATAATTAAGTGTGTCAAAAACCATTACAGAACATCATGAATAGATAAGTGACCAAATTAATAGAAGTTTATCATCACATTAAAACCAAAGTACATACATAGTTCTCATTGAACAACATATAGCTCTCCAGAGCATCTAATTAAACCATACATTGAACTATGTAAAACATTTCAATGCAACAACAAATGCGATCATAATCGCAACCAAGGTAACAATTGATCCAACGTCATAATGATACCAAGCCTCGGTATGAATGGCATATTTTCTATACTTTCTAATCTTGAAGCGCATTGCATTCATCTTGTGATCATCGACGACATCCGCAACATGCAACTCCAATATCATCTTCTCCTCCTTAATTTTTTTCAATTTTTCCTTCAAGTAATTGTTTTCTTCTTCAACTAAATTTAACCTCTCGACAATAGGGTCGGTTGGAATTTTCGGTTCACATACCTCCTAGATAAAAAAATCTATCTCACGTTGGTCGGCATAATTGTCATAAACAATAAATGAACGAAATAGTTATAAAATATAATATATACCACATCCGAATCATAGACAGGACGAGGGCCGACGGGGGCGGATACCAAAACCATCGCACTATATAATAACAAACAATAATAAAAATAAGAAAATTATACAAGTATCTATCTAAATCATACAAGTAAGAATTTTTTTCTTTTAGAAAGAAGATAAGAACAAGAGTCTCACCACGGTGGTGCCGGCGACGAGATCGGCGCGGGCGATCGACGGCGGTGAAGACGGGGACCGGACGTGACGGACCGCTAAACCTAGACAAATCTTGAGGAAAATGGAGCTTGGAGGTCGAGTTTGGAGAGGAGAAAGCTTAAGTAGTGTGGCTCGGGTATTTCATCGAACACCTTATGTGCATAGGAGGTGAGCTAGAGCACCACAAAGCCCTCCCCTAGCCGGCCAGAAAAAACAGAGCAGTGGAGTGCTCTGCTTGCGGGCGAGGGGGTATATATAGCCACATCATTGGTCCCGGTTCGTGGATGGAACCGGGACCAAAGGATCCACGAATCGGGAGCAATGGATGTGGGCCAGGAGCGAGGCCTATTGGTCCCGGTTCGTGTCTGGAACCGGGACAAAAGGGTCCAGACGAACCGGGACCAATGCCCCATGAGGCCCGGCCGGCCCCCTGGGCGCACGAACCGGGACGTTTGTCCCCATGGGTCCCGGTTCGTGACTGAATCGGGACTAATGGGCTGGGCAGGCCTGAACCAAAACCTTGTTTTCTACTAGTGTCTGTTGCACATGAATATATAATTAGCAACCATTACAAGTTACCTGCTTAACACAAACAAAAAAGAATAGCATGAACAACCCCTTTAGGATGATTAACTATTCTAATTCCTAATTAATTTGCCAACCTAACTTTCCAACGGCAACAGGATGAAGCAAGATACCTCAGAAAGAGGTAAACTAATCCTGGAAAAGCTCCTTCGCGTTCGCTCGTTGGAGCGATCGAATCGAACCAAACGAAGCGTCCTCCGACAACTCCCCTTGTATCTCGCTGGGCCCATCACATGATCGCAAAGATTTGCCAAGACGTGCAAAACCCACCTGCTAATCTCCATATAACCCGCCCCCTGATTTTCAAGGGCGCGGGTGGGGGGGCCCACACTAATTACCATAAGGGCATCTCCAACGCAGGAGCGCTTAAGTTCCTGGGCACGAGCGCATGCACAAGCGCCTGGGCGCTAGCGGCGGTATTTTGTACAGGTTTTTTAAGCGCCCGACTCATGCATCGATGCCAGGAAAGGAACCGGGAATCACTCGAAAACTGCCAAGACTGTTGGGATTTAATCCCTAGCGCCCAGGCCTAAGCGCCTGCATTGTACATGCCCTAACCCTTCCCCTAATCCTAAACGTAACCTGGTGCAGAATTTCCAAATCGGGAGATCCCGGCCTGTCGGATAGCGCGCGTTGGAACGTGCAATCCATCACACATGAATCAATCACTAGTTCACTACAGCACCGCATACTTGAAAAGCAGGATATCTCAAAAAGGGGCAAACCAATTATCGATCAGTAAATGCTACGAAATGGTGTAATCTGACCTCACATCATAACAACCTTGAATTGTACAGGTTAGAAATAAATAGTAACTCCCATCTCAGAAGGCCACTATCAAGTAGTACAACACGCGGGTGATTTACCTTAATAAGATCATACTCTTTGCGTGAATGATTTTTTGCGTCTTCTGTTGTTCTTATTGTTTCTTTCAGTTCTTCAACCTTCTGACACTTCGTCCTCTCCTGATCTATTCCTCTTGATGACACAGATTCAAGTTTCGCCAACCTGGTTGTGCAAGGCAAATTAATTTTGATGATAGGTTTTGAATATGAAGCAAAGCATTAGAGCAATCAGTAAATGCGTTGTGAATAGAAGCTGGAATCTGTGAGACACATGCACATGGCCACTGATGGTGGGGAGGAATGGGGATTAGATCCGTGGTGGCGACGTCCTCCCATTGACCGAAACCACCACCGGCACCTTCTCCTCCCACCTGCTCCTCCGGCGGCTCTGTGCCATTGCTACTTAGGGTAAGACCGGAATCCAAATGCAAGAGGATCAGAACATAAATTTATGCCCAAAAACAAACATGTTTTGTTAGTCTCCACTACGTACAGATTATTGCACAAGATTTCCATTGCCCCTGAACATTAGTACAAGAGGCCGAAATGCAAACAAAGGACCTATATGTCCCTACAATTAAAACAAAATTACGAACTTGCACCTAGCATCCATATATCATGCTTCTCATACAAAATCTACAACTTATCTAGTAGACCCGCAAGGGCAAAAGGTACTTTACATATTGAACTGAAATTAAGAGAAAATGATCCAAAGGTACAACAGAAATCTGATTTGCTCATATTAGCATGTAAGAAATGTAAAGCATGCATGTCGGAGTTGGATCAATGTCAAACTAAAAAAGCTCAAATCAAATGTATGTGTCTGAAACATCAGAATTGTCTCCAAAGCATGCAGAAATTTAATTGTTTCATGTGAAATTCGTTAAAAAAAACTCATTACCCTGCAATTAGTGTTGCACTCGAGTTCTTTGTTAGAGTTGTGTCGAATATTATTGTACAAGGTAGGTTACAGTTGGACTCTGAGTTGTATTGTGTTTAGATAGGATATGGAGCCGTGTCCTAATAGGACACTTGTATCCTAGGCCTCTCATATATAGCGAGGGTAGACACACGATGTAACCTATGCCAATATAATAGCACAGACACGCGGGGGAGCCGGTGGCGTGTGCTGGCACCCGGGCGGCCAGGGTGCGATATTGTAGCAGTGTCAAGGGGAGGAGCGCCATAGTCAGGCCCCGGGGATATAGCCATGATGGTGAACCTCGTTAACAAATCTCGGTGTCGTGCTTGTGTGATTGCTTGGTCCTCGGATGATCGACGGAGCGCCTCGGTTTAATTCTAACAAGTGGTATCAGAGCAAGGTTCGATTTGAGGTTCTGATTGTTGATCTAGAGGTAGAGCAGAATTCGTCGAATCGGTCGATGGTCGAGACCTGCGACTGGAGAAGGTCGATGGAAGCGGCGGGAATTCTGTTCATGTCAGAAGTAATCGGAAGGCAGCAGATCAACGGCGTCAGGCGCGTAGGAAAGCGCTCGTCGAGATCGGCATATCGAATCAGTTCGAAAGCTACGCGTGTTGGCGTGTGGAAACCCTAGGGCACATGTGGAGGGAGGCGTGCATCTGCAGACGCGGGTGCATACAGGCTGGGTGGAGCCAGGCGGCCGGTTCAAGCAGACGCGGGTGTCACGACTTGGGCCAAGTTGCGGTTGCGGAGCACTTGCGCGGTCTAGAAATGGCTCGGATCTGACCAAGTCCGTGGCGTGCGGGCAGTCGCAGTCGGACGCGAAGGGCCCCAGGCAAAACTTGGGTTGCTAGAGCTATGTGAACGGGGCTGAGGCCAGCCAGAGGCCGGATGTACGCGGAGCAGGGTGCGAGCGAATTGATCAGAAGCTGTCGGTTTGTTTGATGTGAGGCATCGTGAGGTTTGTTGTTGAAAAAAAAGCACGTTCGTGGAGGCTAGAAGCAAATTAATCAGCGAAGGAAAAAATCACATGGGTAGCTTTGCATCTGGTGGCAATACGTTGGCTGAAAAAGCAACATCAAGCGTAGGAGATTGTGCCAAGAGAAGCACCACCACGTGAGGACCAAAGGATATTTCCTGGTTGGATTTTACAGTAGGAGTGGAGTAGCTCGGTCAGCATAGCAGTGACGTTTGAAGGTGTTGCAGAAGCCAGGACAGCTAGGATGGAAGTATTGTGTGATGGGTGAAATTTCGCGGAAGATAATTTGAGAGCCTAGAGAGCGTCATGCAGGGATCATGCATACACAGGACATTAAGCAATGCACGAAGATGTGCGGGACGGACACGACGCAGGGTGGAGCATGGTTGCAGTCGGATATTTTCGACTGGGTCGAACTGGACAGTCTGATGGATCGATGGAGATGTTGGTCAAAGCAGAAAACGGTGATGACTTCGGCGACGACGACATAGGAGCGAGATGCTGATGGTGACCGACTTCTGGTGCGTGGAAACACGTGGAGCAGGTCTGAGGGCTTTGTGCGGCTTCGACAAGACTATGGCGCAGGGTTGATTCAATGCAGTGTACACATGAGAGAACTTGAAGTCGACAGGGCGCAGGGTAGCACGGCCAGCTACATGGAGTCATGTTGAAGGTGGAGCTGGAGTTTGATGGATGACTTCACTCTGAGCTGATGGAGGGGCTACGGCATAAGTATTCGGAGAGTCAAAGCCTATTTCAGCGGGATAGCGAGAGACACGTGAATCAGACTAGGGCCCAATGGTCTGATGGAGACGTGAGACTCGGCATCGGTCGGTGATGATCGGTGGTTCTCTGCAGCGGGGGTTGAGACAGTGTGGGCTAGCTACCCGGGAGACTCGACCAGGACAGCGGAGGCTCGACGCGGTGATAGCGGCGAGGCGTGCGGCAAGCACGGGACACAGCGACAGACCAAGGCACTAATGGTGAGACATGTGGTCAGACAAAGTGTGCAAGAGTGCTGAAGCAGTGTTGACAAGTACCAGATTCAAGTTGGTGACTGGGTCTATCGGTGCTAGTTGATGGACATGAGTCGACCATGGAGAATCTGCGAAAGTGGCGGAAAGTCTTATTGTCAAAAGCTAAGAGAGTACATGACCGCATATTCTGTGGTGTTCAATGCACATGGCAAAGTGCGGATGATATGACAGAAGGAGGTGGAGTGCTATAGCTATGGGACATGTCAGAGACTATTCGGAAGAAGGGTGAGACAACTGCGAATTTGACTCAGGGTGACACATGGCGACGGTGAAATTCCTTCAAGTTTCAGACAAGCAGTCAAGAAATAGCGGTGACGTTGAGTTCAGGTAACTCTTATATGTAGCGTCCAATACGTGAGTTGTTCACTTTCACACAGACAGTGATCGGTGTGTGATGGCGTTGAACGGATACTTCGAAAGTTGGGAGCACAAAGTAGAGTAAAGAGGAACTTAATTTTGCTCGAGTATTGACCGTGAAGAAGATAAGAAGGGACTACAGTTGCAGATGGAGTCACATGGAATCTGGGAGTAGCAGCGGTGCTCATGGCGTATCTCAAGTCCAATGTACATGGAGGTTCGACGCATGAATGAATCCAAGGTGGTGGAGAATATTCGCCAAGGTGGAGTTTGTTAGAGTTGTGTCGAATATTATTGTACAAGGTAGGTTACAGTTGGACTCTGAGTTGTATTGTGTTTAGATAGGATATGGAGTCGTGTCCTAATAGGACACTTGTATCCTAGGCCTCTTATATATAGCGAGGGTAGACACACGATGTAACCTATGTCAATATAATAGCACAGGCACGCGGGGGAGCCGGTGGCGTGTGCCGGCGCCCGGGCGACCAGGGTGCGATAATGTAGCGGTGTCACGGGAAGAAGCGCCCGTAGTCAGGCCCCGGGGATGTAGCCATGATGATGAACCTCGTTAACAAATCTCGGTGTCGTACTTGTGTGATTGCTTGGTACTCGGATGATCGACGGAGCGCCTCGGTTTAATTCTAACATTCTTTCTGAGTCAACCAGATTCCTAGTTCCCTACAACTACAAGGCTATCACAATCATTGAACGAGTGCAAGGAACAGAAGTGTAACGATGTGTAAATCCACAGGTTTAATTAGTTCAGCACGTCCGAAGTTGCAGATCTAATAACCTGGTGTCCTACTAAGTAGTATGAGCTGCAAAGCGCTATTCATTGAGCACATTTCGTAGAACATCTTGCAGGCACAGAAACAGAGACCACAAAATCTAGAGAGAGATGATAGTCTGTAAAGCAGGAATGGGGGTGGGGGAGGTGGAACGTCTCGTCTTGCCATGGCCGCTTGCACCTCGGGTTCGGCAGCGCTGCCATCTAGTGGAGAGAGAGAGAGAGGGGATGGGTTGGATTGAACTCACCAGCGCGCTGAACTCGGCCGACCATCGCCGGCGATGTGGCCACACGGCAAGGAGTTGCTGATTGATCTGCACACGTCCACCTTGCTTCACTTCCCATTGCACGGCTGGAGCTTGTGCCGTCGCTAGAGCCGAGTCCGTCGGCCCTAAGGGGACGGCGACTCGATGGGTCGATGACGACGATGAGGGATGCAGAGCACGCCGTCGATGGTGGTGGTGATTGAGGGTACCGTCCCCATCAAGGAGAGGGAAGGAGTGGAGCTCGAGGCGTGG
Source organism: Thinopyrum elongatum (assembly GCA_011799875.1). Taxonomy (NCBI): domain Eukaryota; kingdom Viridiplantae; phylum Streptophyta; class Magnoliopsida; order Poales; family Poaceae; genus Thinopyrum; species Thinopyrum elongatum. The sequence goes on along the minus strand of CM022297.1, from coordinate 501,212,519 downwards.
GGCAATGAAGGACCACGAGGGAGTCCGGCGTCACGGAGGCACGGGCGGCCGATCTGGCTAGAGCCAATGCCTCTCCTTCCCAACCCCTGCCCTGCTCGGCCTCACCCAGATGGCCGCCTTTGTGGACCTGGGCGACGGAGGGAGGATCCGCGGGCGCAGCACTCGGGCATGAGGTCCTTCCCGGCTGGTCGTAGAGCTCGAGGTCGCGTGGTGTGTGGGAGAGGTCAGAGGTGAAGAAAGAGAGAAGAGGTCACGTGCGTGGAGGAGAAACCGACTAACATAGTAGGATGGCTTCCTAGAGAAGGAAAGGAAAAAAGTTTTACCAGCGCAGGTACCATCTCGAGACGGTAGATGCCCTTCTCTTCAACAGAGTAATGGACAGGTGGGTAGTGCGAGCGAAAGCTTCTTCACCGCACCTTATTGTGTTTGATTGGCGCCTAATCACACCTTGATCAGATACTTAGCAACTCCAACGTGCCGACTCATTTTATTCGTGCGTGTCTGTTTGGCTAAACGGACACAAAAGTCGGTTCAACGCGCCGACCCAAGCGGACACGTGTCCGCTTGTTGTCTGCCTACCGACCCATTCGCGACCCAAATTTGGGCTTCATTTGCGTTGGCGCAGGCACGAAGCGGACACGCGCCTCGCCCTCTTACTCTTTCCCCTGGCCCGCCAATCGGGGACACAAACTGCCCTTTTTCTATCCCTTTCCCCCGCCCGCCCTTCGCCCGTGCACAAACCCTACGACGCCACTCATTTTCCCTGGCCACCTTGCCCTCCAGCCCCCTCCCCTCCTCCTCCCAGCATATCCACCGGCTTTGGTGCCTCCCTCAGCCCGGTGCGGGAGGCGAAGCGCTAGATCTGCTGCGGCGGGATTTGGCGCATCCTGTCGGCCGGATTTGCCGAATCCGGCCGCCGGCGACTGTGCCTTGCCATGGATTGGCCGGGTACCGGACCACACAGCCCCGACAACGCCTCGGCGCTGCATGCAGGTGTCGAGTCCTCTAGCCGCTCGGATCTACCCCATCGTCAGTTCGCCTACAAAGCCACAGCCTGTCGTCGCCCTGGCTCGATGCTGGCCCAGAGGCTTGCCGGCTCACCGTTGCCGCTCATAAAGTGCGATGACTACCCGTGGCAGGTCGTGCACCGCGTCTCGACGCCGGAACATCCCCAATGGGTGTTCGTCAAGTGCAAAAATGATGGGACACGTGTTTCTCTTGGTTCGATTTTGCTCTCGGCTTCGACGAAATTTCGGTAGCTTATTTACTCAAATTTGTGTGTAGGAGGGATACAAATTTTGGTTTTGGAAAGAAGAATACATCGATATTTTGATCGCACGGAATTTGCTAGTTGTCCGTGCACTTGTAACTAGGGATGAGACTAGAAGAGACCAAAAAGGAAGCAACGCCTACTTCTTTAGAATCGAAGAAGAAAGAAGTTGTGAAGCTCAAGAATCCGCAGATCAACAATGAAGACATAGAAAAGATATTAGTCCAACTAGTGGGAGCAGTTATGAAAGTTGGACATCTTCTAAAATGTCTAATTGTGGTTCTTGTTTTCTTTGTTCTTACTCTCGTAGCAAAGAATTGGTGAATGTATGTATCGAAATGTGTTTGATAAAATAAAATAAATGTTTGAATGCCAACCAAAAATATGTGTACACAATAAAAAGTGGAGGCACGCAGGCCGTGAGGACGAAAATGCGTCTGCGTGTTGGGCGTACCGCCGACCCAATCACAAAAGGGGGCGGACAAGCCGACCCAGACGGACAAAAGGCAGACAAAGCAGTGCCGCTCGCGGAAGCAAACCGTGTCTCTCGCAGAAGAAAAAAAAAAGAAAAACATTTTTCATGATTTAAAAAAAAAAATTGTCCAAAGGCTTAGGAAGACCGGTGAAAAACCAAAAAGTCGAAAAACCAAGAAAAAACTGTTTAAAAGCAGAAAACGCGTGCGGAAAAATAAAAAAAATCTGAAGGGAGCGCTCAGAGCGCGACACATGGCGGCGGCTGAGAGCGCGCCGCGCGCTCTCAGCCCACCCCCAAGTGATCGTTGGAAGGCTCTCGAAGGTGCGCTCATCAACTAGTTGCTCTTGTTTTTTGCGATTCTTTGACGTTTGGTGTCTACCAGTGGGCTGACCCAGTCGTTATCGCCTATGTTCCACGCGCTATTTGACATAGTGAGTGCGAGAATGAGGCCGGCCCATTTTAACATAGCTAGGCAGGTGGATTTTTGTTTCTTTTTTCGTTTTTTCAGGTTTCTTCTGTTTTCTATTTTTCCTTTCCTTTTTAATTTTTCTGTTTCTTTTCTCTTTTACTTCCATTTTATTTTTTATTTTTCCTTTTTTATGTTTCAAAAAATGATCTTGTTTTTAAAATAGTGTAGTGTAAAAAACGCCCTTATATTATGGGATGAAGGGAGTAGTTTTTTAAAAGATATTTTAAAATAATAAATTACAAAATAATTTCAAGAATTTCAAAAATATTCATGTTTTCAAAAATTGTTCAGAATGTCAAAATATGTTCCATTTTCAATTTTTTCTAGCAAACTTAAAAAATGTGCATCTTTTCAGAAAATGTTCGAGAATTTCAAAGAAATGTTTGTGCTTTTGAACTAATGTTCAGGACTCCAAAAATTTGTTCACCTTTTTCAAAAAAATCTGTTCGCAATTTACAAATATCACATTTACAAAATTTTATTCTGGTTTTTCAAATAATGGTCACATTTTTATAAATAATCAAAATTCCACATTTTATTCTTGTTTTTCTAAAACTGTTTTGGAATTACATTTTTTTTCATATTTTTTCAAATAATTGTTCGTGCTTCCCAAAATATGTTCAAAGTTATTTAAAAATTAAAATGCTACAGTACACGTGCGTACTACAGTGAATATCCCGCTACCAGTGAGTTCTTAAAAATTTCACGCTGCAATGAGTCAACAACAACCATGAGCTATGGTGGCTACTAGCATGCCTGGTGTACATGGAGTTTGATGGTTTGATTCCTGTGCTTTTTGGGAATCTTTTGCATTCAGTGTTTACCAGTGGGCCGACCCGATCGTTATCGCCTACCTTCCGCTCGCTATTGGAGCAATGAGCGCGTTAGACAAACTCATTATCAGCCGATAGGGTTCGATTCCTCGCAATAGCGATGCTTTTCAGGATTGTTTGCGTTCGGTGTTTGCCAGTGGGCCGGCCCAGTCGTTATCTCATGTGCCTTCCGCACGCTATTGGACAGAGCGTCCAGGATAATATCAGTCGTCTGAGACAAACCCTAAGGAAAATGATTCGCCCACCGTTTAGGAGTATCAAAACTTGTTTAACACCTACCCCTAAAAAAACTTGTTTAACACCTCATGGATAACGTCAAAGTAAGTCTCAGTTGACAGAGCGTTAGACAAACATTTATTTAAGGAAAATCATTCGCGTTGGGTGACCGATCGCGGATTTTTTTTTTGGGTTTGGTTATGCAAGTGGGCTAGTCCAGTCGTTATCGCATGTGTGTTCTGTGCACTATTGGACGCAGTGAGCGTCTAGTATAACATTAGCCGACTGAGTAAGTCTGAGTCCACAGAGCGTTAGACAAACCATTTATCTAAGAAAAATGATTTGTAAGCTTTTCCCCTCAGAATGTCACCCGTTTGGCCAATGCAATTCACGGGATCGCTAAGCCAAATTGACCCCCCTCCTCCCGCCATCTTGAGAAATAAGAGGAGCCCTTCAACTTCAAGTTGCAAGTGGTTTTAAATTTGTTTTAGCCTTTTCTAACTATGACATGGTTAGCAAGAGAAATAAGTATGTTCCACTATTGTTATTTTTCTCAAACATTGACGCATATTGAATTTTTTTCTAGTGGAGACACGCAAAGGAATGCTTTCATTTTTAAGAATTAGACTGATCATGTATTACCATTGCTGAGAATGCAGTAACACTGAAAGTTTGCCCCTTACCCTTAGCTTTTCCTCTTCGGCCACATATAGTAAGGGCCTGTTTGGGACTGCACCTCTCCTTGTAATTCAACTCCACTCTAGAAAACGCAAGCCAAACGGGGTAGCTCCATGACATGCCGCTCTGCAAAAAAACTAAAATATGGGGTACAACTCTCTATTTTTTGTGAAGCTCTTTAGAAGGTGCTCCAAAAAACTGTAGAAGCTGGAGTTGGAAGGAAATTACCCACCACTACCACCAGTAAGTGGATACCTCTTCGTTTCTCGTCACTCATCCAATCAAATAGATCATTTCCACCAAATTTCCCATTTTTGAAGCTGGAGCTAGATGAAAGCCAAACATTATATTTAGAAGAGTTGCAACTTCTGTATGAAACTGCTCCAAAGTGGATTTGGTGGAGAGGAAGCAGAGCAGTCCCTAACAGGCCCTAAGTGCTCTGTTATTCTTGCTCCATGGAAGGTCATTTAGTAGTGTTACCCATTTATCTGTTTTGGTCACATGTCTATTTTTGTCCATCAACTCTTTGATCCAAATGCTTTTTTACTCTTTTGCTGCAAGTTACACTCCAGAATGAGTAGTAATTGATGATACACTTATGGTATATGTGGCAGCTATTAGTTATCTGTAGCGCTTTCCTCATACTATCCAGTTTAAGAAAATCCTACCACAAAAATATTGTCGGCTCTTCCCCGTTCGCTTTGCTGTGTGTCCTCTCCTTAGGCTTTGGTTTCTTTCATATCAATTTTAAGATCCTATTTTGAGATTCTCAGATTGCAATTTTAAGACCCATTGAAGCTCATTCAGGGTTTCTCACCACGTTATTACTTTACGCAAGAGACGAGAGCTAGATATTTGTCTGTGGTGGCAAAAAAGTTAGTATTTCTAAGTTATTGGTGTTCAATAAGGGTATTTGTTTGTGGTGGCAAAAAAGTTAGTATTTCTAAGTTGAAAAGTCTTAATACCAATACTACTAATTGGGAATACCTTGATATCAAAATGACGAATGCACTTGCCAAAATTACCAAAAATAACCGCATGCAAGCTAGTGGTATCCCCAGCCCACCAACGTTCAAGTCCTAGACTTGAAACGGGTGTTCGCATTTTCCTGAATTTATTTCAGGCTTTCCAGCAATGTGCATTCAGTGAGAGGAGACGTTCCCCTTGACCATGAAGGCAGTTGTGGCGACTTCGTCAATCTCAATATGATGTACTGACTTTTCTCGGAGGAGTTCATAGGGATAGGGTGTGCGTGCATGCCTTTATAGGAGTGAGTGTATGCATGTATGTACACAAGCGTCTGCGGCTGTTTAAAAATGAACTGGAGAAAGGAAATGTACCAGGTTGACAATATCTGTGAGAAATAAGGGTACTTTTTTTCAAATACGGAAAAGCTATACAAACCGTGACATATATCCCTCAAATTACAAGTAAACCGTTACAATGAAAATAAAACCAAGACTCCAAGGGTTATCTTCTCCGCTGAACCAGACGTCTCATTTAGGGATTCCGTCACCGAATCATTTGGCGACACATAAATCGATAGACCCACAAGATAGAGTAGACATATACTCCCTCCGTCCGGAATTATTTGTCGTAGAAATGGATAAAAATGGATGTATCTAGAACAAAAATACGTCTAGATACAACCATTTCTTCGACAAATATTTTCGGATGGAGGTGTTGGTTGATCTGCCAGGCCAAGCTGATAAGGCCAGCAACATGTGTGTAGCAGCAGCAAGTTGGCAATTCCAACTTGCCTAAGAATGCCCTGATTGGGGCATACAGATACACACACACAACTGACTGGTGGGTCCCCCTATGGCACTGTGCATATGTATATAAAGAGGGGATAACTCCCATCGGGAAATAGATGCAACACATTTGCACTTTCCCCTCAGCTGCCCAATCCAGCACAGCACAGTCAGCCATGGGAAGGACCTCCCAATACCAACACAAGCTCCAGGAGCTGATAAGAAGAAGAAGAACAGGGCTTCATCTAGAGAAGCCCTAGATGACATCTCCAGCATCTACAAGATCATTAAGATGATGCCTGCATAACCCTAAAGGTGTGATTGCTCCTTTTCTCATAACTAGTGGTTCAAATCTTGAGCTTGGTGATCCTGAGATCATCCTATAAGTCTAACAATGGCACCAGAGCCTGCTTGCTCAAGATTGAGCCCATTTTAAGTTTCTTTTCATGTCTATATGCATCTGATCTAAGGGCACATGCCTCAAGTTATTATGTTTATGTTTATACTCAATCTTAGCAAGCCCCTTCTATGTTCAATTTGCTGCTGTCAAGGGCATGTGCACATATTCATGTGTGTATGTTGCTTGCTAAGCTAAAGTATATGCCCTAGATGCTTTTGTGTAAGCATATCATGCTTATGATTGGCTGTCCTTATGTTTAAGATAAGTCTGATTTTACTTTAGCCCAAAATTACCTGAGTTTTAGCCCTAAAGTATTCAATTTCATGCCCTGATTATGCTTATGCATCAACATAAGCAAGCTAATGACCTAGGGCTTCGGGCTCAAGTTAGATCAGGTGGGGATTGCAGCAAATTATGGAAATTTTAAGTAAAATCCCCAAATCCTGAAACCCTAGTTGACAAATCTATAAGCTTTGGCCCAAAGATTAAGCATAGGGTTTTCGGTTTATATGAGAATTGATAGGGGATTGAATCAAATTTATGCAAATCCTAAGGTAAATCCCCAAAATCCGAAACCCTAAACTTCTTTTTCCCCAAATTAAGTCTAGGGTTCTTTGGTTTATGCATAACAATAAGGGGAATAAGAGGATTTCGTTGTAAATCCTAACCCTAAGTAAAATTCCCCAATCATCCGAAACCCTAGAAGCATAAATTCCCCTAATTTCCTGAAAATTGGAACCTATCTCTAAATTATGGATCAAGAGGTGGCAGACGACTACCTTAAGGGCCTCGTCGCTGTCGCTGGCCACGGCGGCGCCGGAGCCAAACCCCTAAAGTTTTTTGCAGGTCTGCTCGGGTTCGTACTCGTGCGCCTGCGTCGTCCGCCACACTGGACGGTGGTTGCGTCTCCTTGCGCGATTGTTGTCGTTAAGGCTTGCCACCGTGCCGGATTTGGCGAGGGCAGGCGCCGCCGATGCGGGGCGCCTGCTCATCGTCGTCGCCTTGCAGAGGGCACCGCCGAGAACCGCTCGACGGAACCGCGCGCGAGCCAGAGCCGCATGCGTGCTCCGGCGAGGGGACCTCGACGGCGCCACCGTCTTCCTCCACCACGGCAGGCGCACCGCGTTGCCGCAGCCTCGCCCGCTCGGTCGATCGCCGTCGGGCAGAGGAGAAATTAGGGAGAGAAGAGAATGAAATTAGGGTTTGAGGGTGAGGCGACTGAGGTAGTTTTGTTCCACTGTGCCTGCGTTTTGGATCGTTGGATTTCCATCAACGGCTTGTATCGCTTATGGAGGATCAAGCCAGGCCGGCAGCTGCTAATGGGCTCTATGCAATGGGCTTCGGTCCAAGTTGTATTTGCCACTGAGTTTTTTCCTTTAAAGAAATTTGCTGCTGGCCTAGACAGGCTAATGGGCTGTATTATGTTTGGATTATTTTCAGTGCATTTTTCCAGTCAACTAAGGCATTATAATAATGTTTATGCACTGTTAATAATTCTAAAATCATGCCAATATAACGGTTAATTATGATGGGCCAACTTTGCGGCAGGAAAATTATTTACTAATTTTCCTAATTTTCCTTTTAAGAATTAATTCTTTGGGCTAAAATAAGCGAGTTTTAGGGCTAAAATTATGCATGATATATTGTGCTTATTTGTGCTAGATATTTTCTAGCATTCTGTTTCTCCTCATGTTTTATGTGCCATGCTTAGTTATTTTAATACAATCTATGCTCTTTTACTATTAAGCAATATTCTCATGCTTCATTTATTATCATGTTTGAATATAATTGTGGCATCATTTATTATGAATATGTTTAATTATTCCTAAGGAAATTATGAATTATGATTAATTGTTTTTAAGACATATTGTTATTATGTCTTGATCTCTAAATAATGTTATCATTAAGCTTATAATGTGCTCTCTAATATTTTCTTATTAAAGAGCTTTAAGTTTAATTAATATGGCCTCAATAAAATAATGTTTTGAGCAACTAAATAAAAAATTGGGGCCTTTATGCTCTTAATGAGCAATTGTGCTAATTATGAAATGGCCCTAAATAACCAAAGATTTGTTGCTCAAGTAATATATCATTCTTTTAATGAGGCCTTCATGATAATGATGTTCCCCAAAGTTCAATCAATGATTGATTTAAAGAAATTAAGTGGCTTTTGATCTGAATTATGATTAATTTTTGGGCATAAAGAATATCTAATGTTGACTTTTCATGGTAACACTTTAACCAAACCATGGATTGTCATAACTTATTGCCCACCAAAGAAGTATTTTATCCTTAAGTCATGCATATTTAATAAGGCCATTGTATTAAATGTCTCTGACTAATGAAGTGTGGTCTGTATTTACCATTCTGGCCAAAGCTGATTGGTGGGTACATGACTGTGACGCCCCCGATTCAATCGTACACTAATCATGCACGCAAACGTGTACGATCAAGATCAGGGACTCACGGGAAGATATCACAACACAACTCTAAAAGTAAATAAGTCATACAAGCATCATAATACAAGCCAGGGGCCTCGAGGGCTCGAATACAAGTGCTCGATCATAGACGAGACAGCGGAAGCAACAATATCTGAGTACAGACATAAAGTTAAACAAGGTGCCATAAGATGGCTAGCACAAACTGGGATACAGATCGAAAGAGGCGCAGGCCTCCTGCCTGGGATCCTCCTTAAGCTACTCCTGGTCGTCGGCGGCGGCCTGCACGTAGTAGTAGGCACCCTCAGTGTAGTAGGAGTCGTCGAAGGTGGCGTCTGGCTCCTGGGCTCCAGCATCTGGTTGCGACGTCCGAGAAGAATGGAAAAGGGGGGAAAAGAGGGGGCAAAGCAACCGTGAGTACTCATCCAAAGTACTCGCAAGCAAGGATCTACACTACATATGCAATGGTATCAATGAAAAGGGTAGTATATGTGGACTGAACTGCAGAATGCCAGAATAAGAGAGGGATAGCTAGTCCTATCGAAGACTACGCTTCTGGCAGCCTCCATCTTGAAGCATATAGAAGAGAGTAGCTGGTAAGTTCACCAAGTATCATCGCATAGCATAAACCTACCCGACGATCCTCTCCTCGTCGCCCTGTGAGAGAGCGATCACCGGGTTGTATCTGGCCCTTGAAAAGGTGTGTTTTATTAAGTATCCGGTTCTAGTTGTCATAAGGTCAAGGTACAACTCTGGGTCATCCTTTTACCGAGGGACACGGCTATTCGAATAGATAAACTTTCCTGCAGGTGTGCACCACATTACCCAACACACTCGATCACTCTGGCCGGGCACACTTTCCTGGGTCATGTCCGGCCTCGGAAGATCAACACGTCGCAGCCCTACCTAGGCCTAACAGAGAGGTCAGCACGCCGGTCTAAATCCTATGCGCGCAGGGGTCTGGGCCCATCGCCCATTGCACACCTGCACGTTGCGTGGGCGGCCGGTGAGCAGACCTAGCAACCTCCATTACAAAGGAAGTTGTGTTACGCAGTCCAACCCGGCGCGCGCCGCTCAGTCGCTGACGTCTAGGAGGCTTCGGCTGATACCACGACGTCGAGTGCCCATAACTGTTCCCGCGTGGTGGTTAGTGCGTAAAGGCTCGTAGCCAGACTCAGATCAAATACCAAGATCTCGTTAAGCGTTTTATTTTGAAGTAACCGCGGACGCCGACTAGGGACCAGGCCCACCTGTCTCCTAGGTGGTCACAACTTGCCCTGTTGCTCCACCACAAAGTAACACTCGGGTGCCCTCGGGAACCCAGGCCCACCACTACCTGGGTGGAACCACCTGTCCCTTCAGCCCCCATCTCCGAACAGTAACATAGGTAATGTAAAAGTATATAGTATATGTACCCATGATCACCTCCCGAAGTGATCACGGCCCAGTAGTATAGCATGGCAGACGGACAAGAATGTAGGACCACTGATGGAATACTAGCATCCTATACTAAGCATTTAGGATTGCAGGTAAAGGTATCAACACAGTAGCAACAAGGACAGGCTATGCAGCAGTATAGGTTCAACCGAAAGCAGTAACAGCTACACTACTCTAATGCAAGCAGTAGAGGGAAAGAGTAGGCAATATCGGGATGAACAAAGGGGGGGGGGCTTGCCTGGAAGCTCTGTTGCACAGGAAGAAGGGTCGTCGGTGATGTAGTCGTACTCAGTGGCATCAGCGCCGGTCTCGGGGTCTACCGGAGAAGAAGAGGGGGAAGAAACAGTAAATACGGAGCAAACAAAGCATCACAAAATATAACAAGGCAATACGTGGTGCCAGTGGTGATCTAACGCAGGGATAGGTGATACCGGCAGAGGGGGGAAACATCCGGGAAAGTATTCCCGGTGTTTGACGTTTTCGGACAGACGGACCGGAGGTGGATTGTTGCATGTTCGCTATGCTAGGGACGTGTGGTGAACGGACGGACTGCGTATTTGGATTCGTCTCGTCGTTCTGAGTAACTTTCATGTACAAAGTTTCTTCATCTGATAAACGATTTATTTTATATTATTTATCAAAGTTTTAATCCAATTTCTATAATTAACATAATTAAATTAATTATAAAATGTAATTATGATGTCAGCGTGATGTCAGCATGATGTCATCAGTCAACCGTCTGTTGACTGGGTCAACAGACATGTGGGTCCCGTTCGTCATTGTCTAAGACTAACTAAACAAGTTTAATTAGTTTAATTCAATGATTAGGTTAATTAAACAAAATTAATTAGGTTAATTAATTCACTTAATTAATTCACTTAATTAATTGATTAATTTAATTATTATATATTTTTATTTTCTCTTCTCTTTTTTTTAAACGTTCTGTGGGGTGGGGCCCCCTAGTCAGTGGGCCAGGAGGCCTTAACGGGTGCTGGGCGCAGGGCGGAGCCCGAACGGGCGCAGCGGGCGCTCGACCGCTGGCCTCGGGCGCGGCCAACGGGAAGGCGCGGCGAGGCTGCCGGCGAGTGGTGGCGGGGACGGCAACTACGGGCCCGGCGGCGAGCGGACGCGGTGGCAGAGAGCGGCGCAGCGGAGCAGTGGGGCGGCGATGGTGGTGGCTGGAGGCGGCGCGCGGCAAGGGGGAGGCGGAGCCAGGCCGTCGGCGGCAGCAGCAGGCGGAGGGAGCCGGGGCGCGGGCGGCGACGAGCGGCTCATGTGCGGGCGAGGCAGGGCCGCAGCGGGGCGCGGCCGGCACGGGCCAGAGGAGGCCGCAACGGGCAAGGCAGAGGAGGGGCTGCGGGCGCGGTCGGCGACGCGGTGGCGAGGGAGCGAGGCCCGGCAGGGCAGTTGAAAGAATCTAGATGACGACTAGAGGGGGGGTGAATAGGCGTTTTAAAACTGTTACGGATTTGGCTTTATCCTAATGCGGAATTAAACTAAACGGATACCTTTCAAGCACAAAACCTAAATATGCTAGGCTCAACTAAGTGCACCAACAATCTATGCTAAACAAGATAGGCACTTAAGGAAACTAGCAAGCACAAACTATATCACAAGATATGGAAATGTAGGAACAACTAAGCAATTCAACTAGCACAAGATATATCAATATGAGCAAGTATGAATTGCGGTAAGTAAAGGGTGAGGGTATGAGATAACCACAAGTGAGTCGGAGACGCGAATTTATCCCGAAGTTCACACTCGTGAGTGCTAATCTCCGTTAGAGCGGTGCCGAAGCCAAAGCTTCGGGGCGCCACCAAGTGGCTCACCGTATTCTCCCTTTCGAGTCACCCCCAACGGATGAGCCTCGATTCACTCAGGGTTGGTCTTGAAGGCGACCACCACACCTTTACAAACTTCTCCGGAGCACACCACAAGCAAGGAAGCTTCCGGAGGAACCTTGACCACTTAGGCCACTTCAACACCCTTCCCCGGAGCACACCACAAAAGGAAGCTTCCGGGGGAACCTTGACCACCTAGGCCACTTCACAATCTTCACAATATGTCACCAAACCGTCTAGGAGGCGGAAGCCTCCAAGAGTAATAAACTCACAAGCTCTCACTCGAACTAATCGATGCGGGGAGCTCAAACCAATGCAACAAATGCAATGCAAGGTTAAGCAACAAATGCTCAACCCACTCTCTCAATCTCACAAGATGCAACTCAAGAAAGTAGGAGATTGAAGAGAGGGGATGCAATGGATAGGATCAACAAATGGCTCACAAATCCATCCACAAATCCCCCTTCACATAGAGGGGAGATAGGGGTTTGGGAGAGGTGGAGAGAGGCTCAAAATGGTGTTTAGAAGGTGTGTGAACAGCTCCCAAACCGGAGGGGGGACGCAGCCCTTAAATAGCCAAACACAGAAACTAGCCGTTGGGGCTCAACGGGCATTTCCTGGGCACCCCGTGCACACGGGGGGTTAGACCCCGTGCACACGGGGTCCCGTGTGCACGGTACAAGTCCGTGTCCACGGGGTACCCCAGGACAGCCAGCAGCAGCCCACTCAAACGATGATAACTTTGGCATACGGACTCCGAATTCGATGATCTTGGGCTCGTTTTGAAGCTATGGAAAAGCCCAAGGTCCTCACATAGAGAACCACCCAAGATCAACAAGAAAGAATGATGCAAGTAATGCAAAGGTTTGAGCTCTCTACATGCGATGCGATCAAGCTACTTGCCCGAGAGTCCCCCTTGATAGTACGGCTATCGAACCTATAATCCGGTCTCCCACCAAGCACTATGAGACCGGAAAAACTAGGAAAACCTAGCTAAGTTATACCTTTGCCTTGCATATTCAACTTGAGCTTGATGATGACTTTAATGCTTGCCTCAAGTTCGAATCCCTTTCTTGTCCACAACCACTTGGTGAAGATACTCGAATTGCTTCCTCATATTGTAATGAGGGAAGCCTTAACTTAAGCCCACCTTCACATGTGCATTATCATGATGTGGACCGCAAGCTTCAAAGCATATAACCTTCGGCTTCTCATCTTGCACTTGGACTCCTCGAACCCGATGACCATCACCACTTGATGTCATCCACACATAGGCTACTTGAAATCTTTCCTTTTGTTGCAAGCCCATGAGAAACACCTAACCCACATAGACATAACAAACACATAGCATGGGTTACGTAACAAAGCACAATTCACAGTTACTTACCATACCACTAGATCACTTGATCTCATGTGGTACAATGTTTGTGCTTTCTGGGTTGACCACTTAGATATAATCTTTGAGCTTCATCTTGGTCAACCAACATCTTTACTTCAAGCTCCATCTTGGTTTCTTGAAAGCCACAATGAACTCTTCATTTCCCTTCATTGCTTCAAGACTATATCACCAAAGACTCTTTCAAGACCATATCAAGTTCCACTATGAATATCATCTTGGTCACCACTTGCCCTTCTAAGAACTCCATCACAAGCTCTTGAGAGGCACCATGAATTCTTCACTCTAGTTGCTTGCTTCAAGACTTGATCAACCGAAACCCAACACATGAGCTCACCATGATCTTGTCTTGAAACCATAACTCAAATTCTTCTCTTTGATTATTCTCTCAAGCCTTGATCCTCAGAAGCCCAAACATGTCAATCTTTGAGATCCTCCAAAGAACTGAAACCTCACTGGATATGGGATCTCGAGAGCCAACACCTAGGCCCCGTGAGCACGGGGTATCCAGAGAGTTGACACTCGACCCCGTGCACACGGTACAAGCCCGTGTGCAAGGGGTATCCAGAGAGGGATACCATGAGGACTTCTTCGGATGCTTTGATGGCAATCTTCACATAACAACCCAATTAACTTCAAGCATCACTATGGAACATATCTTCATATAAGATACAATGCACTTGATGCTCCATAGGAATTGTCATTTAATACCAAAGCTTAGAGCACATATAACTTCATCTATATGGCCTTCATCCTTGATTCCATCCAATATCCTTGAGACACTATCTTCATATATATGGACTTTATCCTTGATTTAGTCCAATATCCTTGTGGCACCATCTATGGACAACCCTTCAAATATATCTCACTGAAAACATTAGTCCATGGAGATTGTCATTCAATTACCAAAACCACACTTAGGGGCTCGATGCACTTTCAGCAGTAGCAGAAGCAGCAGTGACAGCACACGAGCGCCCGGGAGGCAGAGGGCGCACGCGGGGAACGACAGGCGCGGAGGGACGGCAGCCAGGGCGAGGCCGGTCGGCAGTGGCCGCGGCGGGGTGAGCGCGGATGCGACGGGCGTGGCAAGTGCGGGCGACGACGGCAGACAACAGAGAAAGGGGGAAAACGGGGATCGAGGGGCGCGCTCACCCCCATTGCAGGGGAACGCCGGCGAGGCGCGGGGGAGTCCGTCGGGGAAGCGGGGCGAGGAGGCGGCGGCGAGGCGGCTCCGGGGACAGCGAGCGGCGGCATCGGGCGGCTCGGGCGCCCGATCCAGATCCGTGGGGGGGGGGAGTGGGGGTCGTGGGTGGAGTGGGGAATCGGGGGGTTAGGGTTTGGCGAGGCGGGCCATATAGGCCAGGGGCGCGGGTGGGCTGGTGGGCCGACCGGCTGGGCCGTTTGGCCCAGTTGGCCGGGGGGTCTTTGTTCCCTTTTTTTATTTACTTTCTGTTCGGTTTTCTTTTAGTTACCTTTTGAATTCAGTTTTATAAAAATTACAACTATCACCTAAATTAGTATTAATCAATATACTACTGCCACAATAATTTGGGCAACTAAATAAAATAGTTTAATATTTTATTAAGTGAAAAAGGCATTTATTTAATTGATTTTGCTGCTATTTTAATTAATTTAGTGCATCTAAACTCATTATAAAAATGTGGTTTCTTCACCAATATTATTTATGATTTAACTGTCATAGTTTGTACTTTTTAGTTTTGACATTCGAAAACTTTTACTGTTTGACTTTACCTTAAATTTGAATTTTGAATTGGTTTTGAATCATCGTATGGTTAACAACAGTAATCGCGGTGACGTGGCCTCATTAGCAGGGAATTACTGTAGCATAACTATCCGGGCGTCACAATGACTGCAAAATTTTATTGTTCTTGTCCACTTCTGACCAAAGTTGATGTGGACTGGTTCAATAAAAGAAGAATAAAGAGACATGTTTTTAATTACGTGTGGTTGATGTTTGTCATCCTGGCCAAAGCTGGTTGACGAATATCTGACTACAAAATGTTTTACTGCTCTTGCTCACTTCTGGCCAAAGCTGATGTGAGTTGGATCAGTAAAAGAAGTTTGAAGAGGTCATAAAGTGTGACTGGTATTTGTTATTCTGGCCAAAGCTGATTAATGAATACTTGATCACAAATATTTTGTTGTTATGATACACTTCTGGCCAAAGCTGAAGTGGATCACATCAACAAAAGAAGTTTATGATCTGGGAAAAGAATTTTCGTGCATAAGGCTTTCGGACAATTTAAAATAGGCCACAAATATTAAAGTACTTTTGGGGAATTGAATAAAGGATATCAACCAATTAATTGACTACTAAGTTATTGCAAACTTATGCTTACAATTAAATTGTATGCTTCCGCAATTAAGTGCCTTTGATTAATGATGTGATTCATGGCTATATATATACATATAAATTCATTAAGTTTTAGCTATAGCCATAAATCATCTGATTAATTCCTAGATCAATTAATTCTTGATGCCATAAGCTTCTGTGATCATTATCATGATCATTAAGACATCTCCAATTAAGGTGGAATCAAACAGAAATTTTAATTGGAGACTTAATGTTAGAAAGTTGCGACACGTGAATTTATTCTGACCAAAGTTGATTAAATACATGTGTCATTCTCTAAAGACTAATGTTTACATGAGGAATTATGTTTTGTATGATCACTATCAAAATTTGTGATCATGCATTTTATCCCTATTGCTAATATTTTTCAATTCAGCCATAATGTTTTTGGCTGATTTAATGTTTCTCATAAGTAATGATTTAAGTTTATGTATATATTATTTTTCATGAGGTCATGCATAATGAAAATTTAATGAGCTCCCGTCAAAGAAACTTTAATTATTGAGGTATTAACAAGAATCTGATAGGCTTCTTGTTTGTTAACATCTAAGGGAGCAAAACCCAGTAAAGAATCTGGGGGAGTATGCCAGTAAGGATCTGGGGGAGTAATTCCCTAGTTCTGTCATAATGAAGTTGTTTCTGGAATTAATGAAGTAGCTTAAAAGCTCCTTAAGATCATATGAGATCTTTTTGGTCTTATGAATACTCAAAATTTAAGATTTGAGACATGATGAATTTGCGGAGCTTTTGAGTTCACTTATATTATATTATTTACAATAAAGTTTATAAAGTGGGCTGGAATTAAGCTCAAAAGTTTTTGCATCCATAAGAAAATTGGATACCATAAATATGATGTTATTATGGCCTCATGGACGAAAAGGTTTGAGGTGAAGTCTTTTAAGTTGGACTGGAGGTTAATGTTAAAGGCTATGGAAATTTTTCATTAGCATAGAAATATAAAGTTCCTTACCCTCCATTCCTATAATGTGATTTATGTTATGAGTTTTATTGACTTCTTTTCTAAAAGTGGAACACTTTTTATGGAAGTTCGTCGAAATGTTGAGCAGTAGCTCCGTCCACATTTCGAGGGGGAGCAATTAAACTTCCGAGGTATGTTGGTATGTTTAAATTCAAATTCCACTTCTTACTTTTTACTTACTGTTTTAAGTAATGTTAAGAATTATGGAATTATGGCTGAGAATTATGAATGAAAGTTGAGCTTTTGTTAAGTACCACTTTTATTTCCATCTCTTAGTGGTATTATTATTATTATTATTACCTCAGTGCATGATGATAATGGTGATTAGGAACAATTAAATTGTTCTTTTAATGTTAATGCCATATGATTAGCTATTATGTTCCTTCTAATGTTTATGTCATATTAAGTGATAAATCTTGCATAAGTTTTTCTCCTATGCAAGATAAAAGATTTAATTATGCTCTCCATAATGATCCTCCTAAAGCATTAAAGGAGGATGACGAAAATTATGATGCTCTAAAATAGAGTATGATGTTGAAAAACTAAAGGGAGAGCAGTTAAATCATAAGGGTTTTATGGCAATTAAATGCTCCATTGTTGATATCGAAAGGAAGCTATTCCTAACTCCCTGATAGCCAAGGTAACCCTTGGCAAAGTCCCTATTAAGTTTAAGCAACATGTCTTGTTAAAAGACTTGTTGGAAAAGAATTAATGTGAATGGGAGTTTGAGGCAATAAATTATGAAAAGGTGACATGTGATCACCATTTTGGAGATGGAAATTTCATAAAGTTCCTCCTTTTGCATTATAAAGGAATCAATTATGTTAATTAATTAGTTTTAAGACAATCAGTATCTAACAGTGGTACAAAGCTCAATAAGAAATAAGTTTAATGAGGAATTTATGATTGGTCAATATTATGTTGACAATAAGCAATAGGGATATTGCATAAGACCTGAGGGTTTTTCCTCAGGGTACTAAGTTGATCTTAGTGATATTCTTCATACTTTAAAGAATCACTAAGATTGGTCCATAAAAGGGAGTATTAAAGTTCATTCTAAAGATTCATGTTCACTCCCTCAAGGGCGATAAGTCTTTCTTATGTTATCATTAATGTTTAAGTTATTATGTGCCCTTTAAGTTTTAAGACCGGGATAACTGGCAGACAAAAGTCCAGGACTGGACCCCTGGAAAATTGTTGAGGAAAAGCTTTGCCTTGTTGGCATAAGCACTAAAGTAATATTGTGTGATACATCACACTAAGGGATTGCATGCTTATGTTTTTAAGATATAACGGTGGCCACCAAGTTGTGGACCACTAAGGTTTTTGGCAAGGTGTAAATTTACGAAAGTTTTGTCCACAAAAGTTTCACCCTTGCGGGGGAGCCATATTGTGGAATGGCTTTACCCAATTCTCTTTAAGACATCATGAAGAATGCAAATTAAAGTTGTAGCATGCTTTAATCCCTAAGTTTTTTAAGATATGGATTTATGTCCCTGATCCATAAGAATTTCAAGAATGAGGTGTTTTCTTAAGATCATTTATCCCGGAATTTATTATGTGAGAGTGCAGATTATTCGAGTAACGTGTCTATAGGTACCTGTCAGACCTAAGACATCGTGAAAGATTAATTCCAGAGTCAAATATATTCAAGGCCTTGATGAATTAAGTTTCATGGCTCAATAAATAAGTATGAAATCTAAGGCATAAGTGTTGAGCATCACTTAAGTTTAATGTCTTGATGCTTAAGTATTATGCTAAAGATATTAAAGCTAAATAACATATTTAAAGAGGCTTGCCTTCTAATGTTGCCGGCATAAAGACTAAATGGCAGCCTATTTTTAAGGGACAAATTATGATTCTGGAAACAAAGTATATTTCTCTTCTTTTCAAAAGCGCGCGCATAAGGATATGCACAAGAATATATGAAGAGAAACTGCACTCTTGGGACCATTGCAACACCATCTCCCCACAAACCTAAGGGGGTTTGTTTCTTCGATGGAATGATGTACTATGGTCAATTAGATCAATGGTACTTAATTGACCATTGCATCTTATTGGCTCTGTATAAGTTCCAACAAAGGAATGAGCTCATAAGTTTTTCAAATAAATATTGAGTTTATGGAGCTCCTAAAGTTAAAGAAGTTCCATTTCGAGATAAGGTGGTATATTGTAGTAACTGGGTTCTGCGGTACTGATTGACCGCCGCAATCCTTTTATCTCGTATGCCATTTTATTAAGGAATGGGCTTATAAGTTTTTGCCTTACGATCAAGGGGGAGAATGTTGGTTGATCTGCCAGGCCAAGTTGATAAGGCCAACAACATGTGTGTGGCAGCAGCAAGTTGGTAATTCCAACTTGCCTAAGAATGCCCTGATTGGGGGCATACACATACACACACACAACTGACTGGTGGGTCCCCCTATGGCACTGTGCATATGTATATAAAGAGGGGATAACTCCCATCGGGAAATAGATGCAACACATTTGCACTTTCCCCTCAGCTGCCCAATCCAGCACAGCACAATCAGCCATGGGAAGGACCTCCCAATACCAACACAAGCTCCAGGAGCTGATAAGAAGAAGAAGAAGAACATGGCTTCATCTAGAGAAGCCCTAGATGACATCTCCAGCATCTACAAGATCATTAAGATGATGCCTGCATTACCCTAAAGGTGTGATTATTCCTTTTCTCATAACTAGTGGTTCAAATCTTGAGCTTGGTGATCCTGAGATCATCCTATAAGTCTAACAGGAGGGAGTAGGTTTTTATTGCGACTCGTGTAGCCCGTCCCAGTGGATGGGATTTTGAGGTCGATGGATGCTCTTTTTCTTAGGGTCCGATGAATGCTCCTTGGCCAGGGAATCACCCCTCACTTGGCAAGTCGCCATGCTAGAATTTTCCAGGCCAACCGGGAAGGATGCCCGAAGAAGTAACATATCGACACCAAAGAAGACAAATAAAACCATGCTCATCTCCCTCTGGGATGAGAATGCAGCAAGAGGTACCTTATGCCATCGAGCGCCACCGTCTCCCCTGCATGATAACTTAGGAATACAGGAGCCCACAATTAGGAGCCCATAAAGGCACACACGGAAATCCCATGGTCCACGGTCTAGAAGCGAGGCCCACAAGTCCAATGAGAGACCAGCATGGACACGAGACCAACGACAACTATATCTCGCTTCACGCGAGATGGAAGCTGCTTTCGCTTGCAGTGAATAGCTCCTCGCGAAGCAACTGGACTAGCCTGTTTCCTGTTTTTTTTGCTTCACTAGCTTGTGACGCGTGAACGCTTCAGTGGCTCGCTATTTTTTGCTCGTGAACGTTTCTTTTGTTTTTTCTTCTTCTCTTTCCGGCTTTTTCTTAATGGATTTTCTTCGTTTTTTTGGGTTTTCTATGTTTTATCGGTTTTCTTCGTTTCTTTATCTTTTTTCATTTTTTTCCTTTCCTTTGTATTTTCTTTGTTTTCTATGTTCTTTTTGTTTCTTTTTTGGTTATTACTGTTTTTCCCTTTCTTTATTATTTGTTTGTTTTCCTTTGTCTTTCTTTCACAGTTTTCACTATTTATTTCCCTTCATTTTTCTTCGGTTTTGTTTCTTTCTCGTTTTAATGGGTTCTCTTTGTTTTTCTTTATTTCTTTCTTAGTTTTTACTATTTACATTTTTTTCGCACTTGCTTATTTGGTTTTCTGTTTCGTTTTTTCTTTTTCGGTTTTCATCATTCTTTTTGTTTTTATTGGTTACTTTCGGTTTTCATTTTACATTTTTGTGTATATGTGAACAATATTTTCTAATACACGTTTAACCTTTTTCAATACAAGTATAATTTTTTTTAATAAATAGTCAACATTTTTTATACACAATTTAAATATTTCCAAATGCTTGATAATTTTTTTTAAATACAAGTATAACAATTTTTTTAATACATGGTCAACATTATTTTTTTTTTTCAAAAGCTTGATTAACAATTTCAAATACAGGATTAAATTTTTGAATACATGGTGAATATTATTCTATACACATTTGAAACATTTTCAAATGCTTGATTAACATTTTTCAAATACCATTTTTTTAATACATGGTCAAACATTTTTCTATACACATTTAATACTTTTCAAATGCAAGATTACCATTTTTTGAAAACATGGGAGGAAACAATTTTTATATACATTTAACATTTTTTAGATGCTTGATTAATATATTCAAATACAAGTTTAACAGTTTTTGAATACATT
Source organism: Thinopyrum elongatum (assembly GCA_011799875.1). Classification (NCBI taxonomy): domain Eukaryota; kingdom Viridiplantae; phylum Streptophyta; class Magnoliopsida; order Poales; family Poaceae; genus Thinopyrum; species Thinopyrum elongatum. The sequence goes on along the minus strand of CM022297.1, from coordinate 501,191,721 downwards.
ACAAGATTAACATTTTTTGAATACACGGTCAACACTTTTTCTATACATAATTAACATTTTTAAATGCTGGATTAACATCTTTTAATTACAAGTTAACAATTTTTAATACAATACAAGATTATATTGTTTTAAACATGGCCACACTATCCTAACACATTTAACATTTTTTGAGTAGTTGATTAACATTTTTCGAATACAATTTAACATTTTCTGAATACATGGTCAACATTTTTTCTATATACATTTCACATTTTTAAAATGCTTGATTACATTTTTAAAATACTTTTTTAGGAGTTTTTTCAAATGCATGATTAAGATTTTAAAATATATGATCAACTTTTTCACACACATTGTATATTTTTTATAGACATGAGAAACATTTTCTTTATACACATTTAATATTTTTCAAATGCTTGATTAACATTTTCTGAAATGCTTGATGTAAATTGTTTTTATAATATATTTATTTAAAATAATTGAAAGTATAAAGTAAAAAACATGAAAAAGTAAAGAAAGAAACAAGGTTGTGGCCTCCCGTGCTTCTGGGTCAGCCCATCTGGCGCTTCACTGATGCGAGGCTTCCCTACGTCTCCACGGCGACTATTTCTCGCTTTAAGCGAGATAGGAAGGATCGCTCGCTGAAGGGTCTACTCTAATCGGGCCGGCCCATTCACGGACGCGCAGAGAAAAAGGAAAACGCACATCTATACTCCTATATAGTGTATGAATAAGTTTGAATGCTAGCCGTTGTTACTACAGCATCCAACAGCTAAAATAGCGGTGAATACGTGTGTTTTAAGCCGTGGATACATTAAATCCAGCGGTGAACATTATCTTGGAGCTCGGTTCTAGAAACTTCACTCGCACCCGCCCGGCGTTCTCGGTACGCTAGCTGGGTACCATTTGCGTTGATTTTTCTTCTTCACTTGATGGCTCATTAATGAAGAACGGTATGAAGAACTTGTCACATAAAAAAAATGACCAGCCCCCACGGTCCAGGCTTGCCTAGAAGAGTTAAAATGACCACGACATTCAGGATTAGCCCTCCAAAGACATTGCATAGGTGCAAAAATAAATGTTGCTCCCTTAAAAAATAAATTAAAATAAAAATAGGTTCCTTCAAAAAAATAAATAAAAGTAGCTCTATGCTGTTGTAATCCTTTAATATATTTTTTCTTTAATTTCAAAGTTCAATCGTTCATACTAATTTACAGAAATTTGACATTGTTAAGTTAATTTTTCTAGGAATGCCACTAATAAATTCTGGTTATCGACTGAGTATAGTTACCGGTAATAAAAACCTTAGGCAAGACACCAATCACTGTAAAGCATTTATATTAGAGTAGATGTCCCACTGCCCTCTTGTTGGTTTTATTTTGCCATACGTGCAAAGCACGTGTTACGTACTAGTAGAGAATGGAGTGCGGCTGGGGATTCGAACCGTGGTCTCCTAGTTTAGAGCAACTGCGTCAAGCGACTGGGCTAGTGTTTCGTTCGTGACAGACTGACAGTAGTTGGGTGAACCCTACTTATAGAGAAAAAGAGCCGGGTTTTCTCCCTTTTTTGTTTTCTTTTTGTTTTTTCTCCTTTTTTCATTTGTTTCTTTAATTTTTTTTTCATTTTCTTTTTTCTTTGGTTTCTTTTTGATTCTTTTTTTTGTTTTTGTTTGTTTGTTTTTTTCATTCTACATTCTTCTATACATGATCAACAATTTTCAAATACTTATTTCAACATTTTTCAAATACCTGTTTAATATTTTTAATACTTATTCAACATTTTAAATACTTGTTCAACATTTTTCATATACTTGTTCAACCATTTTTAATACTTATTCATCATTTTTCAAATACTTGTTCAACATTTTAATACTTGTTCAACATTTTCAAATTCTTGTTCAACATTTTCAAATGTGTTATATATATATATATAATATTTTAGTGTATAAAGAAAAGTACAAAAATAAAACCAAAACAAAAATAGGAAACAGAAAAAAGAGAGGACGTGGCCCCCCGCGTGGCTGGGCTGGCCCATCTGGGGCTCCACCCTACGCGTGGGGTTCCCCCTGTTTCGCTTAAAGCGAGACATAGGGGCGCGAGTGCTATTTATGGCTTGAAGCGAGCCTGGATGGATCTCTCACTGAAGGGTGTTAACTAATTGGGCCGGCCCATGTTCGCGCTGAAAAAGAAAAATAATAAAAGCTTTTGCGCTGCTAGCCACTCCACCCAAGTCTCAGTCATGATAAGTATGAGACGTGTTTTGTAGTTGAGGCGAGTGAAGCCGGTTTTTCCATTTGTTTTCACGTTTTTTTTCTTCTGTTTTTTCTTCGTTTTCTTTTTTCCTTCTTCACCTTTTGTTTAATTTTCTTTTTTTTTGTTTTCTTTTTTTCTTCTCCGGGTTTTTGTTTCTTTTTCGGTTTTTCCTTCAAATACTTGTATAATATTTTTTCAAATGCTTGTTCAAAGAAACTTTTTCTAAAATTGCTGAACATTTTTTGAAAAACAAGCTTTTTCTGAAATTGTGAACAGATTTTGGAAATGCGAACAGATTTTGAAATTCCTGTACATTCTGAACGTAGTTTGAAAAAAGAAAACATTTTTTGAAATTCCTGTACATTTTCTGAAACATGAAAATTTTATGAATGACATTCTGAACATTTTTTGAAATTTCGATCCCAAAACATTTGTTTCAAAAAAGGAAATGCTTTATGAAAAGCGAACACTTTTTAAATTTGTGAACAAAATTTAAAAACTGAAACATTTTCAAAAAAGGCAACATTTTTTGAAAATACTGAACAGTTTTTTGAAACTCTCGGGAAAAAGAATACGTGAACATTTTTTCAAAACAGAACATTTATTGAAATCCCTAATCTTTTGGAAACATGAACATTTTATGAAACTCTGGAACAAAATTTGAAAACACAACCATTTTTCAAAACAGGAACATTTTTTTGAAATTCCAAAACTAAATTTGGAATGCGAACACTTTTTGAAAACCAAACATTTTTTGAAACTTCGGAACAAAATTTGAAAACATGAACATTTTTATAAAAATGCACATTAGTATTGAAATTGAACATGTTTTTAAACTCCCGAGTACAATTTAAGACATGAACAATTTTTGAAATTTGTGAACAATTTTTATTAATGAGAACATTTTTTATTCTTTTGAACAAAATTTGAAATTGTGAACCTATTTTGAAAACGAGAACATTTATGAAATTCCAAAACTTCTTGAAACACGAACATTTTTTAAAATTTTGTGAACATGAACATTTTTTGAAAATCTTGAACATTTTTCGTAACTCAAACAATTTTCCAAAATTCTGACCAAATTTTGAAAATGGCAATATTTTTTGAAATATTCAGGAATTTTAAAAAATGGCCTAATTTTGGAAAATGGAAGCAAGTTCCGAAACATGCACAACTTTTTGAAAACCTGAACAATTTTTGGTAAATTTTAACATTTATTTACAAATAACTTGAGAATTCGAAATTCTGAACATTTTCAGAACAATGAGAAAATTTGAAAACAAGAAATTTTTTTGAAGTCCCGGACAAAATTTGAAAATTTAAATAAACTTGAAAAAAAGGAAAAGAAATAAGATGGAATGAAAAAGAAACAGAAAAAAGAAAAAAAGAGAAAAGAAAAAAATTGGAAAAAAAGTAATTGAAGAAGAAAAGAAAAGAAAAATCGGTTTAGGAACCTCCTAGAAGGTTCCCAAAACCGGACAAAACTGACTGGGAACCACCTAGAAGATTCCTAAAACCGGAGTTGCTCAAACGGTTAACGGGCTGGCCCATAGGAACGCTCATCGATCTCCACCTGTGCGTAGCCTCGACAAGTTGCCGCAACGAGCGGCAAATAGGAATTCCCCACATAGGGCGCCCCTACGTCTCCCTATTAGCGTGAATTGCGCCCCACAAAACCTAGAACATCGATGGCCATAGTACGAGCCCACAATGAAGAGCCTCAGGAAAGGCACACAGAAGGCCCATTGGGGTACAAAAGAGAGGCCCGCAAGCCCAAGGAGGAAAGGCTCCGTTTTTTCTGGCTGGAGCGCACGCACCGACCAAGACCAACTCAGCGAACCGACCAAGGCCCCACCCCACCCAACGAGGTCCAGCGCAACGGGCGTCGCCTCCAGCCCAAAAGGCCACCGCCACGTCGCCTCCAACTGTCCAACACCGCGTTGGTTCTACTCGAAGAAACAAACCCTCGACTCGACCCCCCACGGACGACACGCCTGTTCCTCCTCCGCCCCATCTCCGCATTCCCCTCCCCTTTTGAAACACAGGCAGCGCGACAGAGAGAGACAGAAGCCCCCTGACGGCGAGCGGCGACGCGATGCTCCAGAGGCTGGGCCTGCGCGGGAGCCCCGGCGCCGCGGCGGGCGACGCGGCGGCCGCCTCCCCCGCCTCCCCCGCTGCGCCCGCCGCGGCGGGGGGCCTGGGCCGCCCGCTGCGGCTCGTCTACTGCGACGACAAGGGCAAGTTCGTCATGGACCCGGAGGCGGTCGCCGCGCTGCAGCTCGTCAAGGGCCCCGTCGGGGTCGTCTCCGTCTGCGGCCGCGCGCGCCAGGGCAAGAGCTTCGTCCTCAACCAGGTACCGCTCTCGCCCCTTTCCCTCTGGTGGGCCCTTCGTGGGGGCGTCTCGATTGGCTTTGCTCGTCGGCGAGTGCGCGCCTAGGGTTTCCGCGGCTCGGTAGATCGGCGCGTTCGGCTCCGGCGTGAGGACGTTTGGGAGATGGAAGCGGTGGTTTGGCGACCCTAGTGAGCGGGGTTAGGGTGGATTTGGGGTTCTAGGGTTTAGTTTTTTGTTGGAATTGGAGAGGGGTTCGGTTGGGGCTTTACCGTGAGTGAACTCACTCTGCTGGAGTGGACGGTTTGGGAGTTGGAGGAACTCAGAGTGCAGATTTCACAGCTGGGCTGGGGTGGATAAAACGTTTAATGATGAAGACTACTTGCTGTGTCAGTCTGTTAAGAGGATACATTTTATTTGTGATGAGGACTTCAGTAATATAAACCAGTTCCAACTCCTGGTGGAATAGTTGAACTACAAAATTGGTAGGACAAACACAGTTGAGATTGAGATGCAGTGATTGGCATCATCTTTCCAACATCATTGCTACTGTTGTTAGGTGCCTCTAGCATGAGAATGCTTGGAAGATACAAGGGAGAATTTAGCAACTGGAGTCGCATTTTAGGTGGTCTAGGGTTATAGGGTTTAGTTGCTGGTTGAATTGGAGCACACACTCGTGATTTCGTTGGTTCTACCGTGACCTCACTTTGTTGGACGATTATAAGTCATAAAGGAAAGTGTACGAGAAATCTGCAGAAGTTAATTGAAACCATTATTTGAGATGAAAATACAGTGATTGACGTCATCTTGACAAAAATCATTGGTACTGCTGTTAGGTGTCTCTGGCCATAACGACACGATTTTGGGTGGTAAGATACCAGGATCCAGGATATATTTAAGTTTTATGTACTTCTGTTGCAGAGTACATGTATGACATGCGTGATTATAAGTCATAAAGGAAAGTGTGAACGATAAAACAAGAACGTTGAACCACATCGTTAAGAGGCAATACGTTGCTGGGTCATTGAATGCACAGTGTTTTGGATTAAAAGTAACACATGAATAGAGGCTGACATCTCATAGCGTCAATGTTCAAAAAAGCGGAAAGCGTAAGCGAAGCGGAAGGCCACAGCTTAGAGCAATGGGCGCTTAAGCGTTTTTTGAAATTGGCTAGAATTTGACATATTTTGAATAATATACACAGGAAAATAGGAAACATGGCACATGGGTATTTGAATAGCATCTAAAATACAGTTCACACCATAGAGAATACACATCAGGTTCACATGGCAAGCAAAATATCAACTGAATTGTAGTTCAGTTCAAATAGTCATAACCTAATAGAGATCATGTGGCCAGAATTTTCCTAGAAGATGTAGGAAATAGTTCTCAAACAGAGCCTAATAATAAGATAAATGGCATAGTGCCATTATTGCGCAAGCAGACAAGCAAAAGTAGCTCAAAAACAGCCAAATTCTGGCCAAATAAAAAAAAACGCTTAATCTACCACTTAGGGCAAAAGCGAAGCGCTTTGCCATCGCTCAGCGCTTAAGCGCGCTTAAGCGTCGCTTAAAAACGCTTTCTTGAACACTGCATAGCGTGATGTGTAGTATGTACCGAATAAAAATATATCCAGTTAAGTTCTATCAGCTCCATCAGATGAACCTCACATTCAAATCCTTATCCTATTAATCCATCAGACTGCGTCAGAAGGTTTTTTCTTGGATGGATGGATGGATGTACTTGAACCTTTGTGTTTGTTTTGCTAAATAATACTCCCTTGCTGCATGCTTTTCTACCTCGTTCTCCATTTCATCATCAGATGATAATGATTATCTACGTATGCAGCTTCTAGGGCGAAGCAGTGGTTTTCAAGTTGCATCGACACATAAACCTTGCACCAAGGGACTTTGGATGTGGAGTGCACCTTTGAAGAGGACTGGTCTTGATGGAACTGAATACAATCTTGTATTGTTGGACACTGAAGGCATTGATGCTTATGACCAAACGGTATGTCGTGTAACTTTACTTTGAAACAGACCCTTTTTTGGTTAATGACAATGTCATGGTCTGCTAAATGATCCTGGAGAATGTCTTTATTTATTTGTGATAACATTTATTTGAGTTGCTAGTTGAATTTTGATGTTGAGATGGTCAAAAGATTGATTTTCTACTTCCTATATTTATGGGTTTTCTTTCAATGCCATGGTTATGACTATGACTTGTTGGGACATGCAGATTTCTCATGTCAATTTTGTTAATTCTATTTTTGTCCATACAAATACAGTCTCTGCAAATTTCGTTTGGTGTTTTTTTTAACTCAGCAGGCGATGTGCAGTTAGTAGCCTTTTCCCATCAGTATACACAAAAGCTATATTTTTAAAGTGTGATGGTCATTTCTGTTCACATTCTTACCACATTTAGGTTCAGTATACCTTATTCTGGAGTGTTTTCTCTCTCCAACTATTCCTAGTGAGATGTTCACAACTGTGTGTTAGGACATCAACCTTCTCTCTGCTAGTTGTCTATTTGTTCAAAGATAGATAGGTTGCTAACTAAATAGCTTTTCTGTATTCCGTTTACGCAATTTCATGTTTTCTAATTGTAATTTTGAGCAATGTTTGTTGTCTTTTTTTTGCTTCTGGTGATTTTTTTATGGTTGCTTATGTGCATTAGGATATAATTTTCTATCTGCTTCCTATTCTATTGTCTTATTACTCTTTTCCTTTTTTGACAGGGCACCTACAGTATCCAAATATTTTCGTTGGCTGTTTTGTTATCAAGCATGTTCATATACAACCAGGTATATGTCTGAGCGAATGACTAGGGTTTCTGCTATCTATTTTTTTGGAGGGCATGCTACAGTGATATTGCAGAAGCTTGTGTTGTCCCTGGTCATATATGAGGATGCTGACCAGTAAGCTTGCTTGTTTTCCCCCCTTTCATATTCTAATCTATTTTCTTGAAACCTTGTTGCTTCTTCCAGATGGGAGGGATAGATGAAGCCTCAATTGACCGTCTTTCGCTAGTCACAGAAATGACAAAGCACATACGGGTTAGGGCCTCAGGTGGAAGGTCCAGTGCCTCTGAACTTGGGCACTTCTCACCTGTCTTTGTTTGGCTGTTGAGGGTAAGATATTGTCTTTATTTTGTCCTAATAAAGTCTATTTGCACTTCTCATGATGGTTTTGTAATTGTACACACATGTTCTATCAAACATCTCTGGTGTTTAACCATACCTGCATTTCTTTTGGTACATCTTTGAAAATCACTGGCTTGTTGGTTCGGTACCAACAGGACTTCTACTTGGATCTGTCTGAAGACAACAGAAAAATTACCCCAAGAGATTACCTGGAACTAGCTCTAAGGCCTGTTCAAAGTGGCGGAAGAGATGTATCTTCTAAGAACGCGGTATGGTGGCAGGACTTCCTTCTAGTGCATTTCTGCTTAAGTAAATTTTGCATACATATTGTTGTGATTTATCTTTTTGTAACATATCTTAAAGATACTGATGCATCTTTTTCTCAACATATCTGAAAGATACGGGAGTCAATCCGCGCTCTTTTTCCAGACAGGGAATGCTTTACACTTGTGCGACCTGTGAACAATGAGAAAGATCTCCAGCGCCTTGACCAACTTCCTGTAAGTATTATTCCTGTCAACTGCAATGGATAACCTACCATAGTACCATTTTATGGCAATCTCTGCAAGAGGCAGACCGTGTATCATTACCATTCGAGTAGAATCTTATTTTTGCGAAGCTTTTCTTATTAGCTTATCTATAAGGCCTAGTGTAAGACTAGGAGAGTTATCCATGCAGTTCATTGTTAGACAATGACTTTTTGCTTAAAGAGTAAAAGTTGTTGCAGGAAAATTCTCTGAAGATTGTATGTACTTGATTTAGCAAGATAGTGTAAATGAATGTTTTGCGTGTTCCCTTATAGAGTTCTGCACATTATAATTTTAGTACATAGTCGTTATGGTCTTATTTGCTTAACTGTTTGTTCTTGATAAATGCTCTTTATTTTCCTGAAGAAAGCAGTAGCATTCTACTGCACATATTTATATATTTTTTCTTACAACTGTACAAATGAAAACTGAAGCTATAGCTAAATGTAAGCTAATCTAGGCTAAGTTAGAAGTACAGGGCAACAAAGTTACCTAAAATTTGTATCCACAGCTGGATGCCAAAAAACCAGTTTTTTTTGTTCTTGGCGAATGCTTTCATTTCTGTACTATCTATTTTTTTTGTCAGCTTAGTTTGTCTCTTGTTTGCAGATGAATACATTTCGTCCAGAGTTTACATCTGGCCTGGATGCTTTCACAAAATTTGTGTTTGATCGAACAAGACCTAAACAACTTGGAGCTAGTACCATGACAGGCCCCATCCTTGCTGGATTGACACAATCATTTCTTGATGCGATTAATACTGGTGCAGTCCCGACAATATCTTCGTCATGGCAGGTATGCCCAAATTGATGACGGCATTATGATTTATGTCTTACGTTGATCTTATGTTTAAATCGCACAACCAACTGTTGGTATTGCTTGCAATTTAATTACGACAATGCTATTGAAAAACATACCTGTTCTGCAGTATATTCATTTAAATTGCTTTCTACCTTTATAGCCCAATTCCAACCCATAAGCATTTAAAGAGTTTAAACTGTAGTAGAGCTCATTTGCAGCAGGTAATATTTGGAGGAAATGGTGTGTGCTTTATATCCGCTAGATTTTTATGTCATTATAAATATCCCTAGCGATTATGATGTTATGGATGGCATGCTGTGAATTTATCACTTAACTTACATAATTGCTTAGTGGAGCAAGAAGGTAAGATATGAACAGTCCAGATAACTGACTAAAGTATATTGAGGCAACGGATGAAAGGACTTTATGAACATTTTAGAGAAATGACACACGTAGTGATATGAGGTCAGGTGACAAAAATGGTCTGGTGAGCAACTACAGTCATTCGTTTTTTTGAGGGGTGGGGGGCCACCAATTCACTGCTCTTTTGTTACCGTGTCTCTACTGTTCTATCATGATTTCCTTATCTTATTTCTGTTGAGGAGGAGCTGTCTCATTGTTTTTTGTTATGCAGAGTGTGGAGGAAGCCGAATGTCGTAGGGCATATGATTCTGCTGTGGATACTTACAATTCTTCTTTTGACTGCAAAAAACCAGCAGAAGAGGTAGGCATTGCTAATAAGCAAGATGCATTTCTCCTTCCACTTTTTTGGGAGGTTCTGATAGGTTGGCTTTGGCAGGATGCTTTGCGAGAAGCACATGAACGTGCAATGAACAAGGCCATTAGTGTTTTTAATGCCTCTGCTTTTGGTGCTGGGTCAGCTCGTTCTAAATTTGAAAAGCTTCTTCAGACTACTCTAAGGAAGAGATTTGAGGTGACTGCTGCTCCTCATCTACTACTTCAGTTGACCATGCCTGCTATTACTTATCTTTCTCATTAATGTTCCATCAATCCATGGGTGCTTGCTGTTAAAGTACTCCATCCGATTCATAATATAAGTGGTTTTAGAATTTCTGCCATTCATGGAGTTTTAGGAATTACTAATGTGAAGAATTTCATAATATATGATTATTTTTGTTTGATAAAGTTATGGCCCAAGTGTTATTTCATAATATATGCACTAATATTGTGAATCAGAGGGAGTACATCAGTACCAAAGTGTGCCAGCAGGCTAAATCGTAATGCTATGAATGCAGGATTTTAAAAGGAATGCTTTTCTGGAGGCCGACTTGCAATGTTCAAATAAAATACAGAGCATGGAGTCAAAAGTGCGGGCAGCATGCAACCGTCCTGATTCAAAGTTGGATGATGTAGTCAGGGTAAGACTATTTTAAGCTTTTCCCTGAGATGCAATACTGCAAACCGTTGGAATGCTGTATTCATTTTAGCTTAATATGTTTAATAATACTAGCACAATTATGTTTGATATAATGCAGCTCCTTGATGGCCTCCTCACGGAGTATGAGGCCACTTCTTATGGGCCGAAGAAATGGACAAAGCTCGTTACATTTCTGCATCAGTGGTAAGCACCTCATCATTTTTCGTAATGTTTTCATTTTGGGACATGATGATATATCATAATTTGTACTTTGAACTTGATAATATAACTTTGAAGCTACGCGGTTCAAGTTGGCTGCATGTAGGGATACAAGTGGCACACACTTTTGCTTGTTTCCTAGTCAAAACCACTCAAATCAGTTATAGCCTGTATTTGCTGGGTTAGTTTACATTGTACTATCTACTTGATTAAGTGTGGGCTTAGTGGACGCGCCACTTGCAACCTTAGCTGCAGGATATACTTTCAGGAACCAAATCCATCCTTTGTTACCATCTTTACATTATCTGTTTTTGCTGAACATCTTAACCATGGCCCTCATTTATTTCATTTGCTTGTGCATTCACTTCAATTTCATAATATGCTGATTAATTGCTGCAGTTTGGCGGGCCCAATGCTAGACCTTTTCAGAAAACAATTGGAGCATATAGATGCTGAAAGGAATGCCCTGAGACTGAAATGCAGTTCAAGCGATGATAGGTTATCCTTGCTCAGGAAGCAACTAGAGGCAAGTGAGGGCCACAGAGCTGAGTATTTAAGGCGCTATGAGGAAACTATCAATGATAAGCAGAAAATGTCAAAGGACTACTCTGTTCGAATAGCTGAACTTCAAAACAAGGTTAGCAAGTTGGATGAACGCTGTCAGAGCTTGTCTTCTGCTCTTGAACAAGCAAAACGAGAATGTGCTGATTGGAAGAGCAAGTACGATCACTGCATTTCACAGCAGAAGGCAGATGAAAGCAAGTTAAAATCCCTGATTGCTTCTCTGGAATCTCGGGTAAGCATCAGCGAGGGCAGATTATCTGCTGTACGAGAGCAGGCTGAATCTGCTCAAGAGGAAGCTTCTGAGTGGAAACGTAAATATGAATATGCTGCCAATGAGGCCAAAACAGCTCTTGAGAGAGCAGCTTCAGCACAGGAACGCACAAATAAGAAAGTGCAAGAAAGGGAAGATGCATTGAGGGCAGAACTTGCTACCCAGCTGCACGAGAAGGTAAACCTTTCTCTTGCACTCGACATTTTACCTTTTGAATTTTAGTTGCGTGCGTTCCTGGTTGTTTACTTTTTAGTTTCTCGTTCTGTCAACAGGAAGAACTGATAGGTACATTGAATGCAAAAATCAACCAAACTGAAGTTCACAAGACAAGTTTGATGTCCGAGGTTGACGTACACCACCCCCCTCCCCTTCCTCTTTCTCCCTCCCTCCTTTACCACCCTCAAATGCGATTTAACATGTGATGTCTAATGACCAAATGCAGGTTACTGAAGCAAAGTTGAAGAACCACGAGTCAGATTCAGTGGCTCTGAAGGGAGAAATCAGATCATTGACTGATAACTTGGAGTCTATTAAAACTGAAGCTCAGTCCCGTGAGAAGGAAGTGAGGATCCTGGAACAAGAAAAGAACCATCTTCAGGAGAAGTTCCTATCTGAGTGCAAAAAGTTTGACGAGGCAGACATGAGGTGCAAGGATGCTGAAAGGGAGGCTAAACGAGCGGTAGAGTTGGCTGATTTAGCTCGTGTAGAAGCTGCTGCTGCTCAGAGAGACAAGGGTGAAGCACAGCGACTAGCAATGGAGAGACTCACTTTGATAGAAAGAATGGAGCGACAGGTTGAAACTCTAGAGCGCGAGAAAAGTAAGATGGTGGAAGAAATGGAGCGGCTTCATCAGTCTGAGTTGGATGCTCTATCCAAGGTCAGGATGCTTGACGAAAGGGTTGATGAGAGGGAAAAGCAGATTGGGGAGATGTTGGAACAGAACAACCAGCAGAGATCCAACACGGTCCAAGTGCTTGAGAGTCTGCTGGCAACAGAGCGTGAAGCTTGCGCTGAAGCCAATAAGAGAGCCGAGGCCCTGTCACTGCAGCTGCAGTCAACCCAAGGCAAGCTGGACATGCTCCAGCAGGAGCTCACCTCTGTTCGGCTCAACGAAACTGCACTTGACAGCAAGGTGAAGGCCTCCTACTCTAGGCGCACGAGGGGTGAAGCCACCGAGTCCGTCCATTACATGGACATCGACGACGACGACACCGGGAGGCGAAGGAAAAGGTCGAAGAGCACAACGAGCCCGTTCAAGAACAATCACACGGAGGATGGTGGGTCTGTGTTCTTCGGAGAGGACACGAACAATGGGAGCCAGCAGCTGGAGGGGACCGAGACCGAGACTGAGGACTACACCAAGTTCACGGTGCTGAAGCTGAAGCAGGAGCTGACCAAGCAGGGGTTCGGCGCCCAGCTGCTGCAGCTGAAGAACCCCAACAAGAAGGACATCGTCGCCTTGTATGAGAAGCACGTCGTTAGCGGCGCTTGACCGCTTCCCTTCCTCAACAATATGTAACAGCGTTTGAACTCCTCGTGTGCTAATTCTAGATTTCGTGCAGCGTTGTGTGCTGGTGACACGTTTTAGATCAGATTGTAAAACAGCATATGTATAACTTGGCGTGGGACTTGTTGGTTTGTGGACTTTGTTGTTCAGGACTGTGTACGCCTTGAAACTTTTCTGAGCCTTGTTTCAGCAATGCATCTTCCCTCTCTCAGGACAGCCACCCCAATTGTAGCTTGAGATTGATCTGGTGATCTTACAAGTCACAAGGCTGAGCATGCGACAACCTGGAGTCTCGAGGACTGCGCGCGTCACTTTCTTCATTTGGTTGAAATGTTTCTATCCGCCCTGCAGGTCCAAAGGCTTTTGGGGATGCAGATTTCAACCGTTCCCAGGTACAGAAATGATGCTACCGTTGGAGACTTGGAGTGTGGCTGAAGTTGCCTTCTTCAGAGATCACTATATTTTCTTCAGGCTGTCTTTGCGTATGTGATTTCTGTTTTGTAGGCTCAAGGCTTTGGTATGGATCAAATTCTCTTTTCTCACAGATAGCAAGATTCTTGCAAATGGAGCTGAAAAGCTAGGCGCGTGAATAAATCAAGATTTCAAGCATCCAATATTACAATTGAATTGGGGTTCATTATTAAAGTTGAATGAAGAACCAAGTCACGATTGCATCCTAGCGGTCGATGCTCACAGCGTTGGTGACTGTGCGCTCTTGTTTCAAAAGTGTAAAGATGACTCTTGCAACCCTGGTTGTCTGTACAGAGTCTTGGATGTCAATGAATAAAGTAGCCCTATTTAGAAGGAAAATGTAGAAGATAAAAAATCTGCACGGCAGTGCTAGCTTTGTAAGCTTATCGAGCCTGAGATGCTTTTTCCCTGAATGTACTTGTATTACTCAAAAATCTGCACGGCACTTGTCCTCTACAGTCGTGTTTTGACTACGTTATACATAATTCAGTGAGGATACATGTCTGATGGGACTTTCCGCCACCAACGATGCATGCACTGAGATATCTCCTGTCTTTGTTCTGCACAAGATGAACTAGATCCAAGCAATCAACTTCAATAATCAACGGCGAGTTGCACCATTGCAGGGCTAAGGAGATGCCTTCCGCATTTGTACATTGCTCAGCTTCCCGGGCTTCTCGACAAGGAAATATACTGATGGCACAAGGTGAAGACGACCGTACCCGTGTGATCACGAAGAACCACACCCGCAGCCGCACTAGTGCCACTTCCATCTGGTCCGAGCAAGCCATCTGTATTAAGCTTACACCAACCACGAGGATGAGGCATCCAGCAAGCCAAGTCATCTGTACTGGCCACGGTAACAAATGGTTTCGGAAGAGCCTCATCATGCATTACATGCTTTCCTTTTAAATCTTGGCGAGGATGGTTCTTAATGTGCACGAAAGTCTCCAAGTAGCTCGTAAGAAACTGGCGGAAAGAAAATTTCATTTTTATTATCAAATACTCCCTCTGTAAATAAATATAAGAGCGTTTAGATCACTACTTTAGTTATCTAAATGCTCTTATATTTCTTTACGGAGGGAGTAAGATCTAATGTACCATGTATTTGTAATTACTAAGCCATCACGACTGGGGAAAAACATGGAGAACCTAAGGTTTGGCAGGTGGTGAGCGGATGGAGATGGTGGGGCTGAGGGGGATGGCGGAGAGTGATGGCTTATACACCGGAGAAGACCGAAGGCGATGTAGATGGTGGGAGGACGAAGGTTGTGGGCAGAGGGGGAAGGAAGAAGGAATAAAGGGTGTGGTGGTAGTTGATCTTACAATTTTGCCAAGTCCGGGTGTAAATGCTCTTCCAATCCTATAAAAGAACTAATATACATACAAGTTTTGTAAAAGTCTTACATAGAAATAAGATTTTTGTTTTTTTATGGACATACTGCTGAGATTGCAATTTTTTAATGGATGGGCGGATGGCAAGATTTACACGACAATGCATCGTTCTCGCTTGCTCGCTCTCTTCCCACTTCCCCCTAGTTATCTGCATGCCATAGATGGTGATGTTTGTCTGGAAGTGTGTGCGTGTGCGTCCACCGCCCCCCTCTTCCTTCCTCCATCCCATCTCTAAGCCGTAGCGCAGGGACCTATTGTTCTACTTCTCAACCCCAACATGCGAATTATCGACTCCAGGCCTTCGGAGCCTCCGAGAGATGTGGTAGCACACGTGAGAAAAGCTTCGTGTTTGGGGGTGCAAAACAGAAAGTATACATGTTTGGGAGCGCCAAAATGACAACACTTTCCTTATTATACCGTGGCCCAAACAACACATAGCTCCGCCAGTGACATGTATGTAGGATCATGACATAGAGTAGAAAACACAATTCTAAATAATGGAGATGCTGCCTACTTCCACCATTCAGATTTATTATGCCTCCTTCTAGTTTTGGTCGAAGTTTGACTATAAATTTAACAACGGGGATGCTGCCTACTTTGTACCGATGGTCGATGGAGGGGGGCGTACTCCTTTGACGCAGCTTCCCAATGCCACCTACTTCAGTGACTAGCAAGTTTGAGCAAGTGCCTTAGGTGTCCATTGATGAATCTTTTCCTAGGCACATATCCACATTATTTTTTGTTTGTTCAATGTTCTGTTCGTGTTTCTCCCTCTCTCATGAACCCTTATTCGTTAAGCATTGTTATGACCATGTGTTGCGCTTCCAGTATTGTTGGGTACAAAGTAGAAAGTATCAGCTAGCAGAGGATATTGTGGGGTGGGGGTGAGGGGAGAGGAAAAGTATACATGCTTGGGGGCCCTAAAAAATCCCCTTCAAATACTATACCACGACTTCGTGCCACTCCTGTAGGAGTTGTTGGGTTTCCCTGAAGAGGAAGGGTGATATAGCACAATCTCATATATGCATTACATTCGTGACAACAAGTAGACTGTTAATCTAACTGCAACTACTACTACTACTATTACTTCACCCCAAGACCGTCATCCAGCATGCATCTCAAAGTATTAAGTCCAAAAAATAGAGTAATTCTTTAAGCAAGATGACATAATGTAGACATGAAGAAACCTATCAATAAGATAAAAAAACCTGCCGTTTTCTCCTTAGTGACAACAATACAAATGCGTGTCTTGACCCCATTCTGTCACTGGGATATAGAAATCACCGCAAGATTGAACCCACTACTATGCACCACTCCCTCTGAAGATCTACCAATCAATCTTGGCCAGAGAAGACAAATAGAACGGATACAACAAATAAATCTCAAAAGATTCAGTGAACAATCTGATCATAAACTCACAATCTATCATGTCCCAACAAACACACTGCAAAATTACACCAGATTGATCCCAATCACACAAGGAAGGAGGGGAACATGGTATATAAGCATTGTTATGAGCATGCGTTGCGCTTCCAGTATTGTTGGGTGCAAAGGAGAAAGTATCAGCTAGCAGAGGATATTGTGGGGTGGGGGTGAGGGGAGAGGAAAAGTATACATGCTTGGGGGCCCTAAAAAATCCCCTGCAAATATTATACCACGGCTTCGTGCAACTCCTGTAGGAGTTGTTGGGTTTCCCTAAAGAGGAAGGGTAATATAGCACATAAGCAACATATTTTCCTCAGTTGAGAACCAATGTTTAATCGAACCGGTAGGGATCACAAAGCTAACAAGGTCAACAATGCTTGCACACAAACAAAAACAATACTTGCACCCAACTTGGCAAGGGGGTTGTCAAGCCCCCTGTCTTGCTAGTTATAAGGTTAAAAGCAAATAGACAGGTAGTGATATGGCAAAAGTAAAGGCAAATAGTAAAGAGGAATTTTGTAGGAGTTTGTATTGATGAAAGAAGAGACCCGGGGGTCATAGTTTCACTAGAGGCATCTCTCTCTCGAAAAGAAGGCAAACGTCAAATTATAGTTGGGCAATTGATAAGAATAGCAACGAGTATGAATATGATCATTCATGGCATAATCTCATATATGCATTACATTCGTGACAAGTAGACTGTTAATTTAACTGCAACTACTATTACTTCATCCTAAGTGATATGGACATAGACCCGATGGATATAACCATAGTTGTTATGCGTAAAGATAATTATCAGGTGAATTCTAATACAAATTATATGAATTATTATTTTATTGTCTCGAAACGGATATACGACACAATCTTTTATCTTATGTAGAACTGTCGAAGACTTGTACAAGCCTCATGTGAAAATGCGGAGATCGGTCAAATAAATTTTACACATACACAAGGAAAAAGTGATGTCAATTATCCAAGCAAAGTGAGCCTCATGTAGCCACGCAGGAGCAGCCACAAGCATCGTGGGCATGGGAACACATACATGCATGTGCATGTCTTTGGATGTGTTCAATGCAAGGCCCTTGTGTGTAGCAACCACACGGTGAATCTTAATTGGGTTTTTTCTATCACAAGTTCAAAAGGGAATCAAGGAAACGAAGTGGGCCTCCTCATGACAACGTGTCGGCCACGTTTTCCATCAGCCAGGGACACATCGAGGCGGCGGCACGCTCCTTTGGATTTCAATAAATAGTAATAGCCGGTCTATGATTTAACTTGGTTTTATTGTATTGTCTAGCCATCGCTACAATTTGCATCTACAAGACGTGTAGGACTACCGCCTTGTTAGATCCACAGTGGAACCCTAACTTTTGATCTAGTTCGTGCGTTTAATTTTTCATCCACAATTTCAGATTGTAATTCACCTTTGTTCTTGCCGGTTCTTCAATTGCTTGCAGGAACCCGAACCTCGTTGTTCAGGTTGATCGTGCCTACGGCAAGGTCAATAACCATCGGAGATTGATTTAGCGATTGTCGAGGCGTATCGTCGGGTACAGTATAGCCGGATCGTCAAGGTCAAAATCCACCAAATTGATAGTTATCCCCACTCTCATCGAAAGATCGGGCCGCCGTCACATAAGTGGTATCAGTTTTCAGGTTCATCGATGAGAGATTTACAGTTTTATTAGATTAGTTTATTTTTCTGTCCTATAACCCACAAAAAGCCAAAAAAAATAGATTAGTTCATCCTTTACACCTATCTTTTTAGCCTTTAGCAATTTTTGCATCTAGTATTTGTGTAGTTGAATTTTTGGTTGCATTCATCCTAGTATTAGTGCTGGTTTAGATTCGTTTGAGCAAAGATTTTCTACCGGATCGAACTTGTTTTTGTCCATCATATTTTCTCATGCAAGCTCGTCTATCGTCTAAAAAAAAGCAAGATTGCGATGCGTTGTTCCTTTTTTTAACTCCGGACGCCCTGATTTTCCTTTGCTACAATATATTTATCAGGCGTTGTTTAGATCGCATTACATATTCCGCACGCATAGCGACATCCCATCCGTCCACGCTTTGCACTTCGTGCGACACTAGGGGCGTGTTTGGTTGCCTGCATGAGGCCCGGCCTGGCTTGCGCGGGACACAAACGGGCCGATTGGTGCCTGCTTTTACTGTTCGGCCCGCATGGCACGAACCTTAAAGCACTCCTGGGCCTGGCTCCCTGGGAACGCTCGAATCGGCAGTTTCTCCAGGGCCAGGCCCGAGCGGTGCACGTGGGCGGCGGCGGCTGCACGCGCGCGGCCACGCTCGAGAAGCCGCGTTGCTTCCCGAAGCGCCGACAGTTATTAGCCTCACCGCCCCTCACCGCTCCCTCTCCCCACTCTCCCCCACTCTCCCAACTCTCACCGGCGGCGGAGGATTGGAGGAGAGCAAGAAGACCACCGGACTCCATCACCGACGAGCGGATCATCACCTGGCCCGCGGCAATGGCGGTAAGCACTTCTCTGTTCGTCATGCACTACTTTTTCGCGTTCGATCCGGCGATAGATTCGATCAACGGCGGAGAGGGGAATGGGGAATAGAGGTAGATAAGCATGGCAGTTCATACTAGTTCATACGAGTTCATACTACTTCATACTAGTTCATGCAAGATCGGAATAGAGGTAGATGCGGATGGAGTAGAAGGGGGATTGGGGGTACACA
Organism: Thinopyrum elongatum; assembly: GCA_011799875.1. Classification (NCBI taxonomy): domain Eukaryota; kingdom Viridiplantae; phylum Streptophyta; class Magnoliopsida; order Poales; family Poaceae; genus Thinopyrum; species Thinopyrum elongatum. Next base: position 501,172,743 of record CM022297.1, on the reverse strand, counting down.
ACAGACACCGGCTAACCGCGGCGGCCGTCACCGGCGTGCGGAGCGGCGGGTCGAGTGGCTGGCCTTCATCGGTTCGTCGTCGCTGTCGGAGGAGTCGAGGTCGATCTGCCAGGTACGACGGCCTGGCTCCGACGCCCTCACTGGCATCTGCACCGGTTGTTCTTCCTCCTTAGGCTCCCCACCGATGACCGCCGGCGGCGCAATTGCCGTCTCCCAGTACACTGCGGCACGGCGGTCATTAAGAGCCCAGTAGTTCTTGTACTTGGACCACTTCTTCCTCTGTTTATCGTCGTCGGAGACGACCTGATTCATGGCCCAGCGAATGATGTCGACTGCCATCGCATCCTTCACTGGGTCAGGAATCAGAGTCTTCAGCTCTTGTGCAGTGGACCTCATGAGCACTGCATCAGATTCTTCTGCATGTCAGGCATGGAGCCGAAGTTCGAGCACACCTCCATGGTGTTCTCGAACTTGGTGCGGTCACCAGCCGACCACCCGAGGAAGAAGGCCCTCCAGCCAATACCCCAAGGGAAGGGGTTTGCGTTGGAGCTGGAGCTAGAGCTCATGGCGATGGAGAGGAGGAAGGTTGATAGTGAGAGAAGAGAGGGGGTGGGTAAGTAGTGGTGGGCAGGGTGAGTAAATATAGGCGCGATGGAGAGGAGGAAGAGTGACAGTCATGCCGTTTTAACTACATGCTCTTCAATAAGCCATGAACTCTGTGCTGTGCCTGACTCCATGAATTGTGTGCAGATCGATGAGAGCAATGAGATGGGCACGGAGGTGCTCCCGGCCGTTGACAACAAGGGCAAGCAGCCGGTTCATCCAATGCCCGAGGTGGTGCTGCCACCCACCGCCGAGGAAGAACCGAAGACGCCTAAGGTTGGCGACGACGAGGGCATGGAGGAGCCCTCCCAGCAGCAAGCGCCGCAACTACGGCCACTACCATGAGGAGGATGGCCCAACTCACTTCTGCAAGGTCATCCTTGCACCGAAGCTTGAGTGCATCCCCATGCCCCTGGACTTCACCAAGCACTTCGTCGCGGTGCCGACGGAGTTCAAGCTGAGGAACAACACCGGCTGCTCCTGGAAGGTGACGGTGAAGCTGATGAACGGTAGGGTGACCCTGGATCAGGGTTGGGCCACCTATGCGGCCGTTCATCAGATCAAGATCGGCTACATGGTGACGTTCAAGCTCCTTACTCCCGACACCCTCAAGGTCATCATCTTCGACGACGATGGCATTGAGGTGGTCAACAAGGCGGGAAGCACGACGAAGCCTTCGCCGCCAAGGACTAGGGCCGGGGCACCTCCTTCCTAAGTACTTTCGAGTTTATGCGTTGAACTGTTTGAACTATCAGTGTGGTACTATGTTCTCTAAACTATGCTATTAAGTAGTTGATGCTCTGCTTATGCTCTGCTCTGCTTATGCTCTGTGCTACATGGTTGTGCCGAAGTGTGCTGGTAACCTCACCAACTAGCCAAAGAGGTTACCACACACCAGGCGTTGCATACAACCAAACATCATGCCTTGGGTTTGTCCACTAACATGCAGGCAACCAAACACCAGGCAGTGTGGTTCTGCCCATGCAGGCAACCAAACAACTTGCAGATGGTGCATTTGAGGCTGCATTTGCATAGCCAGGCTAAGTTGAGAAGGCTATGCAATGCAGCCACTGTAGACTACGGCAACCAAACACGCCCTGGACGTCCAGTCAAACCGTATCTGCTGCTCCGCGCCGTTCATCCCACGCAGAGGCAAGACGCCAGACATCTTGCAGTTTGCGCCTGCTCCAGCGGCGCTGATTTCCTCACACAGATTCTCTTGCATTCATGTAGCACACACTCCATCACCGTGGATGGTGCCTTGTTTTACCCCTTGTTTATCTGGTCAGCTTTTGCATCTCTATTAGCACACAGGTTACAACGACGAGAATCATTCAAGTCCCTGTTAATATCATCTTTTGTACGTGCCTTGTGTTACTAGCTGGCTTGATTGAAAAAAAAAGAAGTAAACAGAAAGAAAGAGAGAAAAAAAGTAAAAGAAAAAAAGACGTAAAAGAAAAAAAAGATAACATTTTTTTTTTTTTGCAAAAATCAGGTCAGCTAGCATCTGTTTTGGGCAAACAAAATAATTCTTTTTATATTCCAGATATTATTTTTGTTGCTACGAGCTTGACTACCACACCAGATCATCTGTTTTGAGCCTTGTTATATATTCCCGTGTCTCTCGCCACTTCGAACCAGCATATATTTCTCGACACGTTCACTCACTTTGTTCAGTATCTGGGCTTAGATTGTTTTATCTCTTACTAGTTGACGGCCAGCACTAGTTAGGAGTTTGAGCAATTATTCAACTTGCATTACTCTTTGCTAAATTGTGCCACTGATATTGTGAGTTGAGGAAACCTTAACCAAGCTCCACTTCCTATATTGTACCTTGTTCGGTCAGTTGGTAATCGCTATATCCAGTTTATGATCACTTTTGCCAAAGGCCGACAACCACTGCAGCACGGTAAGAACTGGTAAGAGCTTGGTAATTGCTAGAGTGTTGAGAGAAATTTTCCCACCACCTCCGAGTAGTACTATAGAAACATTATACTTGTGATTTTGTTTGCGTATGGTACTAACCATGTCAGGTTCAAGAGCGGCCAATAGTTGGGTTGCGTCTATTGTCGGAGATGACTTACCATATGTTGATGCAAATCACTCTTTCCCACCACAGCAGGTACGATGACCGTCACAAGATGTACATTATGGTAAATACACACATCATCAGGTTGCCTCTTTGCCAACTTTTGAGGGTAAATATGACCCCGATTCGTATATTGATTGGGAAATGGAAAAAGAAGAAATCTTTGCTAGCCATGATTTTTTCGAGCATAGGAAAATAAATGATGTCACTAAAAGTTTTTTCGGTTTTGCTTCAGTTTGGTGGAGAAATTATTACCGGGAAAATATTTATAATAGACCTACTACTTGGAAAGCGTTAAAACTTGTTATGCGAAACCGATTTGTTCCTTCATACCATGCTAGCGATTTACTTAGAAAATTGCAACAATCAGCACAAGGCAATAACAACTGTTCAAGAATATTATGATAATTTGTCTACTGCTTTGTTTCGTTGGGGCTTAGAAGAATCTGAAGAAGATCTTTTGAATAGACTTTGGAGAGGTTTAAATCATGATATACAAGACATAATAATGCATGAAGAGTTGTATTCCGTCGACCATTTGTTTCGTCTTGCTTGTAAAGCTGAACAGAAAATAAGAAGACATGTATGCACGACGAACAAGTGTGCGAAGGAATCCCCATCGAAGAAGGTTACTTCTCCCATTGCTACGCCAACTCTGATTGCGGAACATGGAGCTTATGAGGTTTCACCACCGACCGTCCTTACTTCATACGAGCCAGAAGTACAAGGTAATAATAATGGTAATGATTTTCTTACTACACATACTATTGATGACTGGCTTGTTGGTTTAGATACAACATGTGTTGAGACAAGTGCAATTGCCAAAGATTTGATCACACCACCTGTTTTAGATCTTGCTGATTTGAGTGCACCCAATGAATTAAAGGCTACTGACATTAACACATGTGACTTGATTGCTCAATCAGGATTGGATCACATACAATTGGTTAAACATGATGAAGTTTTTTCGCAAGCTAATTCTTTGTATTCTATTTTGATGGATCCACATATGGCTTTGTCACATGCGATAAATGAAATATCTCAAATCACATGTTTGAGTTCTCACAAAACTGTTTATGTGCCTAATCTTACTTTTCACTTGATTGGAGAGGACTGCGTAGACAGTGAATTTTTGGTGCGTAAAATTTGCATCACATGTGATAATTTTGCTAGCATGGAAGTGAATATTAATATGCCAATGTTTTTTTATTTTGATATGACCTCCAATTTTTGTGATGCTTATGTGTTGAATAATTTGTTGTGTGATTGCTTCTTCAAGCATTTCGTGGCATGTAATTTTGAAATAATTCATAGTTATTCACTAATGTTGGGATGGTTTAATGATGAACATTGCAATTCATATTATACGAACAAGGGATTCACTTATGTGTGCAAATTAAGTTGTAATTTGTTCCACCGATATATTTCTTGTGATGGTTCCTTGACTTTTCATCTCACCAAATATGCTAATCACTCCTACATAGAGATATTAATTGTGCAACACATGAGAGGAGTTAAAATGGACGATATATACATATACCATGCATACGCATTGTCTTCTTGGTTAGTCTATTTTCAGATTATCCAAAGCCGAGGACGGCTTTGTTTTCAAGAAAGGGAGGATGATATGGACGTAGACCCGACGGATACAACCATAGTTGTTATGCGTAAAGATAATTATCAGGTGAATTCTAATACAAATTATATGAATTATTATTTTATTGTCCGAAACGGATATACGACACAATCTTCTATCTTATGTAGAACTGTCGAAGACTTGTACAATCTTCTATCTCATATATGCATTACATTCGTGACAAGTAGACTGTTAATCTAACTGCAGCTACTATTATTACTCCACCCCAAGACCGTCATCCAGCATGCATCTCAAAGTATTAAGTCCAAAAAATAGAGTAATTCTTTAAGCAAGATGATATAATGTAGACATGAAGAAACCTATCAATAAGATAAAAACCCGCCGTTTTCTCCTTAGTGAAAACAATACAAATGCGTGTCTTGACCCCATTCTGTCACTGGGATATAGAAATCACCGCAAGATTGAACCCACTACTATGTACCACTCCCTCTGAAGATCTACCAATCAATCTTGGCCAGAGAAGACAAATAGATCGGATACAACAAATAAATCTCAAAAGATTCAGTGTACAATCTGATCATAAACTTACAATCTATCATGTCCCAACAAACACACTGCAAAATTACACCAGATTGATCCCAATCACACAAGGAAGGAGGGGAACATGGTATATAAGATCCACACAAGAGAGAGAGAGAGAGAGAGAGAGAGAGAGAGAGAGAGAGAGAGAGAGCCATCTAGCTACTAGTATGGACCCATAGGTCTTGAAGGAACTACTCACACATGGTCATGGAGGCAGCAAGGTTGATGTAGAGTCTCCCGACAATGGTTCCCCCCCTCTGGCAGGACTCCAGATGGGCTCTTCAGAACAGAGGCTTGCGACATTGATAAAATTATTCTTTTGGAAAGACAGATGGTTTCAGATGGTTTTGGTATTTATTGGAATTTCTGGCGGTGGAATTAGGTCAAAATGCTGCATGAGGGGCCCACAAGCTCAGGGGGCACGACCACCCCCTGGTCGCGCCACCTAGCCTTTTGGGCCCCACGGGCCATCTCGACCTCCCCCGAAGCTTCAAGTGTTTCTTTTGGTCCATAAAAATCATTAAAAAAATGGCATCGTAGGTATTGATTTTCTACAAACCAAAAAACAAACAAAAAAACAGAAGTCGACATTGGGCAATAAATTAATAGGTTAGTTCAGAAAAACAATATAATTTTTTATAAAAATATATAAAAATAATAACAGAATAACATTTAACTACTCATATGTACGTAGGAATGTGCCAGTGAGCAGAAAACACAATTCTAAACAACGGAGATGCTGCATATCCTCCATCTGGGTTTATTAGTATTACTTTGGGTCAAAGTTTGACTATAAATTTAGTGACTCTAAAATTTTCAATAAAGCAGTGACTCAGATTAGGGCTCGTGCCTCATGTGCTCCGAAGCACAGATCCAACATCGGTTTAATTGCAGTGAACCCTTCTGTTAATTCACCGGGTTGTTGGACGGATTGCGACCCAGATCCCTGTTTCTCTAGACCCCCTGTTTTTCTAAAAGGCCCGCACTTTCTGCTCCATGCTCGTTCACATGACGATGGGGGGTTGGGCTGCGCCATCACTATGCTCTCTTCCTCCTTCGCCGCAGCCGCACCATCACTTAGCTCTCTCCATCCTCTGCCGCAGCCGAAAAATCGCCAGGCTCTCTTCCACCTCCGCCGTAGCCGCACCATCACTTAGCTCTCTTCCTCCTCCGCTACGACAAAGGGTGCATGTTTGGGGGTGCAAAAGAGAAAGTATACATGTTTGGGAGTGCCCAAATGACAACACTTCCCAAAATCCGATCCCCTAAAAGAATCCGCTTCAAATATTATACCCCCCCCCCCCCCCAAACAAAAAAAACAACACATAGCTATGCCACTGACATGTATGTATGATCATGGCAGTGAGCAGAAAACACAATTCTGAACAATGGAGATGCTGCCTACTTCCTCCTTTCGGGTGTATTATGCTTCCTTTTAGTTTCGGTCAAAGTTTGACTATAAATTTAACTTAAAATCTTGATACTAAGATCCCTAGATTTAGAGCCTCCCGATGTGTCGGGGTTGTGTGGTTTCTGGTGTATGTCTGTAAAGGTGCTAAATTCATGAATATTTAATGTTCATGACATTTTCTAAATTTCTAACATTATTTTAAATTCACGAACACTTTTTGAAATCTATGAATATTTTTAAAAGAATTCATGGATTTTGATAATTTGCTTACATTTAAAAATTCAACATTTTCTTTAAATATCCGTGAACATCTTTTGATTTTTCAGATAAAAAGCGGTAGGCGGCTTTTTATGAGCTGGTTGTGGAGCAAGAGGGAAAAAAAATTAAGTGACCAATTTTCTGAATTTAGTTTTCGTAAATGGTTGAAACCAGTTTGTGCGCAATTCATTATTTCAAATACACTGTATAAAAATCTATAAATTTCAGAAATGGGTTATTTTAAATATGTGACATCAAATGTTCATTGTGTGAAATTGATTACTCCAAATATATGAAACTGGTAGTTTTCAAATATATGAAACATATTTCAGTGTGTTTATCAATTTGCTTATTTTGGTGTGTGAAATATGGGAAATGGTTTACTTAAAATATGTAAAATTGATTATTTCATATATATGAAACTGGTATTTTTCAAATATCTAAGACATTTTTCAGTGTGTTTGTCAGTTTTCTTATTCCAGTGTGCAAATATATGTGAATGAGTTATTTAAAATATATGAAATTGATCATTTCAAACATGTTGAAATTGTAGCATTGCAGCCTACTTATTTCACTCAACCTTTTTCAGTGTGTTTGTCAAGTTGCTTATTCCTGTGTGAAAATATGTGAAACATGTTATTTGAAATATGTGAATTTTGTGTTTCATTGTGCGAAATTTATTATTCCATTTTTTTTGTAATATACGAAAGATGTGTGTTTGTGAATTCCACATTCCAGTTTGTGAAAATGTTTGAAACAGTACAAATAACTTTTATGAAATAGTGGAATATTCTAATGTTTGATGAAAGCGATTTCCAAGATAAGCGAAATATATAAAATAAAATGTAGTTCAAATATATCCAAAATTGATCTTGTTCTGAAGTTTTGTCACCATGAATTTAGATATATAAAAAGTTTCAATAATGAACATTTGGTTCAAAAGATATGTATCATTATAAATATGAGGATCAAAATAAAATGCAAGTTATATGCATGGAGAGAGAGAATGCATGCATGCACCGTTCTCTCCACACACTTTCCTTCTCTTTAGTAAAAGATAACACTGCTCTGACGCAAGTACATATATTGCTCTATCTAATATGATGTATTTACACACAAAAATATATTGTATAAAACCTGCACGAATCTCTGAATAAACAGTCAATGGCGGATTCTTCACCGTTAGGTGCGGGAACCGCCAGAAAAACTATTTTGACTTTTCATAACTATAGCTCCACCACTGACATAAATGTAGGATGGGGTCAACGTGGAGGTGACGACCAGAGATGTGCTGGGGGAGGAGAAGCGGATGCGGCAGGGGAGGTGGATGTGGAGGGTGGCACGACAGCTGATCGCACCCTCCTATTGTATCTCGACTTCATGCCGGTGGACGGCGACACACTGCGACGCAGCTACTCTGGCCCCAATATTGTTGGGTGCAAAAGAGAAAGTATCAGCAGCAGAGGATGTTGGGGGTGGGGATGAGGAGAAAGTATACATGTTGTCTACTTCCTCCGTCAGGGTTTATTAGTATTAGTTTGGGTGCAAAAATTATACCATGCGAAACCTCTTTCGAATACCTCGAGTTGCGTTGAAGGACTACACCGTCCTCCACATCCACCTCCACCGCTGCACCCCTTCTTCTCTCACCATATCTCCACCTGCGTTCGCCTGCACGCTGATCACATCTGCTGCGCCCGCTCCTCCTCTCCACATCTCTAGATCTCCAGCCGCCTCCATGTGGATCACCTGCAACTGGACTCCAGGCCTTTGCATTATCAAGGATATGAGGTAGCCCATGACGACACCGACCTTCCACAACACATCCAGTGCGCCCTTCATCTTGGGGGTAGGGCCGGTCCATAGGCCGGGCAAACAGGGCGATGTTAGGGAGGAAGCATACACGTTTGAGGGTGCCAAAATTACTACACCTTCCTTAATCCAAGCCCTTAAATAAATCCCTCCAAAGATTATACCCCGTCTGGGGGCAATGCCACCCCCTCCCCCAAACAACACATAGAAGAAAGATTGTTTTGATCAAAATTTTGTACTTCAGCAAAAAGAAACTGCTAATCAATAAATAGAGGCTGATATCTGATAGCGTGATGTGTACCGTGTACCAACTAAAAAAAATATCAGTTAGGTTAAATCAGTTTCATCAGACAAACCTCACATTCACTGAAGATTTTATGTACTTGGTTTATCAAGATACAGTGTGAATGTTTTACCTGTTCCCTTATAGAGTTCTGCACATTATAGTTTTAGTATATATTCGTTATGGTCTTACTTGCTTAATTGTTTGTTCTTGATAAATACTCTTTATTTTTCCTTGAAGAAAACCTTAGCATTCTACTGCATATTTAATATATATTTTCTTACAACTGTACAAATGAAAACTGAAGCTATAGCTTATTCTAAGCTAATCTGGGCTAAGCTAGAAGTACAGGGCAACAAAGTTACCAGAAATTTGTACCCACAGCTGGATGCCAAAAAACCAGTTTTTTTGTTCTTGACGAATGCTTTCATTTCTGTACTATCTATTTTGGTTTTTTTTGTCCATCCTTAGTTTGTTCCTTGTTTGCAGATGAATACATTCGTCCAGAGTTTACTTCTGGCCTGCATACTTTCCAATTTTTTTTGTTTGATCGAACAAGACCTAAACAACTTGGATCTAATACCATGACAGGCTCCATCCTTGCTGAATTGACACTGTCATTTTCTTGATGCGATTAATACTGGCGCAGTACCGACAATATCTTCATCATGGCAGGCATGCCCAAATTGATGACGACATTATGATTTATGTCTTACTAGCACATATGGCCATGCGTTACAACGGGAGAGAGATTTTTTACAAGAAGCAACATGAGAGATAATTGATGAGTCCACCAAAAATGGCCTCCGTAGCGGTGGGCAACAGAACAAGGAGTTGCGGTCTCTCTCGGGTCATGTTTGCCGCGCGAGATCTTGATAGTGGTGGGTTGGTCGGCGTGGCGGTGACCAACCAACTCATGCTTTGTTTTTTCCTCCAGGTCCGCCTTCGTCGCTACCTCCTCATTTGGTGGTTGCGCGACAACCTCGGGGCCCTATTGCTTTGACCACTCCTTCCTATGACGGTGTACTCGGATGGATTACTAATTGTAGTGCATCAATCCCGATCATCACATAACCAGGAATGAATGTGCCTTCTTTATTAGGGTTCATGCTCTTTGATTATTTTAGAGCTCTCGTGCCCACATTTTTTTTTAATTAGAGCCAAACCAGCATATTCTCTTTTGTTGGCACGTGCCCATAATTCCTTTCTTTTATAGCCAACCAACATATTCTCTTTTATTGGCACATGCAAGCTACCACCGACAATAATTTATGGAGTCCCTCATTTTGTTCATGATTCTCAAGACAACTTCCTTATTTCAGACAAAATCCTTATTTCCAGACTACCTAGGGACATAATATTGCTGCTCGTCCATCGGTCAGAACATGAAATGCACGGTAAGCCTAGTTCGGCCCACCCGGGGAGCAAACGAAAAAACAATTGGGAACTACATGCGAAACTAACGGAACACAATCTTTACGTATAATTACTAGGAGGACAAGCTGTTTTTATGTAACAAAGCTGACCTAGCTTAGTTGGCATCTGCCTGAAGAATTGCATGAGTCCTCGCAAGTTCGATTCCCTATGGCCGCAAAATATTTTTGCCTCCCGCGGAGAGGATCTATGGGCCGTATGCGCAGTTGGCCAGTAGGGGACTACGGCTGAGGCCCAATACAGCATGTCAGATAGAGCAATTATTTTTGTTTTTTCATGTTCGAGTGTTGCTAGCCACTTGAACAAACGTGTCCTATTAATCAATGGCCAACGTGAATATTTAAGAACATATTACATCGTCAGTTTGATTTTTTTTTTGAACTTGTCAAAAACTAATAATTATTATGAATTGCCGAATATTCTTGGAAAATTGAACAATTTTTGAAATTCCAAACAGTTTTTTGAAAATTCTGTACATTTTTTAAAAACATGAAAAAAATTAAAACAGCAATATGTTTTGAATTTATATTTTTTCGGAAAACGGGAACATGTTTCGAACATTGAGAACAATTTTGGATTTTATTTAAACACGGATATTATTTTGAAGTTGTGAACATTTCACTAAAACAAGAATATTTTCTGAATTTGGAACCTTTTTAAAATGCAATTATTTTTGAAAATCTTGAACAATTTTGAATTTTTTTTAGGAAAAATGGATTTTTTAATATTTTTTTGAATAAGAACAAAAATTTAAAGTTCCAATTTTTTTTCAAAAGGGGAACAGTTTTTGGAATTCTGAACATTGTTTCATAAATTTTAACAAAATGAAAATTCTTAATATATTTTGACAATTTTCAATTTACGGAAAAACAGAAAAAGAAAAATAAAATTTGAGGAAAAAAGAAAAAATGGACAGAAAAAGAGAAAGGAATAGAAAAAGAAAAATAGAAACAATAGAATGAAAACAAAAATGGGCCAGCCCTATGCGAAGCTTCAACTATTTGCTGCGTCATGCAGCCAATAGGCTTTTCTTAGTTGCGTTGATAGGAAATTAAGTGGCCTGGCTTCACTGCGCCACAGTGCGTGTGGCCCACGTACGAAATTTTAGACAAATCTCTACTCCTAATGGAGGAAATTGGTAGCGATTTTTTGTCAATTAGGAAGATAATTAATTTATTTGGTTAGCAGTTAATTAGGCATACAGTGTATTAGGTAGGCCGTTAATTATCTATGTACTTAATTAGTTAAGCAAGCGGTTAATCACGCTAAATCATTTTGTAAGCGCTCGTGGGCAACGACGATGAACAGGCTCTCAGCGACATGGCCGAGCACCGCTTACCAACATGGACAACGACCACGATGAGGTCGCGACATGGGCGATCTAGCTTTCACCATGATGGATGACGACTATGCTCTACAGGATGTACACACGTTGACGGTGTCAAAACGTTCGCGGGTGAGGACACCATGACACAACATTGGTCAGGTGGTTCATGCTATTGTAGAAAAGAGGGGTGTTCCAAGCATAAGAAGGAAAAAGAACTAAAGCCACCAAGTGGTCTATGGTGTTGGAGAAAGAAAGAGTGTTCCAAGAAATAAAACAAAAAAAGAAAGAAAGAATATTCTAGAAAACAAGTAGGAATGAGAACTAAAGCTAGCAAGGAATGAGAAAGAAGAAGATGAGGCGTTGATGACGAACACACTAATGTTGACGTGCTGCTGGTTGGTGGCAATGAAACTGGTTGGCGAAGAGGCTAGAATTAGAAGATGTAGGGAAGGACAAGAAAGAGAAGAACGACAATTATCCCTTGTAGCAATGAATGGTACGTGGGCTGGTGGAGGTGGAGCATATTGATGACTAGGAATATGTTCACATTTCCACTCGCCTCCAACGTCAGTGTGCATTTGCAAAGTTGAATGGACCTTTGAGAATGATTTCTATAGTTACTTGTTGTTTTGTGTCAATAGTATGTGTTAGGTTAACCCACTCTATTATATTATAAACATGAAAAATTCCATCCCTATTGCAATGCACGATGAAGATGAGGTGGACGTCATCTGGTTTTAAAGGAAGTGGCTCCAGCGAGAAATGTCCCGCTACGATGGGAAATAGAGCGGGAAGGGGAGGTTCCGACAGAAAAGGGAAAGATGCATCGTGGGATGGGGTTTTTGTGTTGGACCCTGATGTTGAAGATAACTTGGACGGATAGCCCGTAGCAACGCACGGGCATTCTGCTAGTAGTTTTCATTTTCTAGTAGATGTACACAAAAAAGTTTAGTACCACCTCGGATAGTAAAAATAAATTCGACGTTGAACGGATCAATTTTTTTTTGAGAAACACATCTTGCTTTATTACACACACACACACACAAATGGCCGTGCGTTGCACCGAGCGAAATATTAAATATAACTTGCTCCACGTGCCATTGTGAAACACTTTTTTAATTCAATTTTTGTAAACGACAGAAGTAAGGTTATACTGGGTATTTCTTTTTGGACCATGAAATTCGGACGTACCCTAACAATGTTCGTCATGACCTATTTCAGCTCCACACTTTTTCATCCGATGAAAGAGTAGTTGTGTATTGAATATTTTTTGGTTGTTCAGAAAAACAGGAATATTTATTTATTTATTTTGAGAAGGTGTTTTTATTAAATTTCGAGAATATTTTTTTAAAATGGAATCATTCTTAGCAGACGAACATATTTGTTTGGAATATTATATTTCATTGTTTATTCATTTTGCACTGTTTTTTGGGCTTGGCCCATTGAAAGACTTGACCGATACACACAAAGACAACACGAACTCGATCTTTCTTCCCGTTCCCCATTCTTCTTCCCCACACCTGGACAGGGCCGCTGTCGGCTCCTTGTCCTCGTCGTTCTCGGAGGACGAGGGCAGGAAGAATATCGCTTCCGGTGGCCGCACCGCTGTGTCCTCCGCCCGTGCAGCCGTATCAACGGGACCTTGGGCGGCTCCTTCTTCCTCCCTGTTCCCTCCCACCCCTTCTCCCGCAGGATCCAACCATGGCGGTTGGTGGACGAGCAGCCACCGTCTGGATGCTTGGCCTTCGCGTTCAACTTGGCAACCCCTCCTTTCTTATGCTCCAACCTTGGTTAGTCGTGGCAGTAGTAGTAGTAGTATATTTTCTAGCAATACCAAGCATTGATCTCAAACAGAACATATCGACATTATGTCATGGACCCAAGTACCTCTACAGCCCATGACCCTGGAGAAGGCCGGCCCAAGAGGAAGAAGCGGCCCAGCCACAAGTTCGACCCAGCAACCTGGGAACTGGGGGGATAAGAGTTGGTGTGCGTTAGGTGGAGAGAGGGGAGAATCATCTGGACTTGCACCCTCATCCCGATCCCCTTCCTTCCTCCTCGAACCCTACCTCTCTCTGTACTCAAACCCCAAAATTCCTCCTGTATCGCCGTGATTCCGAGCCAATCGAGTTGAGGGACGTAACATATGGTATCAGATTTGCCTGGTTATCTCCAGAAGCCCACCTTCTCCACGCGCAATCAACGCCACACCCTCGAAATGGAGCAACGCATCGACGAGCTTGCGGCGACGCTCAAGCGCATCCAGGAGCAGAACGCCTCCATCCAAGAGGCGGTGGCGACATCGACGGCCCTTTTCGAGGAGATCAAGCCGTCCGTGAAGGATCTCACGGAGTGGCGACCGGCGCTCAAGCGCTCAGTCGACGATATGCGCACTGAGATCAGCGGCGTCCGCCGCGACTTGGACACCGTCATCCGCAACCCCGCCCTCACCCTCAAGCCGACGGATCTGCCACCCTTGATTCCACGATCGGGTGGTGGGACGACTGCGGAGGCGAGCAAGGACACGCACAGGCCCGATGGCCGCCACGATGACAATTCGACTCGGGGGTCTGGATCTGGGGTAGTAACTACCCTCGTTCCGCCTCCGGCCATGGGTACGTACACTCTCGAGGATTCCCGTTCCCGATCATTAGTCCGTCCTCTCGAGCCGCTGCCACTGTCTGGGGAGTTCTCGCGCCAGCGGAATGCCTCCCGTTCGGGCAGCCCACATCACTGCGCCGGTGTTGGCTTTGCCACGGTTTGATCGCACCTTTGAAGTGGAAACTGATGCATCTAACACCGGAATTGGCGCAGTGCTAATGCAAGACGGGCACCCGTTGGCCTTTTTCAGTAAGGCTCTCGGACCACGAAATCAAGGCCTTTCGGCATACGAGAAAGAATTCATGGCAGTGTTAATGGCGGTGGACCATTGGCGTCCATATTTGCAGTCAGGAGAGTTCATTATACGTACTGATCAACGCAGCCTCGCCCACCTTGATGATCAAAGACTGACAACTCCCTGGCAGCGGCGTGCTCTCACCAAACTCCTTGGACTTCAATACAAGATTGTCTATAAGAAAGGCGTGGAGAACCGAGCGGCAGATGCCTTATCTCGCTGGCATGGAGCACTGTTAGCAATCTCTGTGGCTCGGCCCACTTGGCTGAATGAGATCACAAAGGGGTACCAATCTGACCCCCATGCGTGTGAACTGTTGCAGAAATACACTGGAGCAACAGACCCTATGGCTTCGTATACTGTGCATGATGGAGTGATCAAATACAAAGGGCGTGTGTGGCTTGGTTCCAACAAAACAGCTCAAGATCTCATGCTGCGTCAGATGCATTCTAGTCCGTCAGGGGGGCATTCTGGTATCCATGTGACTTATGATCGGCTCAAGAGGCTTTTTGCTTGGCCTGGCATGAAGATGGCCGTGACCAAATTTGTATCCAGCTTGATGTTTGCAAACAAGCAAAACCAGAGCATGTGCGTACCCCTGGACTGCTGGAGCCTTTGGAAGTTCCACCACACCCATGGCACACTGTCACTTTAGACTTTGTGGAAGGGCTACCAGTCTCGAAGGGCTATTCCTGCATTTTAGTGGTTGTTGACAAGCTGACGAGGTATGCTCATTTCGTGCCCTTGGCCCACCCCTTCTCGGCTGTTCAGGTTGCATCTGCTTACATGGCAAATATCTACAAGTGTCATGGTCTCCCTTATGCTTTGGTTTCCGATCGGGATCGTATCTTTACTAGCAAGCTTTGGAGGGAACTTTTCCGGCAAGCGGGCACCGAGTTGCGCATGTCTTCTGCTTATCATCCGCAGACGGATGGTGCCACAGAACGAGTCAATCAGTGTTTGGAATCCTACTTACGTTGCTTTGTTCATGCCTGCCCACACCGTTGGTTTCAATGGCTGCATCAAGCGGAGTTTTGGTACAACACTTCCAAGCATTCAGCACTGGGCACTTCGCCCTTTGAGACGTTATATGGCCATCCGCCGAGGCATTTTGGCATTGTGGATGCCTTAGCCACTGCTCCCTCAGACCTTGTGGATTGGATGCATGAAAGGGCTTTGATGACAGCACTACTCAAACAACAATTGGAACGGGCTCGTCAACGCATGAAGGATTTGGCTGATAAACACAGATCTGAACGCTCGTTTGCAGTGGGGGACTGGGTGTTTGTGAAGCTGCAGCCATATGTCCAAGTCTCCGTGGCAGAGCGAGCTAACCATAAACTCTCCTTCCGTTACTTTGGTCCGTTTCAGGTTTTGGCGCGGGTTGGCGCGGTCGCCTATCGCCTTCAACTGCCTGCATCGAGCAAGATCCACCCCGTCTTCCACGTGTCGCTGCTTCGGGGAGCTCTACCACCGGCTACAGCAGCCGAGCCCGAGCTGCCGAACCCAGCAATGCCACACTCACCACCGGGGATTCCGGAGCAAGTGCTGGCCAGACGCGTCGTCACCAAAGGTGCTGCCAAACTACCACAAGTGTTGATCAAGTGGACGAACCAGCCGGCGTCGTTAGCATCGTGGGAGGACTACTTCGAGCTACGCAGTCGCTTTCCAGGTGCTGCGGCTTGGGGACAAGCCGATTCTGAAGGAGGGGAGAATGTCATGGACCCAAGTACCTCTACAGCCCATGACCCTGGAGAAGGCCGGCCCAAGAGGAAGAAGCGGCCCAGCCACAAGTTCGACCCAGCAACCTGGGAACTGGGGGGATAAGAGTTGGTGTGCGTTAGGTGGAGAGAGGGGAGAATCATCTGGACTTGTACCCTCATCCCGATCCCCTTCCTTCCTCCTTGAACCCTACCTCTCTCTGTACTCAAACCCCAAAATTCCTCCTGTATCGCCGTGATTCCGAGCCAATCGAGTTGAGGGACGTAACACATTACCCTCAGGATAACTGAATAACAATACCTGACAGTGGCTCACCTAGTTGAATCCATTCATCTTGGCACCAAAATCGAAAGTTCCAGGTGCTCCAGCTTGCCAAATAGAAACTGCATGATTATGATTTATGCACCTAGGTGATATCCCTGTGCAAATCATAATTGTTATACTGTACCTATTGCCAACTTTGCTAGGCACATCACAGAAATTAATACCTAAAGGGTTGAAGCACAAAATATTCAGTACTTACTATGAGTAAAGGAAAATCATAAAAAATATATCTATGGACTTGCAAAGACAATCAAGAGCACCGGTTGATGTGAAAACTCACATTGGGTATATATATGACTCATCTTTTTCCACCGAATTGTCACTGATAGCACAAATATTTGTAATTTGAAACTAACCGGACAGAAAAATAGGATGCCAATTTATGTTCTCTTGCATGAAACATATCATTACAGCTGCAAAAATCATGTCATGGAATAGAAGCTACCATTAATCATGTTAGTGCAAGAGGCTGCAAACACGGTACCTAGATACTCCCTTTGGAATCACCCTGGTAGCAGCCAAGCCCTCTGCCGTTCCGCCAGCAGTGAAGCCCCCGTGGTCCAGCCTGAGTTTTTGCATGGTTCATCTTCTCTACACTGAACACTATGGTGATGAGATTCTTCTGCCTTCTCTGCTTTTGGAAAAGAAACATAAAAGGCGTACATATCAAACCGTCATATATATGACCACTTCAGTTTCTATAATTTATTGATTCTCTTAAAATTAAATGATGTCTCGTCATCTCGTGTTTGCTTAAATATATAATCAATTGCAAGGAATTAGAGGCCGGATGTATGAAAAAAAAATAAAGCTTGGCTATTGCATAGTACAAAAGAGAGCATCACAATTGCTTCAGGAATATGCAACACTATACTGTTAATATGTACTTGCAGGGGCAGTACTACTACCTGGTAAATACTATATTATAAGGTTAATATTGTTCATGTGTAACCATAGGAATCCATCCTCTTTCTAGTTGTGCAATTTAACTTATGCGAGAAGCAGGGACAACCAAATTGGTAGTAGAGCACAGGAATTCAGGTCAAAGCATTTGTGTATGCCAAAGATACAGGCATACACAATATGATAACATTTTTCCTGTCAAAGCTGTGTTAAGTTGTTCTGGCTGAGATCAGTTTGTATTTTGCAATAGGATAGCACAAATCAAAAACAGATCCAATAGGTAATGCCTGTAGCTCAAGATCGAGTTTTCTGGCAGTACATTAGACTCGTTTCCCTCTAGCCCTAATGAAGTTATTGTTTCCATTACCGGTCAAGGGGAATCTAGTTTGAAAACAAAATAAGACTTTACTTTGGCTAAATCCTAAAATCAACAAATGGAAAACTATGGATGCATCTTGTGGAAAAATAACAGCAGGGTAAATTGACACATAGTACATATAGCCCTAAAGAAACAAAATTATCACATAGTACTAAGCAGCAATACCTTTCCACGCCTCTTGCTGGGTCTCTTCATGCTTATAAATAGGCCGTGCTGCCCAAGCAAAATACCCACCAGCTCTTAGCATTCTATTAACCTCCAGGAGCAGGATTCCATCTTAGAAATAGGTAGATTATGACAACAGGAATTAAGTGGATTGTCAATCGAAGGAATAAAGTAGGTGCATTATCAAGAAAAGAAAAGAAGTAAAACTACACATCAAAATGAGTGCTCACCGTCACGTGTCCAATTCATTCTACAACGGGAATAGTGGATAATCTCAAATGCTTGACTGGGATATAATAGTCGGTGTGTTGCAAATGCTTCCACCATTGCAGGAACACCACGCTCAAGAGCAAACTGTATCTCATGAACATCTTTGGGAGCAATGGAAAATGTCAACACATCACGTGAAAGTATGTATGCGCCAAAACTTGCTACTCCACAGTCAACATCCAGAACAACTGTAGTGCGAGAGCCAAATGCAATATCTGGTACCATCTGGACAAACAGAGAAACATGTGCTTCAAATGAGATTCAGCAATGGTAGAGGTTTTTTAGCCATGGAAGCTGATGCAGTCCATGAAACTTTAGTCGTTATTTGTCTTTTGCATGTTCCTGTTACGCACTGATGCATCTAGAACCCATATGTTTTAAGTTCTACTTTTATTTATACACTCTCTAGAAACTACTCGTTTACTTTGATGTTTTAAGTAACTCGAAGTTACCTCTCCTGTTTCCAAAAAGATTTGAGTAATTTATAATATAATCAAGGGAAACCTGAGATATCTGATCCTGGTATCGATTTGCTCCATGTTAGAACTGGGTTCCTTCCCCCGGAAATGCAAATTTATCTTTAGCCTTGCTAATCCAATTCTGCCCTCCTTTGTCATCAACCAAGTGTGTATGAGGTACACTTCTAAACCACACCTGCAATTCACAGAATTACATTATAGAAATTCCATTACATGGATGCTGCAGTTTCTAGGGAAAAAGCCAATTCGATTCTGTAGCAATAATGACATACATCAAATGTTTGTAATGTGTGTATCAGGTCCTTTCTTTTGTTGAAGTAATGCTGGTTCCTAAACTATCTGGACACAATATTTGAGATATATTAAATTATATGAGTAAATTTATCTGATTCCTAAGCATGAATCAACAGGGCGATGAATAGAGAAGGGGATTTATGAAACGGAGATACCTGTCTGTTGAATAGTGGGCATTTGACCGACAGGCAAACAACACGAACATTGAGGAGGTTAACAGGGGCACCACCAGTTGCTCGCAACCTCGCTGATGGAGACGACTTACTTATTTGCTTCAGATTTATTTCCATCGATACACCTCCTCAATCATCATGATACATAAA
Source organism: Thinopyrum elongatum (assembly GCA_011799875.1). Classification (NCBI taxonomy): domain Eukaryota; kingdom Viridiplantae; phylum Streptophyta; class Magnoliopsida; order Poales; family Poaceae; genus Thinopyrum; species Thinopyrum elongatum. The sequence continues at coordinate 501,153,592 of CM022297.1, read as the reverse complement.
TCTATCAGAACAAATTTGAAACAAGATTGTAGCATGATTAGAACTTGGACACTAAGGAGATGCAAGCATACAGAAAAAAGATCAAGGTGGGCTGCATAATCTCAATCGGGGCATGATCAGAACTTGGACTGCCGATTTCTTTGTTTTGAAAGCAAACATATAATGGATGAACTATGACAACTAAACAAAACTCTTTTGCATCAGATTGTAGTTAAACAAAATGATTATAGATGATTTGCTATTACACCCAACTAATAAAATGAAAAAGGAACAAGATAGGGAATTTTTTATGTGTCAAAAGAAACTCAAACTAAAGGCCGCGCGCTAGATGAAGCATACCTCTGAAAATTCTTCAACCACACCAGGCAGGAAGCAGCCCACCAAACAATGAAGGCGTGCACCACACCAACGACAATTATTCATCGAAACACTATGCGGCTTCCAAGAAGATATATTGAAGTGTTTATCATGTAGCCCAACCAATTGCTAAACCACACCTGTAATTCACATAATTACATTACATAAATTCCATTACACGGATGCTGCAGTTTCTGGGGAAAAAGACAACTCAGTTGGTTCAATTCGATTCTGTAGCAATAATGGCATACATCGAATGTTGCTTAAATCATGTCTAGTTCATTCAAGCTAAAACTTTGAGCGCTGTGATTAGTGAAACAGTAAACTCTGTGTGCTGAGAGTTGCTAGTAGAAACCAAAGAAGAATATTACTACATTACAAAGCTATGTTCCATTGCAATAAAACCAAAAGGTTCTTTACCAGTTGAACCGGCAAGAATCAACACAAATGCTCACCTCCTCTCTGCTCCGAGGCCAGGGGATGGGCGCCTTATACCCCTTGGGGGCTGGCACGAGGCAGCTCAGGGCCTGTGCCGCTTGAACCGCTCCCCACGCTCCGTGGAGGGCAACCGCCTGATCTCCTCGTCGTTGTCGAGGTAGGGAATGTACTCCCTCATGCACGCGGGGCAGGCAGGGAACTTCCCAATCCATGAACTTTGTGGCCGCCGGCGCCCGCGTTGCCAGGCTCCTGCGGCGCACCCTCGTCGGTGGCCAGATCGGTATCGTTCACAAGAACGCCGATGTCAAAGTTGTCCCGCATAGCGTTGTCCTTGCCGACGATGCCGAGGCGACGAATCTAAAATGACAACTCTTCCAGCCAACCCACTGTTAGCACTAAAAGTTGTACAAGCCCACTGAAAACATGAAGGCAACATGAAACACAATAATTATACTTAGAACATAAACACAAACTGGAGTCTTACGGGATGCAATGACGGATATACTTAGTCCATTGAACCAATATTTCAACTCGTTACTTAGGACTTGTCAGCCAACATTAAGAATGTAACAACAACCATCCAAACATAGCTTTTATACAATGATTTTAAACAATCATTTTCATTTTTCATCGGACAACTACAACTGTCATGTAACACAACTTCCTTGCAAGTTTTGCAAGTGCGTGGCACCCGTATAGTAACCCCTAGTTTCTTCTTCGGCCTGCCTTCTTTTCATCGTCTCTATGTCCCTTAATTCGCGGGCATGTACCCCTCGCATTGACAGTGGTCGGTGTTAGGATACCAACTTGTGTAGGAATGATTCTTGTTCTTCTTGTGTAGTCTGACGTACAATAGAGGCAGACTGGAAGATAGCAGATTCAAGATTGCATAAACCCGTATTGAGTAAGTCCAGTCCTCCGCTCGGACTTTTAGCACATCTGATGATATCTTCTAGCTTGTTCCGTGCGGTCGAGATCTTTCTTCTTGTATTCATGTCAATGCAGTCAGTGGGATCATCTTCAAGTGGATTCCCTTCGTCGTCGTAGACAACTTCCCTACAAGACATATATAACAATATGAGCAGTGTTAACTCTTTCGGATTTTGCTATAACTATGGGAGAAGAATGACCTCTTGCACATTTTCTCCCAACTTTTGAGTACATAAAAATTTGGAAGCTTATTTATCTTTGCACCCCTCAAGACGCGTATGACATGGATATACGTATTCTCTCATCGATAATCTCAGTCCCACGACAACAAAGCCACGGTATTCGTTCATTTGTACAGTATCTCAGCAAGATTGCCATCAGGCCACTAAATAGGTAGTCATTTCTAGAACTTTGGGTTCAAAACCAGGAGTAAGTATTTTGGTTCAAGACTAAGAATCAATAAATTTAGTACACCACAACCAGGTGTAAAAAAATTGGTTCAGGACTAAGAATTTTTGGTCCAATTGCATACTGAAAAATGATGTGTGTTTATTAGAAGCACCACAATCAGATAAAATTTCTTTGGTTACCATAGATGGTAACAGGCACCAAAATTGGGCACTCAACTTAAAACAAACCAGTACTAGCATGATGCAATGCGGGTGGATCAAGACATACAAATACTACAGTACTTGTCCTTGCAATTAAACTGTACTTACCACTAACTGTCTCCCTTGGAATATTGAATAGAAGATGTTATGTAGCAGTCCTCGATATCACCACCAGAACAAGCATGGAACGAAACCATATACCCGGTGCTCGTCGGCTTTTTTTCTGTTTGGTATTTGTTTCTTTTATATTTTTTGTTTTTCTTTTTAAAAAAATGCTCTCACTTTTTTTTTCAAAATCTCAAAAAATCTTTGCCTTTTCAAATTTATCCATAAAATACAAATATTTTCATTTTAGAAATTGTACAGAAATTTCAAAAAATTGTTCGTGTCTTTAAAAATTCCTCACAATGTCAAAACACGTATATTTTCTAAAAAGAGCGAACAAAATTTTAAAAATATGTTAAAAGACCAAAAGGCTTTGATTGAAAGCATGTTGTTTTGCTACATCACTCAGATGGCCTCAATTTTTTTCAATGGCTTGTATGACCAATTCAAGTCTCCATGCCAAGTTGTTTTGATTTTTGAATTTTTTTCCATTTTCTGGATTTTTCTCGATTAAAAAAGACTGATAAATGGCAGGACGTGTCGCAACTTGGATACGATGTTATAAATCTTTCAAACATGACATGGATGCCTACCATGGGCATGCTCCCCAGCTTACAAAAGTTGGGGTCATTTCAAGTATTTCCAATAATAGACCATATTGAACGGAGAGTGTTCGGGTAGACCAGAAGACTCCGTCTGAGAGCACGTTGTTGCTCGACATTCTTGAAATGGATCCAATTTTTTTCCATGACCTTATATGATCAATTCAAGGTACCATGCCAAGTTGTTTTGGTTTTTGACAAATTCTGTATTTTATGTAGTTTCGGTTAAAAAGGCGATAAATGGTCGGACGTGTCGCAGTTTGCATACAGTGTCAAAAATCTTTCAAACTTGACATGGATGCCTAACATGAGAATTCCCACTTGCTTGCAAAAGTTGTGGTCATTTCATGGATGTCAAAAATAGACCATATTCAACGAAGAGTGTCCGCGTAGGCCAGAAGACTCAGTGTGAGAGTGCGTTGTTTCTATACATCCTTGTAATGGACCCAAATTTGTTTCATGGATTTTTATGACCAATTCAAGGCGTCACTCCATTTTTTTGGGTTTTCGACAAGTTTTACATTTTCTGGAGTTTTCTCGGTGAAAAAAGGCCAATAAATGACGGGACGTGTCGCAACTTGCATAATGTGTCAGAATTCGTTCAACCTGGTATGGATGCCTACCATGGGATGACCACCGGGTGGTAAAAGTTAGGGTCATTTCAATGATGTCCAAAAAACACCATGTTCAATATAGGGTGTCCGGATACGCCAGAAGACTCCGTTCGAGAGCACGTTCAAATGGCCCCAATTTTTTTTCCATATCCTTGTATGACCAATATAAGGCACCATGACAAGTAGTTTGGGTTTTTGACAAGTAGTTCTTTTTTTTTTCAAAATCACAAAGTTTGAAAAATGTTCAACATATTTATTTATTCATATTTCCAAAAAAATTGCATATTTAAAATAATGGTCACATTTAAAAAAAGTTCATAGTTTTAAAATTGTTTGTATTTTGAAAAATTGTTTGAGATTTAAAAAACTTGCTCAATTTTCAAAATTTGTTTAGAGTTTCAAAATGTGTTCCAGTTGTTGAAAAGTTTCTTTGCATTTGTTTCACGTTCAAAAAAATTAGCATTCAAAATTCCAAAAAACATTTAAGTATGTTGCATTCAAATTTACTTTGCATTTATAAAAAATCACATTCAAATTCCTAAAAACATATTTAAAAAATGGTCAACATCCATATCGAAAAAGTTTAGCGTGTATTGAAAAAATGTTCAATGTGTAATTAAAAAAAACCTAAATGTGTGTCTAAATAATTTGTATGTTTAAAAATCATATTAAAAAAATATTTAATTTATTCACGCAATTGTGAATGAATGTTATTTTTTTTGCGATACAATTTTGAAAGAATGTTCATTCCTGTTTTCACAAAAAAATGAGAAAAGGTTGAAAATACTGAAAACCGAACAGCAAAAAAAGATGAACATCTTTTAGTTTGCAATGTCATTTTGGGCCTTTGGATGAGCTCAAACCGTGAAGCTGGACGTCGAGAAATCTACTCGCTTTTGATTTTCCGTTAATAAGGAGCAGATCAGGAATGAAACAGCCGCTGGAAGATCTCAAAATACCGTGCTGCAAATTAGCCAATATAGCTAATATGCGTGAGATCGTATGATACAACGTTATGGGCCGCGGGATATGTATCGAGCGGCACAGATAGGCTCAGGTGGGTTTCCCATCTGCTCAATGGTACTATTCGCGAGAAGGATCGCTCCAGGGCTCCCTGATCGCTCCCTCTAGGGCGATAGGGGGCCAACCCAAGCGCCCCGGCCGCCGCCCCCTCCCCCCTCTCCTCCACCTCGTCATCTCCAGAGACGTGCGTCGGCTAAGCCCAGGCGCCGTCGGTCATGGGGACGGCGGGGATCTAGGCTACAGCCCCGCGATCTGGAGGGACCGGCGGCGCGAGATCTCCCTTCGATCTTCGTCTTTTCCGGCGGTTCGGGGCTGCTCCGACAGCTTCGTGGGGAGGGCGGAGCAGGAGGGGATTTGGTCATGGTTGACTGGTCGGCGGCGCCTCCGGCCAGATCTGATCTGGCCGGTGTCGCTAGCGGTGGTGGCCATCTCCTCCGCCGGAGGTGGTCGGCTTGAGGCTGGATGGTCAGATCTCGAGATCCGCCATCTACTTCCGGTTGCGAGTCGGGAAGACATAGTTGCCGGTGAAAACCGAGCCGATGGCGGCGTTCTGCGTCGTTACCTTGATAAAGGCATCGCCGTGTAAATACTGTCGACCCACTCGTACTGCTCCGGGGGAAACCCTAGGATCTGGTCTTGCAGATCGGACGATGGCGGTACTGTGGTGTCGTTTTCTCTCGGGAGCATCATTTGTGGAGCAGAGCTGGAAGATAGAGGCAGGAGGTGGAGCGGCTTCGTCTTGCACGGAGCTTTCAGTGGAGATGTCAAGTCATGCCTGGCCGACAGGTGCTACGCTGTGTCATGCCTGGTCAGCAGGTGCTACGCACGACAGATCTTCCAGAATCTTCACGTGTGGACGGACGAGCGCGGGGTGGTGGCGTTGACGGATGGACGGACTGGCAATGATGATGCAGATCTCTCCCCTAAAGATGGGTCAGCGGTTCGATGATGACGGCGGCGTCTAAAACGTGTGCATGTGGTGTATGCTTTAGGTCTGTTGCACCGGCTGTGCGTTCTGATACGTTATGTGGATGGATCGGCGGCGACACCGATTTTAGATATGGAGAGTGAGAGCACTCCACATTATCGAGTTTTGTAGGTGTGAGTGGTGACTTCGGATGACTTGATGTATGTTCTGGTTAGACCTATATTGAATAATAAATAAAGATGGCAGATCTCTCCCCTAAAGATGGGTCAGCGGTTCGATGATGACGGCGGCGTCTAAAACGTGTGCATGTGGTGTATGCTTTAGGTCTGTTGCACCGGCTGTGCGTTCTGATACGTTATGTGGATGGACCGGCGGCGACACCGATTTTAGATATGGAGAGTGAGAGCACTCCACATTATCGAGTTTTGTAGGTGTGAGTGATGACTTCGGATGACTTGATGTATGTTCTGGTTAGACCTATATTGAATAATAAATAAAGATGGCCGTATGCATCGATTGATGCAGAGGCCGGGGGGTCTTAACCTCCTTTTCTAAAAAAATAAAAAAAATCGTTGGAGAAGGCCCATTTTAGCGGAAACCCCCTCCAGTAGGTGTCGTTCCCAGCATAACTCCCAGAGAAAATTACACGATAGTACCACATTTGAGATGGTGGTGGCAAATTGATATCAAGATTGATAATTTTTATGTGTCGGTACCAAGTTTGAGGCTAACCGTTACAAAAAGGTCTAAATCGCATATAAACACGTATTGATGGTGTATCTAACCGGCGGGGCCCGCCTGGCAGGTAACTACGTGGCATGTTTTTTTGCAGGAAACCCCCTTGCTTTATATACAATCACGTAAATGCCCATTATTTTGCGAGAAAAAGGTCTTGTGTGACAGATTTCACGGACTCATTTGAAAGTTTCCGTCGAATAGGACAAGTAAACAACTGAAACTAAAAATCACGCGAGGGGAAGTTTTGAGCCCTCGACCTGTCGTTAAGTAGCTTGGCGCGCAAGCCACAACGTCACAGCCTCGCTGCTGATTGCAAGCAGGCGAAACAATTATTATAACTAACATAGACACGCTGGGCCGGCGGTTGGGCCCAGCGAGGCCTGCAATTTTTTTTTCCGTTTCGCGTTTCACTAGCGCGCGTGCTGGGCTCATTCGTTGCCCGGTTTTTTTAAATTTTTTTTAGGGTTGCCCAGGTTTCTTTTCTTTTCATTTCTCTTAGTATGCTTTAGTTTTGTTTCTGGTTTTGGCTTATTTTTAGGTTTTTCTTCCTTTCTTTTTCTTTATTTTTTCTTCTTCTTTTTTCATTCACTGGGCTGGTCTTTCTCCTGGATTTTTAACATACTTAGGACATTTTTTAAGATAGGCTTCAGTATATGATGAACATGTTTTCAAATACGCATGGAAAAAAATTAATGTACGCTGAGCACTTTTCTTTATTGCATACAGAGAATAATTTTTTAATGCACGATGAACCTTTCTTTACAAATGGTGAACATTTTTTTTAATATAATGAACTTTTGGTAACATACGTTGAACTTTTTTTTAATATACGTTGAACAATTTTCTTAAGATATGATGTATATTTTACGTGAACTTTTTTTAATTTATGATGAACATTTTCTTAATACACGATGAATTTTTTCGACAATGCATATTTCAAAAAATATTTCAGCATGTATTAAGAACTTAGCGTGTAAAATCATTCTTGCCACCGCATCACATCAGGGCGGTGGCGGCGCTGTTCGACCCGGATGGAGCTGCTTTCGACGAGCCTAACCAGTTCGACTTTGGCGCCCTCAGCCTCCCGGAGAGTGTGGAGCCCTGTGGCGCTTAGTGCTGCTTGCTGCTTCCTGTGGGCTTGTCTATTTGCCATGAATAATCCATTTAGTATGTTGGTGTGGAATGTACGGGGGTTGAACAATCCTGCTCGGCGTAGCTCTGTTCGCTTGTTTATGCAGACTTGTGATGTTTCGTTGGTGTGTTTCCAAGAATCTAAGTTGAATGTGGTGGATGCTGCGGTGGTCTCCCAGACTTTGGGTCCTAGTTTTGATGGTTTTGATGCCTTGCCGGCGGATAGCACTAGAGGGGGAATCTTGATCGCCTGGAAAACAGACAAATTACAGCTATCAAGTGTTGTGAAGAAAGAGTTCTCTGTCTCTGCTACAGTAACCTCGTTGTTGGATGGTAAGGTTTGGATGGTAACTACTGTCTATGGGCCTCAAACAGAGCAGGACAAGAGGAGATTTCTTGAGGAACTGGAAGGCATTGGTGAACAGGTGCGGGGTCCGTGGATTCTCAATGGTGATTTCAACCTGGTGAGGCACGAGGAAAAACGCAGCACGGGGAGAGCCAACAGAAGGATGGTGAGCAAGTTTCGTCATACCATAAACAAGTTGGGTCTGCACGAGATGCCTCTGGTCGGAAGGAAATTTACGTGGTGCAATGGGCAGGAACGCCCGATCATGGCGAAGCTTGACAGGCTGTTTTTCAACAATGCTTGGGAAGATGTCTACCCGATCAGTGACCTACATCCCTTGAGCTCAAACATCTCTGATCACTGCCCCCTGCTGCTTTCAGTTTCAGCTGATCGCCCGCGGTCCTACGGGTTCAGATTTGAAAACTTTTGGTGCAAGTTGCCCGGATTCCTAGAGATAGTTAAAGAATCTTGGGACAAGGAGGTTTCAAGCTCAGATCCTATGCATATTTTCAACACTAAGCTAAATCGTGCTGCCAAGGCCCTCAGAAGCTGGGGACAACGGAAGCAAAGCATGATGAACCTGCAGTTCCAGATCGCCAATGAGGTCATACTCCGTTTTGATGCAGCGCAAGAATCAAGGATGCTCTCAGCGGAGGAGAGAAGATTAAGAGTGTTCCTTAAAGGGAAGTGCCTAGCGCTAGCCTCTCTGGAACGTGTTCGTCTCCGGCAGCGGGCTAAGATTAGAGACCTGCGTGAGGGGGACGCTAATTCCAAGTATTTTCACATGAAGGCCAATGGAAGGAGGAGAAAACACCTGATTCCTTATCTTAAGGACGGAGAGCGCACGGTGGTCAACATGGAGGAGAAGTTAGATCTTGCCCACTCTTTCTTCCGTAACCTGATGGGCACTCCTAAAGGTCGAAGCTGCTTGGTTAATCTTGAGGAGCTAGATTTGCTCAAACTCTCACCTGATTCTGCTAGTACCCTAGAGGCGCCTTTCACCGAGGAAGAAGTCAGGAAAGTGGTCTTCGACATGCCATCAGATCGTGCTCCGGGCCCCGATGGCTTCTCTGGGCTGTTTTACAAGCAATGCTGGGACATTATTGCGAAGGACCTGATGGCTGTGATGAATGCTTTACATGAAGGGAGATTCCACTCCTTTGGTGGCCTAAACTCATCTATTATAACTTTGCTGGCCAAGAAGGATGTCTCTCTTCAACTCGGAGATTTCAGGCCAATCAACTTAATTCATGGCGTTGCCAAAATCTTTGCCAAAGTGTTGGCAGTTCGTTTGAAGCCCCTGCGACCGGAAATTATATCCCAAGCGCAAAGTGCTTTTCTCACCAACCGAAGCATACACGAAAACTTCAAGTTTGTTCGGAACGCTGCTAAGTTGCTGCATCATAAGAAGAAGCCGGCGGTGCTTATGAAAATCGATATCTCCAAGGCTTTTGACACTCTGTCCTGGGATTTCCTTCTTGAGGTTTTGCAAAACCGAGGCTTTGGGAGGAGGTGGATTTCATGGATCTGTGGGCTTCTCAGCTCAGCATCTTCCTCCGTTCTAATCAATGGAGAGTTGACAACACCTTTTGCTCTGGGTCAAGGAGTAAGACAAGGAGACCCGTTGTCCCCTGCTCTCTTTATCCTAGATATGGACACACTGCAGGCCATATTGCTTTGGGCAACGCAACAGAATATATTATCACCCCTCGGTTTTGACAGAGGAGCACCCAGGACATCCATCTTCGCGGATGACGCTATCCTCTTTTTTAGGCCAACAAGTATGGACCTTCAGGTGATATCCTGCATCCTGGATTTGTTTGGTAAGGCCTCGGGACTTCATATCAATCTTCTAAAGAGCACTACAACCTGTATTCGATGCACGGAGGCTGAGGAAGATACGGTGGCGGCTCACTTCCAGTGCCAAAAATAGCAATTCCCTTTCAAGTATCTGGGCCTCCCCTTATCAATTTTTAGGCTGAGGAAAAAATGACATTTGGCCACTCATTGACAAATACTCCGGCAAGATGAAAGGATGGAAACCTAAGATGCTGGCTGCAGCGGGACGCTTGACCCTCACGAGCTCGGTCCTCATGGCCCTCCCCATCCATTTTATGTCAGTGCTCCCTTTGCCTATTTGGGCAATCAAGATTATCGAGAGAAGGTGCAGAGGCTTTGTTTGGAAAGGGGGGGAAGACATAAACGGCGGCCACTGCCTACTCCCCTGGACTCGGGTTTGCAGACCCAAGGAGTTGGGTGGTCTCGGTTTGCCGAACCTTCGAACTTTTGGTCTTGCGTTGCGCTGCAGATGGCCATGGCTGAGATGGGAGGTTGAGGAAAGGCCATGGCACAGTCTGCCGGACAACACAGAGAAAGAGATTTCGGCTATTTTCAATGCGGCTTGTTATGTCAAGTTGGGAAACGGTGAGATTGCACGGTTCTGGACAGATAAATGGCTGCCGGATGGATGGTCGATTGCCATGGTGGCACCGACTCTATTCTCTTTTGTGCATAATTCAGGACTCACGGTCAGAGAGGCGCTGCACAACAATGCCTGGGATCAGGATATAAGGGGAGGCCTGTCGACTCAAGCTCTAGCTCAGTACCTCGAGATATGGGACATCTTGCATGCTACCATCCTTGAGCCGGAGGTTGCTGATCGCTTGCTTTGGAGACTTACTGAAAATCAGCAATTCTCAGTTAATAGTGCCTACCGGATGTTCTTCATGGCTGGTATCCGTTTTCCATGCTACAAACCAATTTGCAAATCAAAAGCTCCTCCTCGCTGCAGGTTCTTTATGTGGCTTGTGGTTCATAAACGCTGTCTAACGGCGGATAATCTTCAGCGGCGCGGCTGGCCGTCCAACACCACATGTCCACTATGCTTGGCTGAACCAGAGGATTGTACACATCTCTTTGTGAACTGCAGATTCACGCAACAGTTATGGCACCGGTTCAGGCAATGGACGGGTGTGCTCTTCGCCATTCCTGATAGCAGCTTTAGCTCCACCGAGGACTGGTGGCCGTCAGCCAGGAAAGAGATCCCCAAGTCAGACCGGCGTAACTTTGACGCCGTTGCTATCCTGGTGCACTGGAGGGTCTGGAAGGAAAGGAATGCCAGGATCTTTGAACACAAAACAAGCTGCGTCGATCGAGTGCTCGATCTGATCAGGGATGATATTGCTGTGTGGAGAGCAGCTGGGTGTGTTTCGGACATAGCAGCCTGATCTTCCAGGAAGGTGCTGTTCTTGTTTTTTCTTTTTGCTTTCTGTAATAGCCCTTCCTTCGGCCTGGGCCGAGAACTAACAGCTCTAGATCGCCTAGACTGTGGGCTGTTTGTACTTTCACTCCTTTCTAATAAAATGCGGCCGCTGGCCCTTAGAAAATCATTCTTGCATTTGAAGACACACGTCGATTTTTTTAATAAAAGTTGAACAGTTTTAATGCATTTCCAGAATTTATTATGATTACACAATTATTTTTAATACATGTTGTCAACTTTTGAAGTAACTGCACATTTAAGAAAATACAATTAATACACGAGTAACTCAAAGAAACCTGTGTGTTGGGCATATTTTTTTTTTAATAATTGTGTATTTGGATAATAAAATGAGGATACACAACAATTGTGCATACTTGTGGTCCTGCGTGAAGACACTTGACCGAACACGTTACCTTTTTTTTTTGAGGGGTTCCGAACACGTTACCTGAGGGGCGAACCAAACGCGTCGATAGATTTTGGGTCCTGCGCACCCTCGCTAGGCCCAATCGCCGGCCCAACGTGTCTAACCTAGTATAAAAGAGTTCTCGCCTGCTTTCCTACTCGAGCGTCGACCTGGCGTGTTGGCTAGCGCGCACCGCTACAGTAGTGCTGGTCGCGGGTTCGATTACTCGTTGGCGCGTAATTTTTCATTTCGTTTATTTATTTCTCCAATTTCACGGAAACTTTCAAACGTGACCCTGAAAACTTGCGAACAAAAAAAAAAAATCTCTCACAGGACCTTTTTCTTGCAAAATAATGGGCATTTATGTGATTGCGTACAAGGCAAGGTTTTTTTTTGCAAAAAACATGCCACGTAGGCCCCTGACAAGCGGGCCCCGCCGGTCAGATACACCGTCAATACGTATTTATACGTGATTTAGACCTTTTTGTAATGGCTAGCCTTAAACTTAATACTGACACGTAAAAATTACCAATCTTGGTACCAATTCACTACCACCGTTCCAAATATGGTACTATCGTGTAATTTTCTCTGACTCCCAGGGTTTCACAAACTGGCCACTTAACCCCCTGACGTCCAAAACTGGGTATCTAGCGCCCTAGGCTTTCCGAAACCATCTGAATCACCCCTAACCTTTATTAGAGTTGTTTTTGCTAGTGGTTTCGGTGATGTGGCAATGTGCACCTCGTTCCTGACATGCATCCGGCCTCATGCATTCTCCTTCGAGCACAAGCCAACGTCGTGCCACTTGGGAAGCATCGCGGCGATGCATGGTTACCGCGATTGAGGGAGACCAATCTTCTTAAGGTCAGGAATGAAGTCAACACAAAACCCAATGACATCCTCTGTTTGATGGCCCATGAAGATGCTTCCTTCTGGCCTAGCACGGTTACGGACATATTTCTTTAGGACTCCCATGAACCTCTCAAAGGGGAACATATTGTGTAGAAATACGGGGCCCAGAACGACAATCTCGTCGACTAGATGAACTAGGACGTGCGTCATGATATTGAAGAAGGATGGTGGGAACACCAGCTTGAAACTGACAAGACATTGCGCCACATCACTCCTTAGCCTTGGTATGATTTCTGGATCGATCACCTTCTGAGAGACTGCATTGAGGAATGCACATAGCTTCACAATGGCTAATCGACCGTTTTCCGGTAGAAACCCCCTCAATGCAACCGGAAGCAGTTGCGTCATAATCACGTGGCAGTCATGAGACTTTAGGTTCTGGAACTTTTTCTCTGGGATATTTATTATTCCCTTTATATCCGACGAGAAGCCAGATGGGACCTTCATACTGAGCAGGCATTCAAAGAAGATTTCCTTCTCTTCTTTGGTAAGAGCGTAGCTGGCAGGACCTTCATACTGCTTTGGAGGCATGCCGTCTTTTTCGTGCCAACGTTGCAGGTCCTCCCGTGCCTCCGGTGTATCTTTTGTCTTTCCATACACGCCCAAGAAGCCTAGCAGGTTCACGCAAAGGTTCTTTGTCACGTGCATCACGTCGATTGAAGAGCGGACCTCTAGGTCTTTCCAGTAGGGTAGGTCCCAAAATATAGATTTCTTCTTCCACATGGGAGCGCGTCCCTCAGCGTCATTCGGAACAGATAGTCCGTCGGGACCCTTTCCAAAGATTACGTGTAAATCATTGACCATAGCTAGTACGTGATCACCGGTACGCATGGCGGGCTTCTTCCGGTGATCTGCCTCGCCTTTGAAATGCTTGCCTTTCTTTCGACATTGATGGTTGGTCGGAAGAAATCGATGATGCCCCAGGTACACATTCTTCCTGCATTTGTCCAGGTATATACTTTCGGTGTCAGCTAAACAGTGCATGCATGCGTGGTATCCCTTGTTTGTCTGTCCTGAAAGGTTACTGAGAGCAGGCCAATCATTGATGGTTACAAACAGCAACGCATGGAGGTCAAATTCCTCCTGTCTGTGCTCATCCCACACACGTACACCGTTTCCATTCCACAGCTGTAAAAGTTCTTCAACTAATGGCCTTAGGTACACATCAATGCCGTTGCCGGGTTGCTTAGGGCCTTGGATGAGTACTGGCATCATAATGAACTTCCGCTTCATGCACAGCCAAGGAGGAAGGTTATAGATACATAGAGTCACGGGCCAGGTGCTGTGATTGCTGCTCTGCTCCCCGAAAGGATTAATGCCATCCGCGCTTAAACCAAACCATACGTTCCTTGCGTCACCTGCAAACTCCTCCCGGTACTTTCTCTCGATTTTTCTCCACTGCGACCCATCAGCGGGTGCTCTCAACTTCCCGTCTTTCTTACGGTCCTCTCTGTGCCGTCGCATCAACTTGGCATGCTCTTTGTTTCTGAACAGACATTTCAACCGTGGTATTATAGGAGCATATCACATCACCTTCGCAGGAACCCTCTTCCTGGGGGGCTCGCCGTCAACATCACCAGGGTCATCTCGTCTGATCTTATACCGCAATGCACCGCATACCGGGCATGCGTTCAAATCCTCGTACGCACCGCGGTACAGGATGCAGTCATTAGGGCATGCATGTATCTTCTGCACCTCCAATCCTAGAGGGCATACGACCTTCTTTGCTGCGTACGTACTGTCGGGCAATTCGTTATCCTTTGGAAGCTTCTTCTTCAATATTTTCAGTAGCTTCTCAAATCCTTTGTCAGGCACAACATTCTCTGCCTTCTACTGCAGCAATTCCAGTATGGTACCGAGCTTTGTGTTGCCATCTTCGCAATTGGGGTACAACCCTTTTTGGTGATCCTCTAACATGCGATCGAATTTCAGCTTCTCCTTTTCACTTTCGCACTGTCTCCTTGCATCAACAATGACCCGGCGGAGATCATCATCGGGCTCATCGTCTGGTTCCTCTTGATCTTCAGCTTCCCCCGTTGCAGCATCACCGTATTCAGGGGGCACATAGTTGTCATCGTCCTCTTCTTCTTCGCTGTCTTCCATCATAATCCCTATTTCTCCGTGCCTGGTCCAAACATTATAGTGTGGCATGAAACCCTTCTCAAGCAGGTGGGTGTGAAGGATTTTCCGGTCAGAGTAAGACTTCGTATTCCCACATATAGGGCATGGACAACACATAAAACCATTCTGCTTGTTTGCCTCAGCCACTTCGAGAAAATTATGCATGCCCTTAATGTACTCGGAGGTGCGTCTGTCACCGTACATCCATTGCCGGTTCATCTGCGTGCATTATATATAATTAAGTGTGTAAAAAACCGGCGACGAGAATTTTTTTCTTTTAGAAAGAAGATAAGAACAAGAGGCTCACCACGGTTATGCCGGCGACGAGATCGGCGCGGGCGATCGACAACGGTGAAGACGGGGACGGGACGTGACGGACCGCTAAACCTAGACAAATCTTGAGGAAAATGGAGCCTGAAGGTCGAGCTTCGAGAGGAGAAAGCTTAACTAGTGTGGCTCGGGCATTTCATCAAACACCTCATGTGCATAGGAGGTGAGCTAGAGCACCACAAAGCTCTCCCCTCGTCGGCCAGAAAAAACAGAGCAGTGTGGAGTGCTCTGCTCGCCGGCGATGGGGTATATATAGCCACCTCATTGGTCCCGGTTCGTGCGTGGAACCGAGACTAAAGGCCCCCCTTCTGTCCCGGTTCAAGCCACGAACCGGGACCAATGGATGTGGGCCAGGATCGAGGCCCATTGGTCCCGGTTCGTGCCAGGAACCGGGACAAATGGGTCCAGACGAACAGGGACCAATGCCCACGAGGCCCCGGCCGGCCCCCTGGGCGCATGAACCGGGACGTATGCCCCCCATGGGTCCCGGTTCGTGACTAAACCGGGACTAATGGGCTGGGCTGGCCCGAACCAAAGCCCTGTTTTCTACTAGTGCCTCTAGTACATGTATGGCCTCCAAGTATGCACTGCAAATGAAAATAACAGCAATTTCTCAAAATAAGAAACTACTAACCTGAAAGTGGCTATCTATCTTTGTTTTAAATGAATATTTTACTGGTCTTATCACTACTAGGAAAAACCTTACCAGTAGCGTGGGTTTTTTGCATACCAGTAGCGTGGGTGCCCGCGCTACTGCTACGGCGCTACAGCTAAATTTTAGCAGTAGCGCGTTTTCTATCCTGCGCTACAGATATTCTAAGTACTAGTAGCGCTGCTTTCTCCTCCCATGCTACTACTATTGTATGTACTAGTAGCGCTGCATTTCCACCCCACGCTACAGCTAACTAATTAGAAATAAAATAAAATAAAATTCAAATGCAGTATTCATGGATGGAAATTCAGATGCATTTGCTTCACCAACAATGATTAGTAGTAGCATCAACATACCCTCTAATTCAGCATAGGAGTTGCAAGCAAGGGAAAATTACCACCAACACTAGCTAATAATCATCATAGTCATTACCACATTGTCTAATCATCATAGCTAATCACAGTGTAGCGCATCATCATCTTCAAACTCATTCTAGCTAGCTAATCACTCCTGCTGCTCTCTCTCAGGTAAAATAGCATAGAACATGTGTAGCACTCCTGCTTCATCATATTGGAGCATGCAGATGAACCTGTCTCCTAATTGTGGGCTGCGCTTCTGATTGCTGCCCCCTAATACTTCTCTGCGATCCTTCACAATTTTGCTTCAGTCTTTGACTATTAAGACTTACTCGCTTCGAGAAATCCTGAATGCACTCATGTGCAATGTAGGATGTCTTGGCCATAAGCTAACCATTCTCATGCGACCTTTAGCCTCGATCCAATGAGGCACAACATTCATCGGGAGTCCCTGTTGAAAAACATCATAGTAACATACTTAGCAATGAAGTTTAGCTTAAAAAATAATGTATGCAAAAGATGCACTGAGGACAAATAGTAATTAAAAATCTTACCATCTTTCCTAAATAGATGTGACCGTAGTTCAATACGCACACTAGTGGTCGCACGTTTTGAGTACTAATATCTCGAAGTCCAGGAAAATAACCTGTCTTGACGGTATCAAGATCCTCAAGCCATGAAACATAATGACCTATCTCCTCGCAGTTTAGTTCAGCCCTGGGATAGTAGTAGGTGCTGTCTACCAAGCGCTGGACATGTTTGCTTGAATGGAAATAAGCTGTCAATAGAAATTAGTTGTCAACTATTTTTAAATAAACAATATAAATTACTTAATAAATATGGTTGAGAAACTCACATAATGGTAGAACTGGAGGCGTCTGCACATCGACCCAGATGTCGATATTATCTTCAATATCATCTTCTGGACGAATATCTAAGGTGATAAGCATATCAGGCTCAAATGCATAAGCCTTGCACAGTGCTCTCCAATTTTTGCATTCAAAGTAGGTGTAGGTGTCTGCATTGTATAATTTTGCGGCAAAAATAACCATGCTCGGTCCTCAAGTTAACTCTCTTTACCTCCATAGTTTCCATAGGACTGAAACCAATCTTATCCAAGACAAAAATTATTGCATGGCAGGGGATACGCTAGTAGAATAGTAAAAAATTAAAATTAAAAGTTGAAGCAAAAGAAGCAGAAGTCATGCTTAATTACGAAAAAAGACTTGTCGTTGTGACTTACTGTATCCAGTTCGAAGTTCTCATCCAGCACGATGCTGAAGCGCCTACCATCTTCTAGGTGAGGCCTGTCGCATAGACCGCGCTCGTCTTCGCAGTATTCGCACATACCGTATTCCCTTTCGCTATCGTCGTCAGACATTTCCTATGTTCATAGTTGAAACAGACGTGCATTCAATAAGCAAAACTAAATCATAAAACAAATTAGTATTCAAATTAGTATGCATTCAAGCAGGCCTCCTCCGCCGAGTCGACGACGAGGATGCGGGATAGGCATCGTCGACGTCGAGAACAAATGCTTAATTATGAAAACAAAATTAATAAACACTTAGCAAAATTCGGCATGACCTTTGCTAAAAGCAGGACATATCGAGCGCCTGAAATTTGCCAGAACGTAAACGAATCGACATTCTGGCAAAACATAGGCCACTCGGAAAAATATGACATGTCCAAAATGTGACATGTTCAAAATTTGACATGTCCACTGCAAATTTGCATATAACAGGAAAATTTGTTTTAACTAAAAAAATAACAACAATTGCTTTAACTAAAAAAAATACCTAGAATTATGTTAACTACACCTAAAACAACTAAAACACCTAGAATTCTGTTAAATACACCTAAAACACCTAAATTCTATTAACTACACCTAATTAAAAACCTAGATAAATTTCTGTCCTAATTTAAAAACCTAGCTAAATTTCTGTCCTAATTTCAAAACCTAGCTAATTTAAAAACTTAGGGTTCATACGAATTAACTAGGGTTCATATTACCTAATCTATCCTAGCTAGGGTTCGATCATAACCTACATTATTCTAAGAACCTACATTTTTTCAACTAGATAGGGTTCAAAATAACTACTCTCTAATAACTATAACTAGGGAGGGAGGGAGGGAGGGAGGAGGAGGAAGGAGGGAGGAGTACCTTTCTGTGGAGGAGGGCCGACGCGGGGGGGCGGCCGGCGGGGGAGGATGGCCGGCACGGGGGAGGGCGACCGGCAGGGGAGGAGGGCCGGTGCGGGGGAGGGCGGTCGGCGGGGGAGGAGGGCCGGCGCGGGGGAGGGCGGCCGGCGTAGGACGCGGGGGCGGCGGCCGGAGCAGGAGATTGAGGGAGTCTGTGAGTGTGAGCGTGTGAGTGTGAGAGTGAGTGAGAGAGAGGGGCGCGCGCGCGGGCCGGCGCGGGGAGGAAGCAGAGGTGGGCTTAGCAGCAGCGTGGGGGAGGAGGCCAGCGCTATAGCTAAAGCTGCAACAGGGGCCGAGAGTGCGTGGACCATTAACAGCAGCGCTGGCCGGGAAATCACGCGCTACTGCTAACGTGCGCTTGCAGCGCTTGTTTTGTCCGGCGCTACTGCTAAGTAGCAGTAGCGTGGGGTATATAACCAACGCTACTGCTAAATGTCTACCTATAAGCATTTTCCTAGTAGTGTGTGACCTTTGCACCAATAGCATGCACACAACCTACCTATTCTTTTTTGCAGGGTCACACAACCTACTTATTCATCTCTAATAACATAAAAATAGGCCGCTCCAAATTTTCCGTGTGCTTTTAATATTAACCTGTTTATTACCTCAATAAAGAGTAAATATTCTTCGTTAATTCCAAAAAATTAGCAAAAGTTGGTTGGTGTGTATCATATGGATGACATTAGACAGATAGTTAAACTTACTTATGTTTCCTAGAGGCAAGTGAAAGATAGAATATTACCCCGCAAAAAAAGGCGAAAGATAGAATATTCATCTAGAGAAGATCGATCAAGACCATAATCACAGTTAACAATAAAAGTTGGGCATCTAAGCAATCCATACTTGCTAACATCAATGTCCAAGGTAATGAGGTTGTAGTTTGTAATGTAAAATATTAAATATTATCGTCTCAATAATGGAGACCCAAAGGTTAAGCTCGCCGAGAGGGGCTAAGCTGATGCTAATTGGGTGGTTCTTTACCATTGAGGTAAACGTGTAAGTATTAGGCTGTGTGGGCTTTTTAAAATGTCAGAACGAAATTTAACTCACCTCCATTAGGCCAACCGTACTTATATATATATATATATATATATATATATATATATATATATATATATATATATATATATGGATAATGGTGAGTGAAACATATAGCTAAGATATATGTGTAGACGGTGGGATGCTTCAATGATTTTCTTAACAATCAGATATGGTCATGGGTAAAACCCTACACATCCAGATTCCTTCATCAGTCATGTATATTCTCAAGGCTTATTTTCCTATTGAAAAAAATGACAAACACTCATATGTCAGATTTAGGAATAACAAATTAAATTCCAATAAATAATATGAATTATATATTGGGACTATGTTCTATAAATTTAGAAAACGTATAGTATCCATTAATGATTGTAAACAATACCAAAAGTTCCCTTACCCCTAAATTGCAACCATGTCGTACAAATTGGCATTAAAAAAAGATCTCCTTTTAGCTCACACAACTGACAAAATCACTTACCTCCGAAGAACCCATGCATGGCATGTGTAATATTAATTAGATATATATAGCCATAGAAGTCATATGAATTACTATTTTTTGATTGGTAAATATGAACTATTCAAGCTGATGTCTGAATTGATTAAACGTTAACAAAAATAAAAAAAATTGCACACTTACCATTGATATGGGGATGAGATTTAGAAGTTAATTTACTTGTTAACACTTTTCTTTTGCTGGGAACAAAATTCTTATTTTACATTGGATGAAACTCGTTGCCATGGTGCTACTAATCCAGGCTATGTTGATACTTACAGAACTTAGTAATATATCAAACGGAAGTTCATTGACAACAGTCAGAGAGGAGGAGCATATTGTCAATTTTCCTTCGCCATATATTTACTCTAGGAGGTGTAGCTACCAATAATATTATCTCTTCTTTTGCGGGCTAATAATGGCATATATTCTCATATATAGCATATTAATCCTTGTAGCTTCTGCTTGTCATTATTGTCTCACATGAAAAATATGAAATTCATTGATGTTTCTTTTTCTTTAAATTGAAATTATATGAACTATAATATGATATGCCATCATGATATGTTGTCTTCTAATTAATAATTATTTTGTAAAATAATGAAAAGAGCATGGTGTGGAGTAGAAGAAAACTGATGGGAGAAGCCGTACCACGAAGTGTGCAAGCGATTAGAGGCTGGCCGTATTAAACAAATATGACATAGTTGTACATGTGTTCATCAGTAGATTAGATGGCATGTATGTGCGTTAATGAGTACTTACTTTAGATGGCGTAGGCAAGGATCGGTGGTCACTTGATCAGGCCGCCGACTCTATTGTTCAGGCAAGGATCGGTGGTCACTTGTCAGGCTACCAACTCTATTGTTCACTGGGCCATGCAGTGCATCGCGATCTCGTTTGAGGCGATGGTCGGGGTGCAGCCCGGGGTCTCGTCCGCATGCAGGTCGTGCAACCCGCATGGTCGCGTCGCGTCCTCCAGCGCGGCCACGGCCGAGGTCGGCGACGTGAAGGGCCTGCAGTCCTATAGGTGCACGCCATGTCAACGCAGTCCAATCTGACGCCGATGGCCGCGTCGTGTCCTCCAGCGCGGCCGCGTCCGAGGTCGGCGACGTGCAGGGCCTGTAGTCCTATTGGTGCGCACCACGCCAGTGCAGTCCAATCTGATGACTGCATCGATCTGCCATGCGTGTTGCCGATGGGAGAGAACATGGACGCGCATGCAGTGGCATGCAAAATCAATCACCGCTTTACTTAGTTAGGTTCTAATCATGCATGCAAGTTAATCGACTTGAGATTCATATCATGGATGGAGGCAACTGTTGAAGCAACTTATCAATCCGAGAGGCTACAACGGTGTAGATGGCCACGATCCAGCATAGGCAGATGTGAGAATAGTGCAAACATTGGCCATTGCTGCCGCAAAGAGGCGCATGAGCACTGGAAGACGGTGGTCGGTGGCGACTTGTCCACGCCTGCATCAGCCAATGTCGTAGGAAGTTCCTGCTTTATGTCTCTTCTATCGTTTCCTTTCTTCTAAAAAAAGATCAAGGGAGGGTAGAATTGGCTTTCTATTGTCAGATTTTCTGCTTTAAAAAAGTTAAGGAAAACAGGGGAGAGACCAAGGGTTGTACGACTAAGAGGCAATGGACTCTTGTACGTAGCTTCGTGCTTTATCCAACGGCAATGAACATATTAAATGCTAATCCGATGGTCGTAATTTTTTAACTTCTAGGATTAACGTGGAGCCTCGTTTAGTGCCTCCAATTAGTAAATATATAAGATTCATTGTATGCAACGGTCAAGGTCCAATTGGCTGCAGTTTGGCGACTGGAATACATGTTTTTTTCAAGCCTATCCATCAGCAAGGAGAAAGAGAAATTACATCAAGAAGCTGACTGATGGGGCCGGTAATCTGATGGAAGGTACAATACCTCTTAGTCAGCATATTCATGACTACTTTAGTAACTTATTTAGTACGGAAGTCCGTCAAGTAAATCCGGCTATAATGCAAAAGGTTCAGACTAAAGTAACTAGTCAAATGAATGATTTTTTGATTGCCCCGTACACCCCTGAGGATGTTCGAAAGGCAGTATTTAGTATTGGCGATACGAAGGCACCTGGGCCAGATGGTCTACATGTGCTATTCTTCAAAAAATATTGGCATGTTCTCGGGGATGCTATTACACAAGAAGTATTGTTTGCCTTGAATAATCGCCAAATTCCTGCAGATTGGAACGATACATCTATCGTGCTTATTCCAAAGGTAGATACACCTGAATCGATTACTCAGTATAGACCTATTAGTCTTTGTAATGTTTTGTACAAGATTATTTTAAAGATGCTAGCTTCGAGGTTGAAAAGCATTCTACCATATATTATCTCTCCAACCCAAAGTGCATTTGTTCCAGGCAGAATGATAACTGATAATGTACTGATTGCGTATGAATGTATTCATAAGATCAAGAATAAGAGATCAGGGCAGTCGGGATTGTGTGCAGTAAAATTGGATATGCATAAAGCATATGACCGTGTGGAGTGGATCTTTTTGAGGAGTATGATGCAAAAACTTGGTTTTCATGAAGAGTGGATAGATATGATCATGGCATGCGTCAACTCTGTGAAATACAAGGTTAGATTTAATTCTCATGAAACAGAGCTATTCAACCCAACTAGGGGCATTCGGCAGGGAGATCCTCTCTCGCCATACTTGTTCCTAATTTGTGCAGAAGGCCTTTCTAGTATGTTGCAGTTTGAGGAAGTTGGTGGTATGGATGGGATTAGAGTGTGCAGAAATGCACCATCAGTATCACACCTTTTATTTGTTGATGATTCTCTAATTCTCATGAAAGCAGATGTTTTAAATGCAACTTCCTTACAACAAACACTAGATACCTACTGTCATAGCTGAGGACAGATGGTGAGCTTGGCGAAATCCAGTATATTATTTAGCCCTAACACCAGTGTTGTTTCAAAAACAGAGATATGTGAAATTTTGCATATTACACAGAAGCATTATCAGACAAGTATCTTGGTCTTCCAGCATTGGTGGGAGCTGACAGAAGTGATTGCTTCAGGCATTTTGTGGAGAGAATAAAAGTTAGGCTAATGGGATGGATGGAAACAATTTTATCTATGGGAAGGAAAGAAATTTTACTCAAATCGGTGGCCCAAGCCATACCTATTTTTGCCATGTCAGTGTTTAGCTTACCTAAAACAATCTGTGAAGAGATTACAGATATCATAGCGCAGTTCTAGTGTGGTGATGATGAGGAGAAAAAAAAATGCATTGGATGACATGGTGGAAGCTTTGTATCCCTAAATGCGAAGGAGGTATGGGATTCCGTGATCTTTACTCTTTTAATTTAGCATTGTTAGCCAAGCAATGCTGGAGGTTGATCACAGTACCAGATTCGTTAGTTGCGAGAATATTTAAAGCAAAATATTACCCAAATGGGTCATTACTTGATGCAACACCAAAGAATGGCTCATCTTTTACTTGGCAGAGTATTTTGAAAGGCCTTGACACATTCAAGAAAGGATATATATGGAGAATTGGCACTGGGGAGAATGTAAATATATGGAGGGATCCATGGATTCAATCTAGTGCTGACAGAATGGTAATCACACCAAGAGGGCAGACGGTCATATCTAGAGTTTCAGATTTAATCAATCCGGATACTGGATATTGGGATGAAACATTGCTGACAGATTTATTCAACCCAGTTGATGTCCGCAGAATACTCCAAATACCATTGCATTTAAACGGGTTTGATGATTTCATAGCATGGCACCCTAACAAGTCAGGGACATTCTCGGTAAAAAGTGCTTACCATATGCAATGCATGCACAGGTTCCGGATGCACGCAACAGCGATGGCGCACCCCAGTGGTTCGACCCTGCTGGCAGTCTGGAATACTCTATGGAAGCTCCAAGTCCCATGCAAAGTTCAGATATTTTGTTGGAGAATATTGCGAGGAATCATGCCATTACGAGCTATCCTGACGAATAGGCATATTGGTTCTAATGGTGCTTGACCTATTTGTAAACAAGGAGCAGAAGACATTAGACATTTGCTGTTTCTTTGCACTAATGCACGTGAGCTTTGGGCTAGTCTGGGCCTAACACAACTCATCAATCAAGCGCTGGCAGTAGACAGATAAGGGTCTGCGATATTTGAATTCATTCTTTCCTTGCCGGATCAACAGCTCGCAGTACACATGGAGTTGAACTTTAAACAAGCAATAACTGTCGGAGGGTGGTATTTATGGTGGCTACGAAGACGTGTGACACATAATGAAACAATTCCACCTATGTGCAGATGGCCGTTCTCAGTCCTTTCAATTGCAAGCAATTATCAGAGGGCCTTGGACCGCATAAGGATCAGAGCTGAACCCCACTGGTATAAGCCTGCTCCTCGCTTTCTTAAATTGAATGTAGATGCTGCGTACTATCCTGATGAAGGTGTGGGAGCTACAGCTGCAATTATTCGAGATGAAAGAGGTAATTTTCTGGAGCTCAGTGCAAATTTGTTCCTCACGCAGCGGATGTCACATCTACAGAAGCTTTGGCACTGAGAGATGGGCCAGTGTTTGCTAACTCATTGGGGTGCAACAGACTAGAAGCGGAGTCAGATTCTATGCAAGTTATAAATTCCTTGAATGGTCAATCAAATTGGTGGGATTCGGCGGCGGCCAGCTTCGCTGATTGTGTGGATACGAGTGTGTTGACTGGGGAGGTCATTTTTAAGCATTGTTATCGTTCATGTAATCAAGCGGGTCATGTGCTAGCTCATTTTTATTATTGTAATAAGATGTCTAGTAGTTGGTTGGACGAGCCTCCTGACATTATTGTCAGCAAACTTGTAGACGACGTAAACCTGTTTTAATTGAATAAAGCTAGACATGATGGCCTTCCCTCAATAAATAAATAAATAAAATGACGAACGCGCGAGACGTTGCAACCTGCGACAAGATCGGATGAACGGGTAGGTCTCCATTGTAAGTTCTCCTCTGGCTTCGGCAGTTCGTGGTTGGATCTGTCAAACACAAGATTCTGTCACATATGTGCGCACCTTAGGCGTGAGGGAATAGGTTAGGTAGTTAGATAGAATCCTATCTCTTGTAACTACTTCTATCTCTTGCTCCTCAAGTTGTAACTCTTCTGGAATATCTCCAACGATGTATGCGCTTCCAAATAGTATCAACATGTTATTTGGGACGTGGCTTGATGGGGTTGAGCTCCAAACAGCGAGACACATTCGCGTAGGAGTATGTGCTTTACTATGGGCTATCTGGAATTGCAGAAATGATTTGGTCTTTAACAGAACAACAAACACTCATTTTTTGCAGGTTATCTTCCGAGATACGGCGTTGATCCGTATGTGGTCGCTACTCACTCCGACGGAGGCCAGGGAGCATTTGGTTACTGGATCTATCCGATGGGAGATGGTAGCACGGGATATTTTCAACCGGTTTGGATGGCGGTCATGTAATAGGATAGGCAATTGGTTTTCCTATCTTTATCTTGCTAGCCGGTTGTGGCTTCATTTTTGTTCTTTTGCTCTTTGTGAGCTTTTTTTGTACTTTGTTGAGACTTTAAGACTGCCTTCGAACCTTTTGGTTTGGTAATAAAGATGGCCGTATGCATCGTTCTGATGCAGAGGCCGGGGATGCCCCCTTTTCGAAAAAAAAACGATGTATGCGCTTCCAGGGAGGTGCGTCCCTGCCTATAAACACGTAGGGCGTCGCCTCAGGTTGAGGTAAGACGTTTTTGCCTAACGCACATGGTAATCAGAGCCTCGTCTTCCAACCCTAGCTTTTCCGATCTCCATTAGTGCTAGCCATGTCTTCCTCCAGTGCCCTCCAATCAAACCTTAGCGGTCAGGTCACGGAGAAGCTCTCCCGGACAAACTACGTCCTGCGGCGAACCCAGATTACGCCGCATCTGAGGGGAGCCGGGCTCTTCGGCTACAGCATGCCGGAGCCGACCCGCCTTCTCGTCACCAAGGACAAGGACGGGAAGGAAACTTCCGAGCCCAACCCTCTCCACCCCATCTAGGTCAGGGAGGACCAGCAGGTGCTCGGCTACCTGCTCAGCAACCTCTCCAAGGAGGTGCTCGTCACGGTGACCGCGGTCACCACCGCGCATGCTCTCTGGGCGGCGCTCGCAGGCATGTTCTCCTCGCAATCCTTAAGCCACGTCAACAACATCCGCACCGCCCTCATCAATGAGCAGAAGGGCAACCAGTCGGTGGCCGCCTACTTCGCCTCCATGCGGGGCCTCACCGACGAGCTCGCCGCGGCTGGCAAGCCCATCCAAGACGATGAGCTGATCTCCTACCTGCTTCACGGGCTGGACAACCAGCCCCTCGTCTCCGCCCTCGACGCCCGTGTCACACCCATCTCCCTCGATGAGCTCTATGCCATGCTGAGCAACTTCGATCAGCGCGTGGCACAGTTTCAGAGCACTGGCGGCCGGCTTCAAATCCTCTGCTAACGCGGTGACCCGTGGGCGTGGCGGCTTCTCCTCCCGTCATCGTGGTCCGCCTCGTCACAAGGGCAAGCCTGGAGGAGGCAGCTCCAACAACCCTGGTTCCCGCGGCGGCCGCCCCTCCAACTCCGCCAACAGGGGTCCCCGCTGCGGCTTCAGCAAGTCACGCCCCGATGCCGTTCGCTGCTAGATCTGCGGGAAACCTGGTCACACAACAAAAGATTGCTGGTACCGGTTCGATGAGGATGATCCCTCCTCTGAAGATGCTGAGAAAGTTGCTGCCGCCGTTGATGGCTCCTATGGCATCGATACCAACTGGTATCTTGACAGTGGCGCCACCAATCATCTCACGGGCGAGCTCGAGGAGGTAACCCTACGTGAAAAGTACCACGGGAAGGATTAGATCCACACCGCCAGTGGTGCAGGTATGAGCATACGTCACGTTGGTCATTCGGTTATTCGTACCCCTTCTCATAAAATTCATCTTCTCAAAATCTTGCATGTCCCTAGTGCCAACGAAAATCTTCTCTCCGTTCATCGCATTACCATTGACAATCATGTCTTTATTGAGTTTCATCCTTTTTTTTTTGATTAAGGATCAAGCCATGAGGAAGGTACTTTATCGAGGTAGATGCGTTCGAGGGCTTTACCCGTTGATTACGGAGCTTAGAAGATTCAATAAACAAGCCTATGGTGTTGTCAAACTCTCATCAACACGTTGGCACGATCGTTTAGGGCATGCTTCTTTTTCTCTCGTTGAACGTTTGCTTAGGAAAAATAAGCTCCCGTTTGTTGGTGAGCGCAATGTTGAAACCGTTTGTGATTCTTGCCAAAGAGCAAAATGTCATTAATTACCTTATCCTATTTTCACAAGTGTTTCTACTAGACCATTACAGTTAATTTTTTCAGATATCTGGGTCCTTCCCCTAGTTCTGTTGGTAGACACACATACTATGTTAGTTTTATTGATGACTATAGTAAATTTTCTTGGATCTATCTTCTAAAGAAAAGATCTAACGTTTTCCAAGTCTTTAAGAATTTCCAAGCACTTGTTGAGCGCAAGTTTGACAGCAAAATCATTGCTGTCCAATCCGACTGGGGAGGGGAATACGAGAAATTGAACTCCTTCTTCCAAACACTTGGGATATCCCATCATGTGCCATCCCCCCATGCTCATCAACAGAACGGTTCTGCCGAACGCAAGCATAGGCATATAGTTGAAGTTGGGCTAGCCCTCCTAGCAGGTGCTTCCATGCCTCTCAAATTCTGGGACAAGGCATTCCTTACTGCCGTTCACATTATTAATATGCTTCCTAGTCGTGTCATAAACAATGAAACTCCCACCGAAAGGCTCCTTCAAGTCAAACCGAATTACACATCTCTTCGTGTTTTTGGCTGCACTTGTTGGCCCAATCTTCATCCATACAATGCTCGCAAACTCATGTTCCAATCTAAACAGTGTGTTTTTCTTGGTTACAGTGCCCAACACAAGGGGGTCAAGTGTTTAGATGTCTCTACTGGCCGAGTCTACATCTCCCGAGATGTGGTCTTTGATGAGACCAAATTCCCGTTTGCAGACCTCCATCCCAATGCTGGTGCCTTGCTTTGAAAGGAAATTCTTCTTCTCCCATCCTCTCTCACTGGCATTGATGAAGGGGAACGTAACCGTGATGATCATATGTTGACTAATACTCTTACCACTGTGCATGAGTTGTGTGATGATGCAAGAAATAGTACTAAAAAAATGGGATTGAAATGGATGGAGAACTCTCCTCCACCGAGCCATATTTCATGTGCCACGGTACAGGGAACAAACCCCCCTCGGGATCAGCGCCTGCAGCAGTGGCAGACCTGCCCACCAGATCCGCTCCAGGATCCGCTCCTGCTGACGGGACAGCCGGATCGGCCCGGGACTCCGCGCCGTTGGCAGCGTCTGGACCGCATGACCGCGTGCGCGCGATCGACCCAGCATCTGCCACGCGGTCGCCTCTGAGTCGCGGCGACGTCTCCACCGACCCGAACCAGCAACGGGCCGCCATCTGTCCGCCCTCCACTGGCCCCTTGAGTGCCCGGTTCCCGGCCCAGCCAGTATTCTACAAGCGGCGCGATCTGCGGCGGCCGACAGGCGCGGGCGTCGCCTCTGGAGCAAAGGATCCCGACCCATCATCACGACGCAATGATGCGCCGGGTCAGGTGGGATCTTCTGCGGTGTTGCCATCTTCTTCGCCCTCAGCCGTGGCCACAGAAGATCCGATCGCGGGGATCGCCTGCTGCTGCTTCTGAATCCACCTTGGGATCGGGGTCTGCAGTGGCCTCTCCAACTCCTGTATCTGGCACGGGTTCTTCTGTGCCACAAGTGCAGGCCGCTTCACCTCCACATCGTACACGGCTCCAAAAAGGGGTAATACAACTGGTCAATTATAAACGTGTAACAAAATATGGAATGGTGTGTTCTACAGGTGAACCAGGTGAACCACATACACTTGAAGAAGCACTTGTTGATGAACAATGGAAGAAGGCTATGAATGAAGAATACATGGCCCTGAAAAGAAACAAGACATGGCATTTGGTTCCTCCACAGCAAGGTAAAAATCTCATTGATTGCAATTGGGTATTCAAGATTAAGAGAAAATCTGATGGAACCATTGATTGTTACAAGGCAAGACTTGTGGCAAAAGAGTTCAAACAACGGTATGGTATAGACTATGAGGATATAGTTAGTCCTGTTGTAAAAGTTGCTACCATTCATCTTGTTTTGTCTATTGCTGTATCCAAAGGCTGGAGTCTTCGACAGCTAGATGTACAGAACGCGTTCCTTCATGGTGTTCTGGAAAAGGAAGTATACATGAAACAATCTCCGGGGTTTGAGAACAAACATGCACCTTCTCATGTGTGCAAGCTTGACAAAGCATTATATGGCTTGAAGCAAGCACCGAGGGCATGGTACTCAGGTCTCTGTCACAAAATGCAAACACTTGGCTTTGTTCCTTCTAAGTCTGGCACCTCATTGTTTATTTACAATAAGTGCAACACCCACATTTTTTTTCTCATCTATGTTGATGATATTATTGTTACAAGTTCATCTGATGAGACTATCACAGGGCTTTTGAAGGATCTCAGTACAGAGTTTGCCCTCAAGGATCTTGGAGATTTGCACTACTTTCTAGGGATAGAAGTGAAGAAACATGCAAATGGACTTCATCTATCTCAAGAAAAATATGCAACCGACCTAGTCAAGAAGGCTGGCTTACAAGGTTGTAAACCCTCAGCCATTCCATTATCTAGTTTTGAAAAATTGTCTCTAACAGAAGGGCAAGCTTTGAGTCAGGATGACAGCACGAAATACAGGAGTCTAGTAGATGCGCTTCAATACCTGACACTTACAAGACCTGATATTTCTTTTGCTGTTAACAAAGTCTGTCAGTTTCTTCATGCACCCACTACTGTTCATTGGACTACTGCCAAACGCATAGTTAGATATGTCAAGAACACTCTCAATATTGGTCTTAATTTCAGCAAGTCATCCTCCACACTTGTTAGTGCCTTTTCAGTCTCTGACTGGGCAGGTTGTCTGGATGACAGACGCTCTACTGGTGGATTTGCAGTGTTCTTTGGTCTTAACTTAATCTCATGGTGTGCAAGGAAACAAGCTACTGTCTCTAGATCCAGCACAGAGGCAGAGTACAAAGCATTGGCTAATGCCACTGCTGAGATTATATGGGTGCAGTCTATATTGAAAGATCTTGGTGTGAAGAGTACTCAACCCCCATGTTTATGGTGTGATAACTTGGGTGCTACATATTTGTCTGCTAATCCAGTTTTTCATGCTAGAACAAAACACATTGAAATTGATTTCACTTTGTCCGAGAACGAGTGGCTCAAAAACAGCTTGATATTCGCTTTGTCCATTCCAAAGATCCACTTGCAGATGGATTCACAAAGGCCTTACCGACAAGAAGCTTTGAAGACTTCAAACATAATCTCAACTTGATGAAGTTTTGATTAAGGGAGGGTGTCAAACACAAGATTCTGTCACATATGTGCGCACCTTAGGCGTGGGGGAATAGGTTAGGTAGTTAGATAGAATCCTATCTCTTGCAACTACTTCTATCTCTTGCTCCTCAAGTTGTAACTCTCCTGGAATATCTCCAACGATGTATGCGCTTCCAGGGAGGTGCGCCCCTGCCTATAAACACGTAGGGCGTCGCCTCAGGTTGAGGTAAGACGCTTTTGCCTAACGACAAGTAGGGCGTCGCCTCAGGTTAAGACGCTTTTGCCTAACGCACAGGATCTAACAATGGGATCGGGCAGAAAGGTTTGCCTTTCCCTATGTGGCCAATGCACACTGGGAGTTGGTTGTGTCTTCATCGGGCTGGTGGTGCTTCGGCAAAAGTGGTACCGATTTTGGTATTCCGTTGGCTCGGGTGGACGTCCAGGGCTCTAGGTGTGATCAACTCAAAGCCGTCCTCTTCGAGCCGTGGATCCGTCGGGATCGACATTGCCGGTAGATTCCGCCAGAGATCGCTGACTTCCGACTGCCTGTGTGGATACCACTTTATTGTTCCTGTGCGAAACACCAACGACAACAACTTTGACGCTCGTCGACATGTACGGGATGAAGAGGATGAGGATTTCCTGATGAGTGGATTTGTATTTTCTTTTTCTTCTTGGGGATTTCTTGTAAAGCTGACGTTTTGGGATTGGTTCCTTTCCGTTCCCTGTGCTACGATTGCTGCATGGGGTCTCCTCATACCAGAACCAAATTCCGACATGCATAGCACTCCAGGACAGGGGTAACACCATTATCTTATCATCAGTAAAAAAATGTTTTCTTATACAGGGCGTATACCATCAAGCAGGAGCGTTCAAAATGTAGATTAGAAGCAGAGTGATTAAACTTGCAGCGAGTTTTAAAAATGTGACAAGCGGCAGCGATGTCTTGTTTGGTTCAGGCATTACAAACGTGCATACCAGAAGGTATTCCTGTCAAATGATGAACAATTCTTCAGAGCTACAGGGAACGGAAGGAACTTGGACACCATGTCAACTGTAACTCCTCAGATCTACGATTGCTGCCGTGTCCATCCTTTGAGTTCAGACAAACTTGGACACCATGGCACTTGGACACATTTCTGAATTATACGTACCAAGGCTTCTTCGGTTAGTATATTTGTGCAAGAATCAGTTCGTAGGGACAACGGTAACCGTATGCCCGAGTTTTATGTTTGCTTGGTAACTTGTTGGGTGGTGGTGTTCTGTTTTACCATGTGATAGGACATTGCATATTACACTTGCAAGCACTTGATCCATCAAGCTGCTGGAGGGTATCCTTATACAACTCCGTTTCCACGAGATGCATTTTTATTGGATATTGCAGGAAGCATACTATCAGGTGGGACCTTTGAGGGCTTACATTCACAGCAAGCAGAGCCCCCATGGCTGTCTAATTTGAATCACGTTGGGACAGAAGCTAATATAAGAGGATTACATAAACATTTTTGTAGTTGTTGCTCACGGTTTCCTTCGCACTTCTTTTTCTGTAGCACAACCTTTCTCAGTTTTTTTTTTCTTGCATTTATTTTCTATAATTTTATTCTTTTTGTTATTTCTGTATTAATTTTTATTTTATTTCCTCTTTCATTTTCTCAGCCAGAGAACTAGCACATATGTGAAAGTGAGAGAGAGTGGGGAAGAATATCATAGCATGCACACACGTCAAATCTCAGTCATCCGTCCAGGGGGGCAAGCCCCTTCCCCCTTCGTCTAACAACCAGGTGGATTAACTACAAGGTTTCACAACAGGAAATAATTAAACGGATGTTGGATCCGTGTTTTGGAGCACCTGAGGCACGAGCTCTAGTCTGAGTCACTGAATTCGGTGGCCCCATCAGAAAGGCGCTGAAGGACTGCGCCACACTCCACCGGCACAAAGTTACGTATGGGGAGAGGCAACCCTCCACATGCACCTCCACCGCCGCATCTCTCCTTTTCCTCCCCCATATCTCCATCGCGCTCGCTCCTCCGCACCATCTCTAGATCTCCAGTCGCCTCCACGAGGATCATCCCAATCGGACTCCGGGCCTTCACATATCTGGCATACACAGTAGCCTGCTCTGAGCAACACCACCATAACGACGCCGAAATTCAGCAACACCATGAGTTTGCGATTCATCTTGGGGACATGGCCGACCCATAGGGCTGGCAAAGAGGGTGATGTTAGGGAGAAAGTACACATGTTTGAGGGTGCCAAAATTATTACACATTCCTTATACCACGGCTTGGGAGGAGGGGGGGCCCTCCCCCATAACATACTAGATCGGGATCGTGCCTTGACGCGAGGGTGCCGGTCCCAACGTTTTGGTCAAGTGGGTAATGCTAAGTCAGTAGTAATCCAGGTTTATCATATGCATTCATACAGAGTAACAGTAAAGTGAAAAAGAAACATTCAGTTGTGATAGGAGCGAGACATAGCAGTGCTCAATATTGGCATGAGACTATAGGTAGAATCAATTTCAGTGCGTTCATAAGATCACAAAAGATAGCCACTCGATAGGAAGTTCAAAAGCAAAAGCGCAGCCACTTGACATGAAGTTCGGTAACAAAAGAGCTATAATAGGAGAGGGGGTAATAAGATCAACACGGAGGAGCGCTTGCCATTCTTGTTCCTCGATCGATCTGATTGATTCAGACGCGCCATGACCGAGAGTGGTGGATCGAGTCACCACGCTATGGAGACTGGGAAACGGGGACCATAAATTAGGGTTTGTCGCTCTATATCCCTTCCTGTTGCGCTTCTCCTGTAGATGGGCCAGGCCAAGCTGAAGCTCGGTGGGCCTGGTATTAAAAGCCCGTTATACACAATTTCAGAGGGCAGGTTATGTGCTTATGTCCATGCTAACTCATGAGATATTATGTGATTTCAAATCATAGAGCTAACATTACACCATCACATAAGTAATTGCCGGTCCTTCTTTCATAAGATAGTCAGATAAAAGAAGCACACAGATTGTGCGGCCCGCCACACCCCATGCAGTCTCATTTTAGTTAATCTGGTAGTAGACAATTTATAGATCCAGGTGTAAATGCAATGCAAGGAGAGCAGTAGATTTGATTAGTAATAGACAGTATGTAGTTAGATATATACTTTTCCAAAAGCGAGACCGGTGGATCAATCCACATCAAGTTTGATACAGACAATGTATTTTTCATACAGCAAAATCAAGCCAGAGCGGCAATGTGATACAAAGAACCTATGTAGTTCCACAGAAGCATATTTTTTTGGATAGATCCACCTAATCGTCTTGGCGTTCAACCTTTCATACGCCACAACACATGAACCTGATATGAGTAGTTTGTTCAGTCACTTGAAACAGATAACATTTTCTCCATTGAAAACAGAGTTATGAACCTTGAACTAACCTTTTCAAAGTTTGGATTATCAGCGACGGCTTCCTATGCGTAGTGTTGAAGCCGAAGACACGTAAGAGATTTCTTTCAATCTTTGACCAACCTGTAGTTATTGTCGCTCTTCCGTCCACACCTTTCATCAGACAGACTTTCCCCGTTGCGCATCCACACACGAGTTGAGCCCACATGCCATCGACCGGTAAATTAATGTGTTTTGCAAGCTCCATCTCTGTATAGCAAACAGAGAAATACTGCAGGTTGGGAAGACACAATGGTCAGCAGATGAGCATGTACATCCATAGAGGAAGAGACTTCGACAAAGGCTTACCATATGTTGCCCAGGAGCTGTCGATGTTTTATTCATCTCACACAGATGTAACACTTAATGGCGAACCCGGTTGACCAAACAAAGTCTTTGAGACGCCCGAGTTCACATCAAGAAATTTCGAGATTTTTTCCAGAGTGGCTCCGGTATTCAAGAGCTGCGGCATACAGCATGCACGGTCCTGCATATCATGTGCAAAAGTATGGCAAATCTGGAAAAACAACCTACAATTCGGTGACGTGACCATGCCGTCTTAACTCTTGTTGAGGTCATTGTACCAGTACATGGTTCGCTGCATGCGACTCGAATCTTTTTATTGTTGGTACCTCAATATTCGGGGCAGTTGCTGTGCTGAACACAACATGTACAACAGAACTTAGAGGCAAAGTGGGATTGAAATACCTTCATGATCACTGGTGTAAATTGGGTCGTTGATGCTTGTCTTTTTCACGGCGCGTTTTGCTACCGGAGTCCTAGAAGAAGTGGAATTATAGCTATGAAAACCACAATTCAAAAGCCGAGATACTCCCAAGTAAAAGTATGCAATGTTGATGAAGCACACAAAAGGTATTAGCTTTGCTACCAGACATGAAACCATCAGAAGTTATATGCACTACAACACGGAAGGTTGCATAGCAAAACACACAACAAAAGAACTGAAGAAAAAGAGGCAGAGATGACATGGAGTGTAAAATAATAGATAAACAACCTAGCTGTTTGAGAAGCTTTGCAAATTGAGCTCTTGAAATATCAGGGAAGCCACCGATGACATTTACATGACAAATACTCTACATGCTCCAGAAACACCAAGTTATACATTAGTGTAGCATCAACTATATATACACACACCATAACTAAACTACATGAATTTGCATTTAGTTGTGTAAATAGTAGCACCGAGATTTCATATTCGATCACCATCGAGCATAAACACAAATTTGAGTTAATTCATTTAAATGCAAAATCAAGATAAACCAAAGGAAGCAGACCAACAACATACTTATATACTTAGATAGACCCATCCTGACTACCCTGCCACGAACTCACTACTCGTCCTTTAGCACCTATATATCAAACAAAAGAACAAAAACCTCCTCTACAAAGAGCAAGGATAGGGGTCGATGCCAAATGTGTCTCCCGATCGACAGTGGAAAAGAGCAAGGTACCAAATAAAGCAATGAAGGCAGCAAAAAATAAAACTCTTTTGCAAGGACCAAGGACATGCCTAGAATCTATATCTATCCATCTCCTCGACAGTAAGAAAGCAAGAGCAGGATATACTATCAACCAAGACAGGACACATGAAATATATTCTCTAGTAACCACTGAGTAAACAGACGAACATAACAGAGCTCACCCTGTACAAACGCGACGGCAGTCATGGGAACGACAACCGCAAGGACTTGTAAATCAGTAGAATAAAACATCACAAGGACCACGGACCTTGAAAGCGTAACACCTATAAAAAAGCAAGAAATTCCAAAAAATGGAAACAAGGGAATTAACATAAATAAAATTTCAGTTTTCTAATTTTTTGGTCTCAACACCTAAAGGCCCATCCTAAATATATCATTATATAACCACATGAGTAATTGCTAGGATGTTTCATACACAACTTGAAATAAAATCATACCTGCCCTACCATTATACATGCTCTCACATCACCGATTCATCTACTGGACAGTAATCTATTCAAAGATATAGCATAAACATTGGCATTGATTGGTGTGCGGATCAGATTTAAAATTTAAACTCATCCAACCTCTCAGAAAGGCCTCAACGGAATACTATAAGGAGAGGTTCATATGACTAATGCAGAACACCAAACATCATAGTTGATCAAAGAATTTAGCAACAAAAAGGGTTGTTACAGCACATATAACTCACCATGATAGTAAACAGTTGAGCATTCTTGCTCCCATCTTCAACATGTTGATGGTTACCACGTTGCTCTGCGTCTACTCATGTCTATAGTAGGAATAGGTTGTTGGCTCGGTACGTCAGTATTTAGTGCTGGAGATAGCTGATTGGATTTAATTGTTTGTCCATCAACCACCTTTAACCAGAAAGTACAGACCCAAAAGTACTGCACTGAAACTGGAGGTACCAATGACAGAACTCAACACGAGCAGTAAAACCACGCCCAAGAACTTGGTCATACCGCATATATACTCAACTTGCATATTTTTTATGTACATAAAAATAACAATGAGGAAAGGGTAAAAAATAGAGGGTTTTATTTTCTAAGCTGCTAATATGGCAAGAAGATAATTGGGATGACAATATAATTATATTACAGATTTTCAGTGCCAGCAAGATCTCGTCAGTATAAAGAGAATGTCAAAAGAATTGCCAAGTATTGTGCATTCATAAGGCACTGCATCTCGGCCTACCCACGCCCCAAGAGCTATCTCGCCATGGCTCCCCGTCTTTTGCACCCCAAGTTCACGTAGAATCAACTAACCTGATACTGAACACTGAACTAACCGTCTAAATCATCCCTTCAGAGAGCATTCACAGAATAATCTACGTGCTGGAAATGGGCAAATAGGACGTCTATTACCTTCCATAGAGCGAAGTGAGAGCCTTACGAAGCAGAGGCAGCACCCGCTGTTGATTTTGAAGGATGGCGTGGCAGTGGAGGCCGACGACCATTTTACGTACATACATACATACATACATGCCACCACACAACGATCTGGGAATAGTGCCAGAAAAACGAATTCCCTCTCTGTCCCCTTCATTCCCTGCTCTGTTCTGGTGCGTACGTACACAACTGGGCAGCCATTCAACTCAAAAACAAATGTGTGACCTTCTAATTCCACACCAGGGGCTAATCAAATGACAGTATAAATCTCCTACAGCACAGGAATAAATACAAGTTTAGAATTGACAATTTCACAGTGACAGTACCCAAACCAAAAAGTATTACATGAAACTGAAAT
Source organism: Thinopyrum elongatum (assembly GCA_011799875.1). NCBI lineage: Eukaryota > Viridiplantae > Streptophyta > Magnoliopsida > Poales > Poaceae > Thinopyrum > Thinopyrum elongatum. The sequence goes on along the minus strand of CM022297.1, from coordinate 501,116,831 downwards.
AAGAACACAATTATATGCAGCAGCACAGCACTCACTTGTTATATATTTATTTTTTGCGGGAGAGTGCCCAGCACTCACTTCACATCAAGGAACATGCATCATGTGAAGTACCATATCATTTCATTTCAAGTCAGACACGATTTTCTTCTACCATGAAAATATTCATGTAAATAAGCTTTGAAAACCTGACCTCTATTCAGTCATCACAAGTAATATTTTCGATATGACAGGCACAATTAGCATTCAGCAAAACAAGCTTGACAAGATTTACGGCACTAAGTCCACCAAGTGTCACTGAAATGCTTCTAGAAACGACACATTATACAGACTGCTAACTTACAAGCTGTTTGTTACGTATATATGCACCGTTGAGCAGCACACAAATCAAAGGAGCTAGCAACAATCTTTACAATCGCTACAGAAGACCGAGTCCACAACATATAAACCGTACAGTGCCAGGTAGCAGAAACAAGATGCAAATAAGCACATTGTGGACTGAATTTCTAGAGAGTATGGAACAAGGGAGTTGGGATGATTCTGCATGTACTAACCAGTTATATGTACATGATGGAATACACAAATTGAGGTCTTCATGCTTGCACTGGAAACTCGGAACTGTACTTGGGTGATATATAGCTTCCATATCAAGAGACATATTTGGGACAGTATTTTTCAGAGCCTCGATCTGGTGACAAAGGCATTACAAAAATTAATCACAAGATGCACTGAACAATTAAACTCTCGCCGAAAAAAGATGCAGGCAAGCAGGTTACAAAGGCCTAGGCTAACTGAATACAGGTGAGAGGCCAGTAACATTGTGACATGGAGCATACCTACATGTGCAACTTCCATTGACACTGCACCATTAATTGTAATTGGAGTATAATTATGTAGTTGCTTCATGTTGCTTTCCATCAAAATGTTTATTATATGCCAATCTTGTGCGATTTAACTTTTAGCTAATTACCCAATTGTTTTCTTCTTCGGTGTTCTCATGTGATGGAAGAGCTTCTAATGATTTTCTAGCTAGCAGGAAAATAAACTCACACAAACATGAGCCTGGTGACCATGATCCGCTTAGTTGCTCCCTCTTCGGAACATTTCATTTCACATGTTGAAGTTCTTTAGTACAAAGAGATATTACAGTATTGAATCCAAGGGTAGCTAGATGATGGGAATGTCATCCAATGTTGCACAAGACCAAGACGAGGCCCCAAATCAGTTCACTTGCTTCACCAAAAAGAAGAAACAAACAAAGAAAAATACAACACAAACTTGCAGCAGTACAGATGGTAGGCTGGCTTACGTTTTTTGGATGCTTAGAAGTGAACTGGACTTCTTGTCCTGTGGACGGCTGCATCGTTCTTCTCACTATGGCAACAATAATCAAGTTACTTAAATCTATGCTACAGCTACATCTACACAACTATGAAACGAATTGGAGCAAGGCACCAAGACGTGGGTTACCTTGAGACAAAAATTCGTTGTGGTATGAGGAGGCAGCACGAACACGCCACCCCCAAGTCTGCCTCTGCAAACTGCACACGTCCATACGTAAGGTGACGACGACGCCGGCAGCGTAGTCAGAGGGCAGCTTGATGCTGGCCCTGAAGAAGACGTGGAGCTACGCCCCTGTGACGCAAACCCGAAGCCTGAATATACACCAAAAAAGCAAACAGAGGCAGGCGCGATAAGGAACAGAAGGCAGCGACAAGAGTGGGAGGATGGATCGATGGATGAAACACAACAGGGTGCGTACCTGTCCTCTCATCGAGGGAGATGTGAACTCGCTTGCCGCTGCCATGGAGCCTCGGGTTGGAGTCCCCGCTGCCTCTGCAAGATGGATCGGAGGCGGCTCACCTTGGGTCGTCTTCTTCCTGGAGGAGAACGAACGCAAGGACGACGGTCTGGTGCTCCCTCTATATGATCGAACAGGAGGTGTCGACGGCCGGCGGCGGACGGCAGCCCGGTCTCCCCTGGTCGTCCTCCTCCTTCCTGCCGCATTCCTGCTCCTCCTGCGGCTGGTATTGATCCTCGCCGTCGACGGTGGCTGCGCCGGCTTGGAAGAGGGGGGGGGGGGGTCAGGGCCGGGGTAGCGCGGAGCGGCCAGAGGTTGGTGACGGAGCAGCGGGCCACGATGGAGAAGGAGGAGGGGTGTGGATCCTACTGGTATAAGATGGCGCCGACGCCATGGAGATTGGAACGGCGATCACCGCCGCCGTCGCCGGGCTAGGGATGAACGGGGAGGAGAGGGGGGACGGGATCGGCGGTGAGTGGGAGGGAGGGAGGCGGCTGCGGGAGGAGTGGAAGCGAGCGAGGGAGGAGCAGGCGGCTAGGTTTTAGCACGGGAGTCGCCGTCAATTTATAGTCGTATGCGAAATGACCAAAATACCCTCGGCGGGGTACTAAATTAACACGCGGTGGCACGCGTTTTCGGCTACTATTCATTGCAACAGGGTCACGGTTTGATCCGGCGGCCGTGATCATCCGGAAGGCGGATCGGACGGTCCAAATCGCATCCAAAAATCGATCAGACGGCCGGGGATCCAAACGGCTGAGGAGCCGGGAGGAGCCGGGAGGCAGAGGAACCCTAATATTTTTGGACAGGAGGCCGGCAATGGACTGTGTATGTGCATGCAAGTAAATCAGGCACATCGTACTGAATTCAGTTCAGCGACCCATGCTCATAAATTTGCGTATCCAAAACAATAAGCTACGCACGAGGAGCGCTTGTTGGCGTGGTACACGTGTCCATTTTTATCGGATTGCTACACTAGCGAGAAAGAGAGAGGAAAACGCGTCCAGATAGCACCTCCCTCCCAGGTAAAACTCGCTCGTCTCCTCATCTCTCTCGTCTTCTCCTCCTCAAGTGGCGGTTAGGGTTCCGCCGCCTTCTCCCGTTCCCTTCTCTCCCCGTCGCCTCCTCCCTTTCCTTGCCTCCCAACCTGCCTCCTTCCGCTCCTCCTTCCCACGAAGCCAACCTGCTGCCCTTGCCTTCCTCTCGTCGACGAGCTCCGGTAGGCAAAGGAGATGACGTCCTGGATTCCGCTTCATCCTCTTTCCAACCCGACGCCTCCACATCCCCGCTCCCTCGCCGTCGTCGTTGCCGCCGCATGCCGGTCCTCTTCCTCCACGACCCCTCCGCATACTCGCAGACGACGGCCGCCGGAACCGCCTCCGTCGCCATCGTCAGCTCCACCAGTTCCGCGATCTGGCCGCGCCACCGGGAGAAAGCCGTTCGCGGCGCTGTAGCGCTGCTGGGAGCTAATTAGGCCATCATGCAGGAACGCATATAAAGAGCAGGCTGCTTATTTTGTGTTATTTATAATCATCTCCTCTAACTCAACTGATTTCGGTAGTAATTAAGTGTTAGTACAATCTAAACATATCCATGTTGATGACTTCAGCCAAATTAATTTAGGGACTATTAACCAAAATACTGACCGTGAAAAATTAGTCTGGATAATGAATTCTGCATTAGCTTCTCTATGAGTAGCGCCACTGAGAAAATTCATGTGTTAGACAGTTCACTTTTAGTAAATGCATGCAAACTGAATTATGTATTAGTTTCCCTGCCAACAGCATCACTGAAAAGGCGGTTCTTCTCTATGCGAGTTCAACGGATTGCTTGTTTGAGATTTTATTAGGATAATCTCAGGGGTTGCTAACAATCATTAGAGATACTCATAGTACTAATGGTTGTGCAAGTTTTCTTCAATTAATTTTGAGATGTGCTCCTCCTTATTGAAGATGGTCGTGACCAATTTTAGAACTGCAAAGCCATTGAACATTGTTGGTATAAATTGGGCTTGGTAAATACTCGATCGACTAGCTCCTTTGTTCCACATTTTGGTTCACCCTTACACACTTCACCGGATATATGAATTTAATTAGATGTATGTAGATACTTCAGCGTACAAGGACCCATTGTACTCCTTTTCTTGTAGCCTCACAATCAGTCCATATACATGTTCTAGACCGTACAAACTACCGTGGTGGTAATCATCATGGCACCTTTACTGCATACGACAGTATGCATATACCCGATCGATGTTGTTGCTTATGTACTTGTTGCTAATGTATTGGATTTCACGATGCTGGCAATGTTTTGTTGTCACTTGTTCAGACGGGAGGAGGCCATGCCAAATGGTGCGTGTGTGGCTGGTTTTGTTCTTCAGATGTATGCATCATGGCTTTGTTCGTCAGGTGTGCATGTGGGAAAGCAGACTCTCGTGGCCTTTTCTTGCAGGCTACAGTAGACACATCAATGGTGCATGTGGAGACAGAAGAACACGAACCAAACAGCTAATTAAATTAAGCTCGGCTCTAGGTGCCTTCTTGTTTCTCCTTCTCCCCATCCTCGTGTATAGGATCTGGGGCATCTGCATGTGTGTGTGTCGACCATGTAACAATTTAAGATCTTATTGGTCCTTGGGACGACCATGGATTGTTTTAGTATTTAGTTCTTGGTGCCCGTGAGTGACTCGAGGACAAGTAGGCAGAAGCAGAAGCGGGCAGGGGGGTTCATTTCCATGTCTCTTCAATCCTTTTGTTTCTCTAACATTTTCCCGAGTGTCATAATTGTCACAATTGTGCAGGTTTATGAAAGAAAGAGAAAAGGAAATAAGATGAGAAACAGAAAAGGAAATAAGATGCAGTAAAATTTTGGTGAAGAACATTTTTCCATCGCTAGTGAACATGTCGGTCCTCCAATTTTAATTTTTCATGATTTGTGGTCCATTCATGCTTTTGATATTAAATCACTTTATTTGTTTACATCCTACTAGAAGTTGCCCGGTCTACAATGAAAGCACAACTGGAGTTTCATAAATAGTACGAAAATAAGGCTAGAGAATGGATCTCAAGTGCGAAGGCATGTCACTTCCGCGAGTTTTCTATGGTTCTTCTAATTTTCGTTCTAATTTCAGAATTGGTATTCTATCTACCATGGAGTTGCCTTTATTTCTATAAAGTTTACTTAATACATTAAATTCCCTGCATTTTAGATATTCGATGTTTGCTAATTACATGCGATTCCATTTGGTTGCACTTTGATTATGTTTCTGTACAGATCCTTTGAAGGTAGGGCTATTGGTGAATCTTGATGCTATGGATATTGTCTGCTTTCAACCCCACCTTGTACTACTCACCAGATATGGAGGCAATGTTTATATTTGGTCTCACATTGATTCTATTACGACTGGATATCAAGTTTATAGCATGTGAACTCTGAAGCCTCAAGACTCAAGTGGCTCTAATGCTTACCCAACATTCAGAATACGAAGATCAACACTAAAGCATTAGTGCATTGGTATGGCAAATAAATGGTTCAGAATCTAATGCTTACCCAACATTCTTGGACATAGTGGGCTGGAATTATTGACCCTGCTGCGCTGTCAGTTTTTTACTATGTGATGCATGTTCTTTTATAGTTTCCATCTTGCCCCAGTAATGATTCAGATGTTCTTTTTTTTTTTGCATGGAATGCATTTTATCTCAACGAGTATACTGGTTTGAGTAATCGGGTTTCAATTCCATATTCATCGATGAAAAATGGTGTGCTTAATCTGACGACTATTAGTTGTACACCGTTAAACAGTCAATTCTCTTCATGCTAGATTTGCAGTTTACTTGATAAAAATAGGAAAGACCGGTTATTTATGACTTGGCACTAGCAGATTATCCCATTTTTAATTTGGGATAATTAGCAGTACCATTTTTCTATTAAAATCTAGGCAACCTTTGTAAATACCATATTATCATTCAAAGCTTTTAAGAGCAATCCAGAATAGAGGTCCAACCCTTCATCATGGTTATATTTCCTGATATGATCTTTCGATTGTAATGCCATTTTTTGTGTTGTAAGTGGCTGTTCTAAACATAGTAGTACTACTTTTGACATATGCAAGAACGCTTTCACCAACTGATGTAGCCAAAAAAAATGTATGTAGGTGATTTGTACTTTCTGAAAATAATTCCTTCTGTTCTGATTTTTCATTAGACATTGATTGCTACTTATGCTTCTTTAGCAGTGACATCATAGTTAATTTGCATTTTCTATCTTTTAGCTACACTGCCAAATCGAACGACTTTGATTTGTTCGTACCATAGGCTGCAGGGAAATATTACTATATGTAACATGTATTCTTTTCTTAAGCTGCTGCTGTTGCTTCTCATTTCTGCTTCTCATTTCGGAAATTTATTTCTTGATGCAGCTTCATTCGGATTTATGTGAATATAAGCGTATGAGGTCCAATGACAATGCTACAAATCATTCCAGACTTGAGTATCCGGATCGCACTGCTACTGGTCGTCTCTTGCGATTCGTACAGCGGGCTTCTGACAGAGCCAAGTCATGGCCTCATGGGGTCCCTTTCTTCAGCCAACTGAAGCACTTCATGTCAGCTTGTCCTCGCTTTTCGATTAACTGTAATGCATGTCTCGCCCATTTATGATCCATGGTTGAGTCCTACATATCCTCATTAGATGTACAATTGCATATGATGATTCTAAACTAAAATAGTATAGTATTTGTATGTTTGATCGATCTGCTAATAATAGATCCTAATGTTATAGCATACACCCATATTGATGTACATGAGTGAGACTAGGACCAAACTTAGCAGTAGAATATGCCGACACAAGATAAGTGCGCACCTCTAGTACACTTTATTGTAGGGGAATTATATGTAACAAGAGACGGAATAACGTTACCATCATAATGATCTACTATTATCTGGCAAAAAAATATAGTCTGATCCATAGGTAGCCGAGTAGTAGTTATGTATATGTGGTTTTGATATTTCAACCTGATACATTTAATGGCTTTTGACACAAAGTATGTTGCACTGTTGTTTGATTTTAAAAAATCTCTAAATTTTCATTCATTTTCATCTTCACCCTAATGTCCCGCTTTTTCTAGCAGTCAAAATTGGGCCAATTGTGTGTTGACACGCCAGCTAGTGAGGGACCTGGCCGTGTAGGTCTTCATGTGGGTTTAGTGATTATGGTCCAGATTTGGTTCATGGGTGTGTCTAGAACCCAGTCGACTGAGACTTAACGAAGTCTCAGTCGAGTGACGTCAGCGTAGTTTTTTGCTACAAGCGGCACCGTTGGATGCTACAAACGGCGACAAAAAATGTTGCGATGATATTGCAAGCAACAACAATAAATGCTACAACCATTCTAACCGAAATGCTACAACTGTCAATGAAGAATGTTGCAACCGATGAGATGACGTGCTACAACCGATGAGGAACGACATGCTACAACCAGCAAGACAAATGTTGCAACCGATAGAAAAAAATGTTGTAAACGATGGCATAAAATACTGCATGATCGATTGAGACTTGGTAAATCTCAGTCGACTGATTTTTAGCATGCCCGTTGGTTCCTTTCCTCTGCCAGCATGTGCATGGGCGTGACCACGTGATGTATTCGATGCGGAATTCTCTCTTGGCAGTTAGCGCGTGGTGGGCAGGGTTTGGTCGTGGTTGCATGGGCTATTCTGCTTTTTTTTTTCGGTGGGAAGCAACACTACATATTCATTGAACAAATTTGATACACAGAGAACATATGTAGACATCCTTACAGAAAAACAGAGACATAAGACCTGAAGATTTGCACAAAGGGTCCCAAATCAAGAAATGTAACAACACAATTAATGGAAATCCATGTGCCTTGCCTAACCGTTGTCTCCAAACGGACTCCGTCGCGGCCTTAGCTCCGCCGGAGAGAGATGGAAACTCCCACCGCACCTGGATCAGGAAGATCACCATCGCAGACTAAGCTGCTTTTTAAGCCGATGAAACGACTATTCTGCTATGTACAAAAAAAACAACTCATCTAGATAAGCGGCTGCAGATATTTTCTGCTACGTAATCGATGGCTAATAAGGACGTCGCCACGTGCTGAATTTTCTTATATTTGAATCTGGGTGATTGACACGTCTTTGATATTTTTATTTTCTAGTTATACGGCAGTTTCTAGGCGCCGCTTCATCGGGCGTGCTAGATGTTTTGCTCGCTGTAGATACATGTCTGGTATTTCTGTTTGTGTTGGCCTGTTTGGGGATTGCCACGTTTTCTGTTAGCTTGATAATCAAGCCTTGATTTCTCATTCATAGATTGCCACGTGCATGCTGTGTGGAGTTTTCGGACGGTACCGCTTCGATGGTGTGTGTTCTCGATGTTGCTTCGGTCGACCATTCTGGTTCTTTTCCGCTGCTTTTTCTTCCTTTTTTTTTTCTCTCACTGGGAGTATATGTGATGCACCGCGGTGTTTTTCTCTGTCCTGTCTGTTGTGCTATCGAGTCGTTATTAAGGATGGGGTCCGTGTGTCAGCGACCTACGCTACTCATCACTTGGGCTTGACAAGGGGGTGTCGTTCTGGGCTTGGGCCTCTCAGAAGCAACGGGAGGTGGACACTACAAATTCTAAAGAGGAAAGTATCGTTTTCCCCCTCAAATCCTTCATGATGGGTCAAATCCTCCTGAAGTCTAAAATCGGATTAATCACCCCCTCAAATCTGTAATACCGGATCAATCAGGCCCCGAGTGGTTTTGAGCAGGATTTTAGGTGGTTTTGGAGAAGAACCGCACGATTTCAAACTTGTCGGCGTCGCCTGTATGCGATGACGAGAGGGATTTGGATCATTTGCCACACTTTACATGGGGTTTGATGATTAGCCCCAAGATTGTCTCAATGGCTAGTGGACCCGGCCTCACCCGTCAATCTCCGCGCGCGCGCGTGCGCGGGGGGGGGGGGGGGGGGGGGGATCAAATTTCTTGCGGCGACGAGCGAGCCCGTCGAGGACTTTGCTACTTCTCCACGCGTGCGAGATCGCCATCATGACGTACTGCAGCAGTAGCCACGCTATGCCCATTTGGGCCACCTCTTGGTCCATGGCGAGTAAATTGCTCAAAACCACCACATTTGTGACTAGGGTAGTACAAAACTATCGTTTTTGTGAAAAATCACAAAAAACCACCGGTTCTGCGCCAAGTGAGTAACAAATTCCACTGATTTGAAACTAAACGGCGACTAAGCACAAAACTGACCGGTTGAACCCACATATCAGGCCAACGTGGAATATTTACGAAGACAATAGGCAATCAAGTCCCTGTAACTTTTCAAAGAAAAGCAATCAGGTCCCTGTTAGTTTTTTTAGAAAAGCAATCAGGTCCTGTGTGTGTCGGCGTGGCGGCACCGGTCGTGGCTGCTCTGGCCTTGGCAGCGCCGCCGTTGTGCAGCTGCTGCTGCACGTGGCCGCCGCCGCTGTTGTTGGCCGCTGCTGCTAAACGCGCCCGCCGACGCTGCTGCTACACATGCCCGCCGCTGCTGCTCGCTGCTGCCGCTGCACGCGCCCGCCGCCGCTGCTGCCGCTGCACGCGCCCGCCGCCGCTGCTGGCCGCTGCCGCTGCACGCGCCCGCTGTTGCTAGCCGCTGTTGGCCACTGCATGCGCCCACTACTGCTAGCCGCTGTTGGCACTGCCGCTGGCCGCTGCTGCAGGCCGCTCCCCATGGCCCAAGCGCGGCGCGGCGACTGCTGCCCATGGCGGCTGGGAGCAAGAGTGGTCGGCGAGGGCTCCCCATGGCCAAGGCGCGCGGCGTCGGGTACAGCCCATGGCAGCTGGGAGCAGGAGGGGCGGCGGGGGTGGGGGTGGACTTCGTGGGCAGGAGGAAGAAGATGAGGGAAAAACATGTGGGACCCAGTCCACCTCAGCATCATATCCATATACACATGCCATGTCACCCTGTTGTGTGGGCCTGGGAAGTCAGTTTTGTGGTTAGTTGCAGCTGGCAGCTTGTTTAGTGTGATTTGTTACTCACTTGACGAAGAAGCGGTGGTCTTTTGTGATTTTCGACAAAAACGATAGTTTTGGAGTACCCTAGCCACAAATATGATGGTTTTGAGCAATTTACTCGTCCATGGCCATCTGCAGCCTGCGCGTCTCGGCGCACGCGGCCATGGTGGCCACTGTGCCAGTCGGCATCGCGTGCCCGATCCCCATGAGCCGCAGCATGACGCGACGGCCCTGTTATGAGCGTGACGCAGGTGGCGACGATCACCGTCTCGATGGACGTCGGCGACGCATCTAGAATGGGGGCGGCGCTGCCCGTGATGTGGGAGTCCGTCTTCGTGCCCTGCTGCACGAACATGGTCTGCGCCTGTGTGTTGGCGAGGAAGTAGACGGCCGTTGTGAGCCATATCGGGGACAACCGCAGCATAGTCGTCGGCCGGTGTGAGCCATGTCATGCTCCTCCAACTGGATCGCCGTGCACAGCCTCCATGGCCGGTTCAGGTTGAGTCTTCAAAGTCCTCGTCCGTGACAATGGCAGCCCTGTCCAAACAACTGGTGCACGAGCATGTGTGTTAAGTATGAAGAAATCACTAGATTTCTCTTTTTTTAGAGCATCAGGGAGCCACAAAAAGGCTCCCCGGTTCCATTGTATAGCATGAAACCAGAGTTGATACACAAGTCACTAGATTTCTCTTCGGTGCAGGAAATCTAGCTGAACTGATTATTTTAACACGACCTGAATTGGTGGGTGTGCTGCAATCACTTGTGCATTGGACTGAAACATGTACACATGTTAAGACTGTCAGGTTACTTAAGAATGTTGGGAATCCTATCCCGTGCTGCTCGATGTGAGTTGCATAATTAGGAAATTAGACTGATTGATCATGTCTGCATATGTAACTGGTTTAGATTGCCTGGTCATCAAGCATGCATAAAACATGCGCTGCAGGATCGAGCGAACTCTGGCGCGAGGCGGCCGCCCTGATCAATGGCTTCGTGGAGGTCCTCTTCAACTCCGTCAGCGCGCAGGTTTTGCAGATGGCTGTCTTCCTCCTCGTGGAGCTCGCCTCCCACAAGGCCATCGTGCTCATCTTCCTCCTGTCTCCTTCCGTTGAGCAGCTAGTGCTAGTGGCCACCATCCGGCGAGCCGATGAGGCAGACGCACTGAACATGTGCATCGAGCCGAAGTCCGCGTCAACGATCCTTCTGAGCCAGATTCTCCTAGAATAAGCCGTCGGCCGGGGGAGCCTCATCCAGACGCATGTGTAGGCTCACAGGTGTACGATTTAGAAACAGGAGGGTTTGAGGGATCGCACGCCTCAAAGGGCTGCGGGCTTCTCTTTATATATATCAAAGAATCAATACAAATACAGGGTATATATGGTATGTTAAAGAATCGCTCAAAGAATCGCTCAAACTGATAAACTCCCACTAAATTTTAATCGTATATTCACTGCATCCATACACGCACACTCGCTCTTTCGATACAAACTCGGTCTTTCACATTCATCTTAATGTAGATCTGGTACTTAAGGGGTTTACTTGTCGGACCTGATCAGAAAAGAAAAAGACCTGACAATGTTAGTCGTGAAAGGACGATGACTGCATATCTTCGGAGTCAACTAAGCTCTCTAGAGCTCAACACGTTTGAAAGGTGGGCCACGGTCAGAGAGCACTAAAACATGGCTATCATTATCCAGTGGTTATGTGTGCTCTTCTTACATGGCCACAAGCAAGCACCCACACCCTAGGCACAGTCTCACTTTGAAACGAAGATCTAGTATGGATGCACAGCTCCATGAAACACCGTGGATCGTCCTGACCAACTGCAAGACGCAACGAACGTGACGAACGAGCGCACGGGAGGCCCTGTCCCCCTACCTCGACACCCAGGGCGGATAGTCGCCCGGATACAAGCTTTCGTGGCGTCGGCAGCCATCGTGTTGTTCCTGCAGCTCGTCCTCGGCTCCTGCCGCTGGAGGTCAGGCCGCTAGCTCGTCTAAGGCACCCTATGGCTGGCCTATACTCTCTTTCCCCATAATCGCCTACACGCTCGACCAGATGATGTCGTCGCTGGTGAAGAGCCGGTTGTACCCTGTCTGGGCCGTCATCCTGCTGCTGATCTCCGGCTGCACCAAGACAACAGCAAGTGGCAGCGCTACCTCTTCGAGCTGCTCCAGTATTACTTCTACTTCGCCATCATATTCCAGCTAACTTAGGCCACTCGCAGCGTTACTCCACACATTTGTGGGGCATACAGAGACTCACCATCACCGTCTTCACAACTTATGATTGGCATTTTTTGTCCTGTTTAGCGTAGCAACCTTCAACAATCTGGTCAGAGTGATCGCCAGTTGGATGGATCACATACACTCTTCACCGAGCAAAGTTGTGGCTGACTACATGAGGGATCAGGTCGATGCAAGGGGTGCCCAAGACTCTTTTGATCCAGTCAAAATGAAGGGCTACAGATACATTGTCCGGTCTTTCCACCAAGAGTTAATCAGGAGAGTAGTACCAAGAGAACAGCCTACATAACTCAACTGAAATTGATAGCCTCATCACCATCAACGCAATCTAGGGCATGGATTTTGGTGACACACAACTGAAAGATGTATGCCTCTCGTTTGCTCTCTCACCTGCTCAAGCGCTCCTTCTCTGGAGTGGAGTGTTCCGAAGCCACCATTCCAGAGACGTGCAGGTTTGTTCTCGAAGGTTTGCTGTCGATAAAGGATCAATTCCACAACCACACGAGAGCGTTTCATATCATCGAGGTCGAGATGAGTTTCCTCTACAACTTATTCACAAAATACGGTGCATTGCTTCGCATGGAGATATCTTTCCTTGGCAATTTTGATTTGTTTTTGACAGGAACAGCAGGAGATCTACCCTTTTTTCCATAAAAGAGAAGGGGCGGTACACTGTAAAGCAGCCGAAACTGCTAACGAAACTAGGCCTACCCCAAAAAACTGAAAGGAAAACAACATAGCCACAAACCATAGCTCAACAGCTATCAAAATGACAACTTGAAATTAACGCCTCGCCATGAGCAAACTCAGGTCATCCCGGATCAAGCTGAGCACTTAAAACTTTGCATTCGAAAACCCGGCTCCTCTCCTCTTTTTCCACGTATGCCATGCTTTGTATATTGCTGGGGTGAGGGCCTTCTTCCCATTCAGAACAGAACATATATTCCACCACCCAGCTAAAGTATTAGTCTGCAGGCTCGCAGCCGCCAGCTCCGGATAGAACCTACTCAGAAATTAAAGTCCAGAGATGCCGAGCAACTGTGCATTGGAGGACCAGATGCACAGCCGTCTCTGGCAACTCATTACAGAGAGCACAAACAACGTTATGTGGCCAGCTGCTAACTGCCAATCTGTCCGCAGCCCACGTTCTGTTTCGAAGGACCAACCAAGTATGAAAAAGTACCTTCCCCTCAGCTTTGATCGACCAGACTTTATTCAGCGTCGGCATCTTTATTCTCGTAGAAAACTGCACTTCATATGCTGATCTGGCTGAATACGCACACAATGTCCGTTCAATCTTGTCAGGATTATTATTGAGAGTCACCAACTGTAGTTGATTCCAAACCTCCAAGAATTTTTCCAACTCCTCCATACTACTTGGCCTTTGAATGCCCCTCAATCCCTCATCCAATCACCATTCATCAAACCATCCTTAACCCAAATCAGTTTCCTGTAAGCAAGCTTGAACAACAGTGTCCAGCCAAAAACAGGTCTTCTCTCTATTGCCAACCATAATTTTGGTTACTACTTTGAGACGAAGATCTCACTTTTAAAGGTTTGCCAGCAGCAGGACACAACAAACGTGGGGAGGGCTCTTTTGATCCAGTCACAATGAAAGGTTACATAGAGATACATGGTCCGGTCTTTCCACCAAGTTGATCAGCGGGATGGTACCAAGACTCCAAGAGAACACCCTACAAAAAAAAAAGAAAAAAAAAAAGAGAACACCCTACAAAACCCCAGTGAGAGCAGATAGCCTCATCACCATGGACCGAATCTGTGACATATGGAGTTTGGTGACACAGTACCGAAAGATTTATGCCTCTCGTTTGCTCTGTCTCACCTGCTCAAGTGCCGCTTCTTTGGGATGGAGTGTTCCGAAGCCGCCCTTCCAGAGACGCACCGATTTGCTGTCAGTAGAGGATGGAGTCCATAACCACACATTTCGTGTCATCGAGGTGGAGCTGGGTTTCTCTATGGCGTCTTCTTCACAAAATATGTTGAGCTGTTTCCATGGAGATTTTTGCGTAGTGCTGTATTTCATTGGTGAAGAGAGAGCAATGACAAGGGTTCAGTAAGGCAGGTTAGAATATAGTTTGGGTTTAAAGATAGAGATAAAGAGTAGAGATCGAATAGGTTTAAACCATGTATTACTTGTCTTGTACTCCAAGTCTCTACCCCCTCATGTATTCTATATATACCCCATATGAGGGTCAGATCAATACAACAGAACAACACAAATATTAGTCATCCTACAATTTTCTACATGATATTAGAGCGGTTTGTCCAACGACGTCGATCCTAGAACCTTCCACCACTTCCGCAGCGCGCCGCCCCCCGATCAACCAAAGATGAGATCGGTTCTCGTAGATTAGATTAGATCAAAGTTCTCAAGTTTTCAAAAATTCTACGTATTAGATTAGTTTTTCTTCGGCCACCAAATAAATCCCTGAAGTTCGCAGCATCCCGGTGAGAAAAAGTCTAGCGGATTGGTGCAACAATCTTTATCCCAGACGGCGACCAAATCACTCGACCCGGCGTGCACCCTGTGCTCCAACAGGCGATGGTACGGTGGACGGACTCCTGCATCGGCCACGCGCCTGCCTCTACATCAACCAACTCCGTCTGCCTGAACACGCACCAGACACCAGGGCTGGAGCACGGGAGGGACCTCGACAGCCAGTACCCGGCGAGCCACATGCAACAAGATTGCCTCCACAGACAGGTGTGCTTGTTCAGCAATTACTATTGGCTACTTCTTACGTGAACATGCATCGGGCCAGGGCAACATGGGATGTGGAATACATCCACCATCCTAGATCGATTCCAGCCGGTGCACGCGATGGCCTCCATCGTCGAAGCTGCGGCCTCGCCACGGGACTCCACGCTGCAGCGCCAACCGCCAATCAGCTCTCGTCGTACGTCGCGTACCAGTAGACTTCGAGTCGCTCACGTACGAGCCGAACCGGCCAAACAAGGCCAGCGATTTCACCGAGCAATCGCATCGAGCGATCTCCACTGGTTCCGTGCCGCGACATCGAGCGCTGCACCCCCAGGCTGCAGCTATCTACATCGACATCGTGCCACTACATCTACATCGAGCCGGCTAACCTGCACCGAGCGATCTGCACCGACCCGCGCCACATCATTGAGCTGTACGACTATATCACGCCCAGAAAAAAAAATTCTTCGTCGAGCACATCTACGAGAAGCGACCATGACATGCACTGTCCACACGCCAGGCCGGTGTGGAGAGAGATGCAAGTCTTCATCGACTTCTCCGACGCGACACGGCATCAACACATCATCGCCGCGAGGGACGCCTTCAAGCGACTCATTATTGTCGACACGCCGCTGCTACGCCATCGCCGACACTTCATTGCCAAGGTCTTCATCAACGTGGTCTTCACCTACATCTTCATCAACACACCGCCACCACCGCCTCGTCCACAATATGGACACCTAGCGTCCTCTGACAGATTTTTCTGCAAGACGCAACCTCGACGACGGCAATGACCGCGTCACGAGGGCGGCATCGACCGTGTCATCCATGACGGCATGACTACATCGACACGGCGTTACTATAATGACGACCCCTATACGGCCACACGGTTCTGGCAAAACCGATGTGTGTTCGATGGGTTTCCTTCGTTCCTGGCAAAACCGGTGGACTCATCGCCGACGCCATCCTCTGATATCCGCAAGGTGCATCGTCCACGACTGCAGCTTCGTCATCTACAACATAGCGCTTTTTTTTTCGCCCACTGGCTTTGTGCGGTCTCATCATCCACGACGACTACATCATCGACCATGACTACCTCGACCACGGCTACATCAGCATGATCGGCTACCTCGACGTCGACATCAAGGGCAATGTCTACAAGAACTCATCAACAACAACTCCAGTCCATAGCGTCCGCGTCGTCACTAGCGTCCACGCCACTCCCATTGTGTATGGGCAAGGTAGAGCAATACCATACACATACCCGTATAGTCAGTGGGTACAAAATTCTACCCATACCCATACCCATGGGTATGAAATTTACCCATACCCATACCCAACGGGTACCCGTACCCATTGGGTACCCAGCGGGTAGAACAAATAGTACACAAGTTGTTCACAATTTTACGCTCATTGATAGCACATTTGATAACAAATCGATTATATCAGCTCAATAACAGGCAGATGAGTAAATGACATATATCAAAATTTAGAAATCACAACATACTCTTAATTCAATAGGAGTAGACGAGTCACATGGCAAATTAACGACTAATTGACGACAACTTAACATTAGTTCACTACGGGCAGGGTATACCCGCGGGTACAAGGCTATACCCGTACCCTACCCATGACTTAACGGGTAGGGTATGGGTACTTGTAGGAGATATGCCCTAGAGGCAATAATAAATGTTATTATTTATCTCCTTGCTCATAATTATGTTTATGTTCCATGCTATAACTGCTGTGGTTCCCGAGCCCGTATATCCATAAAGGCTCTGGGGAAAACCCATGTGCATGTGTGGAATAATAAACTGTAAAAAGTATTCCTAGTCATGCCTCTAAGACTAGCTCAAGTGTTGCATGATGATTATGTTTTCCCAATCATGGGCATGTCTATGCCAGCAGCTTTGAGGGCACAATGTTAGAAGAACATTTGTGTTGAATCGACCCGATTGATGTTATGCTATGAGATTCATTCGTCACAAGTTAATGGTTGATAACACAGAGATGGTTAACGTTTGCATGATTCCTCAGACCATGAGAGTATCGAGTTTCTTCATGCTTGATTCATGAACTTTGGGGTTTGTTAAACGTCATCCGTAACTGGATGGCTATTACGGCGGCTTACGGGTTCATGGGAAAGTATGTTAAGTAACTTGATAGCTCAAGATTGGGATTTGCTCCTCCGACGATGGAGAGATATCTCTGGGCCCTCTCGGTGTTAAGGTATCCATCATCGTCTGTCCAGACACTTTGTGATTTGATCACGGGGATGCCGGAACACGGTAACGAGAAAAGAGAACAATACCGGTAACGAGGTAACTAGCATAGTGGACAAGTTGTTGATCCACGGGAATGCCAACATGTCTCGCCTCGGGTATTTGTAACATATCGCGAAGCAACAGGAATAGCACACGGCAACTGGAGGTTCACTCGAATATTCATTCGTGTGGGTATAGGGGTCAATATGGGTGTCCACGGCTCCGATGTTGATCATTGATCGGAAGGGGTTCCGTGTCATGTCTATACTTCACCGAACCTATAGGGTCACACGCTTAAGGGTCATCTATCTGCTGAATACTAGACAGGGAGTCTGAGAGAAAATCACCGAAAAAGTTTCGGACACCGAAAAGTTTCGGACAGCGGAAAAGTTCCGCAGAGAGAGATCACCGGATGAGTTCCGGTGAAACTGAAAAGTTGTTTCAGGGGATACCATTGAGTCAAAATGGTTTCGGCACATACCTGATAATTCTTAGAGGATGCGAGAATCATTCTGGAAACTTCTGGGAATTTTCTGGAAGAAAAACCGGAAATGTTCCGGGGCTGCCGGAACCGCTTCAGATGCTTTTCGCAGATGAAATCACTAAACTGGAATTGTTCCAGAACGCATTGAAAATTATTTTAGTGGGTACTGGAAATGTTCTAAGCCCACATAAATATTTTCAGTTCGAACGGACGCTGAAAAATGTCGTCGTGAATAGTGAAAGTGCTTTTTAGGAATTTTATGGAAAGCACCTTTTGGGAATTTCCCAAAAGGCTTCTAGAATGCCTTAGGCACTAAGGAAGCCCCTTTGGGGGGGTCCCCCATGAGGGTGGCCGGCCATGGTGGTGCTCCTCCATGGAGCTCCACATGGCACACCATTTTGCCTTTTATTCTTTTATGTATGACATAAAGTAGGGGCACTTTGGTACTTTTGTATGCCAATTTTGCCCCTTGGCTTTCCTATAAATAGAGGTGGATGGGCTGCCCCAAACTACTATCCCTTCTCACATACAAGTGCCATTGCTATGATCGGGCTTCTCTCTCCCTCCCACGAAAAGAGTTTCGTAGAGCCGAAAGGCTGTCTGGGTTCCGGTGGGAACTAGTTCTGGACGGCGAAGCCCTGCCGGATAGATGACACCGTATGTGTGCAACTCTGTAGAGAGGTCGTAGTTTCGATCTTAGTGCCCGAGGGGCTGTTCGAGAGTGCCTCCCGAAGGGCTGTCCAAGTGACGGTTCGAGTTCTGTGAGTCCTCCCGAAGGGCTGTCCGAGTGACCGTTCGAGTTTCGAAGGTCCTCCCGAAGGGCTGTCCACGACATCGTCTGGGGGACTGTTCGATAGCCTCCTGGAGGGCTGTCCGAAGGGAAGACGAGGGTATACATCCTCGCGGTTGGGAGGTTGTAAATCCTAGCTGCGGGGATCTGCACCGCCGATCGTCATCGACTCTACTTCCGCTGCGCTTCGAGTCGGTAACGAAAATGATCAAACCTTGTATGCAGTCTCCATAGTGGTCCTGGGCTGGTGCGTAGGTCAGAAAATTTTTGTTTTCTGCTGCGTTACCCTACAGTGGCATCAAGAGCCGTGCTATGCGTAGATGCATGTTGCGATCTAGAATACATAGTGATGTATGGGTGTTGCACAATATAATTAGGTAGTAGATGAGTTCTATTACTGAAAATTATTTGTGCGGGTAGCAGATGAAATCTGTTACCCGATATTCTTGTTGCTTCCCTGGAATTTGCATATTTCTGATCTTGATAACAGCATGGTGGAGTTTCAAAGTTCTGGCAATCCGCGATCCTGATTGATCAACGAAGTGCTAACAGTTCATTGAATTCCACCGTAGTTAAAAGGAAAGATGAAATTTCGCAGACAAAAGGGCAATGCAGATATGATCTGCACGGGGGTCATGCGTATGACGAAGTTTAGTATGGGGCTCGAGATTTTATTATCTCGGTTTTCATACACCCTGGAAAGTTAATCTAGCAACTTGAATTATCATACTTGATGATGGACGTTGGTAGCTTCGGTTTGTTTCGAAACCTTAGAAGCCACGAAAAACTAGTTTTTTGCATGAACCAATTAGAGGCGTCTAACTTGGTTTTGCAGGAGGGTTTACATGTGCATGTGATGTGGTATAGCGGTGCTCATAATAATTTGATTATGTATGAGATGACTATATAATGTAAATTGATTAACATGACCTGCGTGTCATGATTCGGCATGATGGCTGGAGCCATATGATTGCACTTTAATGACCTGCGTGTCAACCTTATGTAATGCACTTATTTTATTAGCTATAGAGATAGCAATATTATCTGGTGCATCGACAAGGTGGTGGCAATCTTCGCGAAGGTGAACACCGACGCGAATGCCGAAGACGAAGAAATACAAGACTTCTCCGTCAAAAAGGGCTATACCATATCATGCTATTATGAATTGCCTGAGATGTTTATCCCTTATGATGCACCATTCTTGATTGCGCGGTAGTCGCTTTTTATTAGGGTGATCTCTCACAAAAATATCATAGTTGATAGTGTTCTCCCAAGTGTAGCACCGTCACGGCACCTAACTTTTCGGGGTGCGCCATGACTAACATGGGTACGAACGATTAGGGATGTGTGAGGCGGGTGAGTTCATACCTCGCAGCGAGATCACTTGGTTATCTTTGACGTTCAGGCATGACAGTCATGAGCTCGGAACACGCCCATCGAAAGATGAACAAGAGTCGCATAGAGATGTGATTGGCAGGTTGGCCTACCGGTTGAGATTTTCGCCATCAGTGGTGACTAACATCAATGACGAATAATCAAAACACGGGTCTTGAATCACTCACAATCAATTATGAGAGATATTGTTTTGAGTGGGAGCGCACTGTAGAATTATCTTGTTTAATTCTCAGTGCAATTAATTTTGAACACTGTCTAAGTGTGGTTTGCATAATAGTTGTAGAATAATGGCTCGCATTTCCACCTTCCCTATTAAAATTGAATAGCTGTTAAATATCTGGTTAAAACTTTACGGTTGGTAACGTAATGTGAGGATTGTCCTCAAGAGTGCCGAGAAGGACTTTGTCCTATCGCATACTTTCGGTATTCTCTCGCTTATGCTATGGATCATGTGACTCTCGTCCGTTGATCCAAAAGCTAGAATTCCATTTCAGTCAAGCGCAATATGTTTGTTTCCATGAGACCCAAACTTCGAAAGTTTGGATAGTTATGTGATATTCATGGAATCTGAAAATTATTTTCAGAGACAGACAAAGGCTAAAAGATATGAGATATCCAAAGCAATGTTTGTTTGCAAACTATTAGTAAAGGAGTTTACTATGCATTAGACTAATAAGAGAGGGATCCAGAAGAACGCCTGTCATATGATGAAAGGTGAATAAAACAACAACTTAAAGAGAAAGGAAGTGTCCGAAGGGTGTTAGTAAGACTTTCACGCCTAGGAAGTCCGGGGCTAACGCCACTCTTAAGTTCGGTGCTTTTTCTGAGAGTAGGAGAAATACTGAAAGTTAAACTGTTAGAAGTATAAAGGCAGAAAGAAAGGAGACTGGAATATCCAGCTCATGTATGAATGTCATACAAGTTTTTGATGTATAGAAGGCTGGTCAAAGATATAGTCCTTGGGAATTATGATTAAATTGTTAATCACTGATTCTTGGGTATTGTGAGTTAATCACAAAGATACCCGCTCGATTGCTTTCTGTTGCAACTCGATGTAAGAACTACTATGGCCTGAAAGACTAGGCAGAAATGAGTTTTAGGTATACACGGGGAACATAGTAAATGTTACTATACCTTCCATCGGTGTATTATCGTCTGTATTTATTTTTATAATTCGTTTGGAGTTTCACAAACTCTAGCCCATTGCATAAGGTATCTTGCAAGAAGGTTGTTTATAAGAGAACTTTTGATGTTCGATGTTATGAATAACATAAGGGCCATACTTTCATTATGAATGAGATGTATGTTATGAATATTGATAATAATACATTACCTCTGGGTTTACTTTCATAATTCATTTTAGAGTTCCATACACTCTAGCCCATTGCACAATGTTTGTTGCAAAAGAGTTGTTCATAAAAACAACAACTGTTGTTCAGTATTATGAATAACATGAAGGGCCAAGCTTCCATCCTAGATGGGATGTATGTTATGAATATTGATGGTAATATGATACATCCATAACACTGACGCTAAATGTCGCAAGACTAAAAGAATACCACACAAGTGTGGCACTGCATTTGGTCACATTGGAGAAACCCGCATGGATAAATTCCATTATGATGGATTTTGAAGTCATTTGATTTTGAATCATCTGACACTTGCAACTTTCCTCCGAAAAGAGAAGTGACTGAAATACCGTTCACAGGCCATAAGGAACGGACAACAAACTTATTGGTGATCATACATTTGATGTGTGTAGTCCGATAAAGGTTGTTGCAAGTAGTGGATTTATCTATCTTCAGAAATGACTCAAGTAGATATGTGGATATTTACTTGATGAGACGTAAGTCTGGATCTTTTGAAATCATTCGAAAGGTTTTCAAAAATGAAGTAGAAGTTATTGTAACAAGAAAATTATGTTTCTACAATTCGATTGCAGAAAGGAATATTTGAGTTACAAGTTTAGCGAATGTCTGATGAGTTGTGAAAGTAGTTTCATAACTTGCACCTCCCGGAACACCACTGCAAGTGGAAAGTCCGTGAAAATGTAATCGAACCATTTATGACATGGTAAGATCAAAGATGACATAAATAAATTTGCCATTATCCCTTTTAAAGAGTGATGCTTTAGAGACTGCGGCTTTTACACTGAAAAGAGCTCCATCGGGTCTGTTGAAATGACACCATGGTATGGTACGCCCAACCATGTTATATCTTTTCTTAACATTTGGAATATGGGGCTTGTGTAAAAGGTTACAAACCTATTCCAAATCAGACAAGTGCTACTTTGTAGGTTATCCCAAGCAATTGGGTATTCCTCCCTCACTATACCGAGGCAAATAGGTTTGCCACAAAGAACATTATGCTTTTTGAAGAAAATGGTTCTTTCAAAAAGGTGAGTGGGAGAATAATGCAACTCGACGAGATAACCAGTATCTCCGTCATCAGGTCAAAGGAAAGAGACCTTGGAAGTAATTCCAGAGTTTCCTACTATGACTGATACGGAAGTCTCTACAATAAAATGTATGGACTTCGGTCGAACTTGCAGCTGAACCACGTAGGCAAGGCTCGTGCAAACCTCTCAGGTGCGCAAACGAGATATTGTTGTTAGACAACAGTATACCTACAATACACAAGGAAGCGTTGATGGGCCCTGACTCCGGAATTGGCTAAATGCCAATACAATCCGAGATAGTCTCCATATAAATCTTTCAAGATTAAAACCTTGATACACCTTTCGAAAGACTTAGAGTCTAACGAATTTTATGGAACTAAAAACTGATACGGGTAAAAATGTTTTATCCATAAAGCTCGACTTGTTGAAATAACAAGTTCAAGGAGTTGACTGCGATGAGGTTGCTTCACCGTAGCGATGCTTAAAGTCGGTTCGGGTTGAACTAGTAATTGATACATATTTCAATCATGAGATATGAAACATGGATGACAAAAAGATTTCCATCTGATGGAAATGAAACCAAGGACTTGCATGTGCTACATTCCAAGGTATTTTGTCAGTCCAAAGGATGCTAGTAACTATGCAAACTTCAGAGTTCCAGCAATGGACAGAAGAGAGCAAAATGGAGTTGGAATCTTCGTGTTTTGATGGATTGGTCAAAAGGGTTTTGACTTCATCAATGGGTCACGAAGATGCTTGTAATTCAAGAAAGTAAGTGGGAGCATAATAAAATTTCTAAAAAACGTTGTGTGCTTGACACATTGTTAATTGGAAATAAATTTCTTGACACGAATTAGGACTTCATTTGAAAATAGTTTTTCGGTGAAGTTCTTGGGCTAAATGGCCTCAATATTAGGCATAATGATCTATGGAGATAGATTTTCCTAATAAGGCTAAGCAATGAATACATATTGACAAGATGCTAAAACTTTTTAGCATTTAAAACGCCAAGGAGTGATTCTTGCCGAAGTCACATGGAAAGAGTTTTTGCAAGACTCGGTGTCCCAAAAACACTGATGAGCAAAATACATGATGGAGATTCCACACACCTTCATGTTTGGATTAATCATGTATTCCATGGTATGTAAAAACAACCAGATATGTCCAATACTCCAAAGTTGTTGCGAGTATAGATACCAAAGTGATCAAAAGTAGTGATCATGGGACAACAGTGAAAAAGGGTCATTGAGTACTATAGTAGCACTGATGACATGTTTTCTCGCAAGCGGAGATCATGAAGAGTTCGTTGTAAAAGGTTACATCGATACAGTCTTTATCCATGCTCCAAGCAATTTTCGATTAAAGTTAAGGGTTTTGTGCAATACACAATATGGTGGCACGGTAGTTGGAAATTGTTCCAAACAAGATACTGAGGCGAATTCTATAACAAAGGCTAAGTATGTTGACGCTTTAGAAGCGACAAAGAAGTTGTTGAATCATATAGTTCATTCATGAACTTAGTATGGTTCCAAGAAGGCTTGGTCAATGGGACACTATTGCAGATAGTTGCTCCATAGCTCAGTCTGAGGAATCAGGTTTCGACCAATGATTCAAACATATACAAAGCAAGGTGTACAAAAAATATGAATTTTGTGAAAGCGTGAAAACGCGAGGATATGCAAAGATACACACGGATCTGAAGTCGTCAGATCCGTTGGACATCAGGCTATACCACATGCGAAGCATATTTTACACCAATGTGCCATAGGTGTAAAGTGCATTAACATTAACTAGATTCTTGACTCTAGTGCAAGTGGGAGTCTGTAGGAGATATGCCCTAGAGGCAATAATAAATGTTATTATTTATCTCCTTGCTCATAATTATGTTTATGTTCCATGCTATAACTGCTGTGGTTCCCGAGCCCGTATATCCATAAAGGCTCTGGGGAAAACCCATGTGCACGTGTGGAATAATAAACGGTAAAAAGTATTCCTAGTCATGCCTCTAAGACTAGCTCAAGTGTTGCATGATGATTATGTTTTCCCAATCATGGGCATGTCTATGCCAGCAGCTTTGAGGGCACAATGTTAGAAGAACATTTGTGTTGAATCGACCCGATTGATGTTATGCTATGAGATTCATTCGTCACAAGTTAATGGTTGATAACACAGAGATGGTTAACGTTTGCATGATTCCTCAGACCATGAGAGTATCGAGTTTCTTCATGCTTGATTCATGAACTTTGGGGTTTGTTAAACGTCATCCGTAACTGGATGGCTATTACGGCGGCTTACGGGTTCATGGGAAAGTATGTTAAGTAACTTGATAGCTCAAGATTGGGATTTGCTCCTCCGACGATGGAGAGATATCTCTGGGCCCTCTCGGTGTTAAGGTATCCATCATCGTCTGTCCAGACACTTTGTGATTTGATCACGGGGATGCCGGAACACGGTAACGAGAAAAGAGAACAATACCGGTAACGAGGTAACTAGCATAGTGGACAAGTTGTTGATCCACGGGAATACCAACATGTCTCGCCTCGGGTATTTGTAACATATCGCGAAGCAACAGGAATAGCACACGGCAACTGGAGGTTCACTCGAATATTCATTCGTGTGGGTATAGGGGTCAATATGGGTGTCCACGGCTCCGATGTTGATCATTGATCGGAAGGGGTTCCGTGTCATGTCTATACTTCACCGAACCTATAGGGTCACACGCTTAAGGGTCATCTATCTGCTGAATACTAGACAGGGAGTCTGAGAGAAAATCACCGAAAAAGTTTCGGACACCGAAAAGTTTCGGACAGCGGAAAAGTTCCGCAGAGAGAGGTCACCGGATGAGTTCCGGTGAAACTGAAAAGTTGTTTCAGGGGATACCATTGAGTCAAAATGGTTTCGGCACATACCTGATAATTCTTAGAGGATGCCAGAATCATTCTGGAAACTTCTGGGAATTTTCTGGAAGAAAAACCGGAAATGTTCCGGGGCTGCCGGAACCGCTTCAGATGCTTTTCGCAGATGAAATCACTAAACTGGAATTGTTCCAGAACGCATTGAAAATTATTTTAGTGGGTACTGGAAATGTTCTAAGCCCACATAAATATTTTCAGTTCGAACGGACGCTGAAAAATGTCGTCGTGAATAGTGAAAGTGCTTTTTGGGAATTTGATGGAAAGCACCTTTTGGGAATTTCCCAAAAGGCTTCTAGAATGCCTTAGGCACTAAGGAAGCCCCCTTGGGGGGGTCCCCCATGAGGATGGCCGGCCATGGTGGTGCTCCTCCATGGAGCTCCACATGGCACACCATTTTGCCTTTTATTCTTTTATGTATGACATAAAGTAGGGGCACTTTGGTACTTTTGTATGCCAATTTTGCCCCTTGGCTTTCCTATAAATAGAGGTGGATGGGCTGCCCCAAACTACTATCCCTTCTCACATACAAGTGCCATTGCTATGATCTGGCTTCTCTCTCCCTCCCACGAAAAGAGTTTCGTAGAGCCGAAAGGCTGTCTGGGTTCCGGTGGGAACTAGTTCTGGACGGCGAAGCCCTGCCGGATAGATGACACCGTATGTGTGCAACTCTGTAGAGAGGTCGTAGTTTCGATCTTAGTGCCCGAGGGGCTGTTCGAGAGTGCCTCCCGAAGGGCTGTCCAAGTGACGGTCCGAGTTCTGTGAGTCCTCCCGAAGGGCTGTCCGAGTGACCGTTCGAGTTTCGAAGGTCCTCCCGAAGGGCTGTCCACGACATCGTCTGGGGGACTGTTCGATAGCCTCCCGGAGGGCTGTCCGAAGGGAAGACGAGGGTATACATCCTCGCGGTTGGGAGGTTGTAAATCCTAGCTGCGGGGATCTGCACCGCCGATCGTCATCGACTCTACTTCCGCTGCGCTTCGAGTCGGTAACGAAAATGGTCAAACCTTGTATGCAGTCTCCATAGTGGTCCTGGGCTGGTGCGTAGGTCAGAAAATTTTTGTTTTCTGCTGCGTTACCCTACAGTACTACCCATGGGTATAAAAGTGTGCCCATACCCTGCCCATGCGGGTACGGTACCCGCGGGTACCCGTACCCGTGGGTAAAATTGCCATTCTTAGCTGTGACTACGGGAGGGAATGGAGGAGAGACGAGGAAGGCACCAGAAGGGGACGCGGTCACCGCCCTAGGTGCCGACCCATCAGCCATCAGAGACGCAGTTGATGATGGTGCAGCGGAGAAGACGACAGAAACGCAAGACTTTAAATTCAATCATAATCATCCGCTTCACTCCCGCTACGACTGAGGGGAAATGTTAAAATATAGTTTGGATTTAAAGATAGAGATAAAGAGTAGGGATCGAATATGTTTAAACCATGTATTACTTGTCTTGTACTCCAAGTCTCTACCCCCTCATGTATTCTATATATACCCCATATGAGGGTTAGATCAATACAACAGAACAACACAAATATTAGTCATCCTACAATTTTCTACAAGGCAAACCAAGGGAAAACCCCGGCGCTGAATACCAGTATAAACAGCCAATTTTTTTTAGAAAAGGAGGATGTACCCCCGGCCTCTGCATCTGGACGATGCATGCAGCCATATTATTAATTATTCACAAAGACCATACAAGGTGATACATCAATAAGCCTGAAGCCACCATCTTGGCAACGCTGTTGCTACTCCTATCCCCTTGATGAAGGCGTGCTGAATGTCCGGGCCTAATACCAAACAGACATCGCACCAAAGCCTAACATCTAAAACCGGATGTCCCATCCAAGCCACTACCTGGATTGGGTCCCACACTGGTCTGGCACACTCCCAGTGAGCACCGCATGCTGCAAGGGCCGTCACCACCATCTTCCCTCGGTCCATCCTAAGAGCAGAACTGATTCACCGACATTGCCGGGCCTTTCTGCCATCAACGCCACCATGACGCCAGACAGCTTCCTCCTCCTGCGCGAGTCCATCTCCAATACGCGCCCATCGCCGAACCTCCGCGGCGCCATGCCGCCGGGATCCGCCGTCGGCCTTGCGGTAGATGTAACACCGCTCCTCCTCTTGTCCCCTCCAGCCAGCACGTGCTCCAAAACGATGCCCCCAGGAGGGACAATGGCATCGAAGGTGCCATCATCGTCCGATCCGGTAGACGCAGATCTAGGGTTTCCCTCGGAGCATCACGAGTAGGGTGCCATGACCTACAACAATGATGCCTCAAGAAGGAAACGACGTCATATACGCCGCCATCATCCGCCATGACCGTAGTCGGCGCGATTTTCACCGGAAATCACGGCCCCCCGATCTCGCAGCTGACTGAAACCGAACGGAGCTTCGCCGTGAAGACCAAAGCCGCCATCGGCACGCAGGCAGGGAGCCTCCAGCTGCCCCTCACCGGTCCTCCACGCGCCACCGGTTGCCACGCCGGGGCGGATCTGGATGGGACGCCAGATCCGAGGCTTCCGTCGCCCATCTCCGAGCATAGACTCCACCGAGGGGAAGAGCACCATGCCGGCCATGGATCTGGCCACCGCCGCATAGGCAAGGGACGCCGCCCTACCTGCTGCTCGCGGATCCAACACCGGAGTCACCCCTGTCGCCTCCGGGTGATCCCACAGCCCCCGCCGTGTCCAGCCCTCCACGCGCAGGACGAGGCACCGCAGCACCGCCGCCGGACCTGCCCGCGCGCCGCCGCGCCCTGGATGAACGCGACGCCGCCGCCCGAGGACGCCCGCCTGCGCCGAGCCTCGCGCGAGCAGGAGATGGGGCCCCGCCGCCGCCAGCACCTACCGGGCTTTGCCCGGCGGCGCGGACCGGCGGCGGTGAGGGAAGAAGAGGGGCGGGGGGACCTGAGGCGCCGACGGCTAGGGTTGCCCCCTCGGTCGCTCGCGGGGGGAGCGACGTGTGAGGGTTACGCGAGTCAATTGTGGCTCATGTATAAAAAGAAATATATATCAAGGGGGCTTGAATATCCCGTTGAGTTGGCTGATCCCGGGCGCCTGCCAACATCTAGCTTCATCGAGAATACGGCCAAAAGTTTGCTACGGAGAGCTGCTAGTATTGTTGAAAACTTGAGCACTTCTTTCCTCTGAGATCATCCAGGATACAAGCAGTGTAGTGCCCTTCCACTCCTTGATCTGCTCGGCCATCCGATTCCTGAGTTGATGCCTCCAGCAACACCGGAGAGAATGAAGTTGGGCTTGGGGGGCAGTAGGCACACCCAGTGCCGAAGTCACCATAGTCCACACAGTCTTGGTGAACGGGCATTCATCAAGGATGTGCAGGCAGGTTTCAGGTTGCATCCCACCACTAGTAGAAAAACGACCTAATGTTCACCTCATTAGTCCCGGTTCAATTACAGACCGGCACTAATGTGACCATTAGTGCCGGTTCCAACGGCTAGGTGGGTGGCACTCATTAGTCCCGGTTCGTGTTGAACCTCTAGTACCGGTTCGTGCCATGAACCGAGACTAAAGAGGTGGTGGCAGGCTGGTGTCAGGCTGGGGCCCCACCAACCCCTTTAGTCCCGGTTTGTATAACCAACCGGGACTAAAGATGCCTCTATATAAATCCTTCGTCGAGCCCGAGCCCATTTCTCTCTGTTTTCCCCTTTCATTCCTTCCTCTCATCTATTCTTCCCCATTGCTCGAGCTCATCCTTCATTTTTACCAAAATTTGTCAAGGTTTGAAGGCCCCCCATCCATCCAAGTGATCACAAAGGTTAGCAACTTTGTCCTTTCATCTCTCATTGCTAGATTAGCTCTTGCAATGCTCTATAAGTATAGTGATTTGTGGGTTTTAGTTTGGGAGTAATTATATGTGGTAGTTTATTTGATTTACATGCAATTTGAGCTCAAATTAACTCTTAGTTTGCATATGTAGGTGTGGTTTACTTAGTGCCTTCCCGTCCCCGTCCTAACGACCACCGTCGATCGCCCGCACCGTCCCGTCGCCGGCACCACCTTGGTGAATAAAAAAATCATGTTTGTGTGATTTAGATATATAGTTAATTGTATAATTTTCTTACCCGTACGTTGTTTGTTATACATAGTGGCATGGTTTTGATATCCGTCCCCGTCGGCCCTCGTCCGGTTTATGATTCGGATGTGGTATATTCTGTTTTATAACTATTTGTTGCATTTCGTGTTTATGACATATTATGCTCATCAAGTTGACATAGATATTTTTATCTAGGAGGTATGTGAACCGGAAGTTCCAACCGACCCTCTTGTCGAGAGGTTAAATTTAGTTGAAAAAGAAAATGAGTATTTGAAAGAAAAATTGAAAAGAATTGAAGAAGAGAAGATGAAACTGGAGTTGTATGTTGCCGATGTCGTCGATGATCACAAGATCAAGATGGAGAAAATGCGCTTGAAGATTAGAAAGATTAGAAAATATGCATTGATAGTGAGGCTTGGTATCATTATGCTATTGGATCAATTGTTACCTTAGTTGCGATCTTGATCGCATTTGTTGTTGCATTTAAATGCTTTAGCTAGAGAGTTTGTATGTTATTTTATGAGAATAAGTGTCTATGAACTTTATGTATGAACTTGTATTAATTTGGTCTTTTCGGTGCTGTGTAATGAAGATGAGCCGGCAATGGATGTATGATGACCGATGCTCTCCTCAGTTCGTTAATGGCGTTCGTACTTTTATGCTTGCGGCTAAGGCAAACAAGCGGGCGGATGGTTTTATGTCTTGTCCATGTGCTGGCTGTAAGAATGATCAGAATTACTCTAAGTCAAGAACCATTCACGTCCACCTGTTTGAGTCCGGTTTCATGCCCCACTATAATGTTTGGACCAAGCACGGAGAAAGAGGGGTTATGATGGAAGACAATGAAGAAGAAGAGGACGATGACAACTATCCTGGCCATGGGTTCCCTGAATACGATGCTACAACACTGGGGGAAGAAGCTGAGCCGGCAATGCGGGAAGAAGCTGAAGAAGAGGCATCAGATGAGCCCGCTGATGATCTTGGTCGGGCCATTGCCGATGCAAAGAGAAACTGCGCAAGTGAAAAGGAGAGGCTGAAGTTGCAGCGCATGTTAGGGGATCACAAGAAATCGTTGTACCCAAATTGCGAAGCTGACAAGAAAAAGTTAGGCACCACACTGGAATTGCTGCAATGGAAGGCAGAGAATGGTGTATCTGACAAGGGATATGAAAAGTTGCTGATAATGTTAAAGAAGATGCTTCCAAAGGACAACGAATTGTCCGACAGTACGTACGAAGCAAAGAAGGCTGTCTGCCCTCTAGGATTAGAGGTGCAGAAGATACATGCATGCCCCGATGACTGCATCCTCTACCGCGGTGAGTACATGGATTTGAATGCATGCCCGGTATGTGGTGCATTGTGCTATAAGATCAGCCGCGATGACCCTGGTGATGTCGAGGGCGAGCGCCCTAGGAAGAAGATTCCTACCAAGGTGATGTGGTATGCTCCTATAATACCACGGTTGAAACGTTTGTTCCAAAACAAAGAGCATGCCAAGTTGATGCAATGGCACAAAGAAGACCGTAAGAAAGACGGGAAGTTGAGAGTACCTGCTGACGGGTCGTAGTGGAGAAAAATCGAGAGGAAGTGGAGGGACTTTGCAGATGACGCAAGGAACGTATGGTTTGGTCTAAGCGTAGGTGGCATTAATTCTTTTGGGGAGCAGAGCAGCAATCATAGCACCTGGCCTGTGACTCTATGTATGTATAACCTTCCTCCTTGGTTCTGCATGAAGCGGAAGTACATTATGATGCCAGTGCTCATCCAAGGCCCTAAGCAACCCGGCAACGACATTGATGTGTACCTAAAGCCATTAGTTGAAGAACTCTTACAGCTGTGGAATGAAAAAGGTGTACGTGCGTGGGAGGAGGACAATCAGGAAGAATTTGACCTACATGCGTTGCTGTTTGTGACCATCAATGATTGGCCTGCTCTCAGTAACCTTTCAGGACAGACAAACAAGGGATACCGCGCATGCACGCACTGTTTGGATGATACCAACAGTATATATTTGGATAATTGTAAGAAGAATGTGTACCTAGGACATCGTCGATTTCTTCCGAGCAGGCATCCTGTAAGAAAGAAAGGCAAGCATTTCAAAGGTGAGGCAGATCACCGGACGAAGCCTAGCCACCGTACTGGTGATGATGTACATGATATGGTCAAGGATTTAAAGGTAATCTTGTAAAAGGGTCCTGGCGGACAATCTGTTCTGAATGACGCTGACAGACGCGCACCCATGTGGAAGAAGAAATCTATATTTGGGACCTACCCTATTGGAAAGACCTAGAGGTCCGCTCTGCAATCGACGTGATGCACGTGACGAAGAATCTTTGCGTGACCCTGCTTGGCTTCTTAGGCGTGTATGGGAAGACAAAAGATACACCCGAGGCATGGGAGGACCAGCAACGTATGCACGGAAAAGACGGCATACATCAGGGTCATGCCAGCTACGCTCTTACCAAAGAAGAGAAGGAAATTTTCTTTAAATGCCTACTCAGTATGAAGGTCCCGTCTGGCTTCTCGTCGAATATAAAGGGAATAATAAATATGACAGAGAAGAAGTTCCAGAACCTAAAGTCTCATGACTGCCACGTGATTATGACGCAAATGCTTCCGGTTGCATTGAGGGGGCTTCTACCAGAAAACGTTCGATTAGCCATTGTGAAGCTATGTGCATTCCTCAATGCAATCTCTTAGAAGGTAATCGATCCAGAAATCATACCAAGGTTAGAGAATGATTTGGTGCAATGTCTTGTCAGTTTCGAGTTGGTGTTCCCACCATCCTTCTTCAATATCATGACGCATGTCCTAGTTCACCTATGCGAAGAGATTGCCGTTCTGGGTCATATATTTCTACACAATATGTTCCCCTTTGAGAGGTTCATGGGAATCTTAAAGAAATATGTTCATAACCGTGCTAGGCCAGAAGGAAGCATCTCCAAGGGCCATGAAAATGAGGAGGTCATTGAGTTTTGTGTTGACTTTATTCCTGACCTTAAGCTGATTGGAGTTCCTGAATCGCGGCATAAGGGCAGACTGGGTGGAAATGGCACGCTAGGACTGAAAGCAATAATATGTATGGACGGGCATTCTCTCACTCAAGCACACTGCACAGTTCTACAAAATTCCGCCTTGGTGGCTCCATATATTGAGGAACACAAGAATATTCTACGCTCCAAACACCCGGAGCAGTCTGACGACTGGATTACACGTGAACAAACGGGGACTTTTGCCGGTTGGTTGCAGACACATGCCATGCATGACGATGCTGTTGAAGATGACCTGTACTTGCTGTCCCAGTTACCATCTTTGAATATAATGACTTTCAAAGGATACGAGATAAATGGGAATACATTTTACACGATCGCCCAAGATAAAAAGAGTACCAACCAAAACAGTGGTGTCCGCTTTGATGCAGCAACCAAGAGGGGAAAGGACACTTATTATGGTTACATAGAGGAGATATGGGAACTTGACTATGGACGTGGTTTGAAGGTCCCTTTGTTTCGGTGCAAATGGGTCAATCTGACACGAGGCGGGGTAACGGAAGACCCGCAGTATGGAATGACATTAGTGGATCTCAACAATCTTGCGTACGCAGACGAACCATTCGTCCTAGCCAATGATGTGGCGCAGGTTTTCTATGTGAAGGACATGTCTACCAAGCCGAGAAAAAGAAAAGATAAGGAAGCGAATACATCATACGATGAGCCAAAGCGCCACATAGTTCTTTCAGGGAAAAGAAACATCGTGGGAGTGGATGACAAGACAGACATGTCAGAAGATTATGAAAAGTTTCATGAAATTGCTCCCTTCACAATGAATATTGAAACGAGCATCCAGTTAAATGATGAAGATTGTCCATGTTGGGAACGTAGCATGTAATTCAAAAATATTCCTACGATCACGCAAGATCTATCTAGGAGATGCATAGCAACGAGAGGGGAGAATATGTCCACGTACCCTCATAGACCGAAAGCGGAAGCGTTAGCTTAACACAGTTGATGTAGTCGACCATCTTCTCGATCCAACCGACCAAGCCCCGAACGTACGGCACCTCCGAGTTCTGCACACGTTTAGCTCGATGACGTCCCTCAAACTCTTGATCCAGTAGAGCGTCGAGGAAGTAGATGAGTTCCGTCAGCACGATGGCGTGGCGACGGTGATGATGAAGTTACCGGCGCAGGGCTTCGCCTAAGCACTACGACGATATGACCGAGGTGGTAAACTGTGGAGGGGGGCACCGCGCACAGCTAAGAGAATATCTGATGTGCCTTTGGGTTGCCCCCTGCCCACGTATATAAAGGAGGGGAGGAGGTGGTAGCCGGCCAGGGAGGGGGCGCGCCAAGGGGGGAGTCCTACTAGGACTCCCAGTCCTAGTAGGAGTCCCCCTTCCTTCTCAAAGGGGGAAATGGGGAAGGAGTAGGAGAGGGAGAGGGAAAGAGGAAGGGGGCCGCGCCCCCACCCCTTGTCCAATTCGGATCCCTTGGGGGGGGGGGCGCCACCCTGTGGGCTGCCCTCTCTCTTTTCCCTCATGGCCCATGAAGGCCCATAACTTCCCCGGGGGGTTCCGGTAACCCCTTCGGTCTCCCGAAAATCGTCCCGAAACTATTCCGGTGTCCGAATACCTTCGTCCAATATATCAATCTTTACCTGTCGACCATTTCGAGACTCCTCGTCATGTCCGTGATCTCATCCGGGACTCTGAACAATCTTCGGTCATCCAATCACATAACTCATATATTACAAATCGTCATCGAACGTTAAGCGTGCGGACCCTACGGGTTCGAGACTATGTAGACATGACTGAGACACCTCTCCGGTCAATAAACAATAACGGAACCTGGATGCTCATATTGGCTCCCACATATTCTACGAAGATCTTTATCGGTCGAATCGTTATGACAACATACGTTATTCCCTTTGTCATCGCTATGTTACTTACCCGAGATTCGATCGTCGGTATCTCCATACCTAGTTCAATCTCATTACCGGCAAGTCTCTTTACTCGATCTGTAATGCATCATCCCGTGAGCAACTCATTGATCACATTGCTTGCAAGGCTTATCTTGATGTGCATTACCGAGAGGGCCCAGAGATACCTCTCCGATACTCGGAGTGACAAATCCTAATCTCGATCTATGCCAACCCAACAAACACTTTCGGAGACACCTGTAGAGCATCTTTATAATCACCCAGTTACGTTGTGACGTTTTATAGCACACAAGGTGTTCCTCCGGTATTCGGGAGTTGCATAATCTCATAGTCAGAGGAATATGTATAAGTCATGAAGAAAGCATTAACAATAAAACTTAACGATCATTATGCTAAGCTAACGGATGGGTCTTGTCCATCACATCATTCTCCTAATGATGTGATCCCATTCATCAAATGACAACTCATGTCTATGGTCAGGAAACTTAACCATCTTTGATTAACGAGCTAGTCTAGTAGAGGCTTACTAGGGACACTGTGTTTTGTCTATGTATCCACACATGTATCAAGTTTTCGGTTAATACAATTCTATCATGAATAATAAACATTTATCATGATATAAGGAAATATAAATAAAAACTTTATTATTGCCTCTAGGGCATATTTCCTTCAGTCTCCCACTTGCACTAGAGTCAATAATCTAGATTACATTGTAATGATTCTAACACACATGGAGTCTTGGTGCTGATCATGTTTTGCTCGTGGAAGAGGCTTAGTCAACAGGTATGCTATATTCAGATCCGTATGTATTTTGCAAATCTCTATGTCTCCCTCCTTGAATTGATCACGGATGGAGTTGAAGCGTCTCTTGATGTGTTTGGTTCTCTTGTGAAACCTGGATTCCTTTGCCAAGGCAATTGCTACAGTGTTGTCACAAAAGATTTTCATTGGACCCGATGCACTAGGTATTACACCTAGATCGGATATGAACTCCTTCATCCAGACTCCTTCATTTGCTGCTTCTGAAGCAGCTATGTACTCCGCTTCACACGTAGATCCCGCCACGACGCTTTGCTTGGAACTGCACCAACAGACAGCTCCACCATTCAATATAAACACGTATCCGGTTTGCGACTTAGAGTCATCCGGATCAGTGTCAAAGCTAGCATCGACGTAACCGTTTACGACGAGCTCTTTGTCACCTCCATAAACGAGAAACATATCCTTAGTTCTTTTCAAGTACTTCAGGATGTTCTTGACCGCTGTCCAGTGATCCACTCATGGATTACTTTGGTACCTCCCCGCTAGACTTATAGCAAGGCACACATCAGGTCTGGTACACAGCATAGCATACATGATAGAACCTATGGCTGAGGCATAGGGAATGACTTTCATTTTCTCTCTATCTTCTGCAGTGGTCGGGCATTGAGTCTGACTCAACTTCACACCTTGTAACACAGGCAAGAACACTTTCTTTGACTGATCCATTTTGAACTTCTTCAAAACTTTATCAAGGTATGTGCTTTGTGAAAGTCCAATTAAGCGTCTTGATCTATCTCTATAGATCTTGATGCCCAATATATAAGCAGCTTCACCGAAGTCTTTCATTGAAAAACTTTTATTCAAGTATCCTTTTATGCTATCCAGAAATTCTATATCATTTCCAATCAACAATATGTCATCCACATATAATATTAGAAGTGCTACAGAGCTCCCACTCACTTTCTTGTAAATACAGGCTTCTCCAAAAGTCTGTATAAAACCATATGCTTTGATCACACTATCAAAGCTTATATTCCAGCTCCGAGATGCTTGCACCAGTCCATAAATGGATCGCTGGAGCTTGCACACCTTTTTAGGACCTTTAGGATCGACACAACCTTCTGGTTGCATCATATACAACTCTTCTTTCAAATATCCATTAAGGAATGCAATTTTGACATCCATTTGCCAGATTTCATAATCATAAAATGCGGCAATTGCTAACATGATTTGGACAGACTTAAGCATCGCTACGGGTGAGAAGGTCTCATCGTAGTCAACTCCTTGAACTTGTCGAAAACCTTTCGCAACAAGTCGAGCTTTGTAGACAGTAACATTACCGTCAGCGTCAGTCCTCTTCTTGAAGATCCACTTATTTTCTATGGGTCGTCGATCATCGGGCAAATCCACCAAAGTCCACACTTTGTTTTCATACATGGATCCTATCTCGAATTTCATGGCCTCAAGCCATTTTTCGGAATCTAGGCTCATCATCGCTTCTTCATAGTTCATAGGTTCGCCATGGTTTAGTAACATGACTTCCAGAATAGGATTACCGTACCACTCTGGAGCGGATCGTACTCTGATTGATCTATGTGGTTCAGTAGTAACTTGATCTGAAGTTTCATGATCATCATCATTAGTTTCTTCTCTAGTTGGTGTAGGCATCACGGGAACAGATTTCTCTGATGAACTACTTTCCAAATTGAGAGGAGGTACAATTACCTCATCAAGTTCTACTTTCCTCCCACTCACTTCTTTTGAGAGAAACTCCTTCTCTAGAAAGGATCCATTTTTAGCAACAAAAATCTTGCCTTCGGATCTGTGATAGAAGGTGTACCCAACAGTTTCTTTTGGGTATCCTATGAAGACGCACTTCTCCGATTTGGGTTCGAGCTTATCAGGCTGAAGCTTTTTCACATAAGCATCGCAACCCCAAACTTTAAGAAACGACAGCTTAGGTTTCTTGCCAAACCACAGTTCATATGGTGTCATCTCAACGGATTTAGATGGTGCCCTATTTAACATGAATGCAGCTGTCTCTAATGCATAACCCCAAAACGATAGTGGTAAATCGGTAAGAGACATCATAGATCGCACCATATCTAATAAAGTACGGTTACGATGTTCGGACACACCATTACACTGTGGTGTTCCAGGTGGAGTGAGTTGTGAAACTATTCCACATTGCTTTAAATGAAGGCCAAACTCGTAACTCAAATATTCGCTCCGCGATCGGATCGTAGAAACTTTATTTTCTTGTTATGATGATTCTCCACTTCACTCTGAAATTCTTTGAACTTTTCAAATGTTTCAGACTTGTGTTTCATCAAGTAGATATACCCATATCTGCTTAAATCATCTGTGAAGGTCAGAAAATAACGATACCCGTCGCGAGCCTCAATACTCATCGGACCGCATACATCGGTATGTATTATTTCCAATAAGTCAGTAGCTCGCTCCATTGTTCCGGAGAACGGAGTCTTAGTCATCTTGCCCATGAGGCATGGTTCGCAAGCATCAAATGATTCATAATCAAGTGATTCCAAAAATCCATCAGGATGGAGTTTCTTCATGCGCTTTACACCAATATGACCTAAACGACAGTGCCACAAATATGTTGCACTATCATTATTAACTTTGCATCTTTTGGCATCAATATTATGAATATGTGTATCATCACAATCGAGATTCAATAAAAATAGACCACTCTTCAAGGATGCATGACCATAAAAGATATTACTCATATAAATAGAACAACCATTATTCTGTGATTTAAATGAATAACCGTCTCGCACTAAACAAGATCCAGATATAATGTTCGTGCTCAACGCTGGCACCAAATAACAATTATTCAGGTCTAAAACTAATCCCGAAGGTAGATGTAGAGGTAGCGTGCCGACGGCGATCACATCAACCTTGGAACCATTTCCGACGCGCATCGTCACCTCGTCCTTAGCCAATCTTCGTTTAATCCGTAGCCCCTGTTTCGAGTTGCAAATATGAGCAACAGAACCAGTATCAAATGCCCGGGCGCTACTACGAGCATTAGTAAGGTACACATCAATAACATGTATATCAAATATACCTTTGTTCACTTTGCCATCCTTCTTATCCGCCAAATACTTAGGGCAGTTCCGTTTCCAGTGTCCAGTCCCTTTGCAGTAGAAGCACTCAGTTTTAGGCTTTGGTCCAGACTTGGGTTTCTTCCCGGGAGTAGCAACTGGCTTGCCATCCTTCTTGAATTTCCCCTTCTTTCCTTTTCCCTTTTTCTTGAAACTAGTGGTCATGTTAACCATCAACACTTGATGCTCTTTCTTGATTTCTACCTCCGCAGCTTTGAGCATTGCAAAGAGCTTGGTGATGGTCTTGTTCATCCCTTGCATATTATAGTTCATCACGAAGCCTTTATAGCTTGGTGGCAGTGATTGGAGAACTCTGTCAATGACACAATCAACTAGAAGATTAACTCCCAGCTGAGTCAAGTGATTGTAATACCCAGACATTTTGAGTATGTTTTCACTGACAGAACTGTTTTCCTCCATCTTGCAGCTATAGAACTTGTTGGAGATTTCATATCTCTCAACTCGGGCATTTGCTTGAAATATTAACTTCAACTCCTGGAACATCTCATATGGTCCATGACGTTCAAAATGTCTTTGAAGTCCCGATTCTGAGCCGTAAAGCATGGCACACTGAACTATCGAGTAGTCATCATATTTAGCTTGCCAGACGTTCATAACATCAGCTTCTGCGTCTGTAGGGGGCTTTTCACCTAGCGGTGCATCAAGGACATAATTCTTCTGTGCAGCAATGAGGATAATCCTCAAGTTACGGACCCAGTCCGTGTAGTTGCTACCATCATCTTTCAACTTAGCTTTCTCTAGGAACGCATTAAAATTCAAGGGAACGGTAGCACGGGCCATTGATCTACAATATAGATATGCAAAACCTATCAGGACTAAGTTCATGATAAATTAAGTTCAATTAATCATATTACTTAAGAACTCCCACTTAGATAGACATCCCTCGAGTCATCTAAATGATCACGTGATCCAAATCAACTAAACCATGTCCGATCATCACGTGAGATGGAGTAGTTTTCAATGGTGAACATCTCTATGTTGATCATATCTACTATATGATTCACGTTCGACCTTTCGGTCTCCAGTGTTTCGAGGCCATGTTTGTACATGCTAGGCTCGTCAAGTTTAACCCGAGTATTCCGCGTGTGCAAAACTGTCTTGCACCCGTTGTATTTGAACGTAGAGCTTATCACACCCGATCATCACGTGGTCTCTCGGCACGACGAACTGTCGCAACGGTGCATACTTAGGGAGAACACTTATACCTTAAAATTTTAGTGAGGGATCATCTTATAATGCTACCGCCGTTCTAAGCAAAATAAGATGCATAAAGGATAAACATCACATGCAATCATAATATGTGACATGATATGGCCATCATCATCTTGTGCCTTTGATCTCCATCTCCAAAGCACCGTCATGATCTCCATCGTCACCGGCTTGACACCTTGATCTCCATCGTAGCGTCGTTGTCGTCTCGCCAACTATTGCTTCTACTACTATCGCTACCGCATAGTGATAAAGTAAAACAATTACATGGCGTTTGCATTGCATACAATAAAGCGACAACCATAAGGCTTCTGCCAGTTGCCGATAACTTTTATAAAACATGATCGTCTCATACAACAATTTATATCACATCATGTCTTGACCATATCACATCACAACATGCCCTGCAAAAACAAGTTAGACGTCCTCTACTTTGTTGTTGCAAGTTTTACATGGCTGCTACGGGCTTCTAGCAAGAACCGTTCTTACCTACGCATCAAAACCACAACGGTGTTTCGTCAAGTTTGCTGTTTTAACCTTCAACAAGGACCGGCCGCAGTCAAATTCGATTCAACTAAAGTTGGAGAAACAGACACCCGCCAGCCACCTGTGTGCAAAGCACGTCAGTAGAACCGGTCTCATGAACATGGTCATGTAATGTTGGTCCGGGCCGCTTCATCCAACAATACCACCAAATCAAAATAAGACGTTGGTGGTAAGCAGTATGACTATCACCGCCCATAACTCTTTTGTGTTCTACTCGTGCATATCATCTACGCATAGACCTGGCTCATGATGCCACTGTTGGGAACGTAGCATGTAATTCAAAAAAATTCCTACGATCACGCAAGATCTATCTAGGAGATGCATAGCAACGAGAGGGGAGAGTATGTCCACGTACCCTCATAGACCGAAAGCGGAAGCGTTAGCTTAACGCGGTTGATGTAGTCGAACGTCTTCTCGATCCAACCGATCAAGCCCCGAACGTACGGAACCTCCGAGTTTTGCACACGTTCAGCTCGATGACGTCCCTCGAACTCTTGATCCAGTAGAGCGTCGAGGAAATAGATGAGTTCCGTCAGCACGACGGCGTGGCGACGGTGATGATGAAGTTACCGGCGCAGGGCTTCGCCTAAGCACTACGACGATATGACCGAGGTGGTAAACTGTGGAGGGGGGCACCACACACGGCTAAGAGAATATCTGATGTGCCTTTGGGGTGCCCCCTGCCCACGTATATAAAGGAGGGGAGGAGGAGGTGGCCGGCCAAGGAGGGGGCGCGCCAAGGGGGGAGTCCTACTAGGACTCCCCCTTCCATCTCAAAGGGGAAAGGGGGAAGGAGTAGGAGAGGGAGAGGGAAAGAGGAAGGGGGCCGCGCCCGCCACCCCTTGTCCAATTCGGATCCCTTAGGAGGGGGGGGGGGGGGCGCCACCATGTGGGCTGCCCTCTCTCTTCTCCCTCATGGCCCATGAAGGCCCATAACTTCCCCGGGGGGTTCCGGTAACGCTCTCGGTCTCCCGAAAATCGTCCCGAAACTATTCCGGTGTCCGAATACCTTCGTCCAATATATCAATCTTTACCTGTCGACCATTTCGAGACTCCTCGTCATGTCCGTGATCTCATCCGGGACTCCGAACAATCTTCGGTCATCCAATCACATAACTCATATATTACAAATCGTCATCGAACGTTAAGCTTGCGGACCCTACGGGTTCGAGAACTATGTAGACATGACCGAGACACCTCTCCGGTCAATAACCAATAGCGGAACCTGGATGCTCATATTGGCTACCACATATTCTAGGAAGATCTTTATCGGTCGAACCGTTATGACAACATACGTTATTCCCTTTTGTCATCGGTATGTTACTTGCCCGAGATTCGATCGTCGGTATCTCCATACCTAGTTCAATCTTGTTACCGGCAAGTCTCTTTACTCGTTCCGTAATGCATCATCCCATGAGCAACGCATTGATCACATTGCTTGCAAGGCTTATCTTGATGTGCATTACCGAGAGGGCCCAGAGATACCTCTCCGATACTCGGAGTGACAAATCCTAATCTCGATCTATGCCAACCCAACAAACACCTTCGAAGACACCTGTAGAGCATCTTTATAATCACCCAGTTATGTTGTGACGTTTGATAGCACACAAGGTGTTCCTCCGGTATTCGGGAGTTGCATAATCTCATAGTTAGAGGAATATGTATAAGTCATGAAGAAAGCAATAGCAATAAAACTTAACGATCATTATACTAAGCTAACGGATGGGTCTTGTCCACCACATCATTCTCGTAATGATGTGATCCCGTTCATCAAATGACAACTCATGTCTATGGTCAGGAAACTTAACCATCTTTGATTAATGAGCTAGTCTAGTAGAGGCTTACTAGGGACACTGTGTTTTGTCTATGTATCCACACATGTATCAAGTTTCTGGTTAATACAATTCTAGCATGAATAATAAACATTTATCATGATATAAGGAAATACAAATAAAAACTTTATTATTGCCTCTAGGGCATATTTCCTTCAGTCCATGGTTACGGCGCAAAGGGACACACGCGAAGAAATAGTTTTACACCCAAATATCCCACTCTGGGATGTGACCGGCTTCACTGTCATCACTTTCTTCTCTAGTGAGTTTCCGAACTTATATATCTGGAAAGTCCCACTTTGGAGAAACCAGAGGGAATCTTTGTAATAGTTAGGGTGCTTATGTGTTTTGGCATTTGAAACATGAACTTATGTGCTTCGGACAAACGTCATCAATTTTCAACCCTTTCTGACTTCATTTGCTATTTCTTATGCATTTACTATTTTTTTTTGAGCTAAATGACCCTGAAATTGAAAAGCACTACAAATGAACTTTGAAAAGGTTGAAAGTTGGCATGGTATCATTATTTCACCCACATAGCATGTGCTAAAAAGTTGAGAGAGTTACGGCAAAAACTGGATGCACTTCGTGTACAAAATGGAGAATCTCTTTCGAAGTATCAGGGTTTCGGACGAAAACTCATCTCTTACAAAGGCATTTCATTTTTTTAAACTTATTTCAACTCCAAACGTTTTGTGCATTCAGTATGCACCATTCAAAGCCATGTCATCAATTTTCAACCCTATCTGACTTCATTTGCTATTTTTCATGCATTTACTGATTTTTTCCAGCTAAATGACCCTGAAATTGAAAAGCACTACAAATGAACTCTGAAAAGGTTGAAAGTTGGCATGGTATCATCATTTCACCCACATAGCATGTGCTAAAAAGTTGAGAGGGTAACGGCAAAAACTGGATGCACTTCGTGTACAAAATTGACAATCTCTTTCGAATTATCAGGGTTTCGGACGAAAACTCATCTGTTACAAAGGCTTTCATTTTTTTAAACTTATTTCAACTCCAGACTTTTTTGCATTCAGTATGCACCATTCAAAGCCATCATCATATTTTCAACCCTATCTGACTTCATTTGCTATTTTTCATGCATTTACTGATTTTTTTGATCTAAATGACCCTGAAATTGAAAAGCACTACAAATGAACTCTGAAAAGGTTGAAAGTTGGCATGATATCATCATTTCACCCACATAGCAAGTGCTAAAAAGTTGAGAGGGTTACGGCAAAAACTGGATGCACTTCGTGTACAAAATGGACAAACTTTTTCGAAGTATCAGGGTTTCGGACGAAAACTCATCTGTAACAAAGGCATTTCATTTTTTTAAACTTATTTCAACTCCAGACTTTTTGTTCATTTAGTATGCACCATTCAAATCCACGTCATCAATTTTCAACCCTATCTGACTTCATTTGCTATTTTTCATGCATTTACTGATTTTTTTGATCTAAATGACCCTGAAATTGAAAAGCACTACAAATGAACTTTGAAAAGGTTGAAAGTTGGCATGGTATCATTATTTCACCCACATAGCATGTGCTAAAAAGTTGAGAGAGTTACGGCAAAAACTGGATGCACTTCGTGTACAAAATGGAGAATCTCTTTCGAAGTATCAGGGTTTCGGACGAAAACTCATCTCTTACAAAGGCATTTCATTTTTTTAAACTTATTTCAACTCCAAACGTTTTGTGCATTCAGTATGCACCATTCAAAGCCATGTCATCAATTTTCAACCCTATCTGGCTTCATTTGCTATTTTTCATGCATTTACTGATTTTTTCCAGCTAAATGACCCTGAAATTGAAAAGCACTACAAATGAACTCTGAAAAGGTTGAAAGTTGGCATGGTATCATCATTTCACCCACATAGCATGTGCTAAAAAGTTGAGAGGGTAACGGCAAAAACTGGATGCACTTCGTGTACAAAATGGACAATCTCTTTCGAAGTATCACGGTTTCGGACGAAAACTCATCTGTTACAAAGGCATTTCATTTTTTTAAACTTATTTCAACTCCAGACTTTTTGTGCATTCAGTATGCACCATTCAAAGCCATGTTATCAATTGTCAACCCTATCTAACTTCATTTGCTATTTTTCATGCATTTACTGATTTTTTTGAGCTAAATGACCCTGAAATTGAAAAGCACTACAAATGAACTCTGAAAAGGTTGAAAGTTGGCATGGTATCATCATTTCACCCACATAGCATGTGCTAAATAGTTGGGAGGGTTATGGCAAAAACTGGATGCACTTTGTGTACAAAATGGACGATCTCTTTCGAAGTATCAGGCTTTCGGACGAAAACTCATCTGTTACAAAGGCATTTCATTTTTTTAAACTTATTTCAACTCCAGACTTTTTGTGCATTCAGTATGCACTATTCAAAGCCACGTCATCAATTTTCAACCCTATCTGACTTCATTTGCTATTTTTCATGCATTTACTGATTTTTTGAGCTAAATGACCCTGAAATTGAAAAGAACTACAAATGAACTCTGAAAAGGTTGAAAGTTGGCATGGTATCATCATTTCACCCACATATCATGTGCTAAAAAGTTGAGAGGGTAACGGCAAAAACTGGATGCACTTCGTGTACAAAAGGGACAATCTCTTTCGAAGTATCAGGGTTTCGGACGAAAACTCATCTGTTACAAAGGCATTTCATTTTTTTAAACTTATTTCAACTCCAGATTTTTTTGCATTCAGTATGCACCATTCAAAGCCATGTCATCAATTTTCAACCCTATCTGACTTCATTTGCTATTTTTCTTGCATTTACTGATTTTCTTGATCTAAATGACCCTGAAATTGAAAAGCACTACAAATGAACTCTGAAAAGGTTTAAAGTTTTCATGGTATCATCATTTCACCCACATAGCATGTGCTAAAAAGTTGAGAGGGCTATGGCAAAAACTGGATGCACTTCGTTTACAAAATGGACAATCTCTTTCGAAGTATCAGGGTTTCGGACGAAAACTCATCTGTTACAAAGGCATTTCATTTTTTTAAACTTATTTCAACTCCAGACTTTTTGTGCATTCAGTATGCACCATTCAAAGCCATGTTATCAATTGTCAACCCTATCTAACTTCATTTGCTATTTTTCATGCATTTACTGATTTTTTTGAGCTAAATGACCCTGAAATTGAAAAGCACTACAAATGAACTCTGAAAAGGTTGAAAGTTGGCATGGTATCATCATTTCACCCACATAGCATGTGCTAAATAGTTGGGAGGGTTATGGCAAAAACTGAA
The DNA here is from genome assembly GCA_011799875.1 of Thinopyrum elongatum. Taxonomy (NCBI): domain Eukaryota; kingdom Viridiplantae; phylum Streptophyta; class Magnoliopsida; order Poales; family Poaceae; genus Thinopyrum; species Thinopyrum elongatum. The sequence continues at coordinate 501,072,052 of CM022297.1, read as the reverse complement.
TCGCCTTCGTTTACAAAATGGACAATCTCTTTCGAAGTATCAGGGTTTCGGACGAAAACTCATCTGTTACAAAGGCATTTCATTTTTTAAACTTATTTCAACTCCAGACTTTTGTGCATTCAGTATGCACCATTCAAAGCCATGTTATCAATTGTCAACCCTATCTAACTTCATTTGCTATTTTTCATGCATTCTGATTTTTTTGAGCTAAATGACCCTGAAATTGAAAAGCACTACAAATGAACTCTGAAAAGGTTGAAAGTTGGCATGGTATCATCATTTCACCCACATAGCATGTGCTAAATAGTTGGGAGGGTTATGGCAAAAACTGGATGCACTTGTGTACAAAATGGACGATCTCTTTCGAAGTATCAGGCTTTCGGACGAAAACTCATCTGTTACAAAGGCATTTCATTTTTAAACTTATTTCAACTCCAGACTTTTTGTGCATTCAGTATGCACTATTCAAAGCCACGTCATCAATTTTCAACCCTATCTGACTTCATTTGCTATTTTTCATGCATTTACTGATTTTTGAGCTAAATGACCCTGAAATTGAAAAGAACTACAAATGAACTCTGAAAAGGTTGAAAGTTGGCATGGTATCATCATTTCACCCACATATCATGTGCTAAAAAGTTGAGAGGGTAACGGCAAAAACTGGATGCACTTCGTGTACAAAAGGGACAATCTCTTTCGAAGTATCAGGGTTTCGGACGAAAACTCATCTGTACAAAGGCATTTCATTTTTTAAACTTTTTTCAACTCCAGATTTTTTTGCATTCAGTATGCACCATTCAAAGCCATGTCATCAATTTTCAACCCTATCTGACTTCATTTGCTATTTTTCTTGCATTTACTGATTTTCTTGATCTAAATGACCCTGAAATTGAAAAGCACTACAAATGAACTCTGAAAGGTTTAAAGTTTCATGGTATCATCATTTCACCCACATAGCATGTGCTAAAAAGTTGAGAGGGCTATGGCAAAAACTGGATGCACTTCGTTTACAAAATGGACAATCTCTTTCGAAGTATCAGGGTTTCGGACGAAAACTCATCTGTTACAAAGGCATTTCATTTTTTTAAACTTATTTCAACTCCAGACTTTTGTGCATTCAGTATGCACCATTCAAAGCCATGTTATCAATTGTCAACCCTATCTAACTTCATTTGCTATTTTCATGCATTTACTGATTTTTTTGAGCTAAATGACCCTGAATTTGAAAAGCACTACAAATGAACTCTGAAAAGGTTGAAAGTTGGCATGGTATCATCATTTCACCCCCATAGCATGTGCTAAATAGTTGGGAGGGTTATGGCAAAAACTGGATGCACTTTGTGTACAAAATGGACGATCTCTTTCGAAGTATCAGGCTTTCGGACGAAAACTCATCTGTTACAAAGGCATTTCATTTTTTAAAACTTATTTCAACTCCAGACTTTTTGTGCATTCAGTATGCACCATTCAAAGCCACGTCATCAATTTTCAACCCTATCTGACTTCATTTGCTATTTTTCATGCATTTACTGATTTTTTGAGCTAAATGACCCTGAAATTGAAAAGAACTACAAATGAACTCTGAAAAGGTTGAAAGTTGGCATGGTATCATCATTTCACCCACATATCATGTGCTAAAAAGTTGAGAGGGTAACGGCAAAAACTGGATGCACTTCGTGTACAAAGGACAATCTCTTTCGAAGTATCGGGTTTCGGACGAAAACTCATCTGTTACAAAGGCATTTCATTTTTTTAAACTTATTTCAACTCCAGACTTTTTTTGCATTCAGTATGCACCATTCAAAGCCATGTCATCAATTTTCAACCCTATCTGACTTCATTTGCTATTTTTCTTGCATTTACTGATTTTCTTGATCTAAATGACCCTGAAATTGAAAAGCACTACAAATGAACTCTGAAAAGGTTTAAAGTTGGCATGATATCATCATTTCACCCACATAGCATGTGCTAAAAAGTTGAGAGGGTTACGGCAAAAACTGGATGCACTTCGTATACAAAATGGACAAACTCTTTCGAAGTATCAGGGTTTCGGACGAAAACTCATCTGTTACAAAGGCATTTCATTTTTTTAAACTTATTTCAACTGCAGACTTTTTGTGTGTTCAGTATACACCATTCAAAGCCATGTTATCAATTTTCAACCCTATCTGACTTCATTTGCTATTTTTCATGCATTTACTGATTTTTTGAGCTAAATGACCCTGAAATTGAAAGCACTACAGATGAACTCTGAAAAGGTTGAAAGTTGGCATTGTATCATCATTTCACCCACATAGCATGTGCTAAATAGTTGAGAGGGTTATGGAAAAACTGGATGCACTTTGTGTACAAAATGGACAATCTCTTTCGAAGTATCAGGCTTTCGGACGAAAACTCATCTGTTACAAAGGCATTTTATTTTTTTAAACTTATTTCAACTCCAGACTTTTTGTGCATTCAGTATGCACCATTCAAAGCCACGTCATCAATTTTCAACCCTATCTAACTTCATTTGCTATTTTTCATGCATTTACTGATTTTTGAGCTAAATGACCCTGAAATTGAAAAGCACTACAAATGAACTCTGAAAAGGTTGAAAGTTGGCATGGTATCATCATTTCACACACATAGCATGTGCTAAAAAGTTGAGAGGGTTACGGCAAAAACTGGATGCACTTCGTGTACAAAATGGACAATCTCTTTCGAAATATCAGGCTTTCGGAAGAAAATTCAACTGTTACAAAGGCATTTCATTTTTTTAAACTTATTTCAACTCCAGACTTTTTGTTCATTTAGTATGCACCATTCAAATCCACGTCATCAATTTTCAACCCTATCTGACTTCATTTGCTATTTCTCATGCATTTACTGATTTTTTTGAGCTAAATGACCCTGAAATTGAAAAGCACTACAAATGAACTCTGAAAAGGTTGAAACTTGTCATGGTATCATCATTTCACCCACATAGCATGTGCTAAAAAGTTGAGAGGGTTATGGCAAAAATTGGATGCACTTCGTGTACAAAATGGACAAACTCTTTTGAAGTATCAGGGTTTCGGACGAAAACTCATCTGTTACAAAGGCATTTCATTTTTTTAAACTTATTTCAACTCCGGACTTTTTGTGCGTTCAGTATGCACCATTCAAAGCCATGTCATCAATTTTCAACCCTATCTGTCTTCATTTACTATTTTTCATGCATTTACTGATTTTTTTTTAGCTAAATGACCCTGAAATTGAAAAGCACTACAAATGAACTCTGAAAAGGTTGAAAGTTGGCATGGTATCATCATTTCAACCACTTAGCATGTGCTAAAAAGTTGAGAGGGTTTCGGCAAAAATTGGATGCTCTTCGTGTACAAAATGGACAATCTCTTTCGAAGTATCACGGTTTCGGACGAAAACTCATCTGTTACAAAGGCATTTCATTTTTTTAAACTTATTTCAACTCCAGACTTTTTGTGCGTTCAGTATGCACCATTCAAAGCCATGTCATCAATTTTCAACCCTATCTGACTTCATTTGCTATTTTTCATGCATTTACTGATTTTTTGAACTAAATGACACTGAAATTGAAAATCAGTACAAATGGACTCTGAAAAGTTTGAAAGTTGGCATGGTATCATCATTTCACCCACATAGCATGTGCTAAAAAGTTGAGAGGGTTACGGTAAAAACTGGATGCACTTCGTGTACAAAATGGACAATCTCTTTCAATGTATCAGGGTTCCGGACGAAAACTCAACTGTTACAAAGGCATTTCATTTTTTTAAACTTATTTCAACTCCAGACTTTTTGTGCGTTCAGTATGCACCATTCAAATCCACGTCATCAATTTTCAATCCTTTCTGACTTCATTTGCTATTTTTCATGCATTTACTTATTTTTTTAGCTAAATGACCCTGAAATTGAAAAGCAGTACCAGTGAACTCTGAAAAGGTTGAAAGTTGGCATGGTATCATCATTTCACCCACATAGCATGTGCTAAAAGGTTGAGAGGGTTATGGCAAAAACTGGATGCACTTCGTGTACAAAATGGACAATCTCTTTCGAAATATCAGGGTTTCGGACGAAAATTCAACTGTTACAAAGGCATTTCATTTTTTAAATAACGTAAGAATACCAATTGAATATAATGATAAAACACACTAATATTAAACCGAAAAAAAGAATCACTGAAAAATCTATTTTTAAAGTAAAGGTATTCACAAACTAGTGATTCACACAAAATTCAAATTTAAACTATCCAAATTTGAAAACTACTGGCACTAACACAAAGTTTATAATTTTTTTATTTAAAGCAAAAAGATTCACAAAGAAACTCTAAATAAAGAAAAAAACAACTCAGAAACAAAAGAAAATAGATAAAGAAGAAAACAAAAAAAATGAAAAATAAATAAATTAAAAAAAGCCCTCCTACTGGGCCATAACGGCCTGCATATGACTAGAAACCCAACCTATAGTTGGTCCAGGATGCAGGCCCGCAAGGCCCAGTTGGCCCACAGGGCAGCACATGTGAGGTATGCCCAGAAGGCCTGCTTTAGATAGGAGCTCGAAGGAGCAGCCGCGGCTGGGTTTATAAACCAGTGCGGCTGCCCTTCACTGGGCGAGGTGGGACTAAAATTCGTGCACCGCGGCTGTGGCAGCGCACCACCTTTAGTCGCGGTTGGTGGCTCCAACCGCGACTAAAGGCCCCCCTAAACCCTGAAAAGTTTTTGATCCAATATGTATAGATGTAAGAATTTTGACATTTGAGAGGAATTTTGACATAGATGCAAGAATTTTGACATTTTTTTCACTAGATGATTAGATGTATATAGAAAAAAGTTAAGGAATTTTGACATTTGAGGATTTTTTACATTTTGATCCAATATGTATAGAAATTAGTATATATATATGTATGAATACAATGTATATAGAAAAAGTTGAGAAATTTTGACATTTGATCCAATGTATAACAATTAGTATTTGCAAAAGTTGCATATTTTGATGTTGTATTTGCAATGTTATGTATTGGGAATTAATTAGTATATGTATGTATACAATAGATTCTCTTAGTCTTTTAATAAGGGATTTATCAAGAAAGCCCCCATTATGGATGTGCACAAGTTGATCCATTTTTTTTCTGATCTCATATATATATATATATATATATATATATATATATATATATATATATATATATATATATATATATATATATATATATATATATATATATATATATTCTTCTATATGTCACGTTGTCTGTCAAAGTATTGAAGAAATCCATGGCTTCATCATTAGCCGAAAGTAATAGGCGCATGACGGTACGAAGCTCTCCAAAGTTGTTTTGGAACGGAGTCCCTGATAGGATAATTCGCTTTATGGTACGAATTTCAGCAAAGGCCTTCCAAATAGCGATATTCGGAAGGCTCTTGCTGAACTTCGTACCAAAAATCTAATTATCCTATCCGGGACTCCGTTCCAAAACAATTTGGAGAGCTTCGTACCATCATGCGCCTGTTACTTCCGGCTAATGATGAAGCCATGGTTTTCTTGAATCCTTTGACAGTAGACAACGTGACATATAGAAGGTTAGATGAGATCAGAAAAAATATGGACCATTTTCTGCACATCCAGAATGGCGCCATTTTGTTAAATCCCTTAAAGGTTAAGAGAATCTGTTATGATTCTGAATCCTGTTCCTAGATAAGGACTAAAGGTTTTCCTCGTATATTAAGAAATCAAAATCCAAACATTTAAAAAATATTACATTTGCATAGAATTTGTTCTCGATGTCAACGATGCCCGGCCCGCATCCTCGTCGTCGACCCGTTCGCGACGACGTCCTGCTTCAGAGGCGCCATGTCCGGGACTGGGCTTCGCCGGGTTGGCACTGGGAGGTGCTACCTTCAGGGGCGCGCATCTTGGTGAGGAACCCGGGTCCCGTCGTCGACCCGGAGCTTCTTTGGTGGCGGGCGCGTGGGCCACATTCGGTGCGGAGGCTGGCGTCCCTAACGGAGGTGGTACGTCACCGTGTCAGGGAGGAGGACGAGCACGTCCGTCGCTACATGGTTGCGTTGGATGTCAGGTTCTCCAATACTTGGCAGGTTCTTCAGGGATCTCACCCAAGCTATGATCCTGTGATGTTTCCTTCTCTTTGGGTGTCCACCGCGAGTGAACTAGATTATTCGATAGTATTCGATCTGTATTAGCTAGTGATGTATTCGAGATAATATTCGAGATTATAATTATTCGATAATATTCGAGACGATGTATTCGAGTTATATTCGGTGATGCATATCAATTATCTGGATTATTCGAGATGCATATTATCTACTATGATTCAGTTTTTCCGTACTGATTGCATGCATGCATTCTAATTTTAATACTAAATTGTTTTATCTTTCTTCTGGATTATTTAAATAAAAGTTATGGACAATACCAGCAGAGAAGGAGAAGAGGCCCTGTTCGACATCATACGCTCCCCGAGCCTAGATGGGAATGAAGAAGATGACGGCTCGCAATATTTGAACCCTACTGGTGAGGGTATGATATTTGATGAAGACGAATGAATAGATGAAGTCCAGACCTTCGATGACGAAGGAAATGTTGTTCTTGAAATAACAAAGACCGGCGAGGTATATTTATATAAGCATGCATCGGGTGATCATCACATGTTTTAATTGATTTGTATATATATTAACGAATCGATCTTTCTTCTTTTAGCCTTTCGGATCGAGCAAATCTTCTACAAGCAGCAGGACAGTTCGAGGCCCAGCCAAAAAGTTGAAGGATGGCGTAAAGTCCAACATCGATGCCATCAAACCTAATGGCGAACCGCGCGAACCTAAAAGAATGTGAACAAGTTCATTCGTCAATGCGGTGTTATTGTCAGGGACCAAATCCCGATCTCCATTCAAGAATGGACAAAGCCAGCAAAGGAAGATCCAGATGGTACTTTTGTCGACCAAAGAGCAAAAGATCGGCTTTGGGAATCTCTCATGTCACATTTCAGCCTACCAGATAATTTCACAGATGCAGATGTGGAGAAAGTCAAGAACGCTGCTCTTAGGAAGATGGCGATAGCATTCAACAATCACAAGAAAAGTATATGGGCCGCGCTCGTCAATGCAGGAAAGAAAACTCCAGAATTCAAGGGAACACTGGAGAAGGCAAGAGCTCACTGGGACGCTTTCGTGAAATTCAAGGAATCGGAAGTAGCTCAGGAACGGTCGAGAATAAACAAGATTAATGCCGCGAAAAAGGAGTGGCACCATAAGCTTGGGCCAGGTGGCTACGAGGTGGCCCGGCCTAAGTGGGATCTCGCTGAGCAAGAGATGATGGATGCAGGGGTCACTCCAGTTACATTGAGCTGGCCTCCCAGGTCCAGGACTTGGTTCTATGCGCATGGGGGGACGTTGGACCCAAAGACATGCGAGGTTTTGGAGCGGGCATGTCTTAAAGGAGCCGATGTGCGTTTACTTGTTGCAATAGAATAGGCTCGAACGGGGGTGTTCAAGCCCAACAGAGAAAACGATGAGCTTACGCGTGCCCTGAAGAATCCTGAACACCCGGGAAGAACACAAGGCAAAGGCGTTGTTCCGTGGTTTGAGGGGTTTGCGGACTGGAACGCCGACTACAGAAGCCGTGCGAGAAAGAAGCAGTAGGAGGAGCAGAAGAGGAAGCTGGAGGAGGAGGAGAGGAAGCAGGAAGCAGACCGCCTTCGCATCATAGAATCAAAGCACGCGGAGTTGGCACTCGCTTTCCAGCGGCAGCAGCAGCAGATCGACTCACTTAGCTAGGAAAGGGGGTCTCAGCAGCGGCAGCAGCTAGCGGATCCAGCATTGGATAGCACCGTCCCATCCATGCCGAGATGCAGCATGGGTTCCGCCCCGGGCGATGATGCACTGCTGGATAGATACCCTGTGGATGATATCATAGATACGACAACTTGTGAGCTACACTTTAAAATGAAGAACATATCCATGAAGGTGGCGGATGGCGTTGCTTATACAAATCCCCCTGTGGCAACCTTCCATTGCAATCCGATTCCAGCTGGCTATGCTCGTGTTAGGGTTGATGAAGTGGTGGCACAATATTCGGGGCTAGAGCTTGACATTCCTGGAGGTGACGACGAGCGCACACTGGGAGAGGCCGTACATCGTATCATTCTATGGAGAAAGGATTGCGTCGTTTTTCCAAGGCCACTGACACCGCGTCAGCCGGCTCCTCCTCCAAGTCCGCCGCCGCCTCAGCAAACTCCCACTCCTCCAAGTCCGCCACCGCGTTAGCAGACTCCTCCTCCTCCAAGTCCGCCATCGCGTCAGCCCACTCCTCCTCCTCCAAGTCAGGCACCGCGTCAGCCGACTCCTCATCCTCCAAGTCCGGCACCGCGTCAGCCGACTCCTCCTGCAAGTCAGGCACCGCGTCAGCCGTCTCCGCCGCCTCAGCAGGCTCCGCCGCCTAAGCAACAGCGGAAGAGAGGCGCCGCAGCTACGGCGGCTAGCGGTACAAGAGGAGGCAAGAAATACAAATTTGGTCCAAGCCTCAAGCCTCTTCTGAGGTTGCCTTACCACCTGACTAACGAGGAAAACGAGATCGAAGTGCAAGCCCAAGTGAAGGCCCATTTTGGACCGAAACCGCCCCTGCCGTCAGAGGAGAAAGTACCTGAGCATGTCATTGACCACTTTATTCGTATAGCTCAACCACCAGCTCCCAAGCATATTGACTCAGACTATGAGTGCCAAATCAAGAAGTCATATGAAGCACAAAAAAAGGAGTCGAGCTTGAGCCCGAGCCAAGCAGCTGCCAAAAAAAGCGGGAAAACTGTTCCCCAGCTGGGAGAACAGACGGTGCAATCGATCCCCCCGCTCATTGTACCAACACATGTGAGTACCGGCGCCGATCAGCTGGTGATAACCGACGATCATAGAAGGATGGCTGAAGAGGCAGGTGTCACTGTAGAACAACTCCTAGAGATCGAACCCATGGAAACGTTTAAAGAGGAGGAACTAAAACGGAAATATATCCGCGGCGAACCTATGGTCAAGCCTAAGGAGATCAAGCGTCTATCAACGAGAATGTATGAATTGCATCAATGGTACATGAGAGAAGCCAAGACTACCGATAAAGAGTCCCTCATGGTGCAAGTCAAAGAAGAGCATTACTTCCATGAAAAAGCTCTGTGGGTTGAGTTTCAAGAACTGTTTCAGTTATTCAATCAAGATGCAATCGACAAATCTATCGTCAGTTGCTATTGTCTGTAAGTGATTTCTTTCTGTAAGTTAAGTCTCTAGCTAGCTGTAGTGCTCGTTCATTAACTGTAATTATCCTCACTATATTCTTTTTTGTGGTATTATGCAGAATGAAGATATATGAAATGAAAAAAGTTCGACGCTATGGCATTGGGTTCATTAACCCAAATACCATTAATGAAGAGACATGGTCACGTGAATATGATCGACCATACACAGAGAAAACCTTGCTAGAGTTCTTGGTGCGACTAAATACCCAACCAGAAATACTACTTCCTTACAACTTCGGGTGAGTGACACTGTCTTGTACTACAAATTCTGATTTTGCTTACTAGATGTTAATAAGTGTAGTTGATGAGTTATGCACATGCCTGCTTAATTATACAAACGTGTGCGCATGCAGTTTCCACTGGATCTTGTTAATCATTGAAGTTGACAAGGAAAAAGTTCAAGTACTGGACTCACTACTTAAAGATGGTAATGAATACTCAATCGTGAGGGGGATGGTTGACAGGTAATTTCAATCATTATCACACTAGGCATCTTTAGTTCGTTTCCTGATATCAACTAATTAATAACTCCTTTATTCATTTTCTTTGCCGGCGGGCAGGGCTTGGGAAAAGTACATCAAAAAGTTTAAAAACCAATGGAAATAACAGCTGACATGGGTGCGACCCAAGGTAATTAATTAAGTAGTACTAGCTAGCTAACATCTCTTTAATTCTAGTTTCAATACCATTATCATGCTTGATTAATTATTATCTGATTGAATTCTATTCTCGTAAAGGCCCTGAAGTAGGCGTCGGGGACTAATTTATGTGCATACTACGTTTGCGAGAACATTCGCATGATGGCGTCCGAAAGGAGCAAAGATGATAGAAACCGATGGGTACGTTTGCCAGAACACTATTCACAATTTTTACATCATTATTTAATATATACACACATAACTAATACATGCATATTGATCTCCTTCTTTGAAGATGAAGTACATGCGGGATAAGCTCCTACCAAAGAATCGCGTACGAGCGATTCAAGAGGAAATAGCGGGATTTTTGATTGACCAGGTCATAGATACCAAAGGAGAATACCATTACACCGTACCTAGCTAGATCGACCTAATGCCTCCATGTAATGATTTGCAAATTGTAGGAGAAATTGTATATACCAAATTGTATATATATATGTATGTGAATGGTCGTGCGAGAAATTCGATGATATATATATGATCGGTTCTACGAGAAATTCTATTTATATATATGCATAACGTGTACAAAATGTAGTAGCGTAAAATATGTTTGAAATTAAAAAGAATTAAATGCAAAACACAAAACTAAAACAAAAAATAAATCATAAACCCATAAACCCCTAAACTTTTTAGTCCTGGTTGGTATTACCAACCGGGACTAAAGGTCTCCCAGCCCCCGGCGCGGGCTCGTGCCACGTGATGGGCCTTTGGTCCTGGTTCGTGTTGAACCGGAACTAAAGGGGGGACCTTTAGTCCCCGCCCTTTAGTGCCGGTTGCAGAATCGGGACTAAAGGTCCTTACGAACCGGGACAATAGCCCAATTCTGCACTAGTGCACACAGGCTGCACAGGGGTTTGTGTTGAATGCCACGGACGCCAAATTATCTGCAGTCAAGCACTTTCCTTTGACAGCCAACCACGCGAACATCTTTGCCTGAGGACTAGCCTTCACCGACCAAATCAAGCTCTTGTCGTCGGTACGCAGCATTCCTTCAAACTGACAGAGGTAAACAGAGTTGGAGGAGTATGCGATGCGCCGTCCGCAGTCCATTTCCAGCGGATGGTGTCGTGAAGGTTGTCATTGAAGATCAGACACGTGGTGTGATTCCAGAGTTCGCAATGGTCAACAACGACAGCTGCAGGGGGGTTGGGCTTCAGGTACCTCATGCATTTGTTGTTCTCCATAGCTTTGCGGAGTGTCAGTCGACAGACTCGTGTAGTGCTTGTCAGGGAAGGACACCAGTCGATGATGTGAAGGGGCCGTTGACCCAATGGTCGTCCCACAAGGATGTTTTTATACGGTCTTCAATGGAGATTGTGGTGGAGGTACAGAAGACGTCTTTAGAGGTGGTCTACTAGTATCAGTTGAAAGTGTGAGGCTGCTCCAGGGGTTGCAGGTATCACTGCATTGTAGCCAATGCCAGCGTGTTCTCAAAGCACGACTTTGGCGTTGCAGGTCACTGATGCCGAGACCACCAAAATCCTTTGACTTGCACACATCAGTCTAGCGCACCAGGCACTTAGCAGCCTTGGCCTCTTGTCTAAAGGAATCCACGGCGGATCTTGTCGACGCACTTGGTAAACCATACCGGCGGTGCAATTGCCAGCATCAGGTAAATGAGCATGGCTGGGAGGGTTGCACAAACAAGCTCAGCATGGCCAGGAATGGAGATGTGCTTGGCCTTCCAACCTGGCAGCCTCTTGCAAAGCTTGTCGAGAGCCAGCTAATAAACGATGCGACGCAGACAGGCCGTGGAAAGCGGAATGCCGAGCGGTAGGTAATGGGAAAGTCCTTGTCGGGGCAGGACATGTCACCGAGGCCATCTCCGGCGAGCACCCAATTGGCATGGCGGCGCTCTTAGTCCAGTTAGCTTGTAGCCTGGTAGCAGCATGGAAAAGTTGCAAGAGCTTCATGGTAGCGTGTATCTCATTGGCCGAGGGGTTGAGGAAGATGACGACGTGGTTGGCGAACAGGGAAGCTTGGAAGGGTAATTGGGATGTTACGGATGGGCGCCAGCACATTGGCCCAAGCCGCGGAGTCAACAATTGCTGCGAGGGGGAGTAAGGGCGACGACGGATCGCCTTGCCGCAGCCCCCTGCGCGGCTGGACCACCTCATAGAGATCACCATTTATTAGAATTCGCATGGTTGCAGTCCCCAACAGAACATCAATCCAATTAGTCCAGCGTTGCCCAAATCCTCTCCACTGCAACAGATCAAGCAGGAATTCCCAGGATAGGCTGCTGAAACCCTTGGCAATATTGACTTTCAGCAACAGAGCTTAGGCACTTCGAGTTTTTCGGTTTCTTGCATTGGCAAGGCCCTGAACGAAGACGAAGTTGTCCAGGATGGAGCGCGTCTTGATGAAAGCATTTTGGCATGGGGCCACAAATAGTACCCATCTTTGGTTGAAGCCTTCTAGCCAGAATCTTAGCAATGAGCTTGGCGATGATGTGGATCAGACTATAAATGCTCTCAAATCAGTGAGTTTTATTGCCCCTTCGACCTTTGGAATCAGCACCATCGTGGCAGTGTTGAGAGCTTGGAAGTTACTTTGATTACCCACCATGAACTTGGAAACAGCCGCCATGACATCAAACTTAATAATAGACCAGCAAGTCCTGAAGAACAGTAACATGGAGCCGTCAGGCCCAGGAGCCTTGTCCAATGCCAGATCATTTATTGGAGCCACTACCTCCTCTTCACTTATGTTGCATTCAAGGTCAGCAAGAAACTCAGGCTGCTGGCAGTAGCCGATGGCCCAAAATTCAGTCTGCAAGTTCTTTGCTTCACATCACCAAGAAGCTCTCAAAATAATGTTTCATATCTCTCTGCGGGTTTGCTCTGCTTGGATTTCCCCCAGCAGTGAAGACATGCGACCCTGTGAGAGAAGTTGCTGCAAGACAGGTTGATGTTACTATCACAGGTGTGGTTATTGGAGCTCTCCTTTTGGCAGAAGTACTACATGCTATACTTTACCTGACATCAGACTGGGCCACCGTTTCAATTGCTTGCAGTTATCCCCGGAGAAGGACCTGCAAATTCGTTCCTCTTATTATTTGGTGAGCAATGCTATTTGTACGTACGGGTTCTACAAAAACTTTACGCACTAGTTCACTCTAATAACGGTTAACTAAAATCATGGAGCGATGCTAGGCTGATGGACAGATTACGGTGGATTAACGGGATGGTTAGAGTTGATTGGTTAAGATTTGGTTAAGTGAGGTGGTCCCCACCACTGAAAATCAGAGGAGGGGGGGGGGGGGGGGGGGGGGGGGGGGGCAGTTCCGCAAAACTCCGATTCTTTCCGTGTGTGTAGTATTATCGGAAATCATGGGGTGGTTACAAACTTACAATCCTAAATAAAGTACTCCCTCCGTTCCTAAATATTTGTTTTTTTGCAGATTTCAAATGGACTACCACATACGGATGTATATAAACATATTTTACAGTATAGATTCATTCATTTTGCTTCGTATGTAGTCACTTGTTGAAATCTCTAGAAAGACAAATATTTAGGAACGGAGGGAGTAGTTCGTAGCGTTTTTGTAGGAGTTTTAAGAAGTAGCAGGATTTCCATTATTTGGTTTCTTAGAGCATCCCTATGCTATCTCCTAAAAAATAGAGGAGTAAATGGCCGAGTAAAGCTTAGCGAGTAAAACTTATATATGGCTTAAACATTTCGTCGAACACTTGCTATGCGCCTTTGTGGCTAGCGGCGCCAATGGTGACCACGCCGGCAACGTTGTGGCCTCTTCCACTATGGTGAGAAAGATCCATCAAGACCACCTGCTCGAGCAGTTGGGCGCCTTCGGGGAGACCACGCACTGGTCGGCTTCGTCGGCGTGGACGCGGACACGGCGAGTGCTGGCGGGGATGCTCAGTGTGCGCACCGGCTCAAGCTCGCCATCGCGGTGCTGGTGTGGCCATGGCGGGGGCGGGAGCAGGAACTTAGAGGCCGGTGCCCGGCAGCAGGGAGCTGGGGTGGCCATGGCAGTTCACGCCATTCCAGAAGGTGAGCTTTGTTGAGCTGTCACGTTGTCATGTATGTGTATGAGATGTCCACGGGTGTAACGGCAGGACCTAGTCCTGAGGATAGTTGGCTAGCTTCACGGCACCTCCTCTTCATTATCCTTGCATGTAGGGATCGGGGGTTGCCCTCTCTGTATATGTACTTTCCTTCTGTGAGTAATACAGTGCGCACAGGTTACACCATTCTTCTAGCTTCTCGGTGGACCAGGTGGTGCGGAGCCTGGACTCCGTCGAGACGATCGCCGTGAAGAAGCTCTGGCCCGCCACGACGGCCGCTGCCGCCATGTTCAACCACGCCGGCCGGGACTCATTCTCGACAGAGGTGCGCACCCTGGGTTCCATCCGGCACAAGAACATCGTGCGCTTCCTCGGCTGCGGCTGCCTGCTGGAACAGCGGCACGCGGCTGCTCGTGCACTTCCTCCGGCTATTGTAAGCTTTCATGGCCTCCTTAATTCGCTTGGATATTGGCAAAATAAGATGGATGGGACAGACCTCTGTTGACTACACTTGAATCTTGTGTTTTCTAGAAAACTCAATAGTAAAAGGTTCAAAGCTAGACCACAGTCATGCTTATTTGGCACGTTGCAACTAAGTACTGCAACACTGCATCTTTCAAAGAAGAAAAGCTCCACACACATAACTACCAGTAAGTTGCGGTCACCTTATCCGGATATTGAACATATTTGATGTCCTGCATACCAGATTTGCTTCACCTTACTGTTTGTCTTCAGTTGCGTGCAACGGGAAGTAAGAGAGATGCTTCCTAGGGGAAAGCCGACAAGGGATAGATTGCTCAAGGTCATCGATGATTCTGAAGGCAGCAATGAAGATACTGCCCTCCACAGTTCTGGAAGCAATGATGATTCCGAAGGCAGCATCAATGAAGATACTGTCCTCCACGGTTCCAGAAGCAATGGCGATGATGATACCACAATCCACATATCAAGCGACAACAACCTCGAGGATACAAATCCCCCCAGTTCCACTTCCACCAATAACAGCATTGAAGATACCATTTTCATTAAAGGCTTGAAGCTGGGGAAGGAGTTGGAGAAGATAGAAGATGATGTTATCCGCTGGAAGGTGATGGCCGAATTCTGGGCCGAGACCATCATCCATATTGCCCCATCTGAAAGTATGAAGGTGCACATGGAACGACTTGCGCAAGGAGGGGATTTCCTAATTCGCGTCTGGGCTCTGCTCAATCACGGAGGCATCCTGAAACGTGAACAGAAGCAAACCCCTGAAGAAACTGTGTAATGATAGTGTGCTTGGTTTCCCTTATGCGTTTGGCAAGTTGTTACCAATCAATTAGAAGTACTTTATTGGGGGGCAAAGCACCTAATCTGGACCAGAGCATCGACCCAAAAATTTCATTTTGTTCATCGTTGCCAGACTAATTTGCTGAGCCAAGATCTACAACTACAGTCCATGACATAGAATAACGTGCATTCAGCATGGCTAACAATACCTATCTTATTTAGTGAGAACAGTACCAACCTTTTCTTAGCTTGCATGGTGAGAGACGGCGACAATTTGTTTGGTTTCCAAAGATACTTTGTCACCTGGTGTTCGCACACGAACACGTCACCGTGTACCCTCGGCGTCGAGCGCGATACGCAAGACACGTCGCCGAAGGAGGCTCACCGGAAGCGCGATACGCAAGACAATCCAGCGAGCTCTTTTGAAGACCCGAAACCCCACGCGGCTGGGAGAGACCCTGTCTGGACGCACAGCGGTGATGGGCTGCCCTATGTCGGTTCGCCCGCCCCTAGGACTTCATAGATCAAAGCTCTCCGAAGCGAAGAACACCGATGAACGAGAAACAGAAAACTAGGGTAGGAGATGAAAGTTTGTAGATGGGTTTTGCGATTGTGTGTTGTTGTTTCAATCGGCCATCACCCCTCATGTATATAAGAGGCGGCTGGACTTCCCATGCAAGGAAAAGTTACAATTCATGTCCAAAACCCTAGTTTGGGTCCAACTCGAAATCCGAACTTTCCAAAACTGTTCGGTTTACAACCTGGCTGCACCTTGCGGGTCAATTTTGTGGCAGTAAACGACCTCCGATGAAAATGTGCCCAAAAGCATATTTACTCGTTTCGACGAGCCGAACAACTTTCGTGTTGAACTTTTTTCAATTTGAGGTCATCTTCAGTGCCAAATCGCTCGCACAAAACAGCTAATTATTAAAGCAGCTCATCAGACATACCCACATGTGTGTCTGGTTCCGGGCGTCATATTTTGCTCACTGGAGGGTCGCGCTGTGCGGGCTCTAACTTCTGCATACGACCTCGGATTGGGACAATTTTTATATCAAAATCGATCGTTTCGACGAGACGAAGACAATTTGTGTAGATCAGTTTTCCATATGGGGCCGTCTTGGGGGGCGTAATCAGCCGAAAAGTGTTCTGGATACAAAATCTCAGTACTTCGAACACAACTTCGGCCTTAGAGATAAGATCGGATGGCTATGACCCAAATATCAAAGTTCTCCTTTCAATGATATGAAACTTTCTCACTTTCAGCACTTTTCCATTTGAGGCCTTCTTAATTATCTTTTTGACAATGCCAAAATCTGGTGTCAACACATGCCCCCCTGTTTTTGGGCAAAACTTGCGTGCCGAAAAATAATTTGCAATGTATTCGTTCTAAGGATGATGTCAACACTCCTTCGGCCATTTATATTTCTCAGGGCGATAATTATGTATCGGCCATGATTTATGCTAAGGGCGATAGTTATCTATCGGCCATGTCTTTGCTTAGGACGATAGTTATATATCGGCCGTTGCCTATCTAGACTTCTTGGCACACACTTGGGTGATACTTCTTTAAATATTTGCCATTGAGAGCTCGAGGTAACAATGTCCCTTGTACGGATTCCACCAAATATGAGTTTTCAGGAACTACTTTTGTAATCTTAAAAGGACCTTCCCAACTTGGAGACCACTTCCCGAATTTTCTGTCTTTCGAACCAATTGGTAGGATCACCTTCCACATGAGATCGCCAACTTGAAAACTCTTCAACTTGACCTTCTTATTGTAAGCTCTTGCCACCCTCAACTTATCTCTCTCTATGGCCTTCAAAGCAGCCAAACGTTTATCGGCGACTTCATCAATATTGTCCATCATCAAGTTATAGAAGTCCACCGCCGATAAATCATTTTGTTTGGCTATTCTCAAAGCATTCAAATTCACTTCCGCTGGTAAAACGGCCTCTTGACCATATACGAGCTCATATGGAGTTACCTTTGTAGCACCATGCCTTGAGATTCTGTGTGCCCACAAAGCTTCGGACAGTAGCTCATGCCATCTCCTTGGATTATCCTCAATCTTCTTCCTGATGAGCTTGATTAATATTTTATTGCTAGACTCAGCTTGTCCATTAGCTTGAGCATAATATGGAGAGGAATTGAGCAACTTTATATTATAAGATTCGGCAAATTCTCTCACTTGGTGTGACATGAAAGATCAACCTTGATCCGTAGTTAATGTTTGAGGAATGCCGAATCTATGAATAATGTGCTCGGTTATGAACTGAATTACCTCCGTATGTGTCATGTTTTTCAGAGGTACTGCCTCAGACCATTTAGTGAAATAATCGGTTGCCACCAACACGAACCGATGCCCCTTTGAGGAAGATGGATGAATTTCTCCAATAAAGTCTAAACCCCATCCTCTGAAAGGCCACGGCTTGATAATAGGATGTAACATAGCAGCAGGAGCCAATTGAATATCACCAAATTTTTGGCAAGCTTCACACCCTTTATAATATCTGAAGCAATCATTAATCATAGTCGGCCAATAAAATCCAGCACGTCTCAATAACCATTTCATCTTGGGAGCCGACTGATGAGTGCCACAAATTCCTTCATGAACCTCTCCCATAGCAACTCTTGCTTGGTCCTCGTCCAAGCATTTTAAAAGAACATCATCAACTGTTCGGCGATAAAGATCATCATCTCTCATTGTATACTTGAAAGCCATATGCCGAATGGTCCTGTGCACCCTTTTACTAGAATCACGCAAATAATCAATAATGGGTTTCCTCCGGTCCTGATTTTCTCCTGCATTAAAATTTTCATTAGTGGCCGAATCGGTGGGCTCCGGTTCAGCCTCCCCTATGTTGGCAAGACTAGACATCGGCCTTTGGGAAATATGAAATTTGCCACGATCAACATGATAGCCGGATGCTTGTTGTGCCAACTCATTTGCTCTCCAATTATCATGTCTAGATATATGAGCAATGCTAAAATAATCCAAAGTAGAAATTAGATCTAGACATTTATCAAGGTAAACATTAAGTGATTCGTCAAAACATTGAAAGACTTTGGATATTTGTTACACTACTAATAACAAATCACCAAAAGCCTCAATATGTGTAGCACCTATGGCAAGCAACATCTCTAAGCCGAATAACAATGCTTCATATTTGGCCTGATTATTTGTGCAGAAATACTCTAAGCGGCATGAGGCTTAAAAAACAGCACCATGAGGAGATATATAAACAATACCAACACCTTGGCCATTGCTACAAACTGAACCATCAAAATATAATATCCATGGTATTAGTGAGACAAGGTTTATATCAATATCATGCTTGTCATCAATTCGATGCTCAACAATAAAATTAGCAATGATTTGTCCTTTCATGGATTTCAGAGATTCATAAGCCAAATCATATTCAATTAAAGCATAAGCCCACTTGCCAATTCTACCACTAAGAATTGGCCTATGCAACATGTATTTGATGACATCGGTTTGACAAGCAACTATGCAAGCACTAGGTACTAAATAATGTCTCAATTTAGTACAAGCATAATATAAACATAGGCATAATTTTTCAATAAATGTATACCTTGTCTCGGCGTCCAGTAAGCGTCAGCTCAAATAAGTAATAGCATGTTCTTTTCCTTCGGTATCTTGAGTCAAAACAACACCAATAACACCTTCCTCCGCTGCAATGTAAAGTCTAAATGGCTCCCTGTGCCTGGGCGCTTTCATAACCGGAGGAGTGCACAAATATTTATTAATCATACCAAATGCCTCTTGCTGTTTTGCCCCCCAAGTAAAATCGACATCATTCTTTAACCGAAGGATAGGAGTAAATGCATCAACGTTCCCTGATAGATTGGCTATGAACCTCCTCAAATAATTGACCTTGCCAAGGAATTTTTGCATATCTCTCTTGCATGTTGGAGCCTCTACTTTCTGTATAGCTTCTATCTTTTTGGATCAATTTCCACGCCATCTTCATGAATAATGAAACCCAGAAACTTCCCAGCCAATACACCAAAGGCACACTTCAAAGGATTCATTTTCAGCCCATATTTCTTCATTCTTTCAAAAGCCAAACGCAAATTGGCTAAGTGAGATTCAAAAGCATCCGATTTGACAACAATATCATCAATATAGACCTCAAGTATAACACCGAGTAAATCATGAAAAATTAAATTCATAGCCCTTTGATACGTGGCGCCGGCATTCTTTAATCCAAAGGTCATCACGGTCCACTCAAATAAACCAAGGAAACCGGGGCATCGAAAAGCTGTTTTGGACATGTCCTCTTCGGCCATAAAAATCTGATTATACCCCGCATTGCCATCAAGAAAGCTAATGACCCGATGTCCAGAAGCATCATTAATAAGCATATCGGCTATAGGCATGGGATACTCATCTTTGGGTGTAGCTCTATTCAAGTCTCTAAAATCAATACACACCCTCAACTTGCTGGAGCCTTTCTTCTCCACTGGTACAATGTTAGAGATCCACTCGGCATACCTGCAAGGTCTAATAAAATTAGCTTTAAGCAAATGACCGATCTCTTCCTTGATCCGGTCATATGTTTTTGGATTAAACTTTCTGGCTGATTGCTTATACGGTCTAAAACCGGCCTTTAGGTAACCGATGCTCCACTAGCTCTCGGCTTAAACCTGGCATCTCATGATATTCCCATGCAAAGCAACAAACATATTCTTTCAATAGCTCGATCAACTTAGATTTATGATCGGCTCTTAAACTTTTGTTTACAAATGTCGGCCTAGGAATTGAACCATCTCCTATATCTATCTCTTCTAATCTCTTCTAATGGATCGGCCGATGTAAAACATTGTCCTAATTTATCCATATCATCTAACTCTTCTATGGACTCATACATATCGTTCTCATTGGACCGATATTCTACAAGACGCTTTTGTAACCACTCTGAGTTAGGATCCATTTAAATACATCATACCTTGGAGCCGATTATCGCCAACCGGCTTTAAAGAAACGGGCACGAAACCAATTTTTGTAGCGCTAAGAAAATCAAATTCTGATAGGTCGCGCCCCGTCAAGCAAGTAGCATTGGGATGTTGCCAATCCACCGATGCATCGACCAAAGCAACACAAGCCGAATTGTCCGCATGAATGACCTCCACTTCATCATCGACCCACTGAATTAAAAACTGGTGCATAGTAGATGGAACGCATTGGTTTGCATGAACCCAATCACGGCCTAATATCACATTGTAGTTACCTTGCACCTCGGCAACAAAGAATGCAGTAGCCAAAGTTTTTCTTCCCACTGTAAGCTCCACATACATCACACCTTTGGCTTTAGTTTTCTCTTTGCCTTCAAATCCATTGAGTACCATGTTGGTTTTTATCAACTCTTCATATGCAGCCCCAATTTTTTGAAGACCGAATATGGCATAAGATTCACCACAGCACCACCATCAACAAGCATTCTAGCAACCAGCGATCCATTAATATGACCTTTAAGGAACAATGGCTTCAAGTGCGTCATCGGTTCTTTTGGCTTCTCGAATATATCATTTTTAGGACCAAAATCCAACTAAGCTACTTCCCCTTCTTCATCTATAGCACAAAATTCAGCAGGTAAGTAATAGACCATATTAATATCCATACCTTTGTGAACCGGTGTAGACTCATAATCCAGAATATCATCTCCATCCTCAAGCATGTCCACCGACTCCGAAATATCTCCAAGTGAAGAGGAAGCAATAGGTGAAGTGGACGATGTAATAGCGGCTGCATCGTCCTCCGTTGGTGGTGTAGGTGCTGCTATGACCAATGCAGAAGATGATAGGTTTTCCTTTTGCTTAGACCTCCACACTTGTTTTGCGGGCATCATGGGACGAGTTTCATTGAACAGTTTATCCCTTTGCCTCTCCGCTTCTTGTTCCTCCTTCTCGTGGCTCCTCATGCGCTGCAGCCTCCTTTTTTGCGCCTTGGTCAGACCGGAGGGACATCACTTAGGATGAGTATATTTTGGATCCCTCAGCTTGGCCTTGCTTGTGCTAGCTTCATGATCATTAGCCATGGGACCTTGCTGGACAGAAGCCACATCCTTATTAAAATTAGTCGGATTATCAACAATAATTGGCTCTTTGATTTTTAATTCTTTAGTGCCTATCATAATAGTTTCAGCACTAGTACTCTTCTCCTTTTGCTTGCTAGCCTCTGAATTTCAGCACTTGGTGATTTAGGACGCCACACTTGATTGCTGACCCTTCTTTAATTATCCTGCGTTGGCCGATTGACACCATTGTTCAAACGGCCTCGTATAGGATAAGAAAGCCTCTCATGAACGGGCCTCCTTGGTTCTGCCCAACCTGGATGAAAAGCATAAGGGGCCATTGGGGGCTGCCTCCATCCTCCATTGAAGTTTCCCATGTAGTATGGCGCATAGGGGGGTGGCGCCATCCATGGTCCCGGTGCCCACAACCCATATGGCCTTGCATGATGCTGAAATTCTTCCCGAGGAGGTGACCTTGAGCGCTTCAAATTTGATGACCGGTTAGAGCTAGAACCGGCCGCTTGATTGACATACTTGGACAACGACATATCAAAAGTCAGCTTGATTTTCTTGCGTTGCACTTTAGCTTCATTTGTCTTCCACTTGCCAATCTCTGGACTCTTGGGCTTAACAAATTTGGCATGAGTGTTCTCTTGCACTTGTGGTTGCCCCCCGAGTGTAGGGTTCTTGATGGTGATTTTGATCACTTCCTTGCCATCGGGTTGCTTATCAAGCACAACCTGTCTCCCCAAGACCTTGTCGCTCCCCTTGTCTTTCCTGTGCTCACCAACAATGACATTAGCTTTATTAGTAGATTCGGCTACCTTCGGCCGAATGAGCAGCTTCTTTCCCTCCAAATCTATGGTATTCATTGGAAAAGACTGTTTGTCAACTTGCATCTCAGAAAAATTCAATCGTCCGTCATTAATGGTCGATTGTATCTGTCGTCAAAAAACATTACAATCGTTTGTGGCATGAGAAAAAGAATTATGATACTTGCAATAAGCACGCCGCTTCAGCTCTTCAAACGGCGGTAAAGTATGAGATATTCTAATAATCTTGGCTTGCAACAAAGCATCAAATATTCTATCACACTTAGCAATGTTGAAAGTAAATTTCATCTCTTCATCACGATTCTTATGAATTGGCATCAAATCATTGCAAGTAAATGGTTTGGCCTTAGATGGCCAAACAAATTCAGCAGCATAAATATCACCCTCATCGTCCGAGTGGTCACTATCATATTCAACCATATTCATCTTAGGACGATCAGTTTTATACCTATGCACTTCTTTAAGATCTTTGCTTCGGCTTTCTTGAGCCAAAGCCCTTTGCAAGACTTGGTTGATATTTAAAAACTCATATCCTTCTAGCCTTTCTCTAATGTGACTTCTCAAACAACTAAGCACAAGATCAGCCAAATCTCTCTCGGTTATCACCAAACTATTGCACCGGTTTTTTGTCTCTCTAAATCTCTTGACGTAATCGGAGACCGATTCATCATGCTTTTGTCTAACCGGTGTAAGATGTGACAACTTAAGCTCATTATCACCACTATAAAAATGATCATGAAACTTTTGTTCCAAGTGAAACCATGTAGTTATAGAACTGGGTGGTAACGCAAAAAACCACGAGAAAGCAGTACCGGTTAAAGATGAAGGAAAATAACGTACTCTCCACTCATCTCGTGAACTTGCCTCACCTAATTGTGCCAAGTACTGACTAACATGCTCCCATGTGGTTTTTGTGCCCTCTCCATTAAACTTAACAAAATCTAGAATTTTATATCCCGGAGGGCATTGAATTGCATCAAAGTATTCTGGATATGGCTTTTGGTAAATACGGTTCCTTGTTAACTCAACTCCAAAATTCTCTCGGAGCATCTTAGCCATCTCCTCTCTAAGATTAGCTAGACCATCATCCACAGTGGACGATGAAGCTTGTGGCAGTGGCATAGGAGTAGGGTTAGTAGTTGCAGGTGTGAATTGTGGCATGTATGCCGAATTGTAATTCGGCAGTGATCTAACAGTGTTTGCACTTGTAGGTAGGGTTTGGTTTGGCGTCACCACCGAACTTGGCATACTCATGATAGGATTAATGGGTGCAGCAACAATTTGATTTGTGGGGCTAGGATAAAAATTCATCGGAACGGGAGGCGCCGATGAAATAGGTAAAGTTGGATTAGGGATTTCTGCGGTAACAGGCACACCAACATTACCAATAGATGATTGAGGCATACTTTTTTTAGCATTACTATTTTTCAAGAAAATTTGGTATAAAAGATTATTGCTATTAGTAATGCGACTATCAATTTCAGCCCATACATCGGGAGAGAAGGTATTGCTCGCAAAGGGTTTAACCTGCTCATCATGAAGAGGAGGAAGCTTGATTTCTCCAACCGGAGTGATGTTGCCTTGGCGATCCTTCTTGAAATTCCCAAGGAACTCCTGCATCTCCTTCTCTTCACGTGCCTTCTTGTAATCCTCATAAATTTGGCGATGTTCTGCCGATAATTCCTCAAAATTGGGCTTGATGATGTTACCTGCATCCACTTCAGATGGCTTAGGAATCTTGTCGCTGGTAGACATGAGGGATGATGATGATGATTGCTCTTTAGTACCCAGCGGAGTCGCCAAAAAGTGTGTTCGCACATGAACACGTCACCGTGTACCCTCGGCGTCGAGCGCGATACGCAAGACAATCCAGCGAGCTCTTTTGAAGACCCGAAACTCCACGCGGCCGGGAGAGACCCTGTCTGGATGCACAGCGGTGATGGGCTGCCCTAGGTCGGTTCGCCCGCCCCTAGGACTTCGTAGATCGAAGCTCTCCGAAGCGAAGAACACCGATGAACGAGAAGCAGAAAACTAGGGTAGGAGATGAAAGTTTGTAGATGGGTTTTGCGATTGTGTGTTGTTGTTTCAATCGGCCATCACCCCTCATGTATATAAGAGGCGGCTGGACTTCCCATGCAAGGAAAAGTTACAATTCACGTCCAAAACCCTAGTTTGGGTCCAACTCGGAATCCGAACTTTCCAAAACTGTTCGGTTTACAACATGGCTGCACATTGCGGGTCAATTTTGTGGCAGTAAACGACCTCCGATGAAAATGCGCCCAAAAGCATATTTACTTGTTTCGACGAGGCGAACAACTTTCGTGTTGAACTTTTTTCAATTTGAGGCCATCTTCAGGGCCAAATCGCTCGCACAAAACAGCTAATTATTCACGTAGCTCATGAGACATACCCACATGTGTGTCTGGTTCCGGGCGTCATATTTTGGTCATTGGAGGGTTGCGCTGTGCGGGCTCTTAATTTTGCATACGACCTCGGATTGGGACGATCTTTATATCAAAATTGATCGTTTCGACGAGACGAAGACAATTTGTGTAGATCAGTTTTCAACATGGGGCCGTCTTGGGAGCTTAATCAGCCAAAAAGTGTTCTGGATTCAAAATCTCAGTACTTCGAACACAACTTTGGCCTTAGAGATAAGATCGGATGGCTATGACCCAAATATCAAAGTTTCTCCTTTCGATGATACGAAAGTTTTTCACTTTCAGCACTTTTCCATTTGAGGCCTTCTTAATTATGTTTTTGACAATGCCAAAATCTGGTGTCAACACCTGGCAGGCTGACAAGATACAATTGTAGGGTCCTGCAATAAGAGGTTAAGAGGGTTAGAGAAGTACAACATTATTTTGTTGATGAACATCAAAAAGCGAAAAAATCCGGTGGGGAAGATGTTTACCTGAACAGGTCCACTGTGATCTCCAGCCTACTTGAACAATGATCTACGCATGCCTGTTGTCAGGGGTGTCTTAGAAGAAGAGTGTAAGTGCACCATTCAACAGAGGCATATAAATAGCAGTGATGATCCGAAAATAACCACAATGCAAAAGTATCTGTCATGGTGCAGGCTTACATCTGCTGCATTGACCAAAGGAGTCCAAATATACAACAGAAGTAGTGTAAGTGTGTAAATGAACGTGAAGTAGATATCACAAATTAATTACCTTGTGGAGAACTGGAAATGTTTCGGCTTCAGTTAAATAGCTACATCACTGTCAACCAATGAACATATTGAAAAACATATATGCAAAGTTAGCCATCATGCTGAATCCACATTGCAAGGAAGTCATTTGCATCAGGCAAGGCTCGTTAATGCAAAATCTCGAATAACATTACGAAGACAGGAAGAAAGGGAAAATTGTAGCAGAATATCACTCTGTGCTTACTGCGACAGAAAAGGGGGAAAGAGTCGACAACAGAGCATCTATATTACTATCTTTATCTACAATCGAGAATCAACTACTGTACCAAACAAATTGAGCAGTAAACTAAAAAATTAACTTCTTGATTAAAGCCAAACAGCAAGCATCTAGCACGACAGGTCACTATACTTACCCTTTATTTAGGAATACCAGATCACGCCAGCAAAATGCATGCATCTAAAAAAACAACATATACCAGTGAACACCCCCTCCCGTGTCGCTCCCGTGGGCGACCCGGGTGGAACCCTAGCCGCCACCGCAGCAGTCCCCCTCCCTTCCTCCTCCTCCTCCCGCCGCCGCCGGAGGGCGTTGCCGGGAAAATCCCGCGCGGCGCCGGCGGCGGCGGGGACGGCTCTCCTCCTCTCGCTCGGATGGCGCGGCGCGGGGACGCTCCACTGGCGGCGGGGGCTTGCGTGCGGCCTGGGGCGCCCGCCGGCAGCGGTGGCGCTTGGAGGCGGCGCGAGCGGCGCGGTGGCGTGGGCGGCGGTGGTCCGGGTCAGCCGCTTCGATCTGGGGGAGCTCCATGCCCAGATCTGGCCCCCCCTTGAGCAGCGGCTCACTCGTTCTGCCGGTGCTCCCAGTGGCCGTGTCCGGAGGATGATGGCGGGGCGGAGATGCTGGGCGGTGAGGCGTGGTGGCACGGACAGCGAGGTGGAGAAGGTGAGCGGCTCTTCTTGGTCTGTGAGGCTGCATGGCGTCCAGATCCGGCCTTTCCTGTGCCAGCTGCTGGCTCGGGCGGCGGTTTTCCGTGGCCACGGCCGGGGGGTCGGTGGTGGATGCTGCCGGCGGGGCATGATGTGGCGGTGGTGGAGACGTGTGGCCGGTGGTGGGAGGTTGGGTGCTGGTGGCAGCCAAGGTTGCTCTAACTCCTTTTTGTGCGGATGCTCGAGGTGAGCGGCCGTGTCTTCGGAGCTTCTTGCTAGACCTGGCGGGGACGCTCGCCGTGACTAGCATGGGGATGGGGTGGTCTTGTGTTGCTGGAATCAAGCACTGGCATCTGCGGAGACGACCAGGTTGGGGATGCTTCAGGCGAAAGCCTTGTGCCAACCTTGTCGGCAACGATGACGGCGACGCCTTTGGGCGCCGTTTCCCTTCTTGAAGGGTCATTGGGGAGCTGCTGCCACCTGCTCATTCGTGTGCTCCAGGCGAAAGCCTTAGATCCTTTATTGGTTTGGACAACGATGGCATCTCGATGTCGTTCTCCCCCTTGGGGGCGTTGTTTTTTGGAGCCACGAAATTCGTTGTTGGTTGCTCGATGTCTGGGTAGCAGAGGTTGTTGGGTGGTTGGAATGCTCGGTGGTGGCGGTGGAAGTGGTCTGTGGCGGTGACTGGTGCATTGGTCATCCTGGTGCTGTTGGTTGACCTCTCATGGGGGCTCGTGGCGACGGTGATGTCTCGGTGTTCGGTGCCCTTCGACGGCGCGTGAGGTTTTGTTGCTTTGCATAGTGCTCTGGCTCCCTCTATTTGTGATGGTGGCCATGGTGTGGCCTAGAGGAGGTGCAGGGGCTGTCTCGGCGGAGCATTGCCCTTCGGCACGGTCAGTGGCTCTCTCTGTCGCGACGTGGCTAGGCAATGGGATGCCCTTCGATGGCGACTGTGACTTCCTAGCTCTTCAAGGTGTGAGTGATCGCAGGGCAGCGGGTGACTTCTTCTCTTCGTCTCCTCGGCAACGAATCTCCTTTCGACTGATCCATCAAAGCTAGCTCCTGCTCTTCTCGGTTAGCCTAGTGGTGATGGGTGCTAAGTTCTTGGTGTCAGCTACTTGTCATAGCTTGTTTCCTGGTTCTTCTCTGTTGTCCCTTATTCCTTCTTGTGTGTGTTGGGTGCTACACTTGTGTAGCCGTTGTGTTTGTATCTCAGTCTTAACTATGATAATGAAAATGGTTCCGGCCGGCGTAAGCCCGCCGTAGCTCCGTCAAAAAACAACATATACCAGTACAATGCTGA
This sequence comes from Thinopyrum elongatum, assembly GCA_011799875.1. Classification (NCBI taxonomy): domain Eukaryota; kingdom Viridiplantae; phylum Streptophyta; class Magnoliopsida; order Poales; family Poaceae; genus Thinopyrum; species Thinopyrum elongatum. The sequence continues at coordinate 501,044,516 of CM022297.1, read as the reverse complement.
ATCGGTGAATGTACTCGATGAGAATGTAGGCAGTACGCCTATAGGCCATAAATATTTGCAACATTTGAAGACAATCCATCTGAATACAAACTAAATATTTGCATCAACCAATAATCTGCATAAACCAAAAAAAAAAAATCTACAACTTCATGGTTTTCTTCATTGTTTCAGTACATCAAAATATACACCTGCATCCATCTTGTGCTAGGACAAGCACTCTGTTCTTCATGGACGAAAAGATCCATGGTCAGATTTGAACACCACTCTATTGTAGGCAGGAAGGAATGAATTATATTCAAAGATATGCTAGAAACTATCCATCATTGTGTATCTAAATGACTCACAATGGTCTTATTCGCAATAGGAGGAGTTCTTGGGGCTTCTCTGATACACTCTTCCATTGTCACAACTCACAAGAAAGGCGGCGGATGCTGAGGGAAATTTAGGAGGAAATCAATTTTTGCATCAGAAAGTTCTTGCAATGAAGCGAAACAAATGGAAGGCTAAATTAAGTAAAATATACAAATGCCTCACTTAGAAATGGAAGCTCAAAGTTCCGAGCAATTACATATGAACAATAATAATTATAAGAAGCCTTTAGTTGTCAAAACTACTGTCTATGTAGGCACCTCACTGGAACTAACACAATACCTTCTAGAGGAGCAGAAACTTCACCATGACCCTGATAGGAGCTAGGGTCTACCAGGCCTAGACCGTAGGTTGTAGGGGTGGAAGGATGGATGGCGAGGGTTTGGGCGCGGCCGGCGGCGCGACGACGCCGTGATCGCGCGAGGAGGAGGCGGCGACGGTGAGAGAGACGGCTAGGGTTTAGGGTCCCGGCTCCTAAGGGGAGCCGGACAATAGTTATGACTTATTGCTTAATTCCAAAAGGTGGCCTTACAACTGTTTATATAATCCTTGCTGCTAATAAAAATAAGATAAGTTGGGCTAAGCCCCTAACTAGACGCGCCCATTGGGCCTTCTTCGGCTATAAGTGACGCCGGTCATAACATCTCTCCCCGCCTGCGCAAACAGCTCGTCCTCGAGCTGGAAGTCGGGAAAATGTTGGCGGAACTCCTCAAGCTGCTCCCAAGTGGCGTCCTCCTCCGGAAGGCCTTGCCACTGGATCAACAAATGCCACACCCCGCGATGCTGCTGGACCTGCAACACCTTCGCCGGTCCTGGAAGAAGGCGCCCGTCGGAGGTTGGAGGGAGCACCGGCGTGGTCGCCGGCGGTTCCCCGCGGAAGGGCTTCAGCAACCCCACATGGAAGATGTCATGGATGCGGGCACCGGCCGGGAGCTGAAGGCGGTAGGCAACCTTTCTGATGCGTTCCAGCACGGAAAACGGCCCTGCGTAGCGAGGGCCCATCTTGCGCTTCGCGCGCGGGTCGAGTGACTGCATGGAGCGGTGAAGGAGGCGCAGCCACACCCAGTCACCCACCGCAAACTCCACCTCACGGTGGTGGCTGTCGTAGTATTTCTTGGACAGCTGCTGGGCCTGGAGAAGTTGTTGGCGCACCTCCGCAAGGATCTCATCCCTGCTGCGAAGAAGGTCGCCAGCCGCCTCCGTCCTAGCCGTCTCGGGGTCAAACGGCAGGATGGGCGGGGGCGGTCGTCCATAGACCACGTCAAAAGGCGTGGCACGCAGGGCGGAGTGGTATGAAGTGTTGTAGTAGTACTCCGCCCACGCGAGCCAGTCCACCCAAGCACGGGGATGATCGCCTGTAACACAACGCAAATACATGGCAATCACCTTGTTGACCACCTCAGATTGGCCGTCCGTCTAAGGACGGAAGGCCGTACTCAGGCGCAGCTTCATGCCCGCCATCCGGAAGAGATCGCGCCAGACATGCCTAGTGAACTCCAGGTCCCGGTCGCTGACGATCGAAGAGGGGAACCCGTGGAGGCGGACGATGCCATCGAAGAAGGCACGCGCCACGGAGGCGGCAGTGTAGGGATGGCCGAGCGCGATGAAGTGCGCGTACTTGGAGAAGCGGTCGACCACCTTAAGGATGACGGACTTGCCGCCCACCTTGGGAAGGCCCTTGATGAAGTCCATGAAGATGTCGGCCCATACCTGAGAGGGAACATCCAGGGGCTGGAGCAGCCCGGCCGGTCGCAGTGTCTCCGTCTTGTTGCGCTGGCATGTCAGGCAAGACCGCACTCAATCTCGTACCATGGCCTGGTCGCCGGGATGTAGAAATCGGCGCGGAGATGGTGGAGGGTCTTCTGCATGCCCTCGTGGCCGGCTGAGTGTGCCAGCAGCAGGACCTGGTGACGGAGGTCTCCGTGATCCGGCACGAAGAGCCGGCGCCCATGCAGGAGCAAGCCATCCACCAAGCGCCACGGCTCCTCCAGGTCGCCAGCGTCGAGGCGTTGCCGAAGGAGCTGAGCGTTCGGAGCATCCACGGTGGCCCTGCGGATGTCATCAATGAGGGCGAAGGAGGGGCCCCGAGCAGATGCAGAGGGCCGCCCCCGCGGAGTCGATGGCGTCCGAGTCGTGGTCGGCGTCGCGGCGGGACAGTGCGTCGGCCACGGTGTTGAGGCGGCCCGGACGATACTTGACGGTGAAGTCGAAGCCAAAGAGCTTGCTGATCCACTGATGCAGCGGCACGATGGAGAGCCTCTGGTCCAATAAGATCTTGAGGCTGCAGTGATTCGTGCGAATACGGAACGGCCTCCCCCAGAGATACGGCCGCCAGTGGCGCACAACCTGCACCAAGCCAATGAGCTCCCTCTCATAGGCCGCGAGCTTATGATAGCGCATGGCGAAGGGCCTGCTGAAGAACGCAAGCGGCCCGTCGCCCTGATGAAGGACGGTGCCAAACCCCACGCCCGAGGCATCGCAGTCCACCATGAACGGCTTGTCGAAGTCAGGCATCTGGAGGACCGGGCCCATAGTGAGGGCCCGCTTGAGGCCCTCGAACGCCTCGGTCGCCTCAGCATCCTAGGCGAATGCGTCGCGGCACAACAGGCGCGTGAGCGGGGCTGCGATGAGGCCGAACTCCCGGATGAATTTCCGGTAGTACCCCATGAGGCCCAGGAAGCCTCGTAGGGCTTGCGGCGAGTGCGGCGTTGGCCAGGCCGCGACAGACACCACCTTGTCGGCATCCATAGCGACACCCTCGGCCAAGATGATGTGGCCGAGGTAGGCAACCGAAGGCATGCCGAACGAGCACTTCAAGCGCTTGAGGTGAAGATGGTGCGCTCGAAGCTCGTTGAAGACGATGGCGACGTGCTGAAGGTGCTCCGCCCACGAGGCACTGTAGATAAGAATGTCATCAAAGAAAACGAGCACAAACCGGCGTAAGTAAGGGCAGGGAACATCGTTCAACAAGGCCTGAAAGGTCGCAGGGGCATTGGAGAGACCAAAAGGCATCACCAAGAACTCGAAGTGGCCATGATGAGTCCGAAACGCCGTCTTCGCAACATCATCCGGGTGCATCCGCACTTGGTGGTAGCCTGAACGAAGGTCGAGCTTGGTGAAGAAGTGTGCCCCATGTAGCTCGTCCAGGAGCTCATCGACGACCGGAATGGGAAATTTGTCCTTGAGCGTCTGGGTGTTAAGAGCATGGTAGTCGATGCAGAAACGCCACGTGCCGTCCGCCTTGCGTACGAGGAGGACCGGCGCCAAAAACGGCGAGGTAGAGATCCGAATGATGCCCAAGGCAAGCATGACCGTGCACTGCCGCTCCAGCTCGTCCTTCTGCAGCTGGGGGTAGCGGTAAGGGCGCACCGCAACAAGGGCTGTGTCCGGCAGTAGGTGAATGCGGTGGTCTTACGCCCGGGCTGGCGGAAGGCCCAGGGGCTCGACGAAGAGGTCACGGTGCTGCTGCAAGAGATGATCCAACAGGGGGTGCTCGGGACCTACAGCAGTCGCCATGAGCTGCAGATGCGGCGTCGCTGGTGAGGCGCCACCCACGCCCTCCCACCGGACGCGGTGACCCAGGCGCCAGAAGGTCATTGTCATGGCATCGAAGTCCCAGAGGATGGTTCCCAGGGTCCGCAAGAAGTCGACGCCGAGGATGAAGTAGAAGCAGCCCAAGTCGATGTCGGCGCACGTGATGGTGAAGTGCTGGTCGCCGATGGTGATGGGGACGTTCCGCGCAATCCCATGACACCGGAGGCGGTCGCCGTTAGCCACGGTGACCCAGAGCTGCTCCCCGCCCGTCGGCTGAAGCGCCAAGCGGCGCATGGTCGACTCGGGCAGGAAGTTATGGGTGGAGCCTGTATCCAGGAGGGCCACGAGGCGCTCGCCGTTCATCATCACCGGCAGGAGCATAGTCTGCTCCGCTCGTATACCCGCGAGGGCATGGAGGGAGACCACGAGAGCCGTTGCCGGAGCGGGCGCCGGTGCGACCTCCGCAGCAACTAGGGCGGGCAAGTCGCCGAGCCCGTCGGCGGCGGTGTCCTCCTCGATGTAGTCGGCCGCCTCCAAGTAGAAGAGCCGCGGGTAGACGTGGCCCGGCACGTAGGGCTCGTCGCAGTTATAGCATAGCCCCTGGCGACGGCGCTCGAGCTGCTCGGCCGGGGTGAGCCGGCAGAAGGGCCGCGTCGCGGCCGGAGCGTTGGTCACTGCAGAGGCCGGAGGCGGACTCCCCGACGCTGGTGGTGTCGGGGGCGGTCTGGCTGGCTGTCGGGCGCCTGAGCCGGCGACGCCTGCTGCAAGGCCTGCGCGCGACGCTCGAAGGCGCGGGCATAATACATGGCCGCCTGGAGGTCCTGAGGTTCCCGCAGCTCCACGTCCACCCGGATATGATCCGGCAGACCACCCACGAAGAGCTCGGCCCGCTGGCGAGCCGTCACGCCGGGCGTGTGGCACGCCAGGGCCTGTAAGCGGTCAGCGAAGTCCTGCACCGTGGAGGTGAAGGGTAGGCGGCCAAGCTCCGCCAGCCGGCTCCCGCGTATTGGTGGCCCGAAGCGTAAGAGGCAGAGCTCGCAAAAATGCTCCCATGGGGGCATGCCGCCCTCGTCCTGCTCGAGAGCGTAATACCAAGTCTGTGCGGAGCCTCGGAGGTGATACGAATCGAGCCAGGTGTGGTCCAATGCGAGCGTGTGTTGTCCCAGGAAAAACTGGTCACATTGATTAAGCCAGCTCAGGGGGTCCTCGGTGCCGTCGTAGGTGGTGAAGTCGAGCTTGGCGAAGCGCGGCAGCGTGTGGTTATGGCCGCCGTGGGGGTACGCCTCGTCAGCGCGGAGTAGCGAGGGGGGCGACGCCGGGTCGGTGGCCATCGAGGGCCCCCCGTGGAACGGAGGACCGTCGAGGCCGGCGTAAGGACCGGCAAAGCTGGAGGGCCCGCCGTACTGCAGCGGTGGCGCCCTTACCCTTGTTAAGAGGGCCCGAACCTGGGTAAACATCGCGTTCCCTTTGTCCCTTGTTACCTTCGATCCTCAAACGCACAGTTTGGGACCCCCTACCCGAGATCGGCCTGTTTTGACACTGACATTGGTGCTTTCATTGAGAGTTCCATTGTGTCATCGGCAGAAGGATCGATGGCTCGTTTGATCATTAACAACGATGCCATTTCCGGGGAGACTTTCCTCCCCGGTCAACTTTTCGTATTCGGCGGCTTCGCTCTACGCCCCAATTCAGTCGGTCACCTTGAGCAGATCGACAGCTACGCCCTTGGTCATCAGATCAGATTCGGGAGCCTGAATTAAGTCGCTGATATCCGAGGAGACTTGATCTTCGAAGGGTTCATGGCCTCGACCACTATTCCTCATCTTCAAGAAGGCAACCCATCGGATCCGTCATCAGGCACCCCTCAAAGACCAACTACTATCCCTGCCCTGGCCATAGATCTAGGGCAGGCCGCCTCGTCCGAAGATGGGATCTTAAAACCCACCGGACCCTCTCCTCCCATGGAGCCCTTTGCCGAAGACCCAGAAGCAACTATATGTTTGGCGAGCCTGGAATCAAGCAGGACCCTCCTTGTCATTGGAGAGCCGAACTCGCCTCTGGAGGCCAACTCCGAACTCTCAAGGTCTGCGGCTGGTGAACACAACCTGGCGGAGTCGGCCATGCCCAGCTCCGCAGGTCCTCGGTTCCCCGTCCGGCCTTCGCTCTTAAGCGAGGCCTTGGACTTAATGCGGTCTCTCGCCATCACGGAGGTGTCAGCTCTGAATTACGCCCAGCCCGAACTAGGGGCTGAGTGCAGGGAATTTTGCGTCCCACCCACCACCCACTTGGTAGCCACTGTCGAAGATTTAACTGACATGCTCGACTATGGCTCCAAAGACACCGACGGTATGGACGACGATGCCGGAGCCGAACCAGGCCAAAACCCGCCCATCGCCGGACGTTGGACTGCCACTTCTACATATGACGCGTACATGGTGGATACACCAAAAGAGGATGACGATGGCCATCAAGATCCGATCGAGGACAAGCCCGTCGAGGTACCACCGAAGCGTCAACGTCAGCGGCGCCGTTCACGATCGCGGCGGGAAAAAGAAAGTAATACTGGCACTAGAGACATTGACACTCCGGAGAATGCCGAAGACTCTGACCAACCCATTGAGCCTGCCGTAGAGCAGGATAATTGGGAAGAGGGACAAGTTAACCCCGACGAGCCAGTCGGGAATGAGGATTCGGAGGATTGTAACTATCTACCGACCTCCGAGGAGGATGTCAGCCTCGACAACGAAGACTTCATCGTGCCAGAGGAACCCCTCAAGCAAGAGCGCTTTAAGAGATAGCTCATTGCAACTGCGAGGAGCCTAAAAAAGAAACAGCAACAGCTTCAAGCCAAACAGACACGCTCAACGAGAGATGGACCCAGGTCCTAGCCGCCGAGGAGTACGGCCTCGAACACCCAACAAAGAGCTATCCGAAGGGTAGGCTACTGCCACAATTCGATGACGAGGCCCTAGAGCCAATACCGTCAAGACATAATAATGCTGATGAACCAGACCGACCACCACGTGGGCGAGACAAAGCGGCTACTTATGCCGAACACCAGCCCGCGCCACCTCGCCGTCGAGGCAAAGAGGTAGCAGCTCAGGGCTACACCTATGACTTACGTCAGGACCTGGACAATAGAGCCGGCAAGACCAGATCAATATATGGATCAAGGCGGCGTGCCCCGACGAGAGACGACGGCCTTCAAGCTTGGCGCGAGCAGCATAACCGAACTCGGGTCGAAAACCGAACACGGATGTCACCCAAACTCCGTCGTGACGTTGCTCGATACAGAGGCGCCGCACACCCCTTGTGCTTTACCGATGAGGTAATGCAGCACCAATTTCCAGAAGGGTTTAAACCCGTAAACATCGAATCCTACGATGGAACGACAGATCCCGCGGTATGGATTGAGGATTTTCTTCTCCATATTCACATGGCCCGCGGTGACGATCTCCACGCAATCAAATACCTCCCCCTAAAGCTGAAAGGACCAGCGCGGCACTAGTTGAATAGCCTACCAGAGAACTCTATTGGTAGCTGGGAGGACTTGGAGGATGCCTTTAGAGACAAATTCCAAGGTACCTATGTCCGGCCTCCGGATGCCGATGACCTTAGTCATATAGTCTAGCAACCCGGTGAGTCAGCCCGCAAACTCTGGACTAGGTTCTTAATTAAAAAGAACCAAATCGTCGACTGTCCGGACACCGAAGCCCTCGCGGCCTCTAAACATAGCATCCGCGATGAATGGCTCACTCGAGACCTTGGTCAGGAAAAGCCGAAGTCTATGGCAGCTCTTACTGCACTCATGACCCGCTTCTACGCGGGAGAGGACAGCTGGTTGGCTCATAGAAGCAATAGTACCAGCGACCCTGGCACCTCCGAAGTCAGGGACAGCAACGGCAGGTCGCGACGCAACAAACACAAGCGTCGAAACAACAACGAAGAAACTGAAGACACAGCGGTTAATGCAGGATTCAGTGGCTCTAAATCTGGTCAGCGGAAGAAACATTTAAAGGAAATAAGGACGGTCCATCTAATTTGGACAAGATACTCGATCGGCCTTGCCAGATTCATGGCACCCCCGACAAGCCTGCCAACCACTCCAACAGAAATTGTTGGGTCATCAAACAGGCCGGTAAGTTCAACACCGAACATAAGGGGAAAGAGCCGCCAAGCGAGGACGATGACGAGCCCCGCCCACCGAACACAGGGGGACAAAAGAAATTCCCTCCTGAGGTGAAAACAGTGAACATGATATATGTCATGCACATCCCCAAAAGGGAGCGCAAGCGCGCACTAAGGGACGTCTACGTCGTAGAGCCCGTCGCCCCAAAATTCAACCCATGGTCGGCTTGTTCGATCACCTTCGATCGCAGGGACCACCCGACCAGTATCCATCACGGAGGTTCGGCGGCCCTGGTCCTCGATCCAATTATCGATGGATATCATCTGACTCGAGTCCTTATGGACGGCGGCAGCAGTCTCAACTTGATCTATCAAGACACTGTCCGCAAAATGGGTATTGACCCGTCAAGAATCAAGCCTAGTAACACCACCTTTAAAGGAGTGATACCCGGCGTCGAGGCCCGCTGTACGGGCTCATTAACATTGGAAGTAGTCTTCGGTTCACCGGACAATTTCCGCAGCGAAGACTTGATCTTCGACATCGTCCCCTTCCGTAGTGGTTATCACGCACTGCTCGGACGTACTGCCTTCGCCCGCTTCAATGTAGTCCCGCATTATGCTTACTTAAAGCTCAAGATGCCTGGACCCCGCGGTGTCATCACAGTCAATGGAAACATGGAACGCTCCCTCCGTACCGAGGAGCACACCGCGGCCCTTGCAGCCAAGGTACAGAGCGGCCTTATCAAGCCGAACACTTCATCGGCCATCAAGCCTCCGGACACTATTAAACGAGTCCGGCCTAGTCTGCAGAACGACAGCTCGGTCAACCCGGCGCTGGACTAGCAGTTTTGCCTCCATCCACCGCCCCATCTAATCGCGGCATATGTACCGCATGTGCATAAGTACGCACTCAAAATACCTTGGGCGACGGCGGAGGCACTCCGCGGACAAGGTCCATAGTACGGCTCGACCCTATTCGGACCTTAATCTCCTCTTTTTTTTTTCTCTTTTCTCTTATATTACAAGTTCTTTAAAACCTAAAGTCACTTTACGGTGGTGCAGGGCCCTTTCTTAGGCCCCTTCTATATACACGATCGTCGATCCTTTCAAAGGATCCTCCACCAAGGCAGGACGCGGCGCAGACGTGCGGCAGGGTGTCCAAAGGATCTTCACGATACCTTTTCTTTCTTAGGACCTGTGTACAGCTTTCCCTTGTTCCCAAATTCTTGGCATGTAAAATAGCCCTGATGCTTATAGCATTATCTGTAAAAGCATGTTTTGGCGTATCAATCAGACTATAATGGAAACAGTTTTTACCAGCCCTATTCGGTATTGGTTTATTTCATAATCTGTATTCCCTCTTCTTGTCAGATTGGCATATACACTTCGGCATAGCTTAAAATGCCAAGGGCTCTATTCGGCCACCTATATTTCAAAAAAAAAAAGTCTGAACGCTTTTAGAGTGCACTTCGGCGTCCCGAATATTGCATTATATGCATCAGCTCCGAATCATGTCTTTGGTCAATAGTTGGGTTGCCCGGCTCCTGTGGTTACTACCTTACGTTCCTCTCGTTTGGCTAGGGTAGTAAAGGGAGAACTACTACGATTGTGTTTCTGGTTCGTCCGGTCAAACACCTCAGTAGAGAAAGCCGAAAACTGACTGTCATGGTGCGGCGAGAGCTGGTCAGCTATTCGGCGATTTGCTATAAATCTTTTGCGATTTATTCCGCATTATGCGAAGGACTGGCCTTTGTCCGGTCATGTGCTTAAGGCATCCCAGTTCGGATAGCCGCATACGCACCAGGGGCTAGTACTTAGCCCCACAGTCAAACTCCTATGGCTAAGTGAAAGTGATAAAGCCGCATAGTCTGATTGCCTGGTTCGCCTACGCAGACACCTTCACGGAGCAAGACGTTGGGTCAAGAGTGATCATGTGTTATTCCGAACACCCCCGTAGTATCTACGTGGGGGCTAAAGCCGACGACTGGCAAACTTTCAGGATAACAAAATACGGCCGCACAGGAGGTAAGCAATTCCAGATAAAGACATAAATATATTACAAAGCCTTGGTTTATAAAGCAACGTCTGGGTAGCTCGGATACATTCACTCAAATATGATATCCTTCGAGCATTGGCCCTCTATTAATCGGACACCCTCAAGGACGTCTTCAAAATACCGCTCTGGCTTACGGTGCTCCTTGCCTTCGGGTGGGCCCTCGACCGCCACGACGGTGGCCTTCATCTTTGCCCAGTGCATCTTGACACGGGCAATGGCCATCCGCGCACCTTCTATGCACGCCGAGCGCTTGACAGCTTCAATCCGGGGCAGCGCGTCGGCCAGTCGCTGCACCAGGCCGAAGTAGCTACCAGGAATGGGTTCGGTTGGCCATAGCCAGACTATGATGTCCTTCATGGCCAATCCGGACATCCTGTGCAGCTCTGCCAGTTGCATCATGTGGTTGTTCAACAGCAATGGACGCTCCGACGCCGTGAACTGTGACCAGAAGAGCTTCTCCGTCGTGTGTCCCTCCTAGGCCCGGAAGAACTGCGCGGCGTCGGCGGCACTCTTCGAGAGATCCGCAAATGCGTCTGGAGAACTCCACAGTCGAGTGAGCAAGGCATATCTTTGACCGCCAAATATAGTCTGGAAAAGAAAAGGGCTTACCAACCGCTATCTGTTCGGACTGCCAGATTTCCTCGCGAGCTGCCCGGGACTCGGTCCTCGCCTCCTTGGCCTCTTGGAGGGCCTTGTCGAGTTCGGCTGCCTGGGCCTTATTCTTCTCCTCCAAAGACTTGCACTTGCCGGCGGCATCCTTGAGCGCTTGCTCCATTTCGGTCACCCTCTCCTCGTATTGGCGGCGAGTGACCTGTTCGGCCTTTAAATCTGCAGCCGCTTTTTCTGCGGCCGCTTTGTTCCCCTTCGCCTCCTCCTTGGCTTGGGCAAGGGCACTCTTGAGGGTCTCGACCTCGGCCGCGCTGCCTGCAATCGTACACAGAGTAGCGCATGAGTTTAAACTCAGAGTTTGCATATCAATTCAAGCATATGCGAGATATTTCAAAACATACCTTGCGCCTCATCGAACCGCTTGTTCATGCGGTCGATATCATCATCAGCCAGCTGCAGCCTCCGCTTGAGATCGGAAACTTCAGCGGCCTGGGCGGTTGCCGCCAACATGGAAGCCTGTTATACGATATAAAAGTACGTCACCTGTTTCGAATACTATATGATCCTCTGTCCGGCTTTTTCAAAACCAGACAGAGTCTCAGGGGCTACTATCTATGCACAGGTCTGTCCCTTTATAAAAAGCGTCTAGAGCATTACGTCGCATACCTTGAAGCCTGTTAGCAGGCTGGTGAAGGCTTCGTTCAGCCCGCTCTTGGTGGACTGAATCTTCTCAACCACCACACCCATCAGGGTGCGGTGTCCCTCCACGATGGCAGCACGTCGTAGCGCTTCCACCATGGTATTCGGCGCCTCCGGATTAGTGGAGGTCCCCGTCGGAGCTGATGCTCCACCCTCTTTAGAAGGGGGCTGCTCATCTGACTTCGGAGCCACATTGGTCTCCGGAATAATGTCCGGCTAGGGGCCAGATTGTCCAGGACCCCCGCTGTCGGTCGCCATGGGGGTTGCCCCCTCCATGTCTTCGGCAGCCGAGGCATTGTCCTCAGGCGCCTTCTCGGCAGCCTCGCTCGCCCCTCCATGGCCAGGAGAGGTCCTTCGGGACAACACCTCGGTGTCATCCATGGTGACTGGTGAAAGGGCTCACGGTGGCGTCTCGCTCTCTGCCAACTCGAGCGGCAGAGAACTCCCTCGGACAGCGATGGTTGGGGGAGGTCGCGGGCCAGGCTGAAACATACAATGTGATATGTTATATTACAACCATAACAGACCGAATATTTGCTAAGTATCCTTTTCGACACTTACGATTCGGCCGGGGTTATTTCCCTGCGGCGCCTCTTGGGAGTGTGTTCGGCGTCCGTATCCGAACCGTCCGAGAGGGTTATCTTCTCCCTCTTGGACGCCCCCTCCTCCAGGTCTGCGGAGGCGGCCCTTTTCTTCTTTCCCCCCTTCATGGGAGAACCACTTTCCACCTCCTCCTCCTCTTCATCTTCATCCCCCTCGTGGGAGGAGTGGGCTTTGGTTTCTCCGGACACTGCGTCCGAAGTACCCTTACGGCGGAGGCCGCCCTTGGCCTCCTTGCCCTTCTTCTTGGCCTTCTTCTCCGGCGCCTGATCGCCAGCATCCTCGTTAGCAGAGGATCGGCTGGGTCTTCAGGTAGTTGAGCCAGACACTTGATCCGCTCCGCCTTCGCTGTCCTTTCCTGAATGAAAGAATGAAAGTCTCAGTATAACCTTTGATTTATTTACCGAAAACTGTGTTCGGAACTAAAATACTTACCGGTGTGGCCGGATGCTCGCTGTCGAGGCCGATGTCTTCGGTCTTCTTCGGCCACTTCTTTTGGGCCTTGAAGAGCAGCTTCCAGATATCTTCGTGTGTTGTGCCGAAGAAACGCTGTAGGGTCTGTGGACCTTCCAGATTGAACTCCCACATATGGAGAGGCCGGCGTTGGCAGGGGAGGATCCGGCGGAAGAGCATCACCTGAATCACGTTAGTGAGACTAGTATTCTTGCTTATCATATTTTTGATGCGCTTCTGCAGCGTCATCACATCCGCGGTTGACTCCCAGTCCAGACCCTTGTTGGTCCACGACGCGAGCCGCATTGGGGGTCCAGATCTAAACTCAGGAGTGGCCGCCCATCTGGCGTCGCGGGGTTCGGTGATATAGGACCACTCCTGCTGCCATACCTTGACGGTCTCCACGAAGGCCCCTTTAGGCCAGGTGCTGTTGGAGAGCTTGCTCACCATGGCGCCGCCGCACTCCGCATGTTGCCCGTCGACCACCTTCGGCTTCACATTGAAGACTTTTAGCCATAGGCCGAAGTGTGGGGGGATGCGGAGTAGCGCCTCGCACACGATGATAAATGCCGAGATGTGGAGGAAAGAATTTGGGGCTAGATCATGGAAATCTAGCCCGTAATAGAACATGATGCCGCGGACAAAGGGGTGGAGGGGAAACCCTAGTCCGCGGAGGAAATGGGGGATGAATAAAACCCTTTCGCCGGGCTCCGGAGTGGGTACGACTTGGTCCTTGGCGGGGAGCTTGTGCGCGATCTCCGCGGACAGATATCCCGCCCCTCGGAGCTCCTTGATGTCCTTCTCCGTGACAGAGGATGCCTCCCACTTGCCCTTCGAGCTAGATCTAGACATGACTGGAGAGGTTGGCGGCGGTGGGAAAGATTGAAGCGTGGGCGCTGGAGCTTGAGGATGGGAAAATAGGAGAAGGAAGAAGGCCTGGGGAAAAAAGAGGGATCTTTATCCGCTTATATAGGCAATGAATATCAAGCGCCCGCCCCTCAAGCCTTAAAACTTGCCTATTCCCGAGGGGTCGTGCGAATGGCACGGTTGGATTACCCAAACCCGTATTGATAAGGATCCCGCAATAAGTGGGCATGATCTCCGCTTTGACGAGACGTGTCGATAGAGGCCGTGTCTCGAAATGCGAAGCGGGAAGCCAAAAAACGGTTCGAAATGATAAAGAGGCTAGATGCGACGTTTCCCCGAAAAATTGTCAGTTCAAGGACATTACTTTACCTTCGTGGTTGAGGGTTGTAACTGTCATGCAGAGCCGGATACAGTTCTTTTATTCTGAAGATTGCTTTGGAGTATTCAAAGGAGGAACCCGCCTTGCAATGCCGAAGATAATCTGCGTGCCGAACACATCGTCATTGAAGACTGGTTCAGGGGCTACTGAGGGAGTCCTAGATTAAGGGGTCCTCGGGTGGCCGGGCTATGTGACATGGGCCGGACTGATGGGCCGTGAAGATACAAGGCAGAAGATCTTTCCTCGTGTCCGGGTGGGACTCCCCTTTGCATGGAAGGCAAGTTTGGCGTCCGGTTGTATAGTTTCCTTCCTCTGTAAACCGACTCTGTACAACCCTAGCCCCCTCCGGTGCCTATATAAACCGGAGGGTTTGACCCGTGGAGGCCATCAGAATTCTCATAGGCTAGACATCTAGGGTTTAGCCATTACGATCTCGAGGTAGATCAACTCTTGTAACCCCCATACTCATCAAATACAATCAAGCAGGACATAGGGTTTTACCTCCATTAAGAGGGCCCGAACCTAGGTAAACATCGCGTTCCCTTTGTCCCTTGTTACCTTTGATCCTCAGACGCACAGTTCGGGACCCCCTACCCGAGATCGGCCGGTTTTTGACACCGACAGGCCCCAAAGCCGTCGTGTAGACCGGTTGCGAAGTCCCGGCTAACCAGGTCGGTAACGGTGACGGCGAGGGGGGGAACCTGACTTGGTGGATCGGAACCCCCGCCACCGTGGTAAGGGCCGGCCCGGAGCTGGCAGGTGGCGGCGGCGGCAGCTGCAGCGGCCCGGCGGACGCGGCGGAGGCCGCCAGGGGCGGCGACTGCCACGGCAGCCACGGCGGCCCGGTGGCGGCGACGGGCGGCGCGGCCGGTTGCGGCCCGTAGGGCCCGGCCAGGTATAGCCGGATGCCCTGGACCGCCTGGGCGAGATCCCGAAGCGCCCCGAACACCTCCTCCGGTATGAGGATGGCGGGGGCGGGCACGATGGAGGAGACCGGCGCGGGCAGGAGCGGGGCGGCCGCCGTGGTGGTCATCGGGGACAACGAGGTGGTCGGCAGCGGGTGGGACGGGGTGGTCTGCATCGTGGACATGATCAAACCAGAGCTACCTGATACCAGATTGATAGGAGCTAGGGTCCTACCAAGCCTAGACCGTAGGTTGTAGAGGTGGAAGGATGGATGGCGAGGGTTTGTGCGCGGCCGGCGGCGCGACAGCGCCGTGATCGTGCGAGGAGGAGGCCGCGGTGGTGAGAGAGACGGCTAGGGTTTAGGGTTCCGGCTCCTAAGGGGAGCCGGGCAATAGTTATGACTTATTGCTTAATTCCAAAATGTGGCCTTACAACTGTTTATATAATCCTGGCTGCTAATAAAAATAAGATAAGTTGGGCTAAGCCCCTAACTAGACGCGCCCATTGGGCCTTCTCCGGCTACAAGTGACGCCGGTCATAACAGACCGATTAACGATGACATGTACCTAGGGTACGATTTTAGGCCTGACCTAGACACCCTACCCAAGGACACTACCTTAGTGTCAAAGACCTACAAAGTACAACAGAAGATACCAACTGAAAAGCTCCTGAAGTGCAATCCACTCGACGGAAGATTCCACTCGGATATCCCAATTCCACTCGACCACGATAATTTCACTCGACCATGAAAGAACCCACTCGGACTACAGAAGGCCTAAAGTCACCCCAGGATGGCAACGGTCAGGCATTCACTCCGTCATCATAAAGACCATTTATAGCGGGCGTTACCAGTAACGTTCGAGGCATAACTCACATTGAACCCCTGTGTAACTGAGGGCTGCGAGGGGCCAGACGCACTATATATAAGCCACCCCTCCCCTATGGCACAAGGGTTCGCACCCCCTGTAACATTTGCCCACATCCAATCGACAAGCCTCCGCGGCACCGAGACGTAGGGCTGTTATCTCCTCCGAGAGGGGCCTGAACTCGTAAACCTGTGTGTACAACCTCGCCATAGCTAGGACACTGCCTCCTTCTACATACCCATACTCTTACTGTCAGACTCATTCCCACGACAGTTGGCGCCCACCGTGGGGCAGGCGTCTGAGCGACTTCCGGTGAGGTTGCAAATTTTGATCTTCGTCAACATGATTTCCGGCGGTGGCATGGCTCTGGGTCACGAGATCCGTCTGGGTGCGCTCGTATTCATCGCCGACGACTCCGCCTGGCTCCAAGAAGCCCCCCTCGACGTCGAGGCCCTTCCCATCCGTGGGGCGGCGCACTTCCGCGCGAGTGCCTGCGGCGTCCTCTTGCGGCAGCCGTCGACTCAGTATCGGTCGGCTCCTGTGGTGTCTTCGCTCCCCGCCGTCCGCCGTCACAAACGATCCGGTCATTCGCGGCTCCAGCGGTGGGTGAAGCATGCGGTGGCTCGTCAGTCGACCACCCCTCAAGTCACGGCAATTGAGCCCGACGAATCCCTTTACGGGTTGTTCGATCTGCCGACTGGTCATTCGGATACACTTTCCGAGTGCGAGAGTAATGATCCCGCGGCAGAAGTCCTCATGGTCGACTCCCAGCGCAGTCCGCCCGGATACCATCGCGGCGGCGGCGGCGGCGGCAGCGGCGGCCCGTCGCGTGATCATGACGAGTACTACCCCCAAGCCCTCACTGCAGAGCAGAGGGAAGAGCTGCAGCGCCGAAATGTACAGGCCCTCCAGACCCCCATCATTGGGGAGACCTCCGAGGCTTGGGCCTTGGAGGCTGCGCGCTTAGCCACCTTGGCTGAGCGTACGCGTCTGTAGAATCTTCAGCAAGCACTCGACGATCATGCTCGTCAGCAGATTCCAGGTTGCAGTCGACGGCCACGATAGCTGTTTCCGACTGAACCTCGGGAAGAATGTCAGGTATATCGTACTCCGATTCAGAATGTTGTAGCAGCTGCACGTATCGCAGAGTCGATCCAGCCATCCCGTTCTGAGGCTGGCAGGGGCCTGCAGCAGATTCGGGCATTGCTCAGAGCAGCTGGAGAACAAAACTCAGCTATTTCTCAGTCGCGCAACATGATTCATAGCAGATCCATCGTTGCAGACACAGTTCAGTCGGTACACAGCCCAAGATCGCCTCCGCGGCATGAAGATCTTGGTTATCGCCAAGACCAGTGCCTTGGCCGAGGCCATGGGCAGTTTGATCCTCGATATCACCGTGATGACCACCGTCGAGTGCCTACGCCTCCTCCGAGGGGTGGTTCGTACGCGCCCCGGCGGTATGATGATAGGCGCCCGTATGGTGATGAACAGAGAGTTCCAGTCGACCCTAGAGAGCCTGGGTTCGATGCAAGGTCAGTCCTCGTTCAGGGCCTGGTTGACAGAGGCAGAGCTAACAGAGAAGGGCTCAACAGAGATCGTCCGACTGGAAGCAGGGCGTTCATCTCTGGGCTTGAGTGTTTTGGCAGAGCCATCCGAGCAGCTAGGATCCCGCCCAACTTCAGATTGGCTGCGGGTGTTAGCAAGTTCACTGGTGAGTCGAAGCCAGACACGTGGCTGGAAGATTACCGATTGGCAGTGCAGATTGGTGGAGGCAACAATGATGTAGCCATGAAGCACCTACCCTTGATGCTTGAAGGCTCAGCCAGAGCTTGGCTGAATCAGTTGGCTCCTGGAAGCATTTTCTGTTGGGAAGATTTAGCCCGAGTGTTTATGAAGACATTTGAAGGCACCTGTAAGAGACCTGCTGGGCTGACTGAATTGCAGCACTGCGTTCAGAAGCCGAATAAAACTTTGAGAGATTTCATCCAAAGATGGACTACCCTTCACCATGTGGTGGAGAATGTGTCAGAACACCAAGCAGTTTGCGCCTTCAAGGAGGGCGTCCGATACAGAGAGCTTATACTAAAATTCGGTCATTCCGGAGACATGTCTTTGAGTCGAATGATGGAAATATCCACTCGGTATGCAAATGGCGAAGAGGAAGACCGACTCCGCAATGGCAAGGGGAAACCAGTCGACCAGGACGCCGGAGGTGGAAACCTCAGTCGGAAGCAAAAGCGTAAGACTGAGGCTGCAGGTCCTGCTGAAGCCGCAGTTCTGAATGCACAAGGAAAGTTTAAAGGAAAGCCCAAGGGGCCGTGGGTGCCCAAAAAGGTGAAAGATCAGTCAGGCCAGGACGTCCTGGATTTGCCGTGTCATATTCACACGAAGAAGGACGAAGAGGGTAATCTGATTTTGCCCAAGCATACCACTCGACAGTGCAGACTCCTGATTCAGCAGTTCCGAGAGGGTTAGCCCAGTGAGACGGACTCTGATAAGGATGAAGTGGAAGAAAAGGATGATGGTTACCCGAAGGTCAATGCCACCTTGGTGATTTTTGCTGATGTCGAGAGCAAAAGTCGACTGAAGGTCATTTACATAGAAGTGAACATGGTTGCTCCAGCAACTACGACATACCTGAAGTGGTCTAAAACTCCCATTACATTCTACTAGTCAGATCACCCAACACACGTTGCTACTCCCGGGCGGCAAGCGTTGGAGGTCGACCCAGTCGTTGGGGGCACCCGACTGACAAAGTTCTTATGGATGGTGGCAGTGGTCTGAACATTCTGTATGCTGAGACCCTCCAAGGGATGGGCATTCCGATGTCCAAACTTAGTGAGAGAAACATGCAGTTCCACGGAGTCATCCCAGGGAAGAAAGCAAAGTCACTCGGGCAGATTGCTCTTGATGTGGTTTTCGGAGATTCCAAGAATTTCCGCAAGGAGAAGTTGACATTTGAGGTAGTGGATTTCCATAGTGCCTATCATGCTATCCTAGGTTGGCCCACATATGCTCGTTTCATGGCTCGTCCATGTTACGTGTATCTTAAGTTGAAGATGCCCGGGCCCAAAGGTGTGATTACAGTCACTGGGAATAGGCAGAGAGCAGAGGAGTGCCTCTATAAGGGTTCCAAGATTGCCAATGAGCAGATGGCGGTGGTGGAACTGGAGGAGTACAAGAAAAACACAGATCCGAGTGATTTGTTGCGAGCCAAGAAGCCTGCTTCGGACTCCGCATTTCAGTCGGCTGGTGAGACGAAGCTAGTCAGCATTCACCCGGAAGACCCTACTGCTCCTCCGACTCACATTTCAATGACACTCGATAGCAAATAGGAAGCCGCGCTCATCCAGTTCCTCCGTGAGAACTGGGACATCTTTGCATGGAAACCATCAGACATGCTAGGTGTACCCAGGGGACTGGCTGAGCACCATTTGCGTGTTAACCCAAAAGCAAAACCTATCAAAGAGCATCTCCGTCGGTCTGTCGTCGAAAAGAGGAAGGCAATTGGCGAGGAAGTGACTCGGCTCCTGGCAGCTGAGTTCATCCATGAGATATACCACTCCGAGTGGCTCGCCAACGTCGTCATGGTCCCTAAGAAAGATGATTCACTTCAAATGTGTATTTATTTCAAGCATATCAATCGGGCCTGCCCGAAAGATCATTTTTCTCTCCCCCGCATCGATCAGATTGTTGACTCGACTGTGGGGTGCGAGCATTTGTCCTTTTTGGATGCATATTCCGGGTACCACCAGATCAGACTGTATGGGGCCGATGAAATAAAAACGGCCTTCATCACCCCATTCGGGTGTTTTTGCTATTTCACCATGCCTTTCGTTCTTAAGAATGCTGGTGCCACATTCATGCGCATGATCCAGAAGTGCCTGCTCACTCAGATCAGTCGGAATGTAGAGGCATACATGGATGATATCGTAGTTAAGTCACAGAAGAGTTCTGACCTGCTGGCTGACCTTGCTGAGACATTTGCCAATCTCACGAGATATGCCATCAAGCTAAATCAGTCCAAATGCACATTGAGAGTTCTAGGAGGAAAGTTACTCGGTTTCCTTGTTTCCGAACGAGGGATAGATGCAAATCCCGAAAAGATTGGTGCAATTCTCCAAATGAAACGCCCTGTGCATGTGCATGACGTGCAGAAGCTCACAGGTTGTCTTGTTGCATTAAGTCGATTCATTTCTCGTCTCGGTGAGAAGGCGTTGCCCCTTTGCTGACTGATGAAGAAGTCTGATACATTCAAGTGGACTCCTGAAGCTGAAGCAGCGTTTGAAGAGCTCAAAGCTCTGCTTTCCACCCAGCCGATGCTTGCTGCTCCGGTCAGCAAAGAGCCTCTACTGCTATACATTGCAGCCACTGGTCAACTTGTGAGCACAGTGCTCACAGTCGAGCGAGAGGAAGAAGGCAAATCCTATAAAGTTCAACACCCAGTGTATTACATTTCTGAAGTCTTGACTCCGTCCAAGCAAAGGTATCCACATTACCAGAAGCTTGTCTATCGAATTTATTTGACTACGAAGAAAGTTTCACATTACTTCCAAGACCACTTGGTTTCAGTCGTCAGCGACGCTCCATTGTCCGAAATCTTGAACAATCGAGGTGCAACCGGTCGAGTGGCTAAATGGGCAATAGAACTTCTTCCTCTGGATATCAAGTTTGAAGGAAAGAAGGCAATCAAGTCCCAGGCAATCGCAGATTTCTTGGACGAGTGGATTGAGCAACAATAGCCGACCCAAGTTCACTCGGAACACTGGACCATGTTCTTTGATGGATCTACGGTTCTGTTGATGGAGTGGTCCTGGTGTCCCCAAGAGGCGACAAACTCAGTTATGTCCTCTAGATTCACTTTGATTCCTCCAACAATGAAGCTGAGTATGAAGCACTTCTCTATGGGCTACGTATGGCCATCTCACTCGGCGTCCATCGCCTGATGGTTTACGGCGACTCAGATTTGGTAGTTAATCTGGTGAGGAAGGAGTGGGATATCAGGAGCCCTGCCATGACTGGATACTGCAATGCAGTGAGGAAGATGGAAAAGAAGTTTGAAGGATTGGAGCTCCACCACATACCCCGAATCCAGAATCAAGCAACTGATGATCTGGCGAAAATAGGTTCCACTCGGAAGCCTATTCCCAGTAATGTGTTCTTGGAGCATCTCCATACCCCGTTAGTACAAGAAGATCCCTTTACAGAGGAACCTCCCCAACCAATAAGTTCTACCAACCCGACTGAAGTCGAGGTGCCAGCAGTTGTCGACCTAACAATGGAGATTTTGATAATCACCCCCGACTGGATGGTGCCGTATATTGCCTATCTGCTCAAGATGGAGCTTCCAGAGGATGAAGTTGAAGCACGTCAGATCGTCCGCAGATCCAAGGCTTTCATGGTTATCGGTGGGCAGCTCTACCGAGAAAGTGTTACTGGCGTAGCTCAGCGATGTATCTCTCCAGAAGAGGGTCGACTGATCTTGAATGAGATTCACTCGGGGACCTGTGGTCACCATGCGTCCTCCCGGACCATTGTGGCCAAAGCATACCGAGCAAGATTCTACTGGCCACGGGCCAATGAAGCAGCAAAAGAGAACATTGAGAAGTGTGAAGGTTGCCAGTTTTACTCGAACATGTCCCACAAGCCCGCATCTGCTTTAAAGACTATTCCACTCGTCAGGCCATTTGCAGTGTGGGGGTTGGACATGATTGGGCCGCTAAGGACCGGCAGAAGTGGCTTCACTCATTTGCTCATGGCAGTCGACAAGTTCACCAAGTGGATTGAAGAAAAACCTACCAAGAACCTAAACTCAAGCACATCCATCAGTTTTATCAGAGAATTGGTGTTCCGATATGGAGTTCCGCACAGCATCATCAAAGACAACGGTTCAAACTTTGATTCAGATGAGTTCAGAGCATTCTGCATTTCCCAAGGCACTCGGGTCGACTACGCGTCCGTTGCGCACCCGCAGTTGAATGGGCAAGCTGAAAGAGTAAACGGTTTGATCCTCCAAGCGCTGAAACCCCGCTTGATGCGCGACCTTAAGCATGCAGCTGGGGTTTGGGTCACTGAGCTGCCGTCCGTTTCGTGGGGATTGAGGACAACTCCCAACCGATCAACCGATCGAACCCCTTTCTTCATGGTGTATGGAGCTGAGGCCGTGCTTCCGAGTGACTTGCTTCACAATGCACCCCGAGGGGAACTTTTTTCAGAAGCTGAGGCAGAGCAAGCACGACAGGACGCCGTAGATCTTCTAGAGGAAGAGCGAGAAATGGCCTTGATCTGGTCGACCATTTATCAGCAAGACCTTCGTCGATTCCACGCCCGAAACGTCAAAGGTCGAGCATTTCAAGAAGGAGATCTTGTGCTCCGAGTGGATCAGCAGCGACCTCATAAGCTCGCTCCTGCCTGGGAAGGCCCTTTCCTCGTCACCAAGGTGCTCCACAACGGGGCGTATCACCTTTACAAAGTAGCCAAGAAGAAAGACGAGCCACGCTCTTGGAACGCAGATCTTCTCCGCCGGTTTTATACTTAAACACTCGGATCGTCGAGGTGTAATAAGAATACTTTCAGATTGATTATCAAAGACATGATTCCCGCAGTCTCATAATGATTGTTCTCACATAAACATATGTTCAAATCCCCCAGTGGGTGGCTTAGCCACGAACCGGTTTCGCCTAAGTTACAAATCTACTCCGAGTGGAGAGCGATCCCCCCACTCGGGGGCTTAGCCGCGAACCTGTTTCGCCTAAGTTAAAAAACCACTCCGAGTGGAGAGCGATCCTCCCACTCGGGGGGTTAGCCGCGATCCCGTACTCGCTTAAGTTTCAAAAATACTCCGAGTGGAGAGCAACCCTCCCACTCGGGGGCTTAGCTGCGACCCCGTACTCGCCTAAGTTACAAATCTACTCCGAGTGGAGAGCGATCCTCCCACTCGGGGGCTTAGCCGCGAACCTGTTTCGCCTAAGTTAAAAAACCACTTGGAGTGGAGAGCGATCCTCCCACTCGGGGGCTTAGCCGCGATCCCGTACTCGCCTAAGTTTCAAAAATACTCCAAGTGTAGAGCAACCCTCCCACTCGGGGGCTTAGCTGCGACCCCGTACTCGCCTAAGTTTCAAAAATACTCTGAGTGGAGAGCGATCCTCCCACTCGGGGGCTTAGCCGCGAACCTGTTTTGCCTAAGTTAAAAACAACTCCGCGTGGAGAATGATCCTCCCACTCGGGGGCTTAGCCGCGATCCCGTAATTGCCTAAGTTAAAAAATCACTCCGAGTGGAGAGCGATCCTCCCACTCGGGGGCTTAGCTGCGACCCTGTACTCGCTTAAGTTTCAAAAATACTCCGAGTAGAGAGCAACCCTCCCACTCGGGGGTTTAGTTGCGACCCCGTACTCGCCTAAGTTTCAAAAATACTCCGAGTGGAGAGCAACCCTCCCACTCGGGGGCTTAGTTGCGACCCCGTACTCGCCTAAGTTTCAAAACTACTCCGAGTGAGAGCAATCCTCCCACTCGGAGGCTTTGCTGTGATCCCGTATTCGCCTAAGTTAAAAAACTACTCCGAGTGGAGAGCAATCCTCCCACTCGGGGGCTTAACCGCGAACCTGTTTCGCCTAAGTTTCAAAAAACTACTCCGAGTGGAGAGCAATCCTCCCACTCGGAGGCTTAGCTGCGATCCCGTATTCGCCTAAGTTAAAAAACTACGCTGAGTTGAGAGCAATCCTCCCACTCGGGGGCTTAGCTGCGAACCAGCTTCGCCTAAGTTAAAAATCCAAGCACATTGGAGACGAGAAAATAGCATTCGGATAAAACTATCAAGTTCGGATAAATCTGGCAAGGTTCAGAACCCCAAGCAAAAGTACTCGGGCGTCAGGCCCGAAGGAGTTTAACGATTACACAATCACTCGGCATTCCGAGGCAAATAAGGTCAAATCATCAAGTTTTTCACTCGGCAGGAGGAGGACTAGCTGGCTCGACGAAAAGGTGTCCAAGTCAATGCCGTCCGCAATGCGAGTCGCTGCGTCGATGAAGGTCTCCATGAAAGATTGAAACTGAAGCTTCTTGGTGTTTGCCACCTGAAGTGCTTTTAGCTTTTCTTCCTTGGCGTGCTTCCAATGAACACGGACGAGTGATAGAGCCACGTCGGCACCACAGCGAGCAACTGACTTTTTCCATGCTTGCACTCAGTCAGGGATTTCATTGAGCCGAGTCATCAGTGACTTGAGGTCATTTTGAAGCACATCTTCTGGCCATAGCTCCTTGTCTATCCGCGAGAGTGCAACCGTCAGTCGAGCAAGATAGTCCAAGACACTGGTGAGACGAGCTTCCAGTCGCAGCACGTTCATTGCAACTTCGTCTTTGACAGGAGAGTTGATGGGGCCAATCCCGTTTCGATTCGCCCAGTTTCCTCCTCGAAATTCTGATAGAACTCTGCGCGAGGAGAAAAGAAATGAAGCAGCGGCAACATCGTGAAGAAGTTTTTTGGTTCAGTCGGACAAGGAAAAGTACCTTCGAGCATGATGAACATCTTCTTGGCAAGACCTCCCAGATAAACCTCCAGCTCGTCTCTCTTCCGAGTGAGCTCATCCACCTTTCCAGCCAGGATCACCTTCTCTTCCTTCCGCTGTGCAGCTTCTTTCTTTGCCTCATTGACAGCAGTATTCAGATTGGCATTCTCCTCCTCCAATTTGCCGACTGAAGCTAGCTTTCTCTCAGCTAGTTCGGTCTTCTCACGTGCCACCTTCTGCGCCCCCGGAAGATCAGCGTCCTTCTTCTCCAAGGCCTGCTTCATTTTGTCTAAAGAAATAAAATTCCTCAGTCAAGCTTGGAGTTGACGGTTTTCACTACGCACATCTGTTCGAGTGGAGTCACTCGGTTCAAAGGATGGAAAAGAATTAATATCAAAGCATACAGTCAGCAAGTTGTTACCTCCCATGGTTGCCACTTCATCCTGAGCAGTC
Organism: Thinopyrum elongatum; assembly: GCA_011799875.1. Classification (NCBI taxonomy): domain Eukaryota; kingdom Viridiplantae; phylum Streptophyta; class Magnoliopsida; order Poales; family Poaceae; genus Thinopyrum; species Thinopyrum elongatum. Next base: position 501,020,093 of record CM022297.1, on the reverse strand, counting down.
TTTAGGTTCTTCTTGGCAAGCTCCAGGTCAAGCTCGAGTTGGATCTTCTCCTTCTCCAGGGCAGCATACTGAGTGCCAAGCTCACAAGATTTCTGCAGTCAGCAAAAAGACAATTCAGTCGACAACAAGAAAGATCCTTTACTTCCGAGTGAAGAAGAGCAAGTTCAGTTTGCTATTGATAAAGAAGTTCTAAGACCACCGCCAAACCAAACATTCGACGGCGGTCTCGGGGACTACACCCAGTGGTGCACTCAGCGTGCCTCCACTGGTTCGATTTCCCACTTGGTGTGGTCTGCCCAGCCAGAGTGGAAGAAGCAAAAAAAGAGAAGAGAGAAAATCCTTGTTCTTTGACCCCCGCCCACTTCAAGCAGTCGACGGTGGTCTCGGGGACTACACCCAGTGGGTGCACTCAGCGTGCCCCCACTGGTTCCACTCGACGTGACCTATCTGACTCGAGTGAAAAAACTATTCAGAAGAAGAAACACCCAGTGGGTGGATAGATGCAAGATTCAGACCCATGATAGATGCACATTAAAGGTTCCAAAACGCTCATCTACGGACATCTTACGAATAATAAAGCAGCATTTTTCATGTAGCATATCCTAACAGAGCAAGGGTCAAGTTGAAAAGCCAATCGGAAATCAACTTACAATCCCACTTACTCGGACATTGGTCTTGAGGGCAGAACTGGCGTCGTAAGCGGCCTTGCTGGTCTCGTACACCACTTTCAGTCGGTCCATCATCAGACCAGCCTAGATCATTGCTTCCTTGGCGGCTCCTACTTGGTCCTCCGGGACGTGATGCATGACAAACGGAGTTGACGATGGAGCCGATGACGCAGCTAGTGGGGTCGGAGCCTTGGGTTGTGCAGTCGAACCAGAAGCCTGGACAGTCGACACTGAGGGTTGGTTAGTCGACAGAGGAACAGCAAAAGAGACAGTAGCCCGCGACGGGTCACCAAGTTCTTGAACTACTGGCTCAGACGGCAGGCGAGGCGCTCGACTGGAAGGTGCCCTCTTGCTCAAAGCTCTGCCCCTTCTCCCTGCGCTCCTCTGGGGTTCATCCTCGTCATCATCATCTGGAAGCTGGATAACATCTGTTGGCGCTGCAAACACTCGACATTGAGATTTCAGTCGGCCACCAAAACAATTGACGGAGTGTAAACATGGTTGTGGTATCATACCTGCTCGAGAGCTGGCCACGTCCGCAGTCTCCGCATCGACCCGCTCCTCGTCAATATCCATTGACATTGCAGAAGTAGCAGCCCTGGAAGCCCAAAATTTCACTCGGTCAGACAAGTGAAGAAGCCCACAACAGCATTGAAGAACAAGGAAAAGGAACACTTACGCAGAAGTAACAGGCACAGCCACCTTGATTCTGGGCAGGGCCTTCCGAGGCTTTGGCAGAGCGACCTTGGCGTGCTTGGCAGTCTTCTCCGTCAATTCTGGAGTTGACGTCCGAGTGCGCTTGGGGATTCTTGCACTCGACGCCGCTGCCTTGTCGTGGCTGCCCGCAGGATCTTGTGACTGCTTCGAGCATCTCTCAGAGCGAGGAGGTGACTCGACCTCCGAGCTTTCATCAGAGTCCTCGCTGTCGTCACTGCTGTCATCCGCATACTCAATATCGGTGCTCCCGCCGTCACTTTCTCCTTCTCCAAGTTGCTGCACTCCATTCGGCATAGAATACATCTTCATGAAAACCTGCAAGTTACAAACCGCAGACGTTAGTCAGATTCAAGAACAATCGCATATTGAAGAACACTCGGCAAATCGAGCCTGACCTCTCCTGGGGCGTTATTGGCGTCGAATGGCAAGATCCTCCTGGCTCCGCGGGGGTTGTCCTTGTTGCCATAGATGCTTCGCAACCACTGAGCCACCGTCTCCTCGGCGACCTCCTCCGGGTGGACCCGAGTGGTGTCTTCTGGGCCCGAATACATCCGCATTGGGTGGTCACGAGCTTGGAGGGGTTTGATGCGTCAACTCAGGAACACCTCCAACAGATCCATACCAGTCACTCCACCCTGGACTAATGCAATGACTGCGTCGACTAAAATTGATACCTCACCCTTCTCCTCATCCTCTACGGTCAGCGAACGAGGAGTGCGGAGTCTCTCCAGAGAGAAAGGAGGGAGACCAGTCGACTGGCCCGGAGTCGGAATATCTTTGCAGTAAAACCAGGTCGACTGCCATCCCCTAACAGACTCAGGAAATGTCATGGGGGGTAAAGTGCTCCTACCTCTCATCTGAATCCCTAACCCCCCACACATCTGGATCACATGCGTCTTCTCGTCAGTCGGGTTTGCTTTCTTCACCGTCTGAGATCGGCAAGTGAAGATATGCTTAAACAGTCCCCAGTGTGGATGGCATCCTAGGAAGTTTTCACACATCGAAATGAACGCGGCAAGATAAGAGATGGTGTTTGGAGGAAAATGGTGGATCTGGGCACCGAAGAAGTTAAAAAAACCCCAGAAGAATGGATGAGGAGGCAAAGAGAAACCTCGGTCGACGTGGGTGGTGAGGAGGACGCACTCACCCTCACGAGGCTGGGGCTCGGTCTCCCCCTTTGGCAGCCTCCAGGACCCATGTGCAATCAGGCCATCGGCGGCGAGGTTCTCCAGATCATCCTCCACGACGGTGGAGTGGATCCAATCCCCCTGGATCCAACATGGCGGCAGTCCGGACCGCGATGTCGATCCCTTCGCCGCCTTCTTGCCTTTTGTCGTCGCCTTCTTTGCGCGCTCCAGAGCCACGGTCTTGTCCTTCACCATAGCTGTGGAGCTCGAGGGGAACAGGCGGAGAAGTGTGGTGCTGGGGAAGATGAGGCGGAGGAGCAGAGGAGAAGGGGGAGAATGGAGAGCACAGTGCCTCGCATCGGCAACGACGCCTTTTATGGCCACGCTTCCGAGTGGCTGACCGGTGGGCCCGTGCGATCCTGGCGCATCCCGTAACAGACGCTGGCCCGATACATGGCGAAAAAGGTTGCATGAGGATAGAGGAGCCCCTATCCGTCTGCTTCGCTAACTGCGCCGCACCCCGTCCCGCGCGCTTCCCTGAAATTTTGAATCCCGTGAGATCCGGACCCTGCAAAGCAGTCGATCGCGTCAGAGATTTCCAAATCCAGAAGCCAGAATTCACTCGGCGCAACTTTAATGCACTCGGCAATTCCAGAAGCCAGAATCGATTAAGGCGATTGTCGAAGGGTTAAAATACCAGCATGCTTTCGGGCCCCTGAGGAAACGTCTCCGAGACATTGAATCGGGTCAGAATCAACGTTAACCCTTCTTCACTCGGTCCTCAATCCATTTGGGGGCTAATGACGATGACATGTACCTAGGATAGGGTTTTAGACCTGACCTAGACACCCTACCCAAAGACACTACCTTATAGTCAAAGACCTACAAAGTATAACAGAAGATACCGACTGAAATGCTCCTGAAGTGCAATCCACTCGACGGAAGATTCCACTCGGATATCCCAATTCCACTTGACCATGATAATTTCACTCGACCATGCAAGAACCCACTCGGACTACAGAAGGCTTAAAGTCACCCCAGGATGGCATTGGTCAGGCATTCACTCCGTCATCATAAAGAGCATTTATAGCGGGCGTTACCATTAACGTTCGAGGCATAACTCACATTGAACCCCTGTGTAACTGAGGGCTGTGAGGGGCCAGGCGCACTCTATATAAGCCACCCCTCCCCTCTGGCACAAGGGTTCGCACCCCCTGTAACATTTGCACACATCCAATTAACAAGCCTCCGCGGCACCGAGACGTAGGGCTGTTACCTCCTCCGAGAGGGGCCTGAACTCGTAAACCTGTGCGTACAACCTCGCCGTAGCTAGGACACTGCCTCCTACTACGTACCCCCTACTCTTACTGTCAGACTCATTCCCACGACACCCATAGCAACACACAGCTTGCATTTTCTGATGCAATCATTTCCACAAAGCAAAAGAGCATGCAAATTCTAATAAAATGAATGTAACAAACACATGGAACCAACGTGACAAAAAAGGACATCATGGACCGTTGATGTGACCCCAATTTCAGATGCAATCATTTTGGTAAATTGTGAAAGAATCGATATCATGTTGAAACAAATAAATGTTGAAGAGAACAAAACCAAACGTTGCAAAGAGGAGCAGGGACGCGTATGGAGCTTAAGTTAGTTTTTTTTGTCAGTTGCACAAAGGAAGCATCAAGAAGTGAGCTCTAATTAGTTATATGTTGTATGATAAATTTTGGTGAAAAACGGCTTGAGTTGTAAGCATAATGTAAGCATCAAACCCATACGAGAAGAAAAGTCAAACATTTAAAATGAAAAAGGATGATGCATATCATCTTGCAGCAGACTTGTAAACTAAGGCATTATATTTACAAATTTCAAATTGATAAGGTAATGTTTATGGGCTCTGTGCATAAATAATAGGTTAGGAGTCAAGACCTACTCTATGTGTTTGCTGCTTCACCTCGATGGCGCCCTTCTTGGTGTTGCCACACTACACGATGCACATCATCTTCTGCAGAAGTGCTGATGTTAGGAAGAAACAACATGAAAGATAGAGTATGAAGAAAAGAGGATGAATACTTTACATGTAAATATAAAGTATCCCATACTCATTAGTGTTCTTCCCATTTCTGTGAGGCGAGCCCGTGACCCCCACATCGCCTCCCCCGGCGGCGGCGGGGGAACCCTAGCAGCGCCGCTGCGGGCCCCACCTCACCTCGCCCCACCTCCTCGCTGTCGGTGTCAAAACCAGCCATTCTCGGGGAGGGGGTCCCGAGCTGTGCATCTGAGGATCGAAGGTAACAAGGGACAAAGGGAACACGATGTTTACCCAGGTTCGGGCCCTCTTAATGGAGGTAAAACCCTACGTCCTGCTTATTGTATTTGATGAGTATAGGGGTTACAAGAGTTGATCTACCTCGAGATCGTAATAGCTAAACCCTAGATGTCTAGCCTATGGGAATTATGATAGCCTCTACGGTCTAAACCCTCCGGTTTATATAGACACCGGAGGGGGCTAGGGTTGTACAGAGTCGGTTTACAGAGGAAGGAAATTACATATCCGGATGCCAATCTTGCCGTCCACGCAAGGGAGAGTCCCATCCAGACACGGGGGAAGGCCTTCTACTTTATATCTTCACGGCCCATCAGTCCGGCCCATGTCACATAACCCGGACACCCGAGGACCCCTTAATCCAGGACTCCCTCTGTAGCCCCCGAACTTGCCTTCAATGACGACGTAGTATCCGGCTTATGTCTTCAGCTTTGCAAGGAGGGTTCTTCATTTGTACTTCGGCTTGACGACAGCCCGGCTCTGACCTCGATGTGCTTGCCTTTATGATTCTCTTCTGTAGTCACTTCGATTTCCGCGCGCCGGGTGAATACGAACGGCCTGTGATTTTTGCAAATAAGCCCCTCACCACGCTCAGATGGCATCTATATAAGGAGAGCTAGATCCCCAAATGCCATCTCATATCGTGCAAAAGAAAAACCATCAAGATTAGCTGCGAACAAACCTTTCCAACATGGCTAGCGCTCCAGGCTCATCTTCGCGCCCTCATGGCCCTCAAGAAGGCGATTGGCAGAGTTGTTCCATGCCCCATCTTCAGCTGAATCGACTCTAGATGCAGGGCTACCTTCCCCTCGTGGATCTAGTCCCTGTTCGAGCGGGATTGGCCTCAATTGGCAATGATGTGATGGCTGAGAATTTCCCCAACCCCAACAAGGAGGAGAGGGTGTGCTTCGTCCCCTTTCTGCTGCGGGGCCTAGGATTTCCAATCCATCCCTTCCTCAGGGGCCTATTGGAATTTTACGGCATCCAACTGCACAACCTTACTCCAGGTTCGATTCTGCACATCTCAGGTTTTGTTGCCCTCTGTGAACTGTTCTTAGGCATCGAGGCCCATTTTGAACTATGGAGAAAGTTCTTTTGCCATGTTCCCCGCCATCGGGGAGGCTCTCTTTTTGAAGTGGGTGGTGCCGAAGTACGGCGTATAGCCGGATCCGGATACCTCATAGGAACTCCCAAGGAGGTATACCCACAGTGGGCTTCGGAATGGTTTTATATAGACGACGTTCCACTGCCGGACCCAGTTCAGCGCGGCCTTCCTGAATTTTCCAGTGCTCCTTTAAAGAAGCGTTTCAACTGGCGTCCCCGAGGTCCCAAGGAGGAGGACAGTGCGGAAATAAAAAGGTTGGTTAACAAGATCAGGTTACTAGCCCATACCGAGTTCTCGATAGTCGAGGTCATGGCTATTGCAATAAAGAGGTGCGTCCAGCCTCTCCAATCCAGAGTAACTCCCTCAGGGTGTTATAATGGAGAAGATGATGCTTCCTGTTACAGACGGAAGGGTCCGAATACCCCCGCCGAACTGGCCACAATCCTGGCCGATCTGTATAAGGGTGAGAAAGAAGACTTCCTCCGCTTAAACTGCCGGGAGGGCTATTCCATGTACAACCCCGTAGAATGGGTAAGATTTCGATTGTCTGCGCTGCCTTATTGCTGTCACAGATACTAATCAACTTTGCCCTTTGTTACCAAAAACAGTCATGGAGGAAGATGATCGAGGACGTCCGCTGTCCCGCTCCACAACCAGAAGATCATGGCCGCGATGGAGACCCTGGCTTTCACGAGGATCCGGACAGATACATAGAATTCGATGATGGGGTATTCTATCAAGCGAGCCTTGACGGCTTAAAACTGGCTATCATCGCCGACTACCCCCGCCTCTATCCCTTCTACATCGTAAGTATTCGGAGGGCTCTTGAAAGGAAACACCTATCTGCACTTTTGCTTAATATACCGTTCTGGACTTTTAACAGGATCGGCGTTCGGCAGACCATACCTCCTCGAGGGCGGCCCCTACACAGGGCAGCCGTTCAAACCAAAAGGGGACCGGGGGCGCTACAGAAACCCCAGAGTCTTCCAAGAGGTATGTCCCCTCAATACATGCCTAGGCATGAGTCCGGATTGTTTAAAGTCTCCTTCTTACCTTTGATGTCAGGAGAAACACGCGGCAGGCGGTGGGCAAACGCCCTGCGAGCCGAATGTCAGCCAATCCGGTGCCGGACTCGCCAACTAGGACGAGAACCGAGGCAATGCCAGCTCCGAGTCCTCAAGAAGATTCGTATGACGTATCTGTCACGAATTCCGAAGTGGAGAGCGTGATGAATCAACGTCGATTAAAGGAAGCCATGCGTGCCCCGGCTTTTTCCGAGCAAGAGTTTACCGCACTCAGCACGGTGGATGCATATATCCAAGCCGCTCGAGACGGACTTGCCGGAGTCACTCAGCTGTTCTCAAAGGACATACAGGTAAGCGTTTATGCAATTTTGGATAGTCATATGCTAGTAGCCCCCGAGACTTGAACCGGTGAGGCAAACCAATTTAAGGATCGATATACCCTGCAGGTCCTTAAAGAGAAGAACACTGCGCTAGCCGAGGAGCTGAAAACAAACCAAATGCAACTGAACACTATTACCGCCGAACTGGCGGAAATGAAAAGGAGCGCAACGGGTGCGTCCAGGGAGAATAATCTTGAGGAAAAGGACAAACAATCTGAAGAGATAGAGAGCTTGAAGGCTCAGTTATCGGCCGCTCAGAAAGAAAATGAAAAACTGAAGGGCGGCATATTCGGTATGTCTTCCTCTGTTATTTAGAATCTCCCTGATGCTCATGTTTTATTCCACAATTCAGAATGTCATGATTCTGTTGCTGTAGGTCTGTTAACTGGTAGACTGGAAGAAGAAGTATCCAGATTTCAAGGCGACGTGCTAAAGGAGCTATCCACGGTACATGCTCGGGCCCGGAAAGCCATGAAGAGTACGGTGAAGGCTTTATGGCCAACCGATACCCCTCCAGAGTGTATGGAGGGCTTGGCAAACCTTTTCAAAGGTGCCCGACGCCAGTTTGAGCTATGGAAGACATCCGCCTGCTGTGAAGGCGCATGAGAAGCCTGGGCCATGGTGAAAACACGTTTCACCAAGCTGGATCCAAATCATATGGCCCGAGTGGGACCACAGGGACCAGATGGGAAAGAGATTCCAGTGAGTTTGGTGTATGACCAAGTAATGATAGTTGCGAAGCATTTGCAGGAAGACTGTAGGTTGGACAGCCTTATAGACGGAATAGATAAGGAATAGGTATGTGATGCAATGTATTAGAGTACATTATGATCAACCTGTGCCTTTATCCGAACATGTGAAAAGTTTTGTCATCGCAGGCTTTCGGCTTTAACCTCCGGACCAAAATGGTGGAGTGTTTCCGGATACTATTGGGAATGAAAAGAAACATTCACTATGTCCGGAAACCAGGCAACCCAGTCATTACGCTCGAACAGACAAAAAATTGTAGTTCAGGATGTATGTTATATTACATATGTAAGAAACATCTTCCAAGGAAAATAGTTCCGTTAAGGGTTCCTTTCCTTGGGTTGGCATGCAGTAATTATGTGTGTCGGGGCATTGGTCCGTTATACGGAAAAACTATCCCACAGTATTTGGAGTGTTTACAAGAATGTAACAATCTGTCGTTTGATTGCCGACCACTTATTCTCTTAAGAACGCTAGCTTTCGGCTTCACCCGTCTGAGGTACATGTCCGGTGACCCGGTTGTAACAATCGCAGAGGTGCTCCCTTTATGCCCTAGCCGAACAATCGGGAACGTAGGGCATAAACACAGGAGCCAGGCAACCCAGCTTGGCAAAAACTTAAGTCATAGAGGTGCATATAATGGCAAAAAGGGTGTGTATGAGCAAACGACATTTATATTTTGAGCTCCAGGCTCGAAATAATAATAAGCTTCGGTTAAAGAAGCCCCCAGTCATGGTGGGGTGTGTACATTTTAGGCTGTTTTACCCCCCAAGTGTTCGGCTGATCCGAACACATCCTGGGAATCGTATAAAAACGAGGGAACGAAAACAAAATGAAGAGGAGAGAGAAAAAAAAAGGAACGTAAAAAGTGTGACCGAACTCATGCGTAGAATCTTCGGAGCCGAGCAGCGTTCCATGGATTTGGCTCTAGGTGATTGTCCGATGCATTACGAAGGCGATAGGCTCCTCCTATGAGAACTTCATCTATAATGAAGGGACCCTCCCATTTTGGTTTGAGCTTGTCCTTCTTCTTCTCTTGGAGGCGTAAAACGAGTTCGCCGACATTATAAGTCTTGGCCCGCACTTCTCTGCTTTGGTACCTCCAAGCCTGCTGCTGATAGAATGTGGAACGGGCTTTTGCAACATCGCGCTCCTCCTCCAGGCCGTCTAGGTCGTCCTGCCGATCGAGCTCGGCCTCTCTCTCTTCATACATACGCACTCGAGGTGAGTCATGAATAATATCGCAGGGCAAAACAGCCTCTGCGCCGTACACCATAAAAAAGGGAGTGTATCCAATCATGCGATTGGGCGTGGTCCGCAGCCCCCAGAGTACGGAATCGAGTTCCTCGACCCAGTGCTTATCTGACTCCCGTAGGGATCGGACTAGTCTGGGTTTGATGCCGCTCATTATCAGGCCATTGGCCCATTCGACCTGACCGTTCGTTTGGGGGTGATATACGGAGGCATAATCGAGCTTGATGCCCAAGTTAGCACAGCAAGTTTTCACCTCATCGGCTGTGAAGTTAGAGCCATTGTCAGTAATGATACTGTGAGGGACACCATAACGATGTACAACGCCGGATATAAAGTTGATCACCGGTCCAGCCTCATCTGTTTTTACTGGTTTGGCCTCTATCCACTTAGTGAATGAAAGCACCAATGTCAATGAAAGCACCAATGTCGGTGTCAAAACCGGCCGATCTCGGGTAGGGGGTCCCGAGCTGTGCGTCTGAGGATCGAAGGTAACAAGGGACAAAGGGAACACGCTGTTTACCCAGGTTCGGGCCCTCTTAATGGAGGTAAAACCCTACATCCTGTTTGATTGTATTTGATGATTATAGGGGTTACAAGAGTTGATCTACCTCGAGATCGTAATAGCTAAACCCTAGATGTCTAGCCTATGGGAATTATGATAGCCTCTACGGACTAAACCCTCCGATTTATATAGACACCGGAGGGGGCTAGGGTTGTACAGAGTAAGTTTACAGAGGAAGGAAATTACATATCCAGACGCCAATCTTGCCGTCCACACAAGGGAGAATCCCATCCAGAGATGGGGGAAGGCCTTCAACTTTATATCTTCGCGGTCCATCAGTCCGGCCCATGTCACATAACCCAGACACCCGAGGACCCCTTAATCCAGGACTCCCTCACTCGCCGCCACCGGAGGAGCGGCCGGCGAAGCCACGCCGGCTCCCAGGAAGGTGGCGGCGGGGCGCCTCGGCTGCCACCTCGCTTCCCGTCGTCGTCCGCCGTGCTCCGGCGCCGGCGTGTCTCCAGCGCCCCCCTCCCCCTGCCTCGCCCGTCCCCTTCCTGTCGGGCTCTAGCTGCTCCTGGTCTTCGACGACGCGTCCTCCCCCCTCCCCCCTTCCGCGCTAGATCCATGGCGGCCACAGCACCCCTGCTGCTGTCGGCGTCGGATCCCAGGAGGACGGGGCCGGGGCTTCCTGGCCGGGGTGGCCGGCCCTAGGGGTGTCGCGGTGGCACTCCCCCTCCCCCCGCAGGCTCCGGGGCGGCTCACCTTGGTGGTTGCCCGGTGGCGGCTGCCTCCTACAACGCTGGCCGGGCGTGTGGCACGCCTTTGACCTCCCTCCGCCCCCCCATAACCTGCAGGTGCGGCTCCGGCCCCGGCGGCCATGGACCTGCGCCCTCCTCCGGTGTTCATGGCTGGCCGGAGCGGCTCCAAATCCGACACTCCCGCGACTGGGATGTGTCTTCTTCCGGCTCATCTGGCTTGTCGGTGTCTCGGCAGCTCCGCAAGCACCCCCTGCAGGCATCCGTGGTTGGCCGGCATCCACCCCAGTGCGGCTTCGACTCCGGCGTGCCTCTGGAGCTGAGCCCCCTTCCAGCTCCTTTGGCTCTTCGGGCGTCCCTGCTGCTGCGGTCCCGACGGCTCGGATCTGCGCTCCTCTCCAGATCTTGGCTCGCTCGGGTCTTCGGCCCCCATCGCACCCCCCTTGGTTTTCCACCCGGCTGCCCAACCCCGCCCACCTCCATGCTCCGTCCGCCCTTCCCCATGTTCGCTAGCTCGTTCTTCCGGCAGCGCCCGATGCCTCCTTCAACGGCAGGCGTTGCTCCCCTTCCTGCGATGGCGGTTCCGGCCTCTGACCAGACTTCCCCCTCCTTGACTATTGCTCCGACGGCTTGGGATTGCTCAGACTCGGCCAGGGCGAAATCCTTGCTCGACCTCTCGATGCTGGCAGCGGCGACACCCACAGGTGCCGTTTCCTTCTTGAAGGCGTTGCCATGGCCGCTTCCTGTGCCCCGCTTCGTGCATCAGGGGCAACCCTAGGTTCGGTTTTGCGGATCGGACGGCGACGGCGCCCCAGCGTCATTCCCCTTCATGAAGGCGTCGTCTTGTATGCTCGTGGTGTCCTCTGCGGTAGTTTTGATGATGTTGGTCGTCTTGTTGGTTTGGTTTGGGCTGTGTCCCAGGGTGGCAAGTTTAGCCTTGTTTCTTTTCTGTTTGGGCTGAGCATCCCATGTCCTCCTGCTCTGGTCGCCATGTTCACCCCTCCTGCGTTTGTGTCATGTGTTGTACCACCCCCTGTATTCACTCTTAACTTCTTCTATCAATGCAATGATACGCAAGCTTTGCGTATTCGAGAAAAAAAAAGATATTCAAAATAGACCCTGGCCAAAAAGTATGCACATCAGTTGAGGCAAAAGTCTGCAGTATTTTTAAGACCTTTTCAACAATACTGGAAATCATACCAATGATTATTTTTTCTGACCATAGGGGTAAATCATGCATACAAGTAATCAAAACAAATTTGCAGAGGAACAGCAGAATGGCAATATCTTAGTTACAGGTTTTCTGACGTGCAATATACTAGATCTGCTCTACTATGTTGCTTTCCTTGCGATGGACAAGCAGCGGCTAAAGAACACTTCTTACATGGACTTCAAGGTACATCTCATCATTTATCGCAAATGGTTGCATGATTGATCAATCTTATGACTCTGATGTAATTATCAAAAGATACTGAAGAAAACGCGAGCGCAGTTGGAGGGGGAGCTTCTGCTAGACGATGTGATGCAGATTGAAGATATGCCATCAATACGAACAGCTTTACTAGCGACAATATCTGCTGCTAATGATGACACGCTCATGATTCGCGTGCATAGACCCTCCCTTCCTTTGATTTCTGGGATAGATTTTTTCGTGACATGTAGGGCGATGGCTTGCTGCTGTAATGCTGAATTTGGTCCCGACTGCAAACAACTCATTTGTATCTCACCAAAAAGAATTAGTACTGCTAGCCCCCTGATGCCAAAGTTGGTTGAGTTCACGATGTTGATAAAATACCGGCAGCCAATCTGTTCATTAACAGCAAGCAACTTGCTGATTAGCACTAAGCTGTGATGAAACCCACACGTCGTCACTGCGACGGTCAGCCATCATCGAAGCCACCAACAGCGCTCGACCAGGGATCTTTGACAACTGTGCACCTTTCATCACCTTCTCAGCCTGTCCACGTCCACCTCGCAGCATCTGCATATATGTTGGACAACACCACATACACGCCATACTTGTTGGGGTCCAGTTTCAGCATCTCTTGCACAGCCCATTCCGTGACATCAATGTCGCCGTGGCTCTTGCAGGCTGTTAGCAGAGCCCCCCAGATCACAGTATCCGCCTTGCATGTCATCCCACGTATCATATCTTCAGCCTCCGATAGTCCACTCCGGCCAAGGAGGTCGACCATGCACCCATAGTGTTGGATGCTCGGAGTCACCCCAAAGTCCTCTAAAGATGTGAACACTCTGCAGGCCTCGTTGAGCAACCCTGTGTGGCAGTACGTTGACAGAACCTCGCAAGGCAACAAGTGCGGTTGCATTCGGCGGCACGCCCTCCCTGCGCATCCTTGCCATGCCAATGGTGTGCCAATGCTGAGATTAGGGCGTTCCATGTTGCCATATGCCGCTCCGGCATGCCCTTAAACACCGTCACCACCCCCTTGATCGCCTCATTCTTTGCATACATGTCGACTAATGCCGTGCCAAGGATCACCCCCATAGGCGACGCCATTTCCTCCTCTCCATGATATCATGCACACGCCGCCCCATCACGGGCCCACCCGACTCCAACCCTGTGCAGGCCAACACCGATTCCATCCCCACAACACTGGTCTCGGACCCCTCGTTAAGCATATCATCAAATGCTCTCATGGCGTCCTGGTACCAACCATTCTGCGCATAGCCGGAGACCATCATGGTATACATCACCAGACTTCGAACTGGCCATTCATCGAACACCTTCGGCACGACGCCAATGAGTCCAGCCACCGAGTATGCACGGAAAAGGCCGTTGAGAACGTAGGTGTCACGGTCGAGCCTGTGCTTGATGACAAGCGCGTGGATCTGCTTGGTGACAGGAAGAGGGAGGCGAGCGGAGGCCTTGAGGAGGAAGGGGAAGGTATGCCTGCCGCCCTTCCGGGAGTCTTTCTCTTACTTTTTTGGGACGTTTTGATAGGTTGGTTTTGGTACACCTCTGAATCGAGTAATGGTAGTGTGTTAACATTTGATACTCCGAGCCATAGGTTTGAGCCACAAATTTTCCACCATCCACCACTCACAACCTGTTGCACAAAATGCCATACCACAAATTATCATGCAGCGAGGGTGTTCTTCATGTCAGGATGAGTGACGTGCTCCAGCTATGACAGTGAAGGTGCTTCACCAAGTGTTTTTTCACCCTGGTGCTCGGTATGTGTTGTGCGCATTTGGGAGGGTGGTCGACGAGATGTATGGCGAGGAGGCCTGGGCTGGCAAGCTATCTACGTTGGGCTCTTTCCTCGTCGTCGAACTCGTATCCTCGATCTACACCACCATCATGAAGCCTGACTATTTTCCCCCGAGCACCTCTAGGATGACAAGCCGTACAGTGCCTGGTCTGCAGCTGCCACCAGCAACAAACCCGACATTGCAGTCGATAACGATGCCATTGACCCCTACTGCTCCTATTCCCACCGTGGGTTCGACAAGCTGCCCCACTGCCTCTACGGCGGTTGCACTCAGCAAGCAATGCCGATGAGATCCTGGAGGTCATCCTCCTAGCAACTGGTGGCTGCTCCACCATGGCCGCGCCATCTGTTCGACCTCGAGTCTCTGCCCAGTCATCGCCGCCATCCAGGTCGCCGAGGCACCCCTACTAGCGACAGACCTATTCCTGACGGATTCGTTGAGTGAGGAGCTCGCACCTTCCTTGATGCCGCCCTTCCTCGCCACCGATGTTCATGTGGCGGCCACATTGCTTCAGAGCTACGATCGCTGCCGTGTCCATCTTTTGAGTGCAGACAAACTTGGACACCATGGCACTTGGACACATTTTGAATTATACCAAAGCTCCTTCGGTTGGTATATACAGTATGTGCAACAATCAGTTCGTAAGGACAATAACAACCATATGGCCTTGTTTTATGCTTGCTCGGTAACCCTTTTTTTTTTTTTGAGAATCACTTGGTAACTTGTTGGGTGGTGGTGTTCTGTTTTGCTATGCGATGTGGCATTGCATATTACACTTGCAAACACTTGATACAATCATAGCAAGCAGAGCCACCATGGCTGTCAAATTTGAATGATGTTGAAACATGAGGTAATATAAGATGATTACATAAACATTTTTGTAGTTGTGGCTTACGGTTTTCCTCCACGCTTATTTTTTCTGTAGCACAACCTTTCTCGGTTTTGTTTTCGGCTTTCTTTTTTTTCTTGCATTTTATTATTATTTTATTTTTCTTATTTCTGTATAAGTTTCCACTTTGTTTCCTCTTTCATTTTCTCAAGCAGAGAACTAGCACAGAAGTAAAAGTGCGAGCGAGTGGGGAAGAAAGTTATATCATGCACACACATCGTCAGATCTCAGTTATCCATCCACACCATTTTTCTATAACTACTAGCTAATTGCCCGTGCGTTGCAACGGGAGCATACATATTCTAGTTGTTCATACATCTTCTAGCTGTTCAACACCAATCTTGATGCACATTAGGCTGAATTGTTAAAAAAAAATCTTCCTCTCCACACACTATCTCAGCCATACAGATCCATGTTTGCAGTTCCCTTTCCATGCCCATCCACACACACTTTGAATTTAAAACACATAACCATCCAGTTGGCATATTTCACAATGTGCTTATCTTGACAAGGCCTGACTACAATTTTCGACTGTGTCACGTAAACTTCCCCCTCCCCCTCTCTCCTTTCCTCCCTTGCACCCTCAATTACTCAATAGATTCAGACATTTTGATGTGCAGGAACATATTCTATTAATTTTATGGTACCACAAATTCATATATTGGTTGAATTCACACACATGTTTGACGACCAATTTTATGAAAATAGAAACTAACACATGTCGCGTAAACTTCCCCCTCCCCCTCTCTCCTTTCCTCCCTTGCACCCTCAATTACTCAATAGATTCAGACATTTTGATGTGCAGGAACATATTCTATTAATTTTATGGTACCACAAATTCATATATTGGTTGAATTGACACACACATGTTTGACGACCAATTTTATGAAAATAGAAACTAACACACGAGACAAACAACCAAATGGATATTTTGTATTCTTTTCATATGTTTTGTAGCAAGGTAATATGCGTAGGCATTTATTGTTCCTTTTTATTTGACAATTGCTTACAGATCTTAGCAACATGAGACTGAACATCACAAGTCTAAAAAAACAATATTGATACCAAATATAGTTTCAAGTGGTAGTTGAGATCTCATAATCCACAAAGGATCAAACAATAATGCTAAATAAGATACTTATTCTAAATGTTCACTTACATAACATGGGGCGACCTTCATACTGTAATTTTTCTACTACATTTGTCCTGATAAGCCTCAATTGCAGCCTTATCTTCTCCATCCTTGATATAGAAGTTGCTCATTCTCTGGACCAGAAAAAGGGTAGGTGCTCAAAAGTGCAGCTAGTTGTTCCATATTCTTTTTAAACCAAGCCATGAATGCACCTTGAATTATAGATCAAGGCGATGAGTAAATTTCAGCTTATATTCCTAACAAGGGGAACCTTCTGGTTCCAATTACAGAGCTACATCAAGTGTTTAGCATGTCAAATCACTTCTTAATTATTCCCACCGTTTTTTCAGACATCAAAGGAGGGGCGCCCCGGTAATTTGGATCTTCGAATCCATGGATGCATTGCGAGTTTGTGATATTTCTAAGATCATAAAAAAATAACTGGGTGTATTAATAAATGAGGCAAATATGTGTAGAAAGCACATCGGAACTGCTATTCTAGATGCACAACAAAAATCCAAAGTAGCCCTTTCAAAACAATTCTCTTAGTTAGCGCACTACTGCATTGAGAAATCTTTTTACATGTGTTGAGAGACTACACAAATATGGTTTTGTACTTAAAGAGGTACCACGACTATCTAGTATCTAGTCTACATCAGTTATGATCCTAGCCTATCGCAGTCGGATTTATGTGATGAGTGCATATGTACTCGTCATTCCATTGGTTCAATTTTTTTCTTGGATTGTATCCTTAATTGCTGGCTAACAAGAAAAGGTAGATATCTAGCAAAAGTGTACTCGTTTGCGGTGCTGTCTAGTGAAAGATAGAAAGACTGTTTCCTTACCAACGGATTCCCAATTGCTCTTGATGTCATCAACGCCAACAAAGTGAAAGCTTCTAGTACAAATCAACTCTGAGGATCTGATATGTAAATCCTCCTGGAGAGTTACAGTCCACTATGCTGTCACGGGCCCGTACTGTTACATGTAGCAGACAGGTGAGTTTTACAAATCAATATGCATGGATCCTACCTAACCTTTACTTGCGTGGATCGAGCAGTACAATGTAAATGAAATCATGAATGTGCAATGAATGAATGTTTCAGTGTTTCGTTGTCAATGTCAACCAATCCAATCCGTGCACCATTCATGGAGAGCCTGGTCAAATCAACATTTTACTTTCTTCATCTCCTCTATCTGCATGTATATTAGCAATGTGTTCGAAACGCACATAGCCACGCACCCTTTAGCATCATGATTATAATAATCAAAGGATACCAGATTCAGCAAAAGGTTGTACATGCATCAGGCTGTACTGTGTATCAGACGATGGGTGATGACGGCTGCACAACACGTCCGGCCGGCGCGGGTAGACCCATCAACCTCGTTCCTGCACATCAAGCCAGCTGTGGCATGGCTTCTACATGCTCTCTCCTTCGGTGCAGGGACCTTGGGGTGGGGCTGCGACGCCTCACGATGGTGGAAACCAGGCACATCTGCCAAGCCGCCAAATATCTTTGTGAATATAAGAAGGATTCAGTCCAACTATCTCTGTTAATATAGCAGTAATAATAAATCTGTTTATACACAAGGAGCAGAAATCGTAATCCTAGTCAAAAGTAAGGAAAAGGGAAACCAATCTGCTGCATGCTAAGTAAGCTCCAAATCTCTACAGCCGATGAAAGAAGAACAGAATTTGATTAAGAAATACCACCATACCAGTTGTGTATTCGACCGACTACCTATGCCTTGTTAGTGTTTAGGACTTGGGAGTTGACTGCCCTGGGCATGGAGCGGCGCCTCGACCCCGGTCAACATCGCCATCCTCCTCCTTCTCCACCACGACCCCGTTGGCCTTCTCGTCCTTGTCTCCTCCTTCCTTGTCGGATGCAGGATCCACGTCGTCACAGATGCAGACGCGGAGCACTACTGAGGGGACATCGACGGTGAGCGGGAACAGGGGGTTGGCCATGGCGGCAAGGACGAGGGTGAGGAAGAGCGCGACGACGAGGCGGCCATGGAGTGCAGAATTGGGGAAGGCCTTGAGGAGCCTTCGTAGAGGAGGAGCCCCTTGGAGGCCTGGCGGTGCGTTGCGAGGGAGGAGAAGGGGCGAGGGGATCACGGCGTAGTGGAAGGGGAAAGCGCGGAGGTATGCTGGATGTTTCCAAACATGAATTCTGCGTGGTTGCAGTTTCCTTGGATAATTTTTATTCTTACGAGCGGTAGCGTTGGTGGAGGTGGGATCGACGAAAGGATTGACGTAAGAGGGGAGACGGAACATTATGTTTCTTTTAGGTAGTAGAGATACGAAGGAAATCCTCGGTGCGAGCTTTACTTTGCAAGAACCAGGGGATGGACAATCTCAAGGAAACTGCGGTAGCACATGAAACACAAGATAAACGCTGAGACCCACAACATGAGGCGGCCATGGGAGAACTGCGCCACCTCACCGAAATTTTTACTTTTTAGAAAAACACAGGGAGGTCTAAGAAAACATGGATGCGAAGATGCGTTTTTAATCTTGTTCTTGCAATCACATTTTACTGATTTGGGGTCATCAACAATGGATCTGGGTCACGATCTGTCCAACAACCCTGTAAGTTAACAAGAAGGGTTCACAACAGGAAATAATTAGACGGATGTTGGATCCGTGATTCGGAGCACCTGAGGCACGAGCTCTAGTCTGAGTCACTGAACTCGGTGGCCACCGGCACAACGTCGAGGTTCGACGTGATGCAGCCCTCCACATTCAACTCCACAGCCGTGCCCCCTTCTCCTCCCCCCATCTCCCCACCAGTGTTCGCCTGCATGGTGATCACATCTGCCTCGGCTGTCCCTCCTCCCCCCATCTCTAGATCTCCAGCCGCCTCCGTGCAGATCACCTGCAACTGGACTCCGGGCCTTCACATTCTCCGGGATATGAGGTAAGCCGACATCGAGAAAAGTTGTACCTATACCAACGGCGATGTCTGCCTTCAACAACACAATGAGTGTTCGCTTCATCTTGCGGACAGGGCCGGTCCATAGGCCAGCCAAAAAGGCCAATGTTAGGGAGAAAGTATACATGTTTGAGGGTGCCAAAATTAGTATATTTCCTTAATCCGAGCCCTAAAAAACCCTTCAAAGATTACAACCGCTTGGGGGGGGGGGGGGGGGGGGCAATGCCCCCTCCCCCATACTATCCTTTTTATAATCGTACAAAATTAGTAGTGATATCTAGAACATTTAAGTAACTAATCTTGAAATATGTAACCCTGCATCTCGACCGCGACGCCCAATACAACCTGCACCCATTCGCGTCATCTCTAGATATCCAAAGCATCTACGACATCCTTTTGAAAGTAGTCCTCGTTATCGGCGATGGCGTCATGAGGAGGCTTCTATGGTGATGTTCGTGTAGAAGCGCGTCAAGTCTTAGTCTTAGTTATTCGGTATGTGAAGTCATGGTTATTCGGTATAACGTCCGAAACCTACTTATAATTCGCGAGGAAATTGTTTACCGACTCTCTACTCGGCTTCCCTTCTTTCGCATTTGGATGTCCCCGTTCGTGGATAAATCTTCGACCTGCATAGGGTAAAATCGAGTGTACTTCATGACATTTTTGTTTGGGTCATTGTCCTTTTCTATTTGTGTGTGGTTCTTTTACCGTGTGAGGAGGGGTCGCAAAGCGAGAGGCCTAACTTGCACTTGACGACACTCTATGCTATGCACGTATTGTACATGGTTCTTCCATAGCCCATCACTGTTTACGAAGTCACCGTAGGCACCTCGCTGTCGACGAGAACGTCTCCTCCCACTGAATGCGCATCGCCGGAAATCCTGAAATAAATCCAGGAATAAATGCGATTACCTGGACTTTAACCCTGATGGGCTGGGGATACCACAGTCCCTTTAACCATCCAACCACAGGTTGGTTCGCATGAACGTTCAATAGTATGCATATATCCCGACTGCTAGCTAGGCTAGTCCCTGAAAATAAGAAACTGAGCTAGATATCATCTCTTGCTCTTCCATACGCCTCATAGTTCCATGGTGCACGATCAGCTGCATGCGCTTAATTTATTTTATTGGACTCATTCTTCACCTTGACCTATCCGTCCAGCTCGCCGCCAGAGTGGCACACGAAGTCGATACATACACTGATACACACCGAGTGCCTTCAAGTTGATCATTTGCTCCTAGCTAGCCTGACGTGAGTCAGTGAAACCTGAATGACAATCCACATAGCTCATTCTCAGTTGCATGTGCATGTGTCGTGACTCGAGCCATTTGCTTCTTCACGAGAACATGTTTCTTTTTCAGTTTAGACAACGGCGACGTCAATGACGGAGGCAGGAATAATTTTTAGGTGTGGCAGGATTCACGGAGATAAAAATTCAATATATAATAGTATAACTTTGTGCCGCTCATGCTCGCGGCCTCGCATACAAAGCTATCATTTCTAAATTTGAGTGCAAATCTGCAATTGCTACCATGTATAACTGCTGATCTCTTCGGGATATTGCTTTTGGCTATAGGGAGTATATGCTTGTTGCCCTTCCCTATCCATCACGTACACATTCCACATCCTTCAGTCCATGGAAGACACAAGGGAGATGGGAACATGTTGATTCCAATCTGGGAAATACACTTCGGAACCTGGTTGTATACACACCCTATATGGGGATTTTTTTAATAATTAAACAAAAAGTTAAAATAGTTTAGAAGTTTTTTTAGAATAAACTTGACTTTCTTTCACACTAGTATATAAATTTTCATGAAAAAAACTAACCTTTACTTCAGGGCCAAAAAGACAAGATTTATTTGCTATTATAGGCCACTATTCACACTATTTTAGCTAAAAAATTGTATTTTTGAAAAAGAAGTCAAAGGGGATTTTCTTCTTGTGGAATTTTTCTCACAAGAACAATGGAAGGTCAAGTTTATTTTAAAAATATTTTCAGATTTTTTTGACTTTTTGTTGAATTGCTAAAAGAAATTCCATATAGGATGTACGTACACCTACAAACCGAACGTCCGCGTCCATTCCAATCTAATCTATATATTACTTCAAATATAAGGGCGATAGGAACATGCTGCGTGGATGCGTACCAAACAATATTACCGATCTCTTGCTTGTCCCCAAGCCTAGCACGAGCATAGATCTCACGGCTGTGCAAAACTCCGTGCTCCGGCCACCGTAATCCCGGGACCTATATGTGTTTCCCTTCATGCGTTTTCGGTCCGGTGTTGATCAGCTAGCTTCTCAATACGTACCAGCCTTTCGAAGAAATCAAGATTGATGTACATCAGTTCCTGCGTGCGTTTCCTGCCTGTCGAGGAACCGATCTGCTGGCTTCTTCATACATGCTAGCCTCCCCAAGAAATCAATCAATATGGCTGCTTTACTACCTTGAAGATCAATTTGTGTTTCCTACATGTGTTTTCAGCCGTTGGAGGAATTATGTGTTACTAGCTTCTCCGCACGCGCCCGTGATCATGCTGGCGCTGCCTCTCACAGCACCTCTTCTTTGACCTCTCACAACTTTCTCGTGGTTTCTCGCTTTATCTCACAATAACACACACCATGGAAGAAACCCACACGTACACACACACCTCACCGTGGAAAATTAGCTTTGTCTTTTACTCCCGGTGAGACTATATACATACGCTACATTTTCCTCTAGTTCTAATTCTCTTGACCAAATTGATTACAAGGCTTAAATAACATGCACACACGTACTGCCAGGGCAACAATCTGCCCGGCTTCTATGCCACCTACACATACTCCACTAACCACTAACACATGACCGTCTCTCTCACTCCCAGAATCACTCTTAGGATGCACAACACTAGGCCATCATGCAAAGCGCACGCACCAAGCTACTAACCTCACATGCAGCTAACTAACAAACTAACGTACTCACTCACTCGGCTACTACTTGGACCGAAAAAACTACAGGTATGCACTAGCTAACAACCCAAACACAAGCACCTATCACTATCGGATCGCCCGGCTCAACCTGTTTGACGTATAGCCCGTCATGCTCCAGCCTTGTCATGTCTTGCCGCTTCTCAAGGCGTCGCCATATGACACGGCACCTTCGCATCTCGTCGCGCTCGCCGCATCGCACGGCAGTCTGCTCACCTCTTTTCGCTGCACAACTGAAGCTTCGTTGGCCTACACAGCCCTACTACGGTCTGAACTACATGATGTGCACACATGAACGTGCACAAGGCATGTGCACATGACAAGATTATTTCCAACAAATTGAGCCTAAATCCAATTTGTAAGTGTTCCAATTTTGAGTCTTGACTTAGATCAATTTCTCTTGAATCCAACATGCGGCCTTCAAATCCTCTTGGCCGCTGGCGATACATGTAATTCCCAGCCTGTTCTACTTGGTATGGTTGACCATGGGCATGTAGATATGAATTGCACCATCTCGATGAATGCCTTCGCACATCAATGCATCAACATAATAGTAGCTAGCAGGCTAAGCTTCATCCAAAACGACAATGATGTGCCTCACCATGTACCTCGTAATGCATCAGCATGAATAGCTAGCAGCCTATGCTTCGTCCAAAACGGCAATGATGCCCTGACTATGGACGGAGAAGAGAGTCCACGTACTGCTGGTTTGGGAAATTGTACTATTTTGGTCCGGGTGGCTTCACATATACAAACTGATTTTGGTTTGAGCCAGTGTAAACATCGTACAAGCCGTCAACCACAGAAGCCATGCGTTGCGAGAAAGGCAAGGGGCGAGGGAATGTACTCAAACGCAAGGGTGAGATGCTATCGGGGAGACTACATGCGGATCCATAGTTAAAGTTCTGGCCAGTCGGCATAAGGTTAGCTCAGGAACGTACTCCATAGTATCAAAAACGCTCTTATATTATGAGACTACTTAGGGAGTAGAATACTCCATCTGTACTGAAATGTAGGTCGTTAAAGGATTCCACGTACAAATCTCGTCACGTTACGAAATTTTTTAAGTTTCCCAAACTGCCCTCCCACCCGACAGCCCACTCGCTGCCCACCTCCCTCCCAGATCCCCTCTCTCGTCGCCGGCCTCTCCTCCCCGTCGTCGCCGGTCTCTCCTCCCCCACCCCCCGCGTCGTCGCCGGCCTCTCCTCTCCTCCCACCACGTCTTCTCCCACGGCCTGGCTAGAAATCCACCACCCGGACGTCCAAAGATCAATATTTTAGGCGCCGGCGACGAGTTTCTGGGTGGCGGAGGTGCTGGTTCTGCGTGCGCCACGTTTTCTCCCTCTCTCTCTCTCTCTCGCTTCGGTGCTACTGCGGCGGCGGCGATCGGCGCCGGGGACACACAGAAAAAGAAGAAGAAGGATGGGAACAACAAAGGCAGGGCGTCCCCGCCGTCGGATTCGGAGGCTACCATGGCGCCTCGCGCGTCGGATTCTGGGGGCTCCTCCATCGCAGCCATGGAGGCCGGCTCCGGTGCCCACATCAAGCTCTCCGGCAGGGGCCAGCTCCTCCCCGGCACCGACCGTAGCGTCGTCTTCCACTCTGGCCCATTCCGCGCCGTCATGGATGCCACCGAGCTAGTCCTCGGCCTCGTCTCCGGTGCACGTGTCGCCGGCGTGCGAGCTTCGCCGCTTCACACTACTCGTCGGGCGAGGTGCCGGGGCTACTCCGTGGCTGGGCATCCTCGACGGCTGATTCGCCCCGCTAGGTACGGCCCCGTCCACTCTTCCTTGTATGACGCCGGCGGCGGCGATGCGAATTGCCTGCGCCATTCTCTGTGTCGATTGTTAGATCGTTCACCGTCAGTGCGCTCGATCCATACAGCGAACAGAGCGAGCAAACTCTGAGCTGCTAACAGCAAACAAAGATCCCCGTCAGTACGACCGGTTTGCAACTTGTTCAGTGTAACAATGCCTTGGCTTACTTCGATTAACTCTTATTACCAGGGTGTAGTGTTTACTGTCAGTTTATTCCACGATCTCCAAGAAAAATCAACAACATTAGTGCTTTTTCAGTGCATTAGTGCTTTTTCAGTCCGGTGCCCCTGGTTCCTGGACAGGAGGGGATAGGGATCCCTTCCGTTGGTGTCACTCCAGCGAGCTGAAGAGCCAAAGCTTATAATTTTGATCTTGGTCCTGGCTGTTGCTCTTTCGTTCATCCTGGCGGCTTGTCTTTTGTGTGCTCGGGTCTCTGGATTTCGGCGATGTTGCTCCAGGTGTGAAGTTGGCGTCAAGACGGGACTGCCTGGTTCCGCTCCTGTGGTTTCCATCGATGCCGTCCATCCAGGTTCTAGGGTGAACATGTCCATCTGTCGACGGTGCGGCGCCTTTCGAGCCAGGCGAGGAGGCAGGGGCCTTCTTCGACGATGGATCTGGATGGTAGTGTATTTCGCTGGGACCCTGGTGTTTTGGCGACGGCTGGCCTGCTCGGCGGCGTCTGTTCTTCCTCTTCTGCGCCGGCATTCTCCTATTCCTAGACTTCGTGTGTGCAAGAGGGCCTTGTCATCCCCAAGCTAGGTGCCCATTGTCTTCTTTAGCTTGTTGTACGCTAGGTCTGTGAGCTGCTCCCTGGCGTCGTTGTATCTTGCCGTCTTTTTTGTTTTCTTTTTCCTTTTCTTGGTGAGTTGTGTGGTTGGTATGTCGAGCTGTAATCCTGGCCGGTTGATGGCTTTGTTAATTCAAAGCCGGGCTCTTCGTGAGCCTTCGTTCTAAAAAAAAAATTAGTGCTTGGGCTTAGTAGCTTATTTCGATTGATCCATCTTTTTTCAGGGTGTAGGCTGAAGCAGCAAGTCTACTCGAGTTGCTTATTGCTTAGTGGCTTCTTGGATAAGATCAAGCACTCACTGGGGCCTCTATCAGGTAATCTACCGAGCACTCTGTCATCAACCAAGCAGCAGCAGTACTCCTCTGCCAACATTTCTTTGGTTGTTAACATTTCTTCAGAAATCAACCAAGCAGCAGCAGCAGAAAAAAAAGGGTCAACATTTCTTCAGAGTTTGACTGTCGATGATCGATTAGTTTGCTTTAGTTGTCGTTTGATTCAGAGTTTCAATCCTATGTTGTGCTTGCAGGGCGACGCCGACGGTGGTGCTCGTGGTGCTGTAGGTCTTGCTGTAGTTTTAGAGGTATTAACTGAAACTTTTTCAGTTAATTAGGAGTAGCAAGCAAGCTGATTTCCAGTAGCAATTCTAGTACCAATTCCTTCTTCTCTTCTGGAGTTGTATAGCTCTTGCTCTCTCTTCTTCTCTTCTTGTATTAACTGAAACAGTATAGCACTTGTAGACACCCACTAAATTAAATTAAACCTTTTTCTCTTAATTTTCTTGGAGTACTCCATCTTGCTCTGTTAGGTTATCTTGCATTTTCAATTAATTATCTGACTTTGTACTCCAAGAGTACTTGCTGATGATGATTGTTGTTGCTGCTGCTTAATTAACTCCATGTTGTGGAGCAAGTTCTATGGAGCCTTTCTTGTTTATGGGTTGCTGAAATATGGAGCCTTTCTTGTTCTGGAGTAGTATTGCTGAAATATCAAATTACTTACTGGAGTAGAAAATTCATGGAATATCAAATGCATTACTAGAAATTGTCCCTCTCTTCTCTCTTCTTTCTCTCTTAATTAACTGAAATATTAAAGTACTCCAAAAGTTTTGCTGACTGCAGCCAATTTTGCTGTGTAGAACACTACTTCAGTTAATACACTATCCAGTACTGCTAGTTCTCATCTCACTTGGTGTGCTTCTTGTATCCCAAGATCTAACATCAAAGGTAAAATTGGTACATGGCTTTGCAAGTTTGAAACAGGATTAGCATCTTGGAGTATTGTTGTACTCCAACAGAACAAACAGTACGTACTCCAGTACTGATAGTTAGAGTAGCATCTTGGAGTAGGGTAGTCCACATTTTTTTTTAGAAAAGGAGGCTGACCCCCAGCCTCTGCATCTGGGAGATGCATGCGGTCATTTTATTGATTATTCTCAAGGACTTTACAAAGTAGAACAACAATATGTCTGAATCCGTCATCTTGGCAACATCTGCCGCTACTCCTATCCATATGATGAAGGGGTGCAAGCTGGGCCACATACCCAGGCCTCTCACCTAAGCCTAACATCTAAAGCCAGAGGCCCCGACCGAGCCATCTACCGGGACCGGGGCACAAACCGGCCCGATGCACTCACATGTGTCGTCGCCGCCATCTTCCACTGGTCCATCTTCAGAGCAGATTGAGGTGTCAACCTTGGCAGGTCCTCCGCTATCGACGCCACCACGACGCCAAACGACGACGTCCACCTACGCGAGCCTTGGAAGGTCCTCCACCATGGACGCCACCACGACGCCAAACGACGACCTCCACCTACGCGAGTCCATCTCCAAGCAACGGATGTAGATCCATGCTAGGATAGGTCCGCACCACCGCAGTCACCCACCACCCACAAGCGCCTCCCAACCCCAAGGTTCCCAAAGCGGCGCCTTGAAGAAGGGAACGGCGCCGTGAGCGCCGCCGCCGCCCAACAAAGTTAGAGCTTTCGCCCAGGAGACCTAGGGGAAGGGATAGTGAGGAGATCAGTGTGACGACCCCGGCTTAATCGTGCACTAACCATACACGCAAATGCACACGATCAAGCCTAAGGACTCAGTTGAAGATATCACAACACAACTCTAAAACATAAATAAAGTCATACAAGCTTTATATTATAAGCCAGGGCCTCGAGGGCTCGAATACATAGCTCGATGGCATACAAGCGTCAGCGGAAGCATCAGATATCTGGGTACAGATATATTATATAGAGAGAGAGAGATAGGCCTTCACAGAGGCGGGGCAAAATAAAATACTACGATTGAAAGACGTAGGCCTCCTGCCCTGGACCCTCCGATCCTACACCTGGTCGTCAGTCGGCTCCTCGTAGTAGTAGTACTTGCCGGACGGGTAGTAGTAGCGGTCGCCGACGGGGGCATCTAGCTCAGGGGCTCCGTCGTCTGGTGGCAACAATCGGAAATGAGGGAAAAAGAAAACAAAGCAAACGTGAGTACTCATCCAGAGTACTCAGCAAGTAAGGATCTACACTACATATGCAACATTGTCAAAAGGAGGCTATATATGTGGACTGGGCTGCAGAATTACCAGAATAGAGGGGAAAAGCCTAGTCCTATCAAAGACTAGCATCTTCAACATCTTCAGCAGTCTTGCAGCATTAGAAGAGTGCAGATTAGCATAAAGTAAAGTAGTAGTAGTGTTATCAACCTCAACCTGAGATCCTTTCTCGACTCCCTGCGAGAAAGCAATCCCAGAGCCGTACTATCCAGTTATCATCTCAAGTTATAGTTGTACCAATCGGGATACAACTCCGAGTGTCCGTTACCGTTGGACAGTCTATCGATAGAAGTTTCTTCCCTGCAGGGGTGCATCAAGTTACCCACCACGCACGCTTACCTCCGGCCGGACACATTTTACTGGGTCATACCCGGCCTCGGCTAAGCAACACGCCGCAACCCGACCTAGGCTCTAAAGAGAGGTCAGCACGCCGGACTAACCTATGCCCCTAGGGGTCTTGGGCCTTCGCCCTGGGAACCCTGCACGTTGCGAGGACGCTTGGGAAGCAGACCTAACCCCCTTAATACAAGCGCGGGCTTAACCAGTCCAATCCAAAGCGGGCCGCTCCTTGCTGACGTCAATAGAGCTTCGGCTGATGTATACGACGCAGAACGCCCATACTATGCCCACGTGATGGTTAGTGCTATCGGGCCAGAGGCCCCTCGGATCAAATATCCAAACCGTTTAGTGGATTAGGAGCGCGCGGAAACGAGCAGAGACTCACGATCGATGTGACCCCGTCGCTCCATCTCGAGGACTTGCGGCAAGGGCTAGGAATGCCCGGCCATGCCTTGTGTTCAACTATCGGGTACCCTCCAGGTACACCCGATTCCACATCACTTCGCAATATGCTCGCGCAGGTACCCCTCAGGGCCGACCCGTCTTTAGTAACATGTACAGTGTAAGTCTCAGTATCAATAGTAACCGTGTGTCCAACATCAAGGGGAACCCTGAGGAATCACCCTCGATAGAATTCCCACTGATGTTACCGTCAAGGTGAACGAAGGAGGAATCACCCTCGAGGTCCACACTAGAGAAGTTGCACGACGTCGCTATTATCGGGGGTGGTGTAGGAGGAATCACCCTCGCTTACCACGACCGAGTAGCTAACCTACAAGGTTATCATCAGAAGTGCTGACGAGGTATCACCCTCGGCACTCGATAGTAACCCAGTAGTGTCGGCAACTAAGGGGAAGTGATGTGCGGTGCCAGGGTCTGGTCTTCAATCCCGTTGTTCGGGTCTTCTGACATCCAGCGGGGCAGTCGGGATCAAGTGGGGGTCTCTGTCGGGTCTCTACCCAGCCTATACTAAGCAGTCTAGGATAACCAGGTAGGTAACAAAGCAGGTTACAATAAACAAGCTATGCAGCAGATATAGGATAGCAGTAACAGTAGCAGTTCTAATGCAAGCATAAGAGAGAATAAAATAGGCGATATAGGCATGTTCAAAATGGGGTTGCTTGCCTGTTTGTTCTGCGGCAAGGGCAAGGTCGTCAGTGGTGTCGTCGGGGACGTAGTCGTACTCCGGAGCTGCGTCTGCCTCGGGAGCTACGTCAACGTCGGGGTCTACCGAGAGAGAAGAGGGGGAAGAAACAGGTAAACATAATGCAAACAGATGCAACACAGTGCGTGCCATGCTATGATGCAGTGCAGGGTTGCCTAAATATGCATCTAAGTCACTTTAGTTATTTTTAGGATTAATCTGGGATTTATTAACCGGTATGTGTGCACTATTCATCTGCCGGAATCGGGCCCGGAGTTACGAGTTCTCCTACATAGGAGGTTCCGACATGGAAACAGACGGCACGATCCGACTCGTCTCGTCGTTCTGAGCAACTTTCATGTTTTAAGTTTTTCGATCCGAATTACGGGTTAAAAGTTATTAATTTTCAAAGATTAATTAATTTTCTGGAATTTATTTTTTTTAACAGAATTGATTTATGACATCAGCATGACACAGAGGTGACATCAGCTGGTCAACAGCGGCTAACCAGGGTCAATCTTGACATGTGGGTCCTGTGGGACCCACATGTCAGCCTCTGTTACACTAACAGTTTGTTAAAATAACTAAACAGGTTAATTAGGAGGTGGGCCCCAAGTGTCAGTGGGTGATTAATTAATCTAATTAGTTTTATTTATTAAATCGTTTTAATTAGACCAAATGTGGTGGGGCCCCCGTGTCAGTGACACTGGGTTGCCCAGTCAGCAGTTGACTGGGTCAACCCAGTGAACTGGGCCCCCCGGACCCACTGGTCAGTGACCCAGGGGCGGGGCCCACTTTGCCAGGTCGACGGCCGGCGGCTGAACGCCGGCGAGCTCGAAAACGCGGCGGCGCGGCTCGGCCATTAGTCGGGATTTGCCTACAGGGCACAGGAAGGGGTGCGGTTGGTTCCAATCGATCGGGCGTTCAACGCCGCGTCGATCCCGGGCGGTGGCGTGGCCGGAGATG
The DNA here is from genome assembly GCA_011799875.1 of Thinopyrum elongatum. Taxonomy (NCBI): domain Eukaryota; kingdom Viridiplantae; phylum Streptophyta; class Magnoliopsida; order Poales; family Poaceae; genus Thinopyrum; species Thinopyrum elongatum. The sequence goes on along the minus strand of CM022297.1, from coordinate 500,990,711 downwards.
GACCACAGCGTCGACGGCGAGCTCGACGGCGGAGGCCGGAGTTCGGGCTCGAACGGGCACTCCACTACGGCTCGTCTTCGAGCATTTCAAACGTCTAGGCGGGATCTACGCTGACCAGCGAGGCCGATGAGCAGCAGCGTGCGACCAAAAGGTCACCGGAGTCGTGCCGGCGACATGCTCGCGCGGCGGCGAGTTCGGCCTCGGTGAAGCAGACAGCTAGGAGTCGCGGATCGAGGAGAAAGAGGAGGGAGGATCAGCGGAGCTCACCGCGTGGCTATGAAAAGCCGTTGACGGTTTAGGAGCAGCAGCGACGCCGGAATCGGAGAAGATCGCCGGCGACAGAGAAGGAAAGGGGCGATGACGTGCGGCGTCTGCGGAGCCTCCCCGCTCCTGCTCGAGGTCGGAGACGAAAGAACCGAGGGTGGTGGAGCTCGTGGGCATCCAAGCGAAGCACGGGGTCGACGGTGGCCGCGTTTAGGGCACGGCCATGGCGGCGATGGCGCTCGGCGACATGGATCTGGTGGGGAGGAGAGAGAGGAGAGCGAGTGGGGACGAGGGCAAATGACCAGGGGGGAAGGCACGGCTCCGGTCTTATCCCCTCGCGGCGCCCGTGGCGTCGCGCTGTCGCCCCCTCGCCGGAGCGAGCGCGCTCTGTCCATGGCGCTGCTGACACGGCGACGAGAAGGACGATGACTGTAGCGAGCTGGGCCAGTTGGGCTAGTTTCAGGCACTGTGCACTTGGGCCAATGCACACTGGCCTGTTCATATTTTCCTTTCTCTGTTTTCTATTTTCTTTATTTCTTTTCTGTTTTGAAATAGTTAGGCCACTTGTGCCCTTTTATAAATTGTATGAATTGGCCCAAATATCACAATGCAATATTAACCTTCACCAGAAACTTGTTTGGGCAAAGTTGGATTTCTTTTGGATTTGATATGATTCTAAATGTATTAAATATTGTTGTTTTGGTGCTGTTTCATCTTGTTGGAGTCATTCAGCTAATCCAAGTAGCATTAGTCATAATTTTGTGAGTGCTTCTGGAATATTTTCTATTTAATGAACATTTTATCAAAGGTGTTTGAGAAAATTTATTTTGCACTTTTGAATTTAAGTTGATTTTCATAATTGAATTTGAATTGTTTCATTAATCCAAATGACTTGGCACTGCAAATGGTCATGACTTGGCATTATCATTAGCTGATCACAGTGGCAGTTACATAGGGGTGTTACAAATTCTCCTCCTCTAAAAGGAATTCTCGTCCCGAGAATTTAGGAGGTAGAAGGGAAGAGTTCGGGATATTCTTCCCGAAGATGATCCTCGCGTTCCCAAGTGGCTTCATCTTCAGTGTGATTCGACCACTGTACTTTCAGGAACTTGGTCGTCTTCTGACGAGTTCGACATTCAGCTTCATCAAGGATGCGGATTGCATGCTCCTTATAAGATAAGTCATCTTGTAATTGAAGCATCTCGTGATCCACTGCACGATGCGGAGATTTCTTGAAGCACTTTCGAAGTTGCGACACGTGGAAGACATCGTGGATATGAGAGAATTGCGGTGGCAACTCCAATTTATAAGCCACCTGTCCACGTCTGGCCACAATGCGAAAGGGACCAATATAGCGAGGAGCTAGCTTGCCCTTGATTCCGAAACGACGGGTGCCCTTCATTGGAGTGACACGAAGATAAGCTTGATCACCTGGTTGATAGGTCAAGCCCCATCGTTTGCGATCATAGTTGCTCTTCTGACGGTCTTGAGCCGCCTTGAGATTTTCTCAAACAATTCGGACTTGTTCTTCAGCGTGTTGAATAATGTCCGGTCCAACAAGAGGTCGTTCCCCAGTTTCTGACCAATTCAGAGGGGTTCGACATTTACGTCCGTATAGCACTTCGAAGGGGGCCATTTTCAGGTTGGCTTGGTAGCTGTTGTTATAAGAGAACTCGGCATACGGAAGAGATTCCTCCCATTTCTTACCGAAGGATATAACACAAGCCCGTAGCATGTCTTCAATCACTTGATTAACGCGCTCAACTTGGCCTTGGGATTGAGGATGATAAGCTGAACTCCAGGTAATGTGAGTTCCCATTGCTTCGTGGAAACTTTTCCAGAAATAGCCAGTGAAGATGCTGCCACGGTCTGAACTGATCTCCTTCGGAATACCGTGAAGTGAAACAATTCTGGAGATATATAACTCTACTAACTGACTAGCAGTGATAGTCTCCTTGACAGGCAGAAAATGTGCAACTTTGGAGAGTTGATCGACGACGACAAGAATAGCATCGTGACCCTTCTGAGACTTGGGAAGACCAGTAATGAAGTCCATTTGCACTTTATCCCACTTCCACAAAGGAATAGGGAGCGGTTGTAGAATTCCAGCAGGTTTCTGATGTTCTGCCTTCACGCGACGGCAAACGTCACATTCAGCAACATAACGAGCAATATCCTGCTTCATTCTAGACCACCAGTACCTTTGACGAAGGTCTTGATACATCTTGGTACTACCCGGATGGATGGATAGCGGTGTATCATGGGCCTCCTTCATGACTTTGTCAGTCATCAGTTCGAAGCGAGGTACTACAATGCGGTCTCTGAAATACAAGGTTCCGTCTTCAGCAATCGAGAAATCCCGGTACTTTTCAAGGTGAAGCTCCTTCTTCATCAGACCAATTTCGGCATCTTCGGCTTGCGCAATCTTGACAGCTTTCTCAAGATCTGGCTGTACCACAAGGTTATTAAGAGAACCTTGCAGGACGATACAGAGGTTCAGCTTGCGCAATTCTTCATATAGCTGGGGTTGAGCTTGCTTAACCATGAGGTTGTTGCAATACGACTTGCGGCTCAAGGCATCAGCCATCACGTTAGCTTTGCCAGGGGTATAAGAAATACCACAGTCATAGTCCGTGATTATTTCCAACCATCGCTGCTGACGAAGATTAAGTTCCGGTTGAGTGAATAAATACTTCAAACTCTGATGATCGGTATAAATCTCACAGCGATTACCGAGAAGATAATGACGCCACTGCTTCAAAGCATAAATCACAGCAGCAAGTTCAAGATCATGCACTAGGTAGTTTTCTTCATGGGGATGCAATTATCGCGAAGCATAAGCAATTACTCTTCGCTCTTGCATTAGAACATAGCCTAGTCCTTGGCGAGAGGCGTCGCAGAAGATAACAAAATCTTTGCGGGAGTCTGGAGGAGCAAGCACTGGAGCAGAAGTCAGCTTGTCCTTGAGGGTCTGGAAACTTTCCTGACATTTGTCTGTCCACTCAAACTTAACGCCTTTGTGAAGCAGATTAGTCAGGGGCTTGGCAATCTTGGAAAAGTTTTCGTCTCACTTGCTTGACATTCTTCGGAGGGGTCCAGTCAATAATAGCCTGAACACGCTCCGGGTTAACGGCGATACCGTCCATGGAAATGACATGTCCAAGGTAGGTCACCTCAGAAAGCCAGAATTCACACTTAGAGTATTTGGCATACAGCGTGTGCTCTCGAAGTCTCTCCAGAACACACTACTAGGAAAAGGCCTACTAATGGCGCACCAGTTTTGCCTACTAATGGCGCACTACTGGTGCGCCATTAGTATCACGCCACTAGTATTTTTTACTAATGGCGCACCACTGGTGCGCCATTAGTATCTGGTATACTAATGGCGCACCACGCAGTGCGCCATTAGTATAGAACACCATGCGCCATTAGTATGCCTCCTAGGGGGCCATATTTAACCATGTGCTTTGGCATACTAATGGTGCACTACGGGGTGATGCGCCATTAGTATCCTTTGGCGTACTAATGGCGCACTCTGTAGTGATGCGCCATTAGTATCCTTTGGCATACTAATGGCGCACCTTGAGGTGATGCGCCATTAGTATGAATATTAGGTTTTTTTTTTACTTTTCTGATTTTTGCACAGGTTACAAAATATATTATTGGACAGAATATAGACAGCAGCACACAACAACAGCAGATTCATCGAATACAATAGAAGATTAGTCTCCGAATACAATTCATCATATTAGTCTCCGAATTCAAAAGACCGAACAAAGATAAAACATTACAAGTCTCGAGACCGCGAGTATCGAGTTTGTCTTCACATTACAAGTCGATATCGATCATCTAAACTACCATCACATAGAAGAGAGCTGCGGTCATCACGATGAGCATCATCGCGATGAAACTGGTCTTCATCCGGTTCCTCCAACGCTCCCTCCTCTCTCCCGCTAGATAGCGGGCGTATCTAGATTCCGCCTCTGCCCTAGTGGTGTACCCTTTGTAACTGTTACCGCTGAAACGGTGAACCTGTCTCCGACACTCCTCCCAGTCGTCGTACACTCCGGGAACCTTACCCTTGTACACGACATACGACGGCATCTCTATGCACAAGCCAAACAACAGACAATGCATAAGCAATATATAAGTATGCAACAAAAGGATCGGAAGAGAAAAGCAAGACATTAATAGCACGATTCATGGTCCTACTAATAAATAGCATCGATTACATCTAAGTTGAACGACTGTCCAAACCAAAGAGACATACAATTCATTAAAGTTTAATTACAACATGAGCCAATCAATGTTTCAGAACTACACATCACTACTTTCGACTCGACTCATGGGACAGGAGCGTGGATGAAGCTGCCGTCTGTCGTGATGGTCATGAAATCGCGGGCGTTGTCAGCCTGCATTTGTAGCGTTCCGTCTATCTCACTGTTGGACGGTTGATATCTGAGAAAGAACTGCCCCGAGGTATGAAGGACATCTTGATGGATGATGTCGGCAAACTCCGACTGGATGCGAAAGAATTCTTGTCTGATGTCCGCGTCCTGGATTGCCGACAAGCTCGCGGCCCAATCTTTGAGATTATCTGGTAGCAGAAGGTGATGATGGTCCCTTACGATCGCCCGCATGTGATGGAGGGCGTAGTAGGCATCCTTCTCACCGCCAGGCGGCTGCTTGACGCAGCAGAACGTCGTATTGTGGGCGAACACGTGCTTGTCGTACTTATGAACTGCCCTGGTGAAGGTGCCTCCAGATTTGGCGTAGCCGGGGAGAACATCATCAAGAACTTTCTTGATATTTCTGTAGTCTATCTTGGAGTCACGGTTCGGGTCGAAATACGTGGCCATGGAATATTTCAGGCTTAAGAGGATGAGTGTGCAATGTGTGTCACTGCACAGAACACGGAATGTTAGAAAAAAAAAGAACAATCGAAATCTAAGAAATCATATGTTACGGGGCGGTTAAGGGATGACTTACTCGGGAAAGTAAGCCACAAGGAAGTTATCCTTATCTGGGTTTGCCAGAATGACGCCTTCGAGGTGTGAACTCGCGACTTGGCGGTCCCCAGCGCTGCTCAAGAGCTTGGCACGCATGTAGAAGGGGTCGACTATCACGATGTCCGGGGTCTTGTCTCTAATGATCTGCATCTCCATACTCAGCGAAAACAGCCGAACGAAGGTGTAGTGCAGCGGATGAAGGTTAAACATAGCAAAGATGTCATCAAACCGCAGGACGATCGTACCCTCGATGTCGCCATCCACAAAGCCCTTGCCCTCTGGCACCTTGGCCACGAAAACAGGGTATGCCACATCATTCTCTCTGAGACGCCGCTTCTCCAAAGAAAGAACACTGTCGTGCAGACTCCGCATAGCACCGGTTGCAGCATTGAGCATATTTGTCGGTAGCATCGCCCTACCCGCCACATGCACCCTCCTCGAGATATCCTTAGGTGAAGGTGGCCCGTCCTGAGCACGGATCATACTCGGTGCCGGCTGGCTCGCATCGGTGCCCTTTTTAGTCTTTCGTTTCCGGCTCTTCTTCTTGATCTGCTGTAATGGGACCGAGTTCTGCTCACAGACCGCCTTCTTGAGCGTGTTGGGGCTGATAATATTTCGCACCTCAGCTATCTGAGGCTCGGTGAAGGCGGCAGCTGGAGGCGTCTGCTGAGAACTGAACGCCAGACGACGCCTGTTGCAACTGGGTTTCTCTGTCGTACCAGCTAGATCGCGGTCGTCTTGGTTGGGTTCTTGAGAAGGAGGCCCGCAGAACTCGTCACCGTACCCATGTTCGGCAAAGTACTTATCGACGTTGGTAAATGTACCGTCGTCGTTGTCGTCGTCGTCCGGATCCTGTGCCATATGCATGTCCGGATCCTGTGCCATAGGGATGTCCGGCATGTCCGGTAGCATTGCGGCGTTCTTGCCATGGCTTGGCGCCGGCACGACTGGCGGTCTTGTCTGTGGGGTGGTGTCCCCCGCCCCCAAACGAATCTGGCTCTTCGGCCAAAGCAGGGGTCAGCTTACACAGGCGCTGAGGGTCATCTCATCTTCTTCGTCGGCCCCAGCGGGTCGAATCGGAGGTAATAGCTCGTCGCAGCCTGGCAGCACCCGAACCACTTCAACCCTATACACTGTGGGTGGCATCGGATTACCGTGGAACACGGGGTTGCCCGGTTGAACGATTCTGCCCTTGGCGACATCGACCAACTCGCCGCCCACGAAGTGCAGGAGAGTGCAAGGAACGTCGGCGGCGCACTGCGAAAACATGTAGGGCGTCAGGGATGCCCAGTCAAAGGCAAGGAGATGAAGTCATCGGCCGAGAGGCTTAGTTACCGTGATGCCGTCGAGCTCGGCTAATGTCGAGGCACCGCCAACGGCGGGCGTGCAACTGACGGAGGGGCCGCTTGCTGGCGAGGTGCCGGCCGGCGTACACCCGGGTGCATTAAGCTCCAATGCCCGTGCCGGCGCCGGAGACACGAATACCGCCTCCGCCGGAGACACCAATGGCGCCGCCTGCGCGCTGTGCGAGTTGCTGGCCGTGAAGCTGGGAACCGGGGGAGGCCCCTGTTGGCCGCCCGCAATCCACGTCGTCAGCCCATGAATCAACGTAGGCACCATGGCGTTGAGCTTCGTTCCCAGTTGTTGTTCCACTTGCTCTTGGACAAGCTCCGGAATCCGTGCCACTTGTGCCTTGAGTGCTTCAACCTCGCGCGACTGGCTTTCCGAGCGGGTCTTTTTCTCCTTTCGCCCACCAGCGGTATAGTATGACGACCATTTTGTGGACAAGCCTTTGCCGGCCACACGACCAGCTGACGTCGGCTTACTGAGCTTATCCTTGTTTTTCATTACGTTCAACGCCCTATTCAAAGGGGTGTCGAAAGGGGAGCTCTGAGACGACCCCGCGCTACTGCTTTCTTTGTCCTGCGGAAGGAACGTGAACCATTTAGAAATATTGGGGATTAATTAGAATGCAACCATATGGAGCTAATTACGCGGGGGTGTATTCCTTACCAGAACAAGCTCAAGCTCCTTGGTGTTCGGATCCGTGGTAAGCTCCTTTGTTACCGGGTCCTCCTTGTACCGGGCCCTGAGAAAGTTCCTGGTCTGCTTGTCACTGTATTTCTCGAAGCGGGGCGGTAGGCCTTGCTCGGCACGCTCCGCGTCCTCCTTGTCCCATATAGGCTCCGCCACTCTGTAACCGCCGGGACCGAGTTGGTGGTCCCCTAAGTTCAACTGCCGCATTTCTTTCCCCCACTGACTTGATTCGGAGGTTGCGGGGCTCTCGCACTTGATCTTGAACTCCTTGTAGTCATCTTCGCTCATCAAAGGATATTTCGCCTTGATCTTGTCATAACTATCACCTTTATCAATCATTGCCTTCACCGTGCTTCTCCAAGTAGACAGGGCCGTGCTCATCTTCGTGAGGGCGGCACTGTTCACTTTATTCCCTGAGAGGCGTGTGTTTGCAAACTTAGCGGGGAACTTGTATCGTTCGTGCAGCTTCGTGAAGAGGAGGCTGCGCAAATTCCCTCGGTCCTTATGCCTTAGGTTCTCGGTGTTGATCGAGACGGTGCTCCGGAGAATGCACCCGAGCTAAACCGAGTACCCCTTGACTACTTGTTTGGGCGCCGTCGGATGCCCGTCGGAGTTCACTTCAGTAAATTCCTCCCTGACGGTGTCGAGCACGCTCGGGCGCCGGTCCTTCCGTTGCCTCTTCGGTTGGCTGCCATCTGTGCGTGCGCCGCCATCATCAGTGGTGGCATCCTCGGCGGCGCCATCAGTGGTGTCATCCCCGACGCCACTAGTGGTTGTGTAGTCAGGATCGGTGTCTTCCGCGGCGTCCTCATAGCGGTGAGGTTGTTCCTCCATCTCCTGGGACAGCTCCCAGAATTGCTTGCCGCCCGAACCGCCGGCCTCATCGTTGTGGGCCATGTTTCGCTCTAAATAGGAAAAAAGTTTGGTCAAAAAGTTGGTTATTGTCAAGGAACAAGATCATGGTCTCATCATTTAGGGTTTGTCGACACCGAGGCATCCTAAAAGCTAAGCTTTTATCATTTAGGGTTTGTCGACGCCGAGGCACCCTAAAAGCCTAAGCTTTCATCATTTAGGTTCTTATCGACACCGAGGCACCCTAAAAGCTGAGCCGTGAAGGAGAATTCTAAGTTGGGCACCCTAAAGGAAAATTTCAGCATGACCTTTGCTGAAAATAGGACATATGGAGTACCCGAATTTGCCGGAACGGAAGTTAATCGACATTCCGGCAAACTCAAGGGCCTCTCGGGGTACCTGCAAAATCATCACGACATGATGGTCGGAGACAAAACCCAGCAAACTAGCACCACAATGTGCCTCTACTTTCATATGGATGAAAAGGCCACAGACCATATGGTCATCTGCTTTCATATGGACAAAAATCAGCTCAACTTATGTGAGCTTCCATCCAGATCTAATAGGTCACCCAACAAAAAATCATCAATAGTCACCACACACTGAAGCCACCATTGCTAAAATATCAGCTTCAGGGTCCACCATTACACACTTAAATTCAGTACCACTATCACTTTTGCTAATTGCTGTTTTGGCTGCTTATTTCTCCTTGCATCTATATTTTCACTCACTTCTGGAGTAGACTGTTATGAGTTCTGGTTAGAATAATACAACTGAAAACAGAGTTTATTTCAAGGTTCAGACAGTGAATTTCTCTACCAGTATTAAGTGAATAGCATCTCACTTGTCACATCACATAATTTCCTAGTTGGAGAACACTCATTGATCAAAGTACTCTTTGTTAGAAGCTATACATTCAGGCCTGCTACATTATACTCGCACGTTATGTATCTTCGTAAGAAGCTATACATTATACTCACATAATTTCAATCCTGTATCTACAAAAAAAGATTTGACAAAAAATCTATACTCGCACGTTATGTATCTTCGTAAGAAGCTATACATTCAGGCCTGCTACTACTATACTGTCAATTTCCGGAGTTGTACCATATGCCACAGCTTTTAAGAAATCAAAAACCTTGTTTAGTCTGAAAAGTTTGAAGTATTCGTTCACCAGGGATCCTATTCAGAAAATATGGTTCCTCATCGAACAAAAAAAAGGTTTCAGACATTCTCACCTAGCAAAGTTTCAGACAGAAAAAATATAAACATGTCAAAACACTACCAGGATGTGCTCACTGCCGGAACCACCTATCTAGCCTGAAAATACTACACAAGCTCCCTACAAACAGAGACACACAAAAGATTCAGACATCTCTGTCTAATAGAAGGATCGCAATGTATGCCACCGAAATGTCGATTCACTGGCATTATGCCTCTTAAATTTCAGAGAAAATGGCAGGCAACTCTGTCTGGATTGCAAACTGGGAGGAAGGAGGAAGGAGGAGAGGTACCTGGGCGGGCGCGGCCGGTCGCCGGAGGGGTCGGGGTCGGGGTCGTCGGCGGCGGCGGCGTCAAAGGGATGGCTCGAGGGCGTCCGAGCTCATCCGGGTCCTCGTAGTCGAAGAAGAAGACGGCGGCGGTCCTCCTCGGCGCCTCGGTTGGTCGTGGGGAGGCCGGCGGCCACGTGCTTCGCGGGTCGGCGGCGGTCGTCGTCCTGCACCCTGTGCCCGGACTGAGGTAGAGGCGGCGCAGGGCAGGGGCCGATGCGGGGAGGCTGTCGGCGACGGCGAGGTTCGCGGAGGCGTCGGCGATGGCGGAGCTGCAGTGGTGGGGGCGGGGGGCGGCGGCGCACGTAGGGGCGGCGGCGTCGTGGGTCGGGCAGCGTGCGGGGGGGGGGGGGGAGTGGATCTGGCGAGAGGGAGGGACGAAGGGGTCGGGCGAGTTAGAGCTAGGGGGGAAGCTTACTAATGGCGCACCCCGAGCGGTGCGCCATTAGAAATCCTTTTTTTTGATAGCAATGGCGCACCCCCTAGCGGGCGCCATTAGAATCTTTTTTTTTAGATAGCAATGGCGCACTACCCGAGTGGTGCGCCATTAGTATGTTTTTTATTATTATTTTTTGTTGCTATTTTTTAATATTTTTTTATAAAAACAGTAATAATTTTTTTATAAAAACAGTAATAATTTTTTTATGAATATGAAAAATATCATCAAATTTGTTATTTGAAAAATCATCAAAGGGGGTTGCTCGGCGGACGGCGGTGGAGCGGGGGAGGGTGCGGTGGGTCGTCGGCGGCGGTGGAGCTAGCGGGGGAGGGTGCGGGGGGGATCGAGATCGAGATGGAGGGGGATAGCGATCGAGATGGAGGGGGATAGCGATCGAGATGGAGGGGGATCGAGATCGAGTGTCCTCATGAATATTCAATATTTTTGCCCATGAAATTTGAAAATATATTCATGAATTCAAAAAGTGCCCATGAAATTTAAAAATATTCATGAGTTCAAAAAGTGCCCATGAAATACAATCGAGAAATGAAGACTACGATTTAAATACAGTCGATCTTAGCTAGCTATCTGTTCACAATCTTCTTGCCCTTCTTTTTCGCAAATGGAGTTCTTCTGTGGAACGGACGTCCTTTAGGTAGGGTGGTCCTGCTTCTTCTTGTGGTGTATGCTGCTACTTCATCGTCGTCGTCATGTTCCATCTTTGGGTCGCCGTACTTGTCGAAGTCTTGCTCATTGGCAACTCCATCCATTCCGATGATCTTCCTTTTGCCTCTCCTCACGACAACACGACTGGGCTTTGACGGGTCGGTAATGAAGAAGCATTGGTCCACTTGGGAAGCCAGTACCCATGGCTCATTTTTTGCGGTGACGTTTGCGCCCGCGGTCTTGGATTTGGCTTCGGGTATAACCATGGTGGTGAAATACCGGTCTTCTTTTAGGACGCTCTTGGCCCATCTGACACGGAACATCGGGACCTTCTCTCCAGCGTAGCTCAGCTCCCAGATCTCCTTGATCCTTCCGTAGTATCTGTCCTTGTCGTTACCGGTGTAGGATTCCATCGTTACCCCGGAGTTCTAATAACCATCGCTCTTCATGTCCTTGTCCTCGGTGTAGAATGTGTAGCCGTTGATATCATACGCCTCATAGGTCATCAGGTTGTGCTCGGCGCCCTGTGACAAGGCGAATATGAGTTGTTCTTCCGCGGAAGAATCCTCATGTAAAGGGTACGACAGAAGCTTCTGCTTGAACCAACGCGTGAAACATGAGTTGTGCTCTTTGATTATATCTCCGTCCGTCCTCTGTTGGCCTCGGTCATTGTACGTCTTCTCAATAAAGGTTTTGTGCTCTACCACCCAAGGATCGACCACGTCTATGTGTTGTAGCGCGACTAGGTTTGCTCTTTCAAAGTCGGCGAGTCGACCCTCGAAGTCGACATGCATTTCGCGGCGACCCTCACGGTGACCCCATCCAGCGAGCCTGCCGAGGTGCCTGTTGACGGGCAGACCAACGGGGTTCTCGATGCCTAGATAATTCGTGCAGTAGGAGATGCACTCTTCGGTCAGAAAGCCCCTGGCTATGCTTCCCTCTGGACGTGACATGTTGCGAACGTATCCTTTGATGACACCATTCATCCTTTCGAACGGCATCATGTTGTGCAGGAACGTCGGCCCGAGTTGGATGATATCCTCCACGATATGGACCAGCAGATGCACCATAACGTCGAAGAATGCGGGCGGGAAGTACATCTCAAGCTCGCATAGTATCACCACGATCTCTTCCTGTAGCCTTCTGAGTTGCCTCACGCCAACCGACTTCCAAGAGATGACGTCGAAAAAGTTGCATAGGCCAAATAGCGTTTCACGGACGTGCGCGTCCATGATCCCACGGATTGCAACTGGAAGTATCTGCGTCATCAGCACGTGACAGTCGTGAGACTTCATCCCGCTGAACTTCTGCTTTGCTGGGTCTAGGTATCTACTTATCTTCCCCGCGTAACCGTAAGGAAGTTTTACTCCTACGAGGCAGGTGAAAAACTGCTCGATCTCCTCCTGACTTAGAGTGAAGCACGCGGGAGGGTAGTCATTTCCGGTCTTCTTGGCCTTTTTGCCTTTGCGACGACTTTCTGTGTCATGCTTCGCCTCATCATCATCATCATTAGCGTGAAGCTCCTGCCTGATGCCCATTGATTTCAAGTCTGCCCTTGCTTTCGGCCCATCTTTGGTCCTCTCTGGCATGTTGAGCAGGGTACCAAGCAGACTCTCGCACATGTTCTTCGTGATATGCATGGCATCAAGGCTGTGAGGCACACGGTGGATCTTCCAGTACGGCAAGTCCCAGAAAACAGACCTCGTTTTCCATACCTTCAGCAGCGGCTCTGGCGCCTTTCGCTTCTTTCCCGGCTCTGGCGCCTGTTGCTTCTTTCCCGGCAGTGGGCAATCTTTCCAATTTTTCAACAGCTCGTCTATTTCCTCGCCGCTCCTCGTACGCGGGCGTCTTCGGGGTTCGGTTTCACCATCGAACAGATCCTTGCGTTTCCTCCATGGGTCATCGTCGCGAAGCCACCTTCCATGTCCCATGAACACGGTTTTTGAAGACCCGGGATCTCTATCTAGCTGGAGATACGTTGTGTCATCCATGCACCTGACGCATCCAGGAAATCCGTGGACCACCTGCCCCGCGAGATATCCGTAACCGAGATAGTCGTGCACCGTCGTGAGCAGTGCGGCTCTCATAGGGAAATATTCTTTCTCTGCGGCGTCCCACGTATTGGCTGGCGTTTTCCACAGCGTGTCTAGCTCCTCTTTCAGCAGCCCCAGATACAGATTGATGTCGTTCCCTGGTTGTTTCGGCCCTTCAATTAGCATACTCATGTGAATGTACTTCCTCTTCATGCACAACCAGGGGAGAAGGTTGTACATCCACACAAACACAGGCCAGGTGCTATGTGTGCTTCTCTGGCTGCCAAACGGATTGACTCCATCGGTGCTCGCGCCCAGCACGATGTTCCTTGGATCCTTCCCAAATTCTGGGTGTTCGTAGTTCAACGCTTGCCACTGGCTCCCATTCTTAGGGTGACTCAGCATCTTGTCTTTTTTATTTATCTCCGGATCATTTGCGTCATCTTCTCGCTTCTTCTCCTCCCTATCCGCGTGCCAACGCAGGAGCTTTGCTACCTTAGGGTCCGCGAAATACCGCTGCAGACGAGGAGTGATCGGAAAGTACCACACCACTTTTCGAGGAGCTTTCTTCCTCTTCTTGTATCGAGTGACGCCGCACACCGGACATATGGTAGACTCCGCGTGCTCGCCCCGATAAATGATGCAATTGTTCATGCACACATGGTATTTCACGTGCGGTAAATTCAGAGGACACACGACTTTCTTCGCCTCCTCGAAACTGGTCGGGCACTTGTTCCCCTTGGGAAGACGTTCGTGCCAGAATGACATGTTCTCGTCGAAGCATGCGTCGGTCATTTTGTGTTTTACCTTCATCTCCAGAGCCATGAGCGTTACTTTCAGGCGGGTATCCTCGGGTCTGCATCCTTCATACAATGGAGTAACCGCGTCTATCTCCAGTTGATCCAGCTTGGCTTTCTCTCGGGCGGCAGCTCTTGCGTTATCCGTCTGCTTGAGAAGCAGCTCTTGAATATGAGGGTCCTGCACCCAGCCCATCGATGGTCCATCGTCGTCTGCTCCGCCGGCATCTTCATCTTCATGATCATGCCCTTCGTCTGCTCCGGCATCTTCCTCATCATCATGTCCGGCATCTTCTACATGATGACTGTGTACAGCATCACCGTCGTGATCATGTCCTGGAGATTCTTCGTCTTCTCACCCGCCCGAGCCGCGGTGGTTGTCTTGCTGCCCTTCCTCATTTCTTGCCCGGCCCCCATGGACGACTTCATAGTCATCTTCATCACCTTGCCACTGATAGCCATCCATGAAACCACGCAAGAGCAGGTGGTCCCGCACCTGCCCGGAATCCGGGTCCGCAATAAGGCTCTTCAGCTTGCATCTTCGACACGGACATCTTATCTCCGTCTCGTTCTTTTGAAGCATCTCGGCCTTCGCGGAGCTCAAAAACCTATTCACGATGCCTTCGGTCATCGTGCGGACCATGGTCGCCTGCGGGGTAGAGCAAAACGATATTTTAGAATCAAGAAAAAATTTGGCATGACTTTCCCTAAAAATAGGACCAAAAAGAATGCATAGTGCCAAAATTCTCGCCGAAACGGAAATGAATCAACATTCCGGCAAAATATTGGCAACTATCGCATTTCAAATACCGGTACCTGCAAACACAAACATATATGCAACACCACAAACATATGCAACACCACGAACATACATAGATCTAGCTAGGCCACAAAAAGTGCATGTGCACGTTGTTGGAGCCAGCTAGGGAGAAAAAAAGTAGATCTACAATATGAAGATAGCTTTCCCCTTACTTACCTATCAAAAAAAGGTAATTTCACCACTTAATTTTGATGAATCTATGGTGCAAATGAGGTGAGGAGGAGGAGGCAGCCGACAAGCTTGAAGAAGGAGGTGGAGGGAATGAAGTGGGGAAAGTGAGTGTGTAGGTGTGGCTGTCCAAAATATCTAGCTGGTCCTAGGTTACTAATGGCGCACCACACAGCCATGCGCCATTAGTAACACAACATACTAATGGCGCACCTGCTGGCCGTGCGCCATTAGTAGTTTTGCAAAAAAGTAAAAAAAAGTATATATATACTAATGGCGCACCGCGGCATAGTGCGCCATTACTAGTTTAAACTAGTAATGGCGCACTTTGACACAGTGCGCCATTAGTAGTTTTGCAAAAATAAAAATAAAAAAAATACAGTACTGGCGCACTCTGTGGCTGGTGCGCCATTACTAGTTAGAACTAGTAATGGCGCACTTTGCCTGGATGCGCCATTAGTATGTTTGGAAAAATGAAAAAAAAATTTATTACTAGTGGCGCACCTTGTGTCTGGTGCGCCATTAGTGTCAACCACACTAATAGCGCATCACCACATGGTGCGCCATTAGTATATAGTAGTGGCGCACCACTTCTCTGGTGCGCCATTAGTGTCAATTTCATCTATAGCCCTTTTCCTAGTAGTGACAAGGCGAAGATGTTCAGCATGTTCTTCCTTATTCTTCGAATAAACCAGAATATCATCCAGATATACCAAGACGAACTTGTCAAGGTAATCCATGAATATATAATTCATTAAGCGGGAGAACGTAGCTGGAGCATTGGTCAAGCCAAAAGACATGACGGTGTACTCGTAGGATCCATAATGAGTAACGAATGCAGTCTTTGGAGTATCCTCTTCGCGGACACGGATCTGGTGATAACCCAACCTCAAGTCGAGTTTAGAGAACACCGAAGATCCAGCAAGTTGATCATATAAATCGTTGATCCGGGGAAGCGGATATTTATTCTGAATAGTTGCCTGGTTGATAGGACGGTAATCTTGGACCAACCTATTCGTACCATCTTTCTTCTTAACAAAGAGAGAAGGTGCTCCCCAAGCAGAGGAACTAGGGTGAATGAGACCCTTCCTTAAGGATTTATCGATTTCCTCCTTAAGTTCGATAAGATGGTGCGGAGGCATCTTGTAGGGACGCTTCGCAATAGGAGTGGTGCCCGGTTTCAAGTCGATGACGAACTCGACAGCTCTAGCAGGGGGTATTCCTGGAAGTTCTTCTGTAAAAACAACCGGGAAGTCACAGACAACTGGGATGTTCTCGATCCCCTCTAAAGGTGAAGCGTTCAACGCATTCAAGGCATAAATTTGAGCCTCAGCGTTCTGGGTGAGGTGAGTTTGATAGTTCACTATCTCATTCGATGGGTACAAGAGATGTACAACTTTAGTGGCGCAATTGATTGAGGTGTAATGGGCCTTCAACCAATCCATTCCCAAGATAAGATCAATCTTGGAAGAGCTCAAGATAATTGGGAGTGCCTGAAACTTCAACCCCTCAATTTCAATAGTAACTTTGGGGCTGAACAGGGAGGCTCGGCATCTACCAGCGGGAGTGTCAACCCCTAATGGATGATGCAGGTTGTCGCACTTAACGCCATGCATGAATGCAAAATCTTCCGACATGAATGAATGCGATGCTCCTGAATCAAATAAAACAGATGCTGGTACTGAATTAACGAGAAGTGTATGCATCACAGTATCGGGTTGATCCGGAGCTTCAGACATGTTGATGTGGTTGCTCTGCCCACGAACATAAGAAGGTCTGGCATTATAGTTGTGCTGCTGAGGAATACCACGGCCAATACCACGGCCAGCAGAGGGAAGAGCTAGTTGATTCTGATTCTGAGAACAATCCCTGGCACGGTGACCTAGCTGGCCACATTTGAAGCATAGTCCGCTGTCAGGACGAGGTGCTGGAGCTCGAGGTGTTGGAGCTGGCAGAGGCTGCCTCGGTGGTGGAGATGGCAGATGAGGTGCAGCATAAGATGGCCTGTTCGCTGGAGCTGCTGGGCGATACATGCTCTGAGATATCCAGATGCGGCGCTTCTGGGAAGACGAGCCCAAAGATGAGCCCGCTTCACGAGTGCGTCTGGACGCTTCTTTGTGCTTCTTAAGACCAGTTTCAACCATGATAGCCTTATTCACCAAGGTGGCGAAATCAAGATAGTCTTGAACGAGCAGAGCTAACTGGATATCATGGTGCAGCCCTTCACGAAACTTCTCCTGCCTTCGTTCATCAGTAGGAATGTCCTCTTCAGCGTAGCGAGATAATTCAAGGAACTCGCGCTGATAAACTTCCACAGTCTTGTTTCCTTGAACGAGACTACGGAACTCGGCCTTCTTCTGAGCTATGATAGCTTGGGGAATGTAGCGGGCTCGGAAAGCAATCTTGAATTCTGCCCAAGTGACGACAGTAACAGGTGGCAGGGTCTGTCGGTGTGTGGCCCACCATTGTGAAGCAGGACCCTTCAGAAGGTATGTCGCGAAGGTGACATAATTGGCCTGAGCGACACGAGCAGACTCCATCTCATAGGAGATGTCACGCAGCCAGTCATCGGCATCCAGTGGGTTGACTGTGTTGCGGAAGAACGACGGGTTGAGTCGCATAAATTCTGGCAAAGTGATAGAAGGTGGCTGCTGATTAGCATCAGGACGAGGGAACTGTTGCATAATTCCCGTCATGAATTGGCGGTTGAGTTCAAACTGTTGCACCATCGCTGCCATGTAATCAGGTGGTGGCGGCGGTGGTGGATTGTTTTCAGCCATCCTGCTAATTCAACAGAGGTAGTTTAGCAGTAGCTTATGCGAGTGTTTAGCATTAAACATGATGTAACTCGACATTATTGAAATAGTGCAATAGATGCTTAAAAGTAGTCACTTAAGACATACAGATCCATACACAGTCGGTTACAATTGTGCAGCACAACGGCGCAAATTGGAAAACTAGACATGCTAGGCGGCATGCAGGCACGCGGTAAGGAAGTACACAACGAGACATAGCAAAGGCTACATCAACGTCGGAGAAAACCACTGAAACGGGGTAGCTGCAAGTGCGGACGATGAAGGTTCATCGCAGAAGGATCCTGTGCTCCGTGTGCACTCTGATGCAGAACCCGGTCTCGAACTGTAAGAAGAGGTCCACGTGCAGGCGTGTGACCTCCCACTGCAGGCCAATCAATCCCTGGTGGCATCTCGGTCCTGCGTGGGTAAAGGATATGCTTCGCATGTATCCCTGCACGAACAGCTGGTAGCAACTGTGTCATAGCCTCGTAGTAGCATGATCGAGTGGCAAACAACTCGATGTCAAGAGCCCGAACAGTGCAATCCAGAGCCTGAATGCACTGAATCAGAATCTGCGGGTTGTAGCGTCGAGGCTCGTACGGGGCACAGATAGCTGTGTAATATCCAGTAGCATCTCCAACAGGTGCATACGGAATGTATCGGAACACAGATTCATCCAAGCTAGCATTGTGCTCTCCTCGGAGACGTGTGACAGCAGAGTAGGCGGCATCATGGACTGCCATCTCAATCGTCACGCCAATGCCATGAAAAAGGTGTAGCTGAGTGTCTGAGTCATTCTGCTGATCATAGATACGAACATCAGCATAGTACTGCTCCTCGTTGAACTCGCGATAAACCTCGTAGACCATATACTCGGGATACCAACGGTAACCCAGTCTAGTCAGGAGGGCGATCAGAACAGCTGGAAACCCAGGAGCATCACGAGCCCAAGTGCGAAGCACAAGCTGGGTCGTAGGCCGCGGTGGAAACAGACGGTCCATCTGAAACAGAGAAGTTCAGGGTTGTCATAAGACGATGAGAAATATAACAGATCTCGGAAGGAAAGGTTAAACAAAACAATGGAAAGGAAAATGATTATCAGACTAATCAGATCAAAGACAGGGAAATCGCACAGATATCCAGCTCTCCGGGAGGATGGGAATTACGAGATCCTAAGTGTCGGTGTTAGTAAAAAAATTTAACCTGAATAGAAGAGAGATCAGAGTCCCAGAGTATAGATCGAGGAGTAAAAGATCCTAATACCACCCAGTTGGCGACGTGGGCCCGTAAGCCACACAACCAAGTTAGTAAAACAGTTTTGGACCACTAGACTCAACTTCGGCCAAGGAATTGGGAAGGGGGATTCCTAGAGGCAGTCAGCTCTGATACCAACCTGTGACGACCCCGGCTTAATCGTGCACTAACCATACACGCAAATGCATACGATCAAGCCTATGGACTCACTTGAAGATATCACAACACAACTCTAAAACATAAATGAAGTCATACAAGCTTTATATTACAAGCCAGGGCCTCGAGGGCTCGAATACATAGCTCGATGGCATACAACCGTCAGCGGAAGCATCAGATATCTGGGTACAGATATATTACAGAGAGAGAGATAGGCCTTCACAGAGGCGGGGCAAAATAAAATACTGCGATCGAAAGGCGTAGGCTTCCTGCCCTGGACCCTCCGATCCTACTCCTGGTCGTCAGTCGGCTCCTCGTAGTAGTAGTACTCGCCGGACGGGTAGTAGTAGCGGTCGTCGACGGGGGCATCTGGCTCAGGGGCTCCGTCGTCTGGTGGTAACAATCGAAAATGGGGGAAAAAGAAAACAAAGCAAACGTGAGTACTCATCCGAAGTACTCAGCAAGCAAGGATCTACACTACATATGCAACATTGTCAAAAGGAGGCTGTATATGTGGACTGGGCTGCAAAATTGCCAGAAAGCCTAGTCCTATCAAAGACTAGCATCTTCAACATCTTCAGTAGTCTTGCAGCATTAGAAGAGTGCAAATTAGCATAAAGTAAAGTAGTAGTAGTGTTATCAACCTCAGCCTGAGATCCTTTCTCGACTCCCTGTGAGAAAGCAATCCCAGAGCCGTACTATCCAGTTATCATTGCAAGTTCTAGTTGTACTGATCGGGATACAACTCCGAGTGTCCGTTACCGTAGGACAGGCTATCGATAGAAGTTTCTTCCCTGCAGGGGTGCACCAAGTTACCCACCACGCTCGCTTAACTCCGGCCGGACACACTTTACTGGGTCATGCCCGGCCTCGGCTAAGCAACACGCCGCAACCCGACCTAGGCTCTAAAGAGAGGTCAGCACGCCGGACTAACCTATGCCCCCAGGGGTCTTGGGCCTTCGCCCTGGGAACCATGCACGTTGCGAGGACGCTTCGGAAGCAGACCTAACCCCCTTAACACAAGCGCGGGCTTAACCAGTCCAATCCAAAGCGGGCCGCTCCTCACTAACGTCAATAGAGCTTCGGCTGATGTATACGACGCAGAACGCCCATACTATGCCCACATGATGGTTAGTGCTATCGGGCCAGAGGCCCCTCGGATCAAATATCCAAACCGTTTAGTGGATTAGGAGCACGTGGAAACGAGCAGAGACTCACGATCGATGTGACCCCATCGCCCCGTCTCGAGGACTTGCGGCAAGGGCTAGGAATGCCCGGCCATGCCTCGTGTTCAACTCGCGGGTACCCTCCAGGTACACCCGATTCGACATCACTTCGCAATATGCTCGCGCGGGTACCCCTCAGGGCCGACCCGTCTTTAGTAACATGTACAGTGTAAGTCTCAGTATCAATAGTAACCGTGTGTCCAACATCAAGGGGGACCCTGAGGAATCACCCTCGATAGAATTCCCACTGATGTTACCGTCAAGGTGAACGAAGGAGGAATCACCCTCGAGGTCCACACTAGAGAAGTTGCACGACGTCGCTGTTATCGGGGGTGGTGTAGGAGGAATCACCCTCGCTTACCACGACCGAGTAGCTAACCTACAAGGTTATCATCAGAAGTGCTGACGAGGTATCACCCTCGGCACTCGATAGTAACCCAGTAGTGTCGGCAACTAAGGGGAAGTGATGTGCGGTGCGAGGGTCTGGTCTTCAATCCCGTTGTTCGGGTCTTCTGACATCCAGCGGGGCAGTCGGGATCAAGTGGGGGTCTCTGTCGGGTCTCTACCCAGCCTATACTAAGTAGTCTAGGATAACCAGGTAGGTAACAAAGCAGGTTACAATAAACAGGCTATGCAGCAGATATAGGATAGTAGTAACAGTAGCAGTTCTAATGCAAGCATAAGAGAGAAGAGAATAGGCGATATAGGCATGTTCAAAATGGGGGTGCTTGCCTGTTTGCTCTGTGGCAAGGGCAAGGTCGTCAGTGGTGTCGTCGGGGATGTAGTCGTACTCCGGAGCTGCGTCTGCCTCGGGAACTATGTCAACGTCGGGGTCTACCGAGAGAGAAGAGGGGGAAGAAACAGGTAAACATAATGCAAACAGATGCAACACAATGCGTGCCATGCTATGATGCAGTGCAGGGTTGCCTAAATATGCATCTAAGTCACTTTAGTTATTTTTAGGATTAGTCTGGGATTTATTAACCGGTATGTGTGCACTATTCATCTACCGGAATCGGGCCCGGAGTTACGAGTTCTCCTACGTAGGAGGTTCCGACATGGAAACAGACGGCACGATCTAACTCGTCTCGTCGTTCTGAGCAAATTTCATGTTTTAACTTTTTCGATCCGAATTACGGTTTAAAAGTTATTAATTTTCAAAGATTAATTAATTTTCTGGAATTTATTTTTATTAACATAATTGTTTTATGATGTCAGCATGACACAGAGGTGATGTCAGCAGGTCAACAACGGCTGACCAGGGTCAATCCTGACATGTGGGTCAGGTCAGCCTCTGTTACACTAAAAGTGTGTTAAAATAACTAAACAGGTTAATTAGGAGGTGGGCCCCAAGTGTCAGTGGGTGATTAATTAATCTAATTAGTTTTATTTATTAAATCATTTTAATTAGACTAAATGTGGTGGGGCCCGTGTGTCAGTGACACTGGGTTGCCCAGTCAGCAGTTGACTGGGTCAACCTAGTCAACTGGGCCCCCCGGACCCACTGGTCAGTGACCCAGGGGCGGGGCCCACTTCGCCAGGTCGGCGGCAGGCGGCTGAACGCCGGCGAGCTCGAAAACGCAGCGGCGCGGCTCGTCCATTCGTCGGGATTTGCCTACAGGGCACGGGAAGGGGTGCGGTTGGTTCCAATCGATCGGGTGTTCAACGCCGCGTCGATCCCGGGCGGTGGCGTGGCCGGAGATGGACCACAGCGTCGACGGCGAGCTCGACGGCGGAGGCCGGAGTTCGGGCTCGAACGGGCACTCCACTACGGCTCGTCTTCGAGCGTTTCAAACGTCTAGGCGGGATCTACGCGGAGCGGCGAGGCCGATGAGCAGCAGTGTGCGACCAAAAGGTCACCGGAGTCGTGCTGGCGACATGCTCGCGCGGCGGCGAGTTCGGCCTCGGTGAAGCAGACAGCTAGGAGCCGCAGATCAAGGAGAAAGAGGAGGGAGGAGCAGCGGAGCTCACCACGTGGCTATGAAAAGCCGTTGACGGTTTAGGAGCAGCAGCGACGCCGGAAGCGGAGAAGATCGCTGGCGACAGAGAAGGAAAGGGGCGATGACGTGCGGCATCTGCGGAGCCTCCTGGCTCCTGCTCGAGGTCGTAGACGAAAGAACCGAGGGCGGCGGAGCTCGTGGGCGTCCTAGCGGAGCACGGGGTCGACGATGGCCGCGTTTAGGGCACGGCCATGGCGGCGATGGCGCTCGGCGACATGGATCTGGTGGGGAGGAGAGAGGAGAGAGCGAGTGGGGACGAGGGCAAATGACCAGGGGGGAAGGCACGGCTCCGGTCTTATCCCCTCGCGGCGCCCGTGGCGTCGCGCTGTCGCCTCCTCGCCGGAGCGAGCGCGGTCTGTCCATGGCGCTGCTGACACGGCGACGAGAAGGACGACGACTGTAGCGAGCTGGGCCAGTTGGGCTAGTTTCAGGAACTGTGCACTTGGGCCAGTGCACAGTGGCCTTTTCTTATTTTCCTTTCTCTGTTTTCTATTTTCTTTATTTCTTTTCTGTTTTGAAATAGTTAGGCCACTTGTGCCCTTTTATAAATCGTATGAATTGGCCCAAATATCACAATGCAATATTAACCTTCACCAGAAACTTGTTTGGGCAAAGTTGGATTTCTTTTGGATTTGATATGATTCTAAATGTATTAAATATTGCTGTTTTGGTGCTGTTTCATCTTGTTGGAGTCATTCAACTAATCCAAGTAGCATTAGTCATAATTTTGTGAGTGCTTCTGGAATATTTTCTATTTAATGAACATTTTATCAAAGGTGTTTGAGCAAATTTATTTTGCACTTTTGAATTTAAGTTGATTTTCAGAATTGAATTTGAATTGTTTCATTAATCCCAATGACTTGGCACTGCAAATGGTCATGACTTGGCATTATCATCAGCTGATCACAGTGGCAATTACATAGGGGTGTTACAATCAGTCCATACCGACGCCTCCAAGGAGGGGAACGGCGCCCTCAGGCGTTGCCGTCGGCGCGGTCGATCATGGCTGGCCAGGGATTTCGTCCGAACTAGATCCCCACCACCACCAGCGCCTCCTGTACAGAACCGGCGACCAAGGAAAGCGCGGCCCGACCAGGCTGGCCCGCACGCCGAACAGGGGAGGAGGGGAGGTGCCAGATCACGCGCACCGACCGCCGCATAAGCCGCCGCCAGCCGCCAACGACCACCGGGATCCCGCCGCCCGCGCGGCCAGGACACCAGATCCACCGCCCGCACGACTGCTCGCCGGAGCCTCCCGTGCCTCGCCAAAGGAGCCGCCGCTCCAGATCCGGGACTCCCCACGCAGAGTCAGGGCAGCCGAGGCCCCCGCCGCCACCATCCTTGGCCCCCCGGGCTTGCCCGGCGGCTGCCTCAGGCGGCAGCGAGGAGGTGGGGCGAGGTGGGGAGGGGGCGGCGGCGGCGCGGCTAGGGTTCCCCCGCCGCCGCCGGGGGAGGCGACGCGGGGGTCGCGGGAGGGGTTCTAGATTAGACCACATTTATCTACATTAGACCAGATTATTCAGATTAGTCCACATTCCATATTATTCCTGGAGTACTGTACTGTTGCAGCAACAGGAGTAACTGAATACTCCTTCATATGCTTGGTTTCTTCTTATTCTTCCTCAGATTGTAAAAATGGATTCATTCCTTCTTATGCAGTGTACTGTAGTCCACATTTGTCTACTCCTTCAGCTCTAGGTGCATCAATACTGGTTGCTTCCTTCCTTTTTATTCTTCCAATAATGGTTGCTTTCGATGAGCGACGGAGAGCAATAATAGGTCATTTTCGAATTAATACTCCAAAATTTATCAGTATTGGAGGATTGATTGTTTCCAAATCAATACTGCAACATTTATCGTTTCTTTCCAAAATTTATGCAATACTCACCTGCCCAACTTATTGATCATTTCCAAAACTTATTATGTTTATTG
The DNA here is from genome assembly GCA_011799875.1 of Thinopyrum elongatum. Lineage (NCBI taxonomy): Eukaryota > Viridiplantae > Streptophyta > Magnoliopsida > Poales > Poaceae > Thinopyrum > Thinopyrum elongatum. The sequence continues at coordinate 500,966,713 of CM022297.1, read as the reverse complement.
ATCCTTTCCAAAAATTATTGTTTCCAAAATTAACAGTGGAGTATTAATTGTTTCCAAATCGTTTGTTTCCAGAAATTCACCTGCCCAACTCCCGCGGCAGCGGCAAGGAAGGAGCAGCGGCGGGGGAGGAGAAGCACCAGCGACCCTGGGTGGGGAAGGAGCAGCGGCGGGGGAGGAGAAGCATCAGCGACCCTGGGCGGAGGATCTGCTCGAGTTGCCTGAGGGCAGAGGATCGAGGACCTGGGCGGACTACGTGGGCGGAGGTGGAGGTGGAAGACGATCCGGAAGCAGAGGATTCAAATGTAGCGGGGGTAATAAGGTCATTTCTCCGATTTTCACCTGGTCGGAAGGATTTCTCCAACGACCTATATTTCGGGACGGGGGGAGTATATATGACTGTACAACAAGGATCATGGCATAGCTACAGGGACTCGTGGGGTTCCTGGGTGGTCATTGTCTTATTGGCTCTGAAGAGAGGACATGAAGGCTCATGGAGCCATGTAAAGTGCATACATGTTTCATCCATACACAGCAATATCAAGGCAGACGAGTCTAGGATTGTGGCGGTCAACGTCGACGAACGCATACACGCTGTAGTGGAGTTGACATATGTAGACAGGGCTCAGACAGCCATTGTCAAGGTATCGTTACGCTCACCTGACCGCACGTTGGAACGCCCGGCCGCGAAGGAGCTATTTCGGAATTTTAGTAATGGTATATGATAATTTTCCCTGTAGAACTGGCTTAATAACTTTTCCTAAAGTGAAGCAGGAGGTGTATATGTGTGCGCATAAACATGCTTAGTAATGCATTTGCATAGTTGGAACTTGTGTACTAAGATTTCCAAACAAATTACACGTTGTTCAACTTGAAACTAAGACTTTCTATACTGCCAAATCATTAATATTTCCCATTTTGTCATACATGCGACTTGTATCTGGCAGTCCCTGAACAAACTACACATACACAAAATCAAGTATGATGTTGATATGTCATCTGTTTCCCTAATCTTTACAACACATCATATTGTTGTTAGTGTAGAAAATATAGAACCTACTATATTCGTTGTATTGATTTGACCCTTGTGTAGGGTATATATAGGAGTACAACATGGGAAGAGGATTGGAGTACAAAAAGTCATTGTTTGTATAAATCAACGGTTTTGCTAGAACGCATCTAGCTGAGTTTTAGTTATGTCTCATTCACCTTTACAGTCATTGGATGTGATGCTATAAGATGCGTGTGTGCTGACGTGGGTTGGTACTTCTTTGTATCTATTTTTGTTTTTCAGGTGAATGAGACCAAATTATGTCTCATCTAGATGAGTTCTAGGCACTCCCATAAATCAAATATATCTCTATATCTCCTAATCCCTCACTAACACGTTTATACTTCTAACATTCCCCCTCAGTCGTAGCGGGAGTGAAATGTATGCTTTCGACTCAATTTAAAGTCTTGTGCTTCCGTCGTCTTCTCTGTTGCGCCATCATCAACTGTGTCTCTGATGGGTCGGCACCTAGTTCGGTGACTGCGTCCCCTTCTGGTGCCTTCCTCGTCACTCCTCTATTCCCTCCTGCAGTCACAGCGGGAGTGGCGTGGATGCTGATGACGACGCGGACGCTTTTGACTGGAGTTGTTGCCGATGTTTTGCTATAGACGTTGTCGTGCGGTCAATGCCAATGCCGCCGATCGTGATGTAGCCATAGTTGAAGTAGTCGTGGTGGATGTAGAATTCGTCATAGTTGGTGCAGCCGCAATTGCCGGGGGCGCAAAAATTTGCCTGATGTGTATGACGGAGCTGCAATCGTGTAGCCGATGTTTTGCACCTGAAGAGGTACCGTCGTGGGGGACGTTGTGCACCTTCAGAGGTACCGCCGCGGTCGTCTTGCGGATGTCAGAGGACGCGGTTGTAGGTGAGACCACAAGTTTTGTGAAGACTGGAGGAAGCCCATTAAGCACACAACGGTTTTGTCAGGACGGTATGCTCGATTGCAGTGGCTTTCACAATAGTGATGCATGTGTGTCAATGTAGTCTTAGCCGTTGGACGCGGTCAATACCGCCGTTGGTGTTATGCGCGTCTTGAAGTAGTACTATCGGAGAGCGTGTGTTCATCGTTGTGGACAAGGTTGTAGAGGCGGCGGCGGTGTGTTGACAAGGTTGTTGTGAAGACCACATAATGTAGACCTTGACGGTGAAGTGTCGGTGATGGCGTTACAGCGGCGTGTCGAGGATGATATCGCTTGAAGGCGACCCTCGCGACGATGAAGTGACGATGCCGTGTTGTGCCAAAGAAGTATGTTGGCTCGTTACCTGGCGTAGTCGTACAGCTTGATGCAGTGAATCGGGGTCGACCTAGAGGTGTAGGTGCAGATCGCCGTAGCTCGATACAGGAGGTGGTGCAGCCTGGCTCGGCGATGCAGCGCTCGGTGTAGATCCGTGCAGGTGCAGCGCTTGGTGTAGACGGTCTGCTCGCATCTAGGTGCTAGGCATCGGGGACTTGCGTGCGTACCGTAGCCCCGTAGGAGTCGCGACGCGTGGAGAAACCGAAACCGGCCCGTAGCTGGTGCGTGCAGTCGAAGGAGGCGTAGCCGGATCCCACGAGAGGCCCTGTAGTCAATGCATGCTAGTGCTCCCCTCTCGGCAGACGGCAGGCACGGGCGTGTGTCGATGGAGTTTGCGGCCGTGGTGGATGAGGGAGCACGTGGCGCTGATGCTTCCTGTACGCATGCATCTTGTACGAGTAGTAGTTTCTTGTGCATGCGTATACAAGCTTGTGCGTATATCTCTCCTAGTCCTTCAACCGTTTGTCCGCCGGTTTGCGGAGATTTATTTGTGTCTAAATAAGAACAAATCTAATGAGATTTAGAAAATTGAGGAATTGATCTAATCTAACTAAGGAACCGATCTCATCTTTGATCGATCGGGTGCCGCGCCCCCGGGGATAGAAGATTAATCTCCCCGGGGGCGGCGCGCTGCGGAACAGGAACCTAGGATCGGCGTCGTGAGACTAACCGCTCTAATATCATGTAGTAGAAAATACGGAACCTACAATATTCGTTGTTTTGATTTAACCCTTGTCTAGGGTGTATATAGGAATACATTGTGGGGAGAGGATTGAAAATCTCTATATCTCCTAATCCCTAACTAACACGTTTATACTTCTAACAAGTTGATATATTTAGATAAACTCTCCTATTCCTTAAAATCTGAATTAAATGTATACTGTCCGTATCTACAAAATAAATGCCTATAAAATTGCTATATTTTTACTAATAAACTACAAATGGTAAACTTTATAAAAGGTTTTGAAAAATCTTTCCTAAAATGTTCTCACCAAGTGTGCATGTACCTCTCATTCTTTTTTAGCAAGAGAAAGAGTTGAAGGAACCAAGGAGGAAGTGGAAGGCAACGTGAACTTCATAGGAGCTTCTTAGTGATGTCTTGGCCCAGTAGACAATACCTAATTTTCTAGAGATGAGAAAATGAAGTCAAAAACAAGGGACCAGTAGTGGACATTCCATATTTTGTGCAGTAAGGAAGTGTAGATATGTGTGACTACAAATAACCAAGAGATACCACAAAGTATATAACACTGGTAAAAATAAAAATAACAATGATAATGAAGAGACATCTGGGCCATGTATTACACTAATTATGTACCACACGCGGCGGGCCCATGTGGCTCATTCTGGTGGATGGAGCTGGTAAGCCTTATGCCGATTTACTGTGGAATCACCTATGTTACTGTCAATGACGGCAAATCTTCTCTATTCTGGAAGGATCAATGGTGTGGGCACATACCCTCGGATGCATACCCGAGAGCTTTTTCCTATGTTGTTAATGAAGATACCATAATCCAGCAATTTCTCACGATGCATTTGCTCAGTGAGGTGTTCCATCTGCCCCTGTCTGTTTTGGCACGCCAAGAAGTGGCTCAACTACAGATCGTGATAACCGAAACTAGCATCAGTGTTGTGGCTAATGATATCTAGACGTATGACTCGGGGACTAGATACACGTCGGCCCGATACTACACGTTTTTCTTCAGAGAACTGACAGTGCCAAAACCTTTCAAATGGATATGAAAGTCCCAGTGCGTTATGAAACTAAAAGCATTTGCCTGGTTGCTCCTGTCAGACTGCCTAAACACCATAGAAATGTTGCGTCGAAGACACTACATCGTGTGGCCGGCCTCGCAACGATCTGACTGATGCACCCTCTGCCCTACCCACCCCAGTGAAACTGTAGACCATTGGATCTTCTCGTCCACTTTTGCTGGAGAGTGCTAGAGCAAACTTAGGATTTTGTGTGTGTGTGTGTGTGCATTTGGGGGGGGGGGGGGGGGGGGGGGGGGGGGGGGGGGGGGGGCGAGAATCGACAGGTTTGAATGCTTGAGACATGCCAAGAGGTGTTGGGCCAGCCCCATGTTCATGGAGGTCTATGTTGGAGCGGCCTAGTCAATCTGGAAAGAAAGAAATAACCTAATCTTTAGAGGGATGCCACATTCACATGTAGCCTGACTCAGAAGGTTTAAGAGGGATTTTGAACAGCTCAAGTACAGATCGTCTACTGAACTTGTAAACTACATTGTCACATTCTTGTAGAGCCTAGTTTAGTGCTTGCCTTGTTTCCTGGTTTTTATGTTTTGATCACCAGTCTTTATTTTTTGTTCATTTTTGGTTTGTAGCATGGGCATCCCCAATGGGCCCCCCTTGTGTGTATTCTGTAAAACATGTAACCATAGCACTTTTGCTGATCTTTGTTAATACAAAAGGACAGTACGAAACTCTCCTACAGTCATTAATACAAAAAGAATGGTTCATAGAGGGCTCTAACTTTTAGTTGATAGACATAGTATGAATTTTCACTTTAGATGATCAATCTTAAATTCAAGTGATATATTTTGTAGCTCCAAATAAATTTATTGGAAGGTCCTGTGTTTCAAACTTTCATATGTGTCTTCTTCTGTCATAATCATTAAATATGTTTTTGTTGCAACCAAAGTCGACAAATTATCTTAATAAATAAAAATAAATTCCATGTGTTTTACTATTAAAGAACTACTTAGTGACTTATGATATTATATATTCTTTTTTATATCATTAAACAACGATAAGAGACCATTATTTTATTCCCACAAAAACAAAATATTTGGAACAAGTGCTAATGATCTAGAAGCACATGGAATTTTCATGACCAAATCTTAATGTGACGTTCTCAGAGAAAAAATAAATTTGGACTCACAATGGTACAATGAGCAAAGATGGTAAATGTACTATATTTAAGCCATTATATGTTTTGTCTTTTAGTTCATTTGTAATTATTTCCATGTTGTAACGAAAATTGTGAAAATATAATTAGAAAACTACAAATCAATTGTGGTTTACTACATAAAGGTTACTTAATGTTTTGAAAATTATAAATTCTTCTCACTGTCATATAAAGGACATTAATTTGAGTTAATAGCTTTATTCCTGAAGGATAGAAGGAATTTAACTTATCCTAATTTTCTAGTAACACATATAAATATGGCAGAACCTATCACAATATGATGTTCCCACTAAGAATATAGTAATATGGAGTCATGGGGTTCAATAAATAAAGATGATTCTTAGGTACTTACGCGGGACACACTAGAACCAACATGAATAAGGGGTCAACTATATATCATTCAACCGAATTTGAACTAGTTATTTTAGCGATCAGATTAGATGGTTATTGAGTCAACTTAGAAATAGTTACTTATCAATCACTAAGAAATAACAAAAACTTATGACTAGATTATAAATGATTTTGGCGCATATGATTTCTATCTGAAGTTACTTCCATCTAATATAGTTTCACTGTTACGACCAAAATGCAAATCATCTAACCATCTTATACAATTTTTTATGTGTTTAATTGTTTCTTAAAAGGTACTTATCATATGGCATGTAAATAGGGAACCAACATGAATAAGGGGGCAACTATATATCGTTCAACCGAATTTGAAATAGTTATTTCAGCGATCAGATCATATGGTTATTGAGTCAACTTAGAAATAGTTACTTATCGACCACCTAAGAAATAACAAAAACTTATGACTAGATTATAAATGATTTTGGCACATATGATTTCTATCTGAAGTTCACTTCCATCTAATATAGTTTCACTGTAACGACCAAAATGCAAATAATCTAACCATCTTATACAATTTTTTGTGTGTTTAATTGTTTCATAAAAGGTACTTATCACATGGCATGTAAAGAGGGATATTAAACTTTTTACGACCTAAATGTAAATCATCTAAACATTTAAATGCCTGCTACTAGCCAGTAGAACTGATGGTTGTTGACAAAATGTATGTGAAGAGTGAAAACTTTAAAAAGAGAATACAATGTAAGAAATTTCCTGAAAATTGTGCATAATTTTCAAATGCCAAAATATTTTTTAGAAACACAAACACTTTTAAAACTCAACATTTTTTCAAAATATATGAAAAAAGTTTCTAATTCCAAACAAATTTTAAATTTTAAACTTCTTTGGAAATATCCAACAAAGTTTGGAATTCCAAACATTTTTTAAAAACGCGAACAAATTTTTAAATGCTTGAACATTTTTTAAAGTTTTAATTTTTTTATGAGAAAAACAATCAAAATTCGAAAATGCATTTTTTTTGAAAAAGTGGGAATAAAATTTGAAAAAGTGAACTCAATTTTGAAATTCTGATTATTTTCCGAATTTTGGAATATTTATTGAAAATCTTGAACAAATATTGAAATTTTATAATTTTTGCAACTTATAATATTTTCTGAAAAACATGAACAAAAAATGAAAATGTTGTATTTTTTTAACATTGAATAAATCTTGAAATTCCGAACATTTTTAAAAAATGCAACACTTTTTGAAGAAGAAAAAATAAACTTGAAATCAAAAAAAGAAAGAAACAAGAAAAAAGTAAAAATAGATTGTAATAGAATACAAAAATTAAATAAAAAATAAAGAAATAAATAAACATAAAAGAGAAAAAAGAAACACAAAAAACAAAAAGAACCAATAGAAACCGGAAAACCGGTAATAGAAACAAAAAAAAAACTGGTTTCTTGGTCCATCGCGTCACTCAACCAAATATGGTTGTACCTACGCTACTTACACAAATGGGTCGGTTCATCGCTTCACTCGGCCACTAACCGTGTGCGAAGCCCCGATAGTTTGCCGCAATATGCGGCATTAGAAAATGGGAGCTCCTATACAGCGCTGTAAGCGCCGGTTCGCGCCGCTGACGCCTGCACGGGCGCGTACGGGGCCGGCCCAGCAAGCTGCTGAGAAGAAAAAGCGAAGGCGTCACACCCATGCAAATGCCCACAAGGGTTAACCACTAGACCAACCTCAGTCTACTGATTGGTTGCGGAAAAGAAACCTCTCTAATCTTTCATACAGTACAAACATTAAACATATACTAATACTTTATAACCCTATAAATTCTTTGAATAAAATAAATAAATTTTAAAAGGCATTCAAATAATCGAAGAATTGAAAGGAAAAGTTCAAAAAAGGAAAAAGTTCATGAATTCGAAAAAAGTTCTTCGAATTTTAAAAAAAGTTCATGAAATTTCAAAAGTTCATCAAATTTGAAAAAAGTTCATAGAATTTGAAAAAATTGTTCATCGAATTTCAATAAAAGTTCATCGAATTTTTAAAAAGTTCATCAAATTTCAAAAAAGTTCATCGAATTTGAAAAAAAGTTCATAGAATTTGAAAAATTGTTCATCGAATTTCAAAAAAAAATTCATCGAATTTGGAAAAAGTTCATCGAATTTGAAAAAAAGTTCAACAATTTATAAAATAGTTCACGGATTTTCAAAAATTTCAAAAATTTAACGAAAAAGTTAACAATTTTTTAAAAACTGCGCAAAATGAAAAAAAAAGATGAGAAAAAAAATAAACCGAGCTGAAGAACGAAATAAACATATAAAAATGAACTACCTTCACACTTGCGGGTGGATAGGCTAGTGGCTAGAGCCGAGCGCTTAGAACGAAAGGTTGCGAGTTCGACCCCCCCCCCCCCCCCCCCCCCCCGCGCACTCTTTTTGACCTTTTGAAAACAAGAAGTACATGAAGGAAAAAGTTAGAATAGGCCGGCCCAGTTTGGACTGCTGCAGGCGCCCGTTTGGACTGATTGCTGTAGAAAATTCCTCCCATGTGTCGCTGCTTTCCGAGCCATGCCATAAGCCTACTCCAGCAGGCCCATGGCCAAGTCCACCTCCTCCAGTATACCAGCCTGTGTATGCATGAATTCTAGAGAGCATCTCTCATAGCGGTAATCGGCTGGGGCTAGGGCATCATCAAGGCGGACCTGCAAACCGCCCGCATCCATCCGAACCACGTTATTTGGACGGCGGAAGTCATCCAACATGGGTCTGTATCGATCCGCAAGGCAGTCCGGACGCGTTTTCTTCCGTAAATTGAAGACAAAGTGGAGGGAGGTTTGCGGGAATCTGGACAGCAGACACACAGGACTCCGACACCCCCGGCCCACCCAATCCTCCTCCCGGTCCCATTTCCTTCCACTCCGCCCCTTCTCCCTTTACTTTGTATCCGCACCCTCCGTCTCCGCCGCCGTCGCTGTACATCTCGGCTACCACACAGGCATTGCCGAACGTCCGCAATCGGCACCGACACGCCCGCTTGCCTTTATGACAGAGTTGTCCACCTTGGAGGCGTTTGTACCCAGGTAGACTCCGTCCCCCTGTCGACGACCTCCATGGCAGACACCACGCTCGGCAGGTGTTCGGTCAAATGCCATTGAGCTTATTTTCAATTGCCATGCCGTTTTTTAGAGTACGAAGGATGGTGAGCTACTCAACCATGGAGGATGAGTTGTTGTGCGATGCGTGGTTGGCCATATCCGTGGATTTCGTAGGCAGGAGCAGAAGGGCGACGTTCTGGCAGCAAGTGCATGAGAAATTTCACGCACGAAAGCACATTGCACCCTACGACATGTACATCATTCAACAAAGAAACGCGAGGTCGTTATTGTATCGCTGGTCACTATCCAGACCAACGTCATTAAGTTTTGTGACATGGTTCGTCAGCAAGAGGCAAGGTAGCCATTGCACGCGGCAGAGGACGAGATCCTAAGTTTTGCTTCCTCTTCCTCAACTTGTTGATTGATTCATTCACTTAATGTTGGTCTACACATTATATGTAGCCCGCATGCGCTGCCATGGTGTACCACAGGATAGAGGGACAACCATTTACATGCACATACTGTTGGATGAACATGAAGGGGGAGTATGTGTGGAATGACATGATTCGTTGATGAAAAACTTATTGAACATTCGGAATCTAGTCGAATTTAAGACATTTTTATTAGACTTCATTCGCACGCTGTATATGAATGATTTGTGCTATTTTCTATCCGAAATTTGATGAATATCGACCGGTTTGCACGAATTTCGTCCGGTTTATTTAAATGCGGGTTGAAATGTATGTGGCCAGCGTTGGATGGCAGCCTCCCGCATCCGTATCCTCGGACTGGTTCCTCCTATCCGTGGACGGATACGGGAGGAAATTTACGAGTTACGGTTGGAGATGCCTTTAGTGGAGGGGGTTGAGCAATTGGCTGCTCTGGTTCTTGCCCTGTAAGTTACGTGTTCTACCGAGGCTCATTGGTTGGTCTCACCGTTCGATCTTGTCTTCAGCAAAGGTAGAGATTTTCGTCATGGTCGAAAGAGTTAGAAGATGGCCTGGCGACTAATTCCATCATGGTCGAACGACACGCATCCCCGTAATGTAGATGTAACCACGAAAGAGCATGTGGTTGACGGACCGTCGAGATGTGCCAGTCTACGCAGCGCGCTTCTACACATGGCATCCTGGTAGTCAAAAAACGACGGTGACGGCGTGCGTTGAGCAAAGGAGAACGCAAGCTTTCCAGCCCACCTAATTTTCGTGAGCAAGCTGTGAACACAACATGAGGTGCTGCATGGAGAACTGATCAGACGTATGCGGGATGTGGTATATTTGTCGTCCCACAGTCGTTTACAACACAAACTCTATCAATACAAATCTAGAAGGCCGAACTGCACATGAATACATAGGATCAAATCAGTTCGAATTCATTCAAGACGATTGGATGTGAAAACAAAAATCATAATTTTGTGGTGGGAAAAGAATGTAAATATTTTCCACGAAACTTGGTGGGTGCGTATTTTACCAAGTAGTTTGCTGTTCGGAAAATGAGTTTGCTCCCATATTAGATTTTGTGTATTCGCATAAACGTGTATAGATAAGATATGTTGTGGACTTTGGAGTAAGTCAATGTTCTTTTTATGAAAGGAAGATATCAATATTGTGTGATTTCAAAAAAAAAAAAGATCAATATTATATACATGTTGGACACTGGGACATATATATGGAAGATGTCAATGTGTTGTAGACGTATTGGACATCTGTAAGTTAGCTAGATGTGTTTTTTCAGAACTCTAGCTAGGGCGTGTTCGTCCACGCAATTATTTACACTGAAATATTCATCTCTTATATCCCGGGTCCCGACAAACGCGTTGACGAATCAAGTTGGTTGAGCCAGCTGACATCGGTTTCTTGCATGCAATGCAAAAGCCGGGCCCTTAAATTTCGCACAACAGGCAGTACACATTTGGCTATATAGTTAGCCCGTCCTTGCCAATTTGCATTTTCGTTTGCATAATTTACCATTTTAATATTCCTTAGCAAATAAATTTGGCTGGAAAAATGCATCTTCCCCAAAGTAGTTGCAAATTATTCCTAGATCAGATATATAAAGCAGGATAAGTACCAAGACATGAGTGCAAGTTAGCACTCTACAGTCAAGAAATACTCATCCCGTGAAAATGCAGGTGGACCTGATTCACAGTAGAGTGGATGATGAGTGATTTAAAAGGTTCAATGGTGAATTAGAGAAAATTGAGGAGGCACATTCTCATCCCGTTAAAACAAGACATATTCGTATTGTTTGCGTGGTTTAGTTGATTCTATATATCAAGAGCAGCGGTAAAGTGCACTCGTATCATATAAAAAAGGTGGTTCTGAGAAGAACTAAGTACATTTCTAACCGATCCCTTATAATCGTTTAGAGAAGTAAAAATGCGGTTTTACTTCTCAGGACCTAGTCGTTTCCTTATCCGTCATAAGGGAGTAATTTTTTTACTCTGGCCCTAAATTTCTCCCTATATTTACTCCACCGTGCAGCGCTTGAGTAAAAGTCGTGCCTCTCCTCCACTGCCTCCCCCTCCCCTCCCGCGCTGCGTCTGCGCCAGCGCCGCCCCTCCCACCCGCCGCCGCGAACGCTCCGTAGGCTCCGCCGCTGCCCTCTACCACTTCGATTTGTGCCTCCTTGTCCCATCGTTGGCGAAGAAGAGGTGGATCTACGGTTGTTCTCGCCGCCGCCGGATTTGGTGTTTCCGGCCGCCGGTGGCTGCGCCTTGCCAAGGATTGGCCGGGAAGCGGACCGCCCAGCCCCGGCAACACTTTCGGGCCGCATGCAGGTACCGGCTCCTCCTCTAACCACTTGAATCTCTCCCGCCGGAGGTTCGCCGGAAAATACACGCCTAACCGTCGTCCAGGCTCGGTGTTGGCGCAGCGGCTCGCTGGCTCGCCATTGCCGGTCATACAATGCGACGACTGCACGCGGCAGGCGGTGCGCCGAGTTTCTACCACGCCGCAACATCCCGGATGGGTGTTCTTCAAGTGCACAAATGATGGGGTATGTGGTTGTTTTTATTCGGTTGTTCACCGGATTCGGCGAATTTCGGTAGCACATTGTTTGCTAGATGTGTAGGATGGATGCAAGTTTTAGTATTGAGAAGAACAATATACATTAATCTATTGATAGCACGAAAATTGATAGATGTTCATGCACTCGTTGCTAGAATTGAGGCTGGAGATGAGATTAGATGCGAAGCAACGTCTACTTCTTTAGAATCAAAGAAGAAAGAAGTGTTGAACCTCGAGAAGCTGCAGGTCAACAATAAAGACATAGAGAAGATATTAATCCAACTAGTGAGAGCAGTTAGGGAAATTGGATGTCTTCTAAAATGTTTAATTGTGGTTCTTGTTTTCTTTGGTCTTGATCTCGTGGCGAAGAATTGGTGAATTATGTACTCCAATGTCGTTGAATGAAATAAAGAAGCAAAGAAATATGTTTCGGTGGCCAAAAATGCAATGCAAATGAAAGAAAAAATACTCCGTTATATCAGGGCCGGTCCTAGGATTTTGGGGTCTCGGGGTGAGACAAAACTCTGGGGCCCCTTAACAGAAGTACCAAAATAATACCCAATATATGTATTTTCTATCAGATATTGGAGAGTTAAGTTCAAATTTTCAATGGGGAATGAACCATCTGAATGCCTTTGACATAATGCTTTCACAGCATCACTATAAAATCATAGAATTGATCATCAAGTTAAATGGACGAGTTCATAGAGAATTTGACGCAGCTTAGTGGCTAGTCCTATTTCAGTACAAATACAACTATGTATAATTCCGTTTTCCTTTATTCGGTAATATCCTCCACCATATTTACTTCATTTACCAATATTTTAAACTTTGAATTACAAAGTGTACAAATAGTTTATTACTCAGAATCCAACATGTGCTTCGGACCTATTTTGTGCTACTAATATATGCTAAACTACATCAAAAGTGTCAATCATAACCAAGTTATAACGATAAGTTGTGGCTTACATAAACACATCCTATTGACTAAGGTACGTACTTATGACTTGCGACTAGAGTCAACAATGCCGGCAAGTAGTTCATACTTGAACAATAACATCACGGCTCCTAATTTTGTAGTGCCAAGTGAAGGGTTCTGCTTAGGGTGACTACAATTTTTCCGGCCGGGAGGACCGGTACAAACAGGGCCGGCCCTGGGGAGGGGCAGGGGGGCGGCCGCCCGGGCCCCCAAAAGATAGGGTCCCCCCACCCAGGTCCGCAGGTAGCCCATGGCTGATGGCCTAGGCGCAGGGCCGGCCCATAGATATACGGGGCCTCGGGGCAAGACAGCAATAAGGGGCCCATGTGTTTACTCAAAATCTCAAAATATTTATATTTCAAAAGCAAAGTAATATACAGTACATTGCATAGTCTGATGATCTTAATTTGCACTCTAAAACTGACAATACATTTTATTAATTGATCAAGTGAACTACACCATGATAGCACTGAAATGATGTAGTTCGACAAAAGCTTGGTTTCCAGAAAAGCTTGCATTCCTAAATTTGAATGGAGACTTCATTTTGTTCTGCAAAACAAAAGTTCCTGTCAAAACTGGTCGCTACTTAGATCTTGTGTGTTACCATTAGATAAAAAGTTAGGCATGAACTTACATTTGTTTCTGGATCCTCCCCAATTGGCCATGTTCTTCACTCCAAAGTTCTTCACCAGGATAATAACTCAATTCTTCCAAACATTCCTGCTCAAGACATAGTAAAGGAAACTGAGCATTTCACGTCTATACTAGAACTTGGAAATTCGTCTAACACTTCTAGAAGCAAAGTCATCGATTATTGCATCAACATTTATTTCATCCAACTTATCTTTCTCAATACATAAAGTAGCAAGACCATTTAATCTTTCTTGTGACATTGTTGACCTCAAATAGTTCTTTAACAATTTCAACTTCGAAAAGCTACGCTTTGCAGATGCTACGGTCATTGGTATAGTGAACAAAATTCGATAAGCAATTAAAACATTTGGAAAACAGTCAATATCTCTAACAAACTCAAAAATCTCCATAGCATGCAGTGGCAAATCTGATTCTGGTAAAGTCATTTGCAGCAGTCTTAATTCAGAAAAAAGATCATCTAACTCAACATCGCATGAACCATTTCGTGAAAATGTTTCTACGAACTTAGCACAACATTTGCGAAGTTCAACATCATCCAATAACTTCATGTCTTTTGAGCTAAGTAAGAAGCCAAATATACTTTTGAACACTTGGAGTTCTTTAAATCTAGTTCTCAAAGAGACCTTTACAATATCAACCTCAACTAAGAAATAATTAACTTCGAACGCCTTCTCAGCTTTTAGAACTTCTTCTTCGTTATCAGGTTCATCAAATTGTTTCTTCCTGGTAACATTACGTTTTATTGGAAATGATGGTTCTATGCTCATGTCAGTTGCAAGACCTTTGGCGATAGTCAAACAAGATGCAAATCCTTCATCTCTGTACTTATCAAAAAACTGCATTACGCCTTCAATTTGCTGCAAGGTAGAGTCGACACACATAGATGCAGACTGCAACTTCTTGCTCACCATGTTTACAGCAAATAATATATCATGCCAAATAACCATGCCAAGTAAAAACTCAAAACTACCAAGTGCATCAAATAATTTTTTTGGGTCGCTCTTTGACTTTGCATCATCACAAATTTTACTTAACTCGGACAAAGCTAGCCTTAATTGTGGAGCTTGATATCTAATAGCTTTTACACTTTTGATTCCACTCTCCCACCGAGTATTAGACAAACCTTTCACGGTTAAACTAGGAATATGGTCGAGTAAAACTTTCCATCTTTTTGTGGAACTTGAAAATAAAACATAAATTCGTTGCACAATTCCAAAGAAGGATATAGCTTTACTGCAAGAACTTGCCATATCACACAAAGTAAGATTGAGGCTATGACACGCACATGGCATATATAGAGCTCTTGGATTTCTTTCAAGTAAACGACTTTGTACCCCCTTGTTTATTTCCTTTCATGTTGGAACCATTATCGTACCCTTGGCCCCTTACATTATCAATATTTAAGCCATAAGACTCTATTGCATCAAGAAGTACATTAAAAAGACCCAAACCAGAAGTGTCATCCACTGTCAAAAATTCCATAAAAAATTCTTCTATTTTTATTTTCTTATTTGACATGTTAACACATCGAATAATTAGGGTCATTTGTTCTTGATGGCTAACATCTGGAGTACAATCAAGAACTATGGAGAAATATTTAGCCTCTTTAATAATTTGTAAGATGGAACTAGTAACACTAGAGGCCTATAGAGAAATCAACTCATTCTGGATTTTGTGGCTAAGATAGTGATGATAAATTTCATCATTTTGAATTCGTCTAAGATGTTCTTGCATTATTGGATCAAATTCAGCAATCATCATTACACATGCCAAAAAATTACCATTATTGTGTTGGTAAAGTTTCTCACTACATCCACGAAAAGCCAAGTTACGTTTACCAAGATATTTAACAATGGCTACTAATCTCACTAACACTTGTCTCGAACGTTCTTTCTCCTTATTGATCTGCTGCTGGAAATCCTTATCAATGGTCTTATTAATGGCTAGTCTAACTTTTAACTCATTCCAAGTGTTCATGGTTTTAATATGCTCTACACCATTTTCATGTTCTTTAAGCCTCTCGCTAAGATGCTTCCAGTCACTCAATCCATTACCTGCTAACGCACTCTTGTTGCTATGGAATTTGAAAAGCTTGCAACAGAAGCCGTGCACTTTGTTAGCATGTTCAGAATAAACCAACCATTTCCTGTCATGTACCTCTCCATTGCTCAACTTTCTGGAATAATAAGATTGTGAAAAATGTCTAGAATTAATATCTGGAGGGTACACAATATCATCATTTCTTACGGGACCCTTCTCAACTAAAATATCCCTAGCCTTATTATCCAGATTATCCCATTTTCGTGGATCAAAAATATCAACAGTGAATGGTTGTTGTTTATCGACACTCGGTGAATGAGTTACATTTTCTTGCTCACTGGAATTGTTGTTACCCTCATTCATATCATCATCAGTAGAATTTGTATTCTCAGTTGGTTGTTCTTCAACACTTACTGTGGCCAATTCCAGGGGATCTCTAGAAGAACTACCAGGTCTGAAAAATTTGTTAAGTGATCCTTTTAGGGATTTTACCTCTTCATCTTTTTCCTTTTTTCTCTTACTTTTGGCACTACCAGATAAATGCTTTCTTGAGGACATCTCACTAAACAAGAACAAGCAGCATAAAATGATTAAAACAAGGAACACAAGCACCTGAATGTGGTTGTAGGTGGCCAAATCAGTAGATCTGGAGGTTGCAGTCAGCACGAACAAGAACACAACACCATGAACAAGAACACAAGGTTGCAGTCTGAAGAGCAGTAGATCTGGTGGTATGGAGTCGTCGGAGGGCACGCCTGTATAATTGATAGGGGGAACGGGGTTATGGGGAGGAAGAAAAGAAGAACACGTACCGTCTCCTCTCCAACGTCTAGCTGATGGGGAACGAACAGAACCTTGAAGAAGGAAGGAGAGACGATTGGGGAGCCGATTTGCGCCTTTAGTCTCCATTAATGGCCGGCGGCGATCTTGGAATCGGAGACGGCACGGGAACGGCGGCGCTGTTTTGGGAGTCTGAGATTTGGGGAAGAGGAGTCAAGGAGCACGGGAAAGATCGACACTGAGGGCCCTCGTCATTGTCGCTATTTTTCTGGGCTTCCTACCTATAGAGGAAATAATACCTGCGCCGGGGCCCCTGCTTTCCTGGGGCCCAGGGCGGGCGCCCCGTTTGCCCGGCCTATGGGCCGGCTCTGCGTTATATATAGAGGATCGGCTAGGTCCGGTGAAATTTCAGTGGAGTATATATACTCAATTAAGCTTTTACTCCGCCGGATACTCTTTTATTTTTAGGGGATCGGTTAGAAATGTCCTAAAGGCCCAACAACACCATAGAACAAGAGCAAATGCAGCTAAGCTCTGTTGAATGGCCCCTAGAAGTGTGGAAGTACCCTTAGGAAGCTCAGTAGAACTCACATTCTAGGACTGCAATTCCTAAAAAATAACAAAAGATAGATGAGCACAACCCATACAGGGGAGATTAAGAAAATACAAGGCTGTGAGAAGAACTAAAAGCCGAACATCACGATAGACCAAAAGCAAATGTGGCTAAGCTCAGCACTCAGCACAGCAGTGTGACCGCTGGATGCGTGAAGATACCCAGAGGAAGATCAACACGTCTCACGTACACATCGGATAGTTCCCTTATGTACATAAATAGGATCTTACAAACTAAAGAAAAGACCAAGATGATTTCTACTGTTCATTTTTCATGCTACAAAGTAGCAGAAGCTGTTGGGAATAAGCCGTGACGGAGCACGGTGTGACCGGCGTCAGTGCGTCAGGTCGGGTCCGTGGCGGTGCGACCGGCGTCGGTGCACCAGGTCGGGTCCGCAGGCTGGGTCACGGCCATGTGTGTAGCGTGGGTGTGTGCGCATGTGTGTGGCATTCGTTACCTCGTAACTGGCGGCGTGATGGCGTGGACTGCCGGCGGTGCAGCGAGGTCGTCGGGCCGTGTGTTGGCCCGTGCATGGTCTCAATGGAGGTGCTCGGCAGTAGATCGTTTGTCGGTCTTGCCGGGCAAGACGTGCTCCACGGCGTGTGTCGCCGGAGCCGGAGAAGACGGCGTATGGCCGCCAAAGAAGGAGGGGCGGCAGCGTTCATGCGGAGACGATGCATGTTGCCTGGTTCGCGTCGTGTGTGGAGGCCGTGGCGACGACGACGGCGGCAGCAGCACGGAGTCGGGCGGAGGGCGGTGGCGTGGTCGCTGCTACAACTGCGGCGTGCGCGGCCACTTCCGGCGGGACTGCAAGAAGCCAAAGCGCGTGGAGGAGGAGAAGGCTCTCTTCACCGATGTTGACCACGCCGGGCCGGCACTCCTCGAGGTCACGGCTTAGGGGTGATTGTTGGGAATAAGCTGTGATGGAGCACGGTGCGACCGGTGTCAGTGCACCCGGCGGGGTCCGTAGCGGTGCGACCGGCGTCGGTGCGCCCGGCGGGGTCCGTAGCGGTGCGACCGGCGTCGGTGCGCCAGGTCAGGTCCGCAGGCTGGGTCACGACCATGTGTGTAGCGTGGGTGTGTGCGCATGTGTGTGGCGTGATGGTCAGCGGCGTGAGCTAGTTAGCTAGATGGTCAGCAGGCTGTTAGCGGCGACCGGTGGAGCTGGCCGCGTCGTGCGCATGGCCGGGTGGGCCGCTTGCATGTAGCGAAGCTAAGTAGCCGTTCGTGGGTACGTGCGCACAGAAACGTGGGCGCTGCGCTGCTGTGAGACTACAAAGCCACGGCCACAAGTGTGTGTTTGTACGAGAGTTTGTGTTCTTGAAAGAAAACAGCTGTACGTGCGGCCGGGGCGTTCGTCGCCGGAAAAACTTCATTGTGTCCTGCTCTTTCTTCTTCCTCCGTCCAGCTGAGAAAGAGAGTTAGTCTAGAGAGAGCCACCCAACAGAAGCTGGAACCAGCCTTTCGATCATATGAGACAAAGATGTTTTATGGGCATGATCCCAAATTTATGAAGCATTGAAGGTTATATTTGCAGACACATATGCTTTGTTTTGCTAGTTACGGAGCTACATGCACCCCTGTCGTTGAATATAATGACGGATGAGCGACCTGCTCCAGCTGTGACAGTGAAGTGTTTCTTCCCTCTGGGTGCTCGGTATGTGTTGTGCGCATCTGGGAGGGTGGTCGACTGCTCGTGATGCTCTGGACTGGCAGGCTATCTACGTTGTTGGGACTGGGGACACCTAGAAGCTCTAGTTCACGATGGCAATGGCGAGAGGAAGACGACGACACAGGTGGTTTTGTGCTGCGTACCGTTGCAGCTTTTCTGTCTGTCTATTCCTCTCTTGTGCTGCTCGATTTCGGTGAAGCAACACCAGCAACCCTTGACGCCTCCTCCTTGCTAGCCTGCTGCTTCCGTGATGAACAATGCCGACGACGATGGTGTCGCCAACCACGTCGCCACTCCGACGCCCACCACCCGCTCGGTCTTGGTCTGAGTCTCTGAGACCTCAACGCTGACAAGATTCGATTCACTGGGGTGGCCTGCTACCTCATCCAAGGCATGCTCACGACTCACGACTGTCCCAGTTCATGTGGAGGCCACACTGAAGGATTGGTTGATTGGTTCCTTCCGTTCCATGTCCTCACTTCAGAGCTACGATCGCTGCCGTGTCCATCTTTTGAGTGCAGCCAAACTTGGACACCAGGGCACTTGGATACATTTCTGAGTTATACCAAGGCCTCTTCGGCTTGTGTATCTGTGCAAGAATTCAACAGAAACTCAAAAGGATACCTCACGGATAGGATGAAGAAAACAAAGCCTGCAACAGTCAGGCAAAGCTATTTCTGCCCAGGCTAGAAGGGATCGTGATCTAGCGCCGCCACCTCACCCCGACGACTCCCCTCCCCCTCGCGTCGCCTCCCCTCAGGCGGCGTCAGGGCCCCCCGATCCCGCGCCGCCAGCCCCTCCCCGCTCCTCCATCCCCAGCCGCCGCTGCCGCCAGCAAGGGCCATGGTGGCGGCGGGCCCTGCATGATCCAGGGGCGGGTGGTCGCCGCGGCAGATCCGGTGAGACGGAGGCGGCGTTTCACGCGGGAAGGCCGGGGGCAGCAGTCAGGGCGGCGCCCCTGCTGCGCGGTGGCGATGGGTACCTACATGGCCAGCGGTGTGGCGGCCACGGGCACATGGGTGGCTCCGATGGCTGCGGATCTGGCGTCCTGTCCAGATCCGTCTCGGTACGGCCTTGACTGGCCGGTGGCGCGAGGAGGACCGGTGAGGGGCGTCTGGAGGCTCCCTGCCGGCGTGCCGACGGTGGCCCTCGTCTCCACGGCGAGGCTCCGTTCGGTTCCAGCCAGCTGCGAGGTTGGGGGGACGCGACTTCCGGTGAAAATCGCACCGACTTTGGTCATGGCAGACGATGGCAGCGTCTATGACATCGTTCCCTTCTCGAGGCATCGTTATTGCAGGTCGTGGCACCCCACTTGTGATGCTTCGGGGGAAACCCTAGATCTGGATCTACCGGATCGGACGATGATGGTACCTTTGATGCCGTTGTCCCTCCTGAGGGCATCGTTTTGGAGCAAGTGCTAGTTGGACGGGGCAAGCGAAAGAGCGGTGTCTCATCCACCGCAAGGCCGACGGCGGATCCCGGTGGCATGGTGCTGCGGAGGTTCGGCGATGGGCGCGTGTGGACGGATTCGTGCAGGATGGTGGAGTTGTCTGGCATCGTGGTGGCGTCGACGGCAGGCCAGGCAAGGTTGATGGGTCAGTTGCTGCTCTGGAGATGGACCGGTGGAAGATGACGGCGGCAGCATCTGAGAGTGCGTCGGTCCGGTATGGGACCTAGTCCTGGTATGTGGCTGGGCTGGGGCATCCGGCTTTAGATGTTATGGTTTGGTGCGATGTTCGTTTGGTATTAGACCCGAATATTCGGCACACCTTCATCAATGGGATAGGAGTAGCAACAAGTGTTGCCTAGATGGTGGCTTCAGACTCACTGCTGTATTACTTTATATGATCTCTGTGAATAATTAATAAGATGGCCGCATGCATCGTCCAGATGCAGAGGCCGGGGGTTTATCCTCCTTTTCCAAAAAAAAAAAATGTGCAAGAATCAGTTCGTAGGGACAACAGCAACCGTATGGCCGAGTTTTATATTTGCTTGGTAACTTGTTGGGTGGTGGTGCTCTGTTTTGCTATGTGATGTGACATTGCATATTACACTTGCAAGCACTTGTTCCATCAAGCTGCTGGAGGGTATCCTTATACAACTCCGTTCCCAGGATATTTCCTCTTTAATTGCCCGGTTAAGAGGCTGTGCGTTGGAGATGCCCTTAGAGCATCTCCAACAGAGACGCTAAATAAGCCGTGCGTCTGAAAAAATAAAATTTTAGCGCGCGCTACCGAATCGGTAGCTTCAGCAGACGCGCAAAAATTACGCGCGCTAAAAACCACTCCGCGCGCCGAACAGAATGGCATCGCACTGCTTTTTTCGGGCGTCCGCTACCGCGCACGCGACAGAAAGAAATCGCGCGCGAAGCGAGCCACCGTCGCTGAACTCTTCGCCCGTGCCCGCTTTCGCCCCGCCCCGTGCCGCCGCCGGCGACCTCCAGCCATGGGCGGGCGCACCGACATCCCCTAAGCCCTCCATACACGCGCGGCCTCTCCGCCGCTGCCACCGCCGCAAACCCCAGCACGGGCATGACCTCCGGCGCCGCTGCCGCTCCGAACACCGGCCTCGCGCGTGGGCTCTTCATGCAGCCCCGGACGAGCGTGCAGGCTGGCGTCGCGCCGCCGTCCGCCGCGAAGCCACGGAGCTCTGCCTCCAAACGAACCATGGCGAGCACCGCGACCGCGACGGCATCCCAAAACAAGAGGAAAGCAGTGAAAAAGAAGGCAGGAGTTAGGCCGGCCGCGCCTCCGCCGCTCGAAGCGCCGGAAACCTCGCAATTTGTTGTGCCGGTGGCCGATGCACACATAGTGCTCGATGAAATGCTCACAAGGTATAATTTTTGTTTTTGTTTTGTTGTTGTTGACAAATGTGCACATATATAGATTGATTAGTTTTCCTTTGTCATACTACTTTGTAGTTTCAAAGATGACGCATATATGTCGACTATGGGTGTTGGCTCCAACAATTGGTCTCAAACCAATGAAGTTGATGAAGACGAATATGAAGTGGATGATGAGGGTGAGGGTTTGATCGATGCACCGAAAGGAAGGGCTTCCAACTACACCGTCGCCGAAGACGTCTTGCATTGCAACACATGGTTGAATGTGTCTATGGATCCCACCGTTGGAACGGACCAAACTAGAGATACATATTGGCTTCGGATGAAGGAGTTCTTTGACACATACAACAAGAGTGGAATTGAGCACACCGAAAGATCTCTTCGGTCCCGGTGGTCGACGGTCAACAAATATTGTCAAAAGTGGGCGGCGGCAATGACGGCGGTTGACAAGATAAACCCAAGTGGCACTAATGATAGAGATAGGGCGAGTGCCATTTTCAATGCCTCCCATGCATCCCATGCTCATCACTTCTTCTATGTTCATGCTTCATCTTTTGTGTTTCTAGTGATAACTTGTTCTTTAGTTTGTAGCTCAACATTGCACAAAACTTGTTTCGAGGAGAAGAGAAGAAGACCAAGGAAGGCAAGGTGAAGAAAGGGAGAGCATTTGTGTTGCCCCATTACTACGAGGTGTTAAAGGATGAAGAGAATTGGAAAAAACATGACAAAAACAATGCAACTATTGATTTGGATGATGATGACAATGAGGCATCAAGTGATGGTGGCCAGAGGAGCCGTACACCAAACTCGGTTGCCTACTCGAAGCCAAAAAGACCACATGGAGAGAAACTAGGAAAAGAAAAGAAGAAGAAGAAGAAGAAGAAGAAGAAGAAGAAGAAGAAGAAGAAGAAGAAGGGAGGAGATGAACAGATAAAGAGTGCTATGGAGGCTATTGTGAAGGCAAGAAAGGAAGCAAACGAGGAGAGGAGGGTGGCAAAGAGCCAAGAGTCGGCGGCCGAGGAGAGGAGGGTGGCGGCCGAGGAGAGGAGGGTGGCGGCCGAGGAGAGGAAAGTGGCATTGGAGGAGAAAAAATTGACCATGGAGGAGCAAACAAGATTGTTGGAATGGGAGAAGTACTTGTTCTTCATGGACACATCCAACCTCGATGAGAGGCAAAAGGAGTACATCAACCTTTGCCGTGATCAAATCTTGATGCAAAAAAGAATGATGTGCATGGGGGGCACGGGAGCTGCCATGGGTGGCATGGGTGGCATGGGAGGCATAGGGGCTTCCATGGGTGGCATGAGAGCACCTATGGGAGGCATGGGAGATTCGATGGGAGGTATGGGAGCACCGAGGGAGCTTCCGTGGGAGGCATGGGAGCTTCCATAGGAGGCATTGAAGCTTTCATGGGGGGCATGGGAGGCTTATGACCTACCATGGGTGGCATCGGAGGCATGGGAGTTTCCATGGGAGCTACCATGAGAGACATGAGTTTTGCGTCTCTCATGGGAGGCATGGGAGCACCTACGGGAGGCATGGGTGGAATGGGAGTTTCCTGTGTGCCTCACATGCCTTCGCATGATGCCTTCGTTGATAGTGCAAACACCGTCCAACTTTTCAATGAAGGAGAGGACAAACAAGACGATGGAGAATCGTAAAAAGAAACAGACGAATCGGAACAGACAAACAAGGAGGAGGAAGATGAGGAATGATTGTTCACGTTTAATTCGTTTGTGTGAACTTGTTTGTCATGAACTTGCTTGTGATTGTTGGGGAACGTAGTAATTTCAAAAAAAATTCTACGCACACACAGGATCATGGTGATGCATAGCAAAGAGAGGGGAGAGTGTGTCCACGTACCCTCGTAGACCGAAAGCGGAAGCGTTAGCACAACGCGGTTGATGTAGTCGTACGTCTTCACGATCCGACCGATCCAAGTACCGAACGCACGGCACCTCCGAGTTCAGCACACGTTCAACTCGATGACGTCCCGCGAGGTCCGATCCAGCAAAGCTTCACAGGAGAGTTTCGTCAGCACGACGGCGTGGTGACGGTGATGATGATGTTACCGACGCAGGGCTTCGCCTAAGCACCACTACGATATGATCGAGGTGGATTATGGTGGAGGGGGGCACCGCACACGGCTAAGAGATCAATGATCAATTGTTGTGTCTATGGGGTGCCCCCTGGCCACGTATATAAAGGATGGAGGGAGGAGGAGGCCGGACCTCATAGGGCGCGCCAAAGTGTGGAGTTCTACTAGGACTCCCTAGTCCTAGTAGGATTCCACCTCCCACATGGAATAGGAAAAGTGGAAGGGAAAAGGAGAAGGAAGGAAGGGGGCGCCCCCTTTCCCTAGTCCAATTCGGTCCAGTCCATGGGGAGGGGCGCAGCCACCCTTGAGGCCTTTCTCTCCTTTCCCGTATGGCCCATTAAGGCCCAATATGAATTCCCGTAACTCTCCGGTACTCCAAAAAATACCCGAATCACTCGGAACCTTTCCGATGTCCAAATATAGCCTTCCAATATATCGATCTTTACCTCTCGACCATTTCGAGACTCCTCGTCATATCCCCGATCTCATCTGGGACTCCGAACAAACTTTGGTCATCAAATCACATAAACTCATAATACCGATCGTCACCGAACTTTAAGCGTGCGGACCCTACGGGTTCGAAAACTATGTAGACTTGACCGAGACACGTCTCCAGTCAATAACCAATAGCGGAACCTGGATGCTCATATTGGCTCCCACATATTCTACGAAGATCTTTATCGGTCAAACCGCATATAACAACATACGTTGTTCCCTTTGTCATCGGTATGTTACTTGCCCGAGATCCGATCGTCGGTATCTCAATACCTAGTTCAATCTCGTTACCGGCAAGTCTCTTTACTCGTTCCGTAATACATCATCCCGCAACTAACTCATTAGTTACAATGCTTGCAAGGCTTATAGTGATGTGCATTACCGAGTGGGCCCAGAGATACCTCTCCGACAATCGGAGTGACAAATCCTAATATCGAAATACGCCAACTCAACAAGTACCTTTGGAGACACCTGTAGAGCACCTTTATAATCACCCAGTTACGTTGTGACGTTTGGTAGCACACAAAGTGTTCCTCCGGTAAACGGGAGTTGCATAATCTCATAGTTATAGGAACATGTATAAGTCATGAAGAAAGCAATAGCAACATACTAAACGATCAAGTGCTAAGCTAACGGATTGGGTCAAGTCAATCACATCATTCTCTAATGATGTGATCCCGTTCATCAAATGACAACTCATGTCTATGGCTAGGAAACTTAACCATCTTTGATTAACGAGCTAGTCAAGTGGAGGCATACTAGTGACACTCTGTTTGTCTATATATTCACACATGTATTAAGTTTCCGGTTAATACAATTATAGCATGAATAATAAACATTTATCATGATATAAGGAAATAAAATAATAACTTTATTATTGCCTCTAGGGCATATTTCCTTCAGTCTCCCACTTGCACTAGAGTCAATAATCTAGTTCACATCGCCATGTGATTTAACACCAATAGTTCACATCACCATGTGATTAACTCCCATAGTTCACATCGCCATGTGACCAATACTCAAAGGGTTTACTAGAGTCAATAATCTAGTTCACATCGCCATGTGATTAACACCCAAAGAGTACTAAGGTGTGATCATGTTTTGCTTGTGAGAGAAGTTTAGTCAATGGGTCTGCCACATTCAGATCCGTATGTATTTTGCAAATTTCTATGTCTACAATGCTCTGCATGGAGCTACTCTAGCTAATTGCTCCCACTTTTAATATGTATCCAGATAGAGACTCAGAGTCATCCGGATTGGTGTTAAAGTTTGCATCGACGTAACTCTTTACGATGAACTCTTTATTACCTCCATAACCGAGAAATATTTCCTTAGTCCTCTTAGGTAACTAAGGATAACTTTGACAACTATCCAGTGATCCACTCCTGGATCACTATCGTACCTCCTTGCTAAACTCATAGCAAGGCACACAACTGGTCTGGTACATAGCATGGCATACTTTATAGAACCTATGACTGAGGCATAGGGAATGACTTTCATTCTCTTTCTATCTTCTGCCGTGGTCGGGCTTTTTGAGTCTTACTCAACTTCACACCTTGCAACACAGGCAAGAACTCCTTCTTTGACTGTTCCATTTTGAACTATTTCAAAATCTTTGTCAAGGTATGTACTCATTGAAAAATCTTATCAAGCATCTTGATCTATCTCTATAGATCTTGATGCTCAATATATAAGCAGCTTCACCGAGGTCTTTCTTTTAAAAAACTCCTTTCAAATACTCCTTTATGCTTTCCAGAAAAATTCTACATCATTTCCGATCAACAATATGTCATTCACATATACTTATCAGAAAGGCTGTAGTGCTCTCACTCACTTTCTTGTAAATACAGGCTTCACCGCAAGTCTGAATAAAACTATATGCTTTGATCAACTCATCAAAGCGTATATTCCAACTCCGAGATGCTTGCACCAGTCCATAGATGGATCGCTGGAGCTTGCACATTTTGTTAGCATCTTTAGGATTGACAAAACCTTCTGGTTGCATCATATACAACTCTTTTTTAATAAATCCATTAAAGAAATGCAGTTTTGACATCCATTTGCCAGATTTCATAAAATGCGGCAATTGCTAACATGATTCGGATAGACTTAAGCATCGATACGAGTGAGAAAATCTCATCGTAGTCAACACCTTGAACTTGTCGAAAACCTTTTTGCGACAATTCGAGCTTTGTAGATAGTAACACTACTATCAGCGTCTGTCTTCCTCTTGAAGATCCATTTATTCTCACTGGCTCGCCGATCATCGGGCAAGTCAATCAAAGTCCATACTTTGTTCTCATACATGGATCCTATCTCAGATTTCATGGCCTCAAGCCATTTATCGGAATCTGGGCTCATCATCGCTTCCTCATAGTTCGTAGGTTCGTCATGGTCTAGTAACATGACTTCCAGAACAGGGTTACCGTACCACTCTGGTGCGGAACGTACTCTGGTTGACCTACGAGGTTCTGTAGTAACTTGATCTGAAGCTTCATGATCATTATCATTAGCTTCCTCACTAATTGGTGTAGGCATCACTGGAACTGATTTCTGTGATGAACTACTTTCCAATTCAAGAGAAGGTACCACTACCTCATCAAGTTCTACTTTTCTCCCACTCACTTCTTTTGAGAGAAACTCCTTCTCTAGAAAGGATCCATTCTTAGCAACGAATATCTTGTCTTCGGATCTGTGATAGAAGGTGTACCCAACAGTCTCCTTTAGATATCCTATGAAGACGCATTTTTCCGATTTGGGTTCGAGCTTATCAGGTTGAAGCTTTTTCACATAAGCATCGCAGCCCCAAACTTTAAGAAACGACAGCTTAGGTTTCTTACTAAACCACAGTTCATACAGTGTCGTCTCAACGGATTTAGACGGTGCCCTATTTAACGTGAATGCAGTTGTCTCTAATGCATAACCCCAAAACGATAGTGGTAAATCGGTAAGAGACATCATAGATTGCACTATATCCAATAAAGTACGGTTATGATGTTCGGACACACCATTATGCTGCGGTGTTCCAGGTGGCATGAGATTGTGAAACTATTCCACATTGTTTTAATTGAAGACCAAACTCGTAACTCAAATATTCTCCTCCATGATCGGATCGCAGAAACTTTATTTTCTTGTTACGATGATTTTCCACTTCACTCTGAAATTCTTTGAACTTTTCAAATGTTTCAGACTTATGTTTCATCAAGTAGATATACCTATATCTGCTCAAATCATCTGTGAAGGTCAGAAAATAACGATACCCGCCGTGAGCCTCAACACTCATCGGACCGCATACATCGATATGTATTATTTCCAATAAGTCATTAGCTCGCTCCATTGTTCCGGAGAACGGAGTCTTAGTCATCTTGCCCATGAGGCATGGTTCGCAAGCATCAAATGATTCATAATCAAGTGATTCCAAAAGTCCATCCGAATGGAGTTTCTTCATGCGCTTTACACCAATATGACCTAAACGGCAGTGCCACAAAATATGTTGCATTATCATTATCAACTTTGCATCTTTTGGCATCAATATTATGAATATGTGCATCACTACGATCGAGATTCAATAAACCATTTATATTGAGTGTATGACCGTAGAAGGTTTTATTCATTTAAACAGAACAACAATTATTCTCTGGCTTAAATGAATAACCGTATCGCAATAAACATGATCCAATCATATTCATGCTCAACGCAAATACCAAATAACATTTATTTAGGTCCAACACTAATCCCGAAGGTAGAGGGAGTGTGCGATGGTGATCTTATCAATCTTGGAATCACTTCCAACACACATCGTCACCTTGTCATTAACTAGTCTCTGTTCATTTTGCAACTCCTGTTTCGAGTTACTAATGTTAGCAACAGAACCAGTATCAAATACCCAGGGGCTACTATGAACACTAGTAAAATACACATCAATAACATGTATATCAAATATACTTTTGTTCACTTTGCCATCCTTTTTATCGGCCAAATACTTGGGGCAGTTCCGCTTCCAGTGACCAGTCCCTTTGCAGTAGAAGCACTCAGTTTCAGGCTTTGGTCCAGACTTGGGCTTCTTCCCGGGAGTAGCAACTTGCTTGCTATTCTTCTTGAAGTTCCCCTTCTTCCCTTTTCCTTTTTCTTGAAACTAGTGGTCTTGTTAACCATCAACACTTGATGCTCTTTCTTGATTTCTACCTTTGTTAATTTCAGCATCACGAAGAGCTCGGGAATTGTTTTTGTCATCCCTTGCATATTATAGTTCATCACGAAGTTCCAGTAACTTGGTGATAGTGACTAGAGAATTCTGTCAATTACTATCTTATCCGGAAGATTAACTCCCACTCGATTCAAGCAACTGTAGTACTCAGACATTCCGAGCACATGCTCACTGGTTGAGCTATTCTCCTCCATAT
The DNA here is from genome assembly GCA_011799875.1 of Thinopyrum elongatum. Classification (NCBI taxonomy): domain Eukaryota; kingdom Viridiplantae; phylum Streptophyta; class Magnoliopsida; order Poales; family Poaceae; genus Thinopyrum; species Thinopyrum elongatum. Next base: position 500,938,400 of record CM022297.1, on the reverse strand, counting down.
TGTAGGCAAAGTATTTGTCAGAGGTCTCATACCTCTCGACACGGGCATGAGTCTGAAATACCGATTTCAGCTCTTGGAACATCTCATATGCTCCATGGCGTTCAAAACGTTTTTGAAGTCCCGGTTCTAAGCCGTAAATCATGGCGCACTAAACTATCAAGTAGTCATCACATCGAGCTTGCTAAACGTTCATAACGTTTGCATCTGCTCCTGCAATAGGTCTGTCACCTAGCGGTGCATCAAGGACATAATTCTTCTGTGCAGCAATGAGGATAATCCTCAGATCACGGAACCAGTCCGCATCATTACTACTATCATCTTTCAACTTAGTTTTCTCTAGGAACATATCAAAAATAAAACAGGGGAGCTATACGCGAGCTATTGATCTACAACATAATTTGCAAATACTACCAGGACTAAGTTCATGATAAATTAAAGTTCAATTAATCATATTACTAAAGAACTCCCACTTAGATAGACATCCCTCTAATCATCTAAGTGATCACGTGATCCAAATCAACTAAACCATGTCCGATCATCACGTGAGATGGAGTAGTTTTCAATGGTGAACATCACTATGTTGATCATATCTACTATATGATTCACGCTCGACCTTTCGGTCTCAGTGTTCCGAGGCCATATCTGCATATGCTAGGCTCGTCAAGTTTAACCCGAGTATTCGCGTGTGCAAAACTGGCTTGCACCCGTTGTAGATGAACGTTGAGCTTATCACACCCGATCATCACGTAGTGTCTCGGCACGACGAACTTTGGCAACGGTGCATACTCAGGGAGAACACTTTTACCTTGAAATTTAGTGAGAGATCATCTTATAATGCTACCATCAAACAAAGCAAAATAAGATGCATAAAGGATAAACATCACATGCAATCAATATAAGTGATATGATATGGCCATCATCATCTTGTGCTTGTGATCTCCATCTCCGAAGCACCGTCATGATCACCATCATCACCGGTGCGACACATTGATCTCCATCGTAGCATCGTTGTCGTCTCGCCAACTATTGTTTCTACGACTATCGCTACCGCTTAGTGATAAAGTAAAGCAATTACAGGGCGATTGCATTGCATACAATAAAGCGACAACCATATGGCTCCTGCTGGTTGCCGATAACTCTGTTACAAAACATGATCATCTAATACAATAAAATATAGCATCATGTCTTGACCATATCACATCACAACATGCCCTGCAAAAACAAGTTAGACGTCCTCTACTTTGTTGTTGCAAGTTTTACGTGGCTGCTACGGGCTGAGCAAGAACCGTTCTTACCTACGCATCAAAACCACAACGATAGTTCGTCAAGTTAGTGCTGTTTTAACCTTCACAAGGACCGGGCGTAGCCACATTCGGTTCAACTAAAGTTGGAGAAACTGACACCCGCTAGTCACCTGTGTGCAAAGCACGGCGGTAAAACCATTCTCGCGTAAGCGTACGCGTAATGTCGGTCCGGGCCGCTTCATCCAACAATACCGCCGAACCAAAGTGTGACATGCTGGTAAGCAGTATGACTTGTATCGCCCACAACTCACTTGTGTTCTACTCGTGCATATAACATCTACGCATAAAACCAGGCTCGGATGCCACTGTTGGGGAACGTAATAATTTCAAAAAAATTCCTACGCACACACAGGATCATGGTGATGCATAGCAACGAGAGGGGAGAGTGTGTCCACGTACCCTCGTAGACCGAAAGCGGAAGCGTTAGCACAACGCGGTTGATGTAGTCGTACGTCTTCACAATCCGACCGATCCAAGTACCGAACGCACGGCACCTCCGAGTTCAGCATACGTTCAACTCGATGACGTCCCGCGAGCTCCGATCCAGCAAAGCTTCACAGGAGAGTTTTGTCAGCACGACGGCGTGGTGACGGTGATGATAATGCTACCGACGCAGGGCTTCGCCTAAGCACCGCTACGATATGATCGAGGTGGATTATGGTGGAGGGGGCACCGCACACGGCTAAGAGATCAATGATCAATTGTTGTGTCTATGGGGTGCCTCCTGACCACGTATATAAAGGATGGAGGGAGGAGGAGGCCGGCCCTCATAGGGTGCGCCAAAGTGTGGAGTCCTACTAGGACTCCCTAGTCCTAGTAGGATTTCACCTCCCACATGGAATAGGAAAAGGGGAAGGGAAAAGGAGAATGAAGGAAGGGGGCGCCCCCTTTCCCTAGTCCAATTCGGACCAGTCCATGGGGAAGGGGCGCAGCCACCCTTGAGGCCTTTCTCTCCTTTCCCGTACGGCCCATTAAGGCCCAATATGAATTCCCGTAACTCTCCGATACTCCGAAAAATACCCGAATCACTCGGAACCTTTCCGATGTCCGAATATAGCCTTCCAATATATCGATCTTTACCTCTCGACCATTTCGAGACTCCTCGTCATATCCCCGATCTCATCCGGGACTCCGAACAAACTTCGGTCATCAAGTCACATAAACTCATAATACCGATCGTCACCAAACTTTAAGCGTGCGGACCCTACGGGTTCGAGAACTATGTAGACATGACCGAGACACGTCTCCGGTCAATAACCAATAGCGGAACCTGGATGCTCATATTGGCTCCCACATATTCTACGAAGATCTTTATCGGTCAAACCGCATATAACAACATACGTTGTTCCCTTTGTCATCGGTATGTTACTTGCCCGAGATCCGATCGTCGGTATCTCAATACCTAGTTCAATCTCGTTACCGGCAAGTCTCTTTACTCGTTCCGTAATACATCATCCCGCAACTAACTCATTAGTTACAATGCTTGCAAGGCTTATAGTGATGTGCATTACCGAGTGGGCCCAGAGATACCTCTCCGACAATCGGAGTGACAAATCCTAATCTCGAAATACGCCAACTCAACAAGTACCTTCGGAGACACCTGTAGAGCACCTTTATAATCACCCAGTTACGTTGTGACGTTTGGTAGCACACAAAGTGTTTCTCCGGTAAACGGGAGTTGCATAATCTCATAGTTATAGGAACATGTATAAGTCATGAAGAAAGCAATAGCAACATACTAAACGATCAAGTGCTAAGCTAACAGATTGGGTCAAGTCAATCACATCATTCTCTAATGATGTGATCCCGTTCATCAAATGACAACTCATGTCTATGGCTAGGAAACTTAACCATCTTTGATTAACGAGCTAGTCAAGTAGAGGCATACTAGTGACACTCTGTTTGTCTATATATTCACACATGTATTAAGTTTCCGGTTAATACAATTCTAGCATGAATAATAAACATTTATCATGATATAAGGAAATAAAATAATAACTTTATTATTACCTCTAGGGCATATTTCCTTCAGTGATCATCTGAGCGAACTTTGCATATTTTGAACTATGCTATGTTTCTCATTGATGTTTGAGATCATTTTGTTTGTGTGAAATTTGCATATTTTGGATGTTTGAGATCATCTTGTATGTGTTGTTTGTGCGCCGGCTGGACGCCTGTGCTCTATTTTACCGCGCCTGCTGAAGCGGCACGCTGGCGCGCTAAAATTTTAGGGTGCCTGGTGAAGCAACTGACTAGTTCAGCGTGCAAAAGCGCTATTTCGGCGCAGTAAAAAACTTTTAGCACGCCGCGCCTGCGCGCGTCTGTTAGAGATGCTCTTATACAACCCCGTTTCCAAGAGATGCATTGTTATTGGATATTTCAGGAAGCATACTATCAGGTGGGGCCTTGGAATGCTTAAAATCACAACAAGCATAGCCCCATGGCTGTCAAATTCAAATCACATCGACACAGAAGCTAATATAAGAGGATTACATAGACATTTTTGTAGTTGTGGCTTACGGTTTTCCTCCGCACATCTTTTCTGTAGGGCAACCTTTCTCGGTTTTGCTTTTGGTTTTTGCTTTCTTGCATTTTTTATTTTCCTTTTTTTCTTATCTTGATTTTTTTGTTTTCCATTTTCTCACCCAGAGAACTAGCACAGAAGTAAAGTGAGAGCGTGTGGGGAAGAAAGTTATAGTATGCACACACGTCAGATCTGAGTCATCCGTCCAGGTTACCATGTGCATTTTAAAACCGAACCAAAAAAACATACCGAAAATAAATCAACCCAAGCCAATTTTATGTTTTTTATGGTTTAGGTATGGTATGAACTTTTCATGCCATTTTGAATTTTGGTTTTTATGGCATATACCCAAAAACCGAACTGTTAACCGAAGTAAAATAATATTTTTATATTTCTTGAGGCGAACAACCATACATGTAGTCATTTTTTATGAGCCAGTTTCCCGTTAAACACATCCATTTTTCTTGTAACATAGTCATATTTCTCTTCAAAAGGATGCTAAGAAGTTACATAACCAACGAAATCCATGCATGAATATATACTTGTATATAGTTATATACACTTTGTATATAAAGGTATGTGTTTTGAGTCATAAATTTGTAAATTATTATATGTCATTTTCAAATTTGTGTCAACTTTGGTTTTATGCTATATACCAAAATACTTTTTTCATATACTGAAATCGAACCATAACTTAATTTCATACCGTATTTACTAAAGTATTAATACCATACAAACTGAAAAACCATATAAACCAAATAAACCAAATGCACAGAGTTACGTCTAGGGGGGCAAAGCCACCCCCCCCCCCCCCCCCCCCCCCCGCCATCATTTTCTTTACAACCATATGAAGGAAAACCTCCATAATTAAATGATTCGTCCAACGAATTAACAAGAAGTTCATAGCAGGAGATAATTAAAGGGATGTTGGATCCATGCTTCAAAGCACTCAAGGGACGAGCTCTTGCCCGCACTAAAGTCACTGCCCGACTGCGAGTCAGAGACACGGTAAAGGGCTATGCCGCCCTTCACCGGCACAAAGTTGAGGAACGGCAAGACACAACCTTCCACATCCACCTCCACCGCCGCTCCGCCTTCTCCTCCCCCATCTCTCCATCAATGTTCTCCTTCACACCGACCACATCCGCAGCATAGGAACTACAATCCTGAGAACTTTCGCCAGAAATTTTGGCAGCATAACACCACAGAGGCACTATAATCTCTCTACGGCCATGTTTTCTATTTCGTATTTCACAAAGGAAAACACTACATGCCATGCCATTTTGGTTGACAACCACAGGTCGAGCTCAGGCATGGACGATGTTGTCGACCTCTCCTGCTTGTTGGCTGCAAGCTTCCTTGATCGACCAGTGCAAGTGGAGGAACTGGACGACACATGGCTGTTTCTGTTCTTCTAGGGTGTCCCTGTAGGTTTCAAACCCACGAGTGAAAAGGCTGGGCGAAGCAAGTTAGGCGCGCACTTGATCACCAAGATTAGTTTTGTCCCTTTATTTTCCCTATTTCTTTGAGAATACCAAGGTTGGCTTAATTAATACAGGGACCCAAATAATTATTAACAACGGAGCCTTTTGGCTGCAAGGAACAAAAGATCCATCATTTATCATCTAGGGATGATGTAACACATGCAATTAAGGCACTTTCATCAGATTTCTACCATACATAGCTTCATGCAACTAAGTTCAAGGTTAGCAAAAGATCGATAGGTCAAATCATTTTCAGTTATTATGCCAAGATACAAGCCTGAAGATAAAATGTGTGTTCTAGGTGTCAACGCAAAGAACAAACGTAGAGTTTCTTCAATCAGAAGTCAGGAACGGAGTGTATGTTTCCTTACTTAAGAACATGTGTTAGCAATGACCCTATGTTGCATTTGATAAGGCTCGTCCCATTTAATTGATTTATAATGTTATAAGTAACAAAGATCATACTAATTTCTGCAGTAAAAACTGGAAGCAAAAGAATCTATTACAAAAGTAGTGAAAACTGACTTGCAGAATTATGTTTATTTATGCTACGACAGAAACACTAACTAAAAAAAACTAGGGAAACCATTCATAGAAGTTAGCAACCCCACTTTTATAATAGAACTGTTGGGACAAACCCCGGACTAGCTCGCCGCTCTCTCTCTCTCTCAAACGAAGATGGAAGAAGGAGCACACTGGATTTTTTTTCTGGCGCACAAACGCCTCGCCGCACGAACGGCGTTTCTTTTCTTGGGCACGTACCCGGCTCGGCACCACACCGGCACATACATGGGAGACTACACACCATGGAGACTAACACCGACAACTACTCCTCATGGTGAGCACACACACGTGAGAGGCCACCGGAGACTACATTGTTTCTCCTAGCTACTGGTCCTCTAGACAGCACCACCTCACACTTAAATAAGCAACCACACACACCACGGCCTCCACTAACCCACTAGCTACATGCGTGCCGTCCATATCCACATCGCGCATCGCTTCCTCATCGGCCAGCCACACAGCTAGCATGCAGCTAACAAATATTCTGAAGACCAGGCCACCCGTTCACGCATGAAGCTAGCTACTACATGCAACTAACTCACCAAGTGCGTACGTCTTCAACTGCCTCGACCGCCTTTGGCTGCCTCACGACCCGTACCTTCGCCACTGCTCGGCAACATCACGGGCATGTGAAGATTATGGCTAAGAGCATCTCTAGCAGACCCCGTCAAACGCCAACCCGCAAAACTCGTTTATATTTCGTGAAAAAACGGTTTTGTGGGCCTACGTGGCCTGCGGCCGAGCAGGCCCCGCGTAGCCGACCCGTAAAATAGCATATTAAACCCGCAAACCGAAAACCCCAGATTCATCATCATCCATGTTCGTAACTGTACCTCTCTTCGGTGGGGATTCTTTCTCAATCAACTTCCACTTCTCACACTCTTTTAGCAATTCTCAACAATGCTCTAGTTTAAATAATTTGCCTTGGGAAGCTTCCATGTCTTTGTATCTTTGTTGGGCAATTTTGTCCTACACAATTGAAACAATGTCAAATGATGCAATCACTTCAAATGCTACAAATGATTTGCACAACTTGGGACGTGAAAACGAACTCACATAGTCGGATTCCACGGTTCCACTTGGAGGTGCATTGCGAACTTGTTCCAGACAAGCAGCCCAATGGCTACAAATCGGCTTGATCACGTCCCAACGACCTTGGAGTGACCGAATGATGCGTGGAGTCCTATTGGGATACCTTGCCATCATGCGGAAGTATTGATCTTCAATCCTTTGCCAATATCTCTTGGCAGTTTGAGATGTGCCGGTGCACGCATCAAGAGACACCGCACTCCAAGCCTTGATCAAGATTTGGTCTTCGAACAGCATGTAGTTCTTCGATCTCGCGCCTTTTTTTGCTTGCGCTTGGTCATACACTCCCTCGTCTATCTCCTCCACCTCACCTTCACCACCGTGACCGTCCACGCCACCATCCATTTCATTGTAATCGAAATCAGCGATCGGGGCTTAATCGATGTTGACGGTGTTGGTGTCCAACAAGTTGACGAACTTGGCAGTGACATCGTTCGAACCGGCGCTACAGTGAGTGTCATCAAGTCACAAGCTACCGCAATGGCGAAAAGCGAAGCAAGTAGAAGAAATCGAAGAAGCATACCTATCCGCCATTTTGTCGAACACCTCGCTTGCGGTGGAAGCAGTGCCGTTGAAGGGCATCGTCGGGGTACCTCTTGCCGGGGCGGAGGAAGAGGATGAAGTCGCCGGCCTTTTCGTAGGAGCCTACTTGCGCTTCACGCCCGAAACCTTGCCCATCTTCTCCGGCGGCGGCCCGGTAGATCGCGCAGCGGCGGCGCCGGGCGCGCGTGCCTTCCCGGCGGGGCCAGCCGGATTTTCGCCCTGCACGACGACATTGCCCTGCCGCTCGCGGACAGGCGCGGTGGTGCCTTGAGCGACGGTGGGGCCGACATGGCTGGCGACAAGATCTACCGGAGGGGATTGCGCGTGCGCGACATCCACGGTAACGGGGGACGGCTGGGAGACTTCCATGGCTGCGAAGAATGGTCGGGGAAGATGGACCGGAGCGGGCGGAGGCGGGGCAATGGTGGCGAAGGGGGTTGGAAGCGGGAACGGCCGTGCAGAAATTTCTCTCGCGCCAAATCTCGCTACGGATAGGGGGCGAGCTCGGGTCGGCCTCCCAACCGGTGAGTCTAAAGGTTGAGGGCAAACTTTTGCCGCACCCCACAAATTTTTTTACAGGTCGCGACCCGATAGGGGGTCTGATCGGGCAACTTTTTTCGCGAGACCCGTATTTTGGCGGTTATTTTGCGGATCGGGGCATTATACGGGGTCTGCTAGAGATGCTCTAACAAGAACAAACAACAGAAAATTAGATGTAGCTATCATGTAGAACAGTCAATTCAACCATACCGCAATGAGGCCAGCAATAGATTTATCAATGGTATAGACAGCAACATGACTTACATTGTTTTGTGTTTTAACTTGGTCTAGTGAATTGAAAAGAAAAACGCTACATGCCTCTTTGTCCTTTAACCGCCTTTGCGGCTCATCAACACTGCATCAATAGAAAAGGTAAGAATAACATAGTATAACATGGTTATGTATTCCAAACAAGTATGCATCACCATCACCATGCAATGGCATGTATACCAAAATACTGTGCAAACACACACACGCGCGCGCGCACACTCAAAGTAAACATTTGGAAATTTGAAACATTACAAATATATGCATAATGCTGCTTCGAAATTCTCTAGCATACATACTTTCCCTTGAGCATAAACTAGTTGGCATGCCTTCTGTACATCCGTTTTCTACTCATCACTAATAAGTTACTATACTAAAGCGGGAAGGCTTTGGTTTTTCTGAATTTTTTCCAAGCTTCTACTGTTCATTTACATCCATGTCAGTGAATAGTAATAGTGAACAATATCACGCGTAATCAGTACCTTGCATGAACAGTACCATCACCTGAACAGTGCTCTGACTAATCTGATTTTCCCTTTCTTTTTTTTTACTTTCAATGGAGAAAAAAATACGCACGTTGTTAACAAAAACTGGGGGTTTTTTTACACATTATTTCTCTCCTCCTCCTCCTCCACCATCGTGTCCATATATATAGGGTTAAGAATTAGGATTTTTCTAGACATCATTTCTCTCCACTAACGTACCAACGCAGAGCTGTCTCAATCGTCTCCTGGTCCTTTCCGGTGATGGTGTTGCCGAGGCACAAAACAGTAGGTCGGAACAGTATATTTGCATAAACAATAATTCATAGGGAAAATAAGTTCTTGACCGAATACTGCCCATTTTTACACCAGCGAACAGTTTACTAACAATTACCTGAACAAAAACCGAAACATTATCCGAATAAACCCAGAATTGCTAACCGGAACAATAAGAAAAATAAACCAAGATACCAACCCCGAATAACCTGGAACACAAAAACCAGTGAAACGGGACAACAGCTGAATAAACCAAAAAATTTAACCCACCCGAACAATAGATTGGCGTAGAGGGAGTCACGTACGCTCACGGGAGAGGGAGGAGTTGGGCGGTCGCCGGAGAGTGCGGTGTCCGTCGGAGGTGCTGGTGGTAACGGGAGAAGGGGTGCGGACGGAATGTGTTTGGGAAAGAGATCTGGGATGCAAACGGGAAGGTCAGGGAGGAGGTGGAGATCGTGCGAGCTGTTTTTTATTTTTTTGGCTATACTCGAACGTGGGCTTTTTCATGCGATCTTTTAGCATGGGGTTGTAGGAGAGGAGGTCGAACCATCACGACGACGACGGCAGATTCTCCTTTAATAATAGAGATAGGATAAACAACGTATGTAGAAACAATGTTGTCTGCTCAATACAAAACAACAAATAAAAAATCTGGGTTTGTCCAGCAAGTGTCATAAGAACAGTAGTGTCATAATTATATCTTGCAGTTAGTTCATATATAAGGTGCAAATAATAATGAGCAAATACGTGAAAATGCAAATCTTTAAGGAGTATATGCAAATTTGAAGGCCTAAGTAGCACAATAACTGAATATATTAGCTACTTTACATAGTTTTCTCTCCATATTATATCCAACATTGCCAGAAAGTGAAAGGAGTCTTCAAAGGTGTTAGGATAAAATATCTCTCGTACAACTTGAATGTAGCAATCTTCTGCCGCAAAGCTAGTTCGGTATTACCACGGTATTACCACATGAAGCAGAATTGAGGATTATGAAACCATACCCACTACCCATAGTAAGATCTAAGGTATTAGTTAATTTTTCTTTTTCTGATTCCTAGATGGAACATGGAAAATGCTAGACTTGATTCATCATTGAAACGTGATACACTATAAACAAACTAGAACTTCAAAGATAAACTTTCTCCAAATAGTATAAGCTTGCCAGGTTTAGAAACTCTCAATTTGAAGATAAACATTCAAATATTCGTTGCATCATGGCAGAACTAAGATGTTAGTTGCACTTTATAGTCCATAATACAGATATAGTTTTGCCTAAAAAAGGTGCAAGCAGTACTGAAAGGAAAGAAGGCCAATAGTGTACCTCTTTATCCTTCAAACGAGCAATTATCCCTGCAGCTTCAGCTGGAGACGTTTGGCCATGTGATGAAGGCTGAGGATGATCTTAAGCCCGGAAATAGTCTGGAGTGTCGAAGACAGGGCGGGCTACTGGATGTAGTCGTTGTGTGTTGAATTGAGGAGAAAGAAGGAGGTGGAGGCATGCACTTAGTCGACACAAGAGGAGCAAGGGTGAAGACAGAGCAAAGGGGCTCCCATTTGACGAAAAAGGGTTTCCCCCCGCTTTACATTATAGAGCAACCGCACCAAACATCCCACAACAAAGGACGCAACACAGGTTCAAGTTCAAGTACAGGCCAAAAGAAAAGAGGTGCGACAAAACGAAAAAAGGAGGTCCGCTGGGGGCACAGCACAACAAGCCCCAACAAAAGAAAGGACGACAGACGGCGGCGCATTAATCCGGCTCCGGGGGCGGCGGTGGTGTCGGAGGCGTCATGGTGGTGGCGATGGAGCGTAGACCGGCGATGATGGTGTCAATGTTGTCCCAATCGCGCCGCTTGCTAAGCGGTCGCCATAGCTGCAAGAAGCCACACATTTTGTAAACCGCATCTGTAACACGACAGGGGATGACGTGTTCGATGACTAACTTATTGCGAACATTCCATAGGGTCCATGCGAGGGTACCCATGGTCACCCATAGGGAGGGGCGCATCATGGCCGAAAAACTAAGGATCTCTTGAAACATATCTGGGAGGTTACTATGGCACCACACTCCTCCCACAACTTCCCGGAGGCAACTCCATAGGAATATCGCCGCCGGGCATCGGAAGAAAATGTGGTTGGAGTCCTCCAGAACTCCACATAATGGGCAAAGCCCATCACCGGGGCCATTCTGCTTAAGCATTTCCGTGCCCGAGGGTAGCCGGCCCCGCACCCATTGCCAAAGGAAGATACGAATCTTCAATGGCAGCTTAATTCCCCAAAGAACCGTAAGCTCGTCTGGGCCTGGCGACACCAGGATGGCACGATACAATGACTTTGTGGAGAACTGGCCACTCAGCTCAAGGTGCCAAGATACCGAGTCCGGCTCGAGGGTTGGGGAATGTAGGGCTATACATTCCAACAACTCCTCCCACTGGTCCCGCTCGAGCGAGCCAAAGGTGCGCCTGAAAGCAATAGAACCTAGATCTTCCAAGGCCGCGTCTACCGTCAGTTGCGGCTGAGCGCAAATCGAGAACAAAGTGTAGAACTGCTCCGCGAACGGGTGGGTTCCCGACCACCTATCTAACCAGAAAAGAGTGTGGGAGCCAGATCCCACACTGACTGAGGTTCCGATCCGGAGTACCGGCATCAATTGTATGATAGACTACCAAAACTGGGAGCCCCCAACTCTAGGGGCAAACGCCAGTGGCTGACCACGCAAATACTTTGCGCGTATAATGTCCAACCATAGGCCGCCCGCACCGGTTTCGATACGCCAGAGCCACTTGGAGAGAAGGGCGATGTTCATCCGTTTGGAGGAGATTACCCCAAGGCCGCCCTGATCCTTGGGTTTGCAAATCTCAGACCACTTGACCATGTGGTATTTCTGCCTATCTCCCTCACCCGCCCAGTAAAACCGAGACAAGTATTTGGCTATCTCCTGATGGAGGGATTCATGAAGGCTATAGAATCCCATGAGGTACATCAGTAAGCTAACTAGGGAGGAGTTCATCAAAACTACCCTCGCCGCCTTGAAAAGCCACCGCCCTTACCAAGGTTCCACTCTATGTTGAACCTTGGATACCATAGGGCGAAGATCTTTTGCCTGAAGGCGGATATCGCTAATCGGCATGCCGAGGTATGTCGTAGGGAAAGACCCTAGGCGACATGTATGGCTTGGCTAGCAATGAGTGAGCAGGGAATACGGAGAGATGTTGGATGGGAGGCTGATCTGCGTGAGGCACGCGAGAGCCAATGGATAAACAAGAACGGAAGGGAGGAAGTGATGAAGGAGGAGGCTGATCCGTGTGAGATGCGTGGAAGCCAGTGATCTAGAAGAACGGGAGGGAGATGAAGTAATGGAGAAGGGGGTGAAGCGATAGAAATTACTCCCTCTTTCCAGAATATAAGGTGTATTGATATTCGTGGAAGTCAAACTTGTGTATGTTTGATGAAGATTTTGGGAGAGAGAGAATTTTGAGGAGGTTGATTAGGACGGTTTGTTAAGCTTCCTGATAACTACTACTCCCTCAAATAACTCCAGAGTGTTATTTTCCATACGTTGGAGGATTTATTTCCAAATTAGACGTCAGATTTGTTGTGAATCTCGTCACTGTTAATCCCTGATTAATCCTCTCCCTTATGGAGAAACTGTTAATCACTGACAAATGGAGATGATCAAAAGAACCTAGCTACATGCACAAATTCACTTGTACTTCGTATATTAGAGAAAAGAGCATAGATCACTTGAATATAACTGATATATACTACGTACACAGATTATCCTGAGCTTCCTTCTCAAGGGAGTCCGGGCTGATGTGTGTGGCAACGGCAATAAAAACGGGGCCATGTCAAGCAGGACATCTACAAGATCCAAGTCCAAGTTGGACGTGCGGGGCCACAGCGACGAAAACAGGACAACAAGAAGGCAACCTGCTTCCAACTGGCTGATGGTTCATTCAACAAAAAAAAACTAGCTGATGGTTGAGAGGCAAATGATCCTATATGTGCTAACATACATAAAAACACCAGGTAAAGGTGATAAACATTTAAACATGCCTCCAGGTTATTTTCTAGTGGTAATATGAAAGCAGCTAGTTTCTTTCCAAAAATCCTCACAAGTTATGATGATATTCATGCACCAACCATATAAAAAATCATTCGTTAGCCAGCCAATTTTAACATAAAAAATCATCACCATTTTTTGGCATCACGAATTGCCAGCCAAATGATGTCTTGAAAAACCATTAGCGACCCCGATTTCATCTACATACATACTTACTAGATAACCATACTCAATAAATGAACGAGCTGACATTCATTCTTTCATGGGGAAAAAATAATCATTTATATACACCAACAGACAACCAATCCATTATGTTTGCTGTCATTGACCAAAACTACTACCAATTCTTTTTTTTTCGAATAAAAACTACTAACTCGCTTCCGCACAATACAATCCACATATCCAAATCCAAATTTTACAACGGTACGCATGTACCAACCCCTGAGACAAGACCAACATCACCATTGGATCCAAATTTTACAAACTCCCAGTACCAAGACCAACAACATCACCATTCGACCGACACCCAATGGAAAGGGAAAAATAAACATGAAAATGCCTATCTAGAGCACAGGAGATTCACCTGAGCCTTGTCGATATCAGGATGTATATTCCCTCCTGAGTATCCTCGTCCATTAACTCAGTCTATGCACCACACAGACACTTGGGTATATCGATCTCTTGATTGATAGCCAAACTTGGCAACACTAGTTGGGCAGGATATTCTTCTTCCTAGGGCTGCTGAACCGATTATGAGATTGGAACACACTCTTCAATCTTCATAAACAGATTGGTGAATTGGCCAGTACAAAAACGACACCATCTAGATAGTCAGAGCACAACATGACATCACCACCAATTGATGACACAACAATGATTGACAAAGACCAAAAGATTATCAGTGCAACAACACTAGTTACTGCATTACGGCAGACAGAAAATGCAGAACTAGTCTGCAACTTGCCTTTCAAATGAATGCCCAAGTTGCTACTTAGCATCAACACGGATCAAACCGATGAATCAGGCCATAGCGAGCAGCCTTAAATCATGGAATACATAGGATAGGAAGCCTAAACCCTACCATTTCATCAACCAAACCTGGGTATTAACCGAAGACCACAGCCCAGCATATTTGGTAGCGATAGAAAGCCTGCAAGTAGCTCTAATCCTAGTCTATCATTACAAAACTGACCCAGCTTGATGGCCAGAGATAAACCCAACATATCCAACAACCAAGTTACCACGAAGGCACAAACATCATTGTGGGCTCGATGGCCAGCACACAGTGCAGCCATAGCTCAAAGGATATGTTTGAGGACTTGCCTTGGAGCTGTAGCTGATGCTGATAAAGGAAGCAGGGGGATAGGTCAAGGAAAACCAGCAGTAGCACTGCCAAGGATAGTCACCTGATATGATCAAATCTTCAGCTCAAGTGAATTATCAAATATCCCCACAGTCTATCAAGAACCCCTCGGTTGCAAATAACCAAAAACTTCAACAAAATTAAGATAAACCAACTTTCAGATGAGCATTGCAAATAAGCAAGCGAGCAAGAGGGAGGGGTGGTGTCGGTACAGGACTGCACTGCTAGTGCTGCTACTATACAATCAGTAACACGAAAACAGTAAGGGAAGGAGCTAATTTGGAAACCAATAAATAATTTATACAGAGGTGTAGTCATACATCAGTGCAAGCATATATCTATGTGAGCTAGTAATACTAAACTCTCACATAATCAACAACACAATATGTGAGCGTGTTAATCTACAAATGATTTCAATAAAACCACTTTCTATTATGGCCCATTCCAGTTAAATTAGCAAGTCTAAGAAAATATATGACACATCCACATGAAGTCATGACCGAAGGAAGGTTGTTCTAACTTGTAACCACATGAGGTAACCAACCAGCTGAGACAAGTAAACTAAAAGCTGACAGATCCGAACACATTTGAGATGATTAAATTAAACACTATCAAGTTTCACCAGTTAAAAATCGTAATGAAATTCCTACACTTTTGGCTTTTAATGACATATTAGTATCACAATTCTTATGAAAAGAGGACTCGTAGTTCTCACCATAGATAGCAATGCCATGTTATAGAAAGGGTACAAATACTTTAAACTCTTGACACTAGAGATAGTTTAAGCAATCATAATAGTGACCAAACCAAAATTAAACACCATGTTCAGGAAGAGAATGTCCCTGGTTATCTAAGGAACACACATTGCACAACACCTGCACAAGCCTTGGTAAAAGGAGGACTAAAAATCAAATATCATCTACTAGATAGTAGCAACTAGAAGCAACCAAGTTCCTTCCAGTACCATAGTTCTTCATCTAATTCTAGCAACCAGGAGATAAACCAAGTGGGGCAACATATTCTTGACAGTTAAAACCTACACCAAAACCATGGTGGTGCCAAATCTATGAGCAAGTGATATTAAATAACAGTTAAAACTGCACTGTACGGACTCTCGGGAAGACATATAGCATATCTATTGCTAGAACCCGACCTTGTAAGCTGGTGAATTTGTTTATTTTGTATCTTGAGCAAACTGTTAAACTGGGGTCTGATGCAATTTGTATAAGCACATGACCCAGTGTATTTTTCAGTCATCTACAGCGCTGCGCCCCTGTTAAGCATTAGAGTAGTAGAGACATGGTAAGTGTCAGCATGTGATGTAGCTTGACATAGGTTCAGATGGCGCACTGCAGAGCACGTCAAGGTACTGCTGCATCGACAGCAGGGTTGTAAAAGGGTGAGGTGCATCGTGCAACAACCTAAACCAAACTATTCGCTCTGAAAAAATTGAAAGAAAAGGAAGGCTCCCAAGAAGGGGCTAGATCCAAATCCTGTCTTTGCTCTGATTTTTACCTCTGTTTTCTTGTCCAACGAGTTCAGTGAATCTGCGTGCGCATCGATTGGATCTGAAAGTGCGTTAAGTCGACTAGAGGGGGGGGGGGGGTGAATAGGCGATTTTTACAAATTCGTCACTGAGGAATTTCACAGTGAGGGAATTCTTCAGTAACGAACTACTTAGTAGCGGAATAAGTACTCATATGCAAGCATAACAGAGCAGTAGCACAGTCATCATGATGAAATGAAAACAAGCACAGAGTACAAGTAGCGTAAACACAGGACAAGCAGGCTGAAGACAAACTGACTGAAGAAATTGAACTGAGGAAATTGAGAAAGTCTTCGGTCAAAGTCTTCAAACAGTGGCAATCAAGTACCCAGCATAGTAATGAGGAAATGAAAGGGTTGAGGAAATAGAACCAGTTAGCTCGGCGAAGACAGTGATTTGGTAGACCAGTTCCAACTGCTGTGACAGTCGTACGTCTGGTTGAAGCGGCTAGGTATTTAAACTTGAGGACACACAGTCCCGGACACACAGTCCTCACCGTATTCTCCTTGAGCTAAGGTCACACAGACCTCGCCCAATCACTCGTGGTAAGTCTTCACAGGTGACTTCCAAACCTTCACAAACTTGGTCACCCGGCGATCCATAATTCCTCTTGGATGCTCTAGACCATGACGCCTAACCGTCTGGAGGATGCACAGTTCTCAAAGATAACAAGCGTCGGTTCCACACAGGAACAATCTCTTCAGTGATGCTCAATCACTTTGGGTTTGTAGGTGTTTGGGTTTTTGGGGTTTTCCTCACTTGATGATTTTCGCTCAAAGTCCTCGGAGGATGGGTTGCTCTCAATGACAAGTGTCAGTTTCTCTCGGAGCAGCCAACCAACTAGTGGTTGAAGGGGCGGCTATTTATAGCCTAGGGAGCAGCCCGACATGATAAGACATAAATGCCCTTCAATGATATGACCGTTAGGTGGGTAGATATTTTGGGACAGCTGGCGCGTAGCACAGCAAATTCCTCAGAGACCAGAAGAACTTCGTCTCTGTCTCTGAAGAAATTGACTGAACTGTATGAGATTTCCAATGGCTTCACTCGAAGGGATTGGTAGGTGTAGAATTTTGAGTTGAGCATCACTTGGAAACTTTTCCTTAGTTTTACCTTGACCCCCTTTAACAGTACGGTGTTTCCTATGACTCAAGAAAGAGAAAATGAAACTACGAAAACAAAAGTCTTCACGCTTCATATTCCTCATATGAATATCAAGTCTTCAAGGTCACACCAATTTCTTCACTTTCAAAGTCTTCAGAAAGCCAAAGTCTTCAGTTGAAGACATTCAGTTTTAGGGGTCGACTTTCTCTGTAAATATCAAACTCCTCATAGACTTATAGACCTGTGTATACTCACAAACGCATTAGTCCCTTAACCTATAATTCTTCAATACACCAAAATCACTAAGGGGCACTAGATGCACTTACAGGATCGAACCGTGCTAAGAAAGTTTGAGTGAGCAAGAACGAGACCTTACAGCCAACAAATGATTATCATATTAGTTTGATGATTCAATCTGCAATCATGCTGGATCTAGTTCAAAGCATGGATCAATGATATGAGTGGCACGAGATTTTCTCAACAGCCGTACAACTAACAAAAAACAAATCCTTGCATGGCAACCAAGCGATAAAACAAAGTGCAGTATCATATTCTTAACAGCTAGAAACTAAACCATGGTAGCAAGAAGACCACTACCACAGATCCAAACACTAATTCATCAGCTCGATGACCAGCATTACAGTCACCAACGGCTCAATGGCCAGCACAAAACAAAAAAAGTTGACAACTTTTATTCTTCGTTAATTATTCATCAAGAAGAGCCACGCCTATTTATATCTTTCAGGTACTATAAGAAAGAAATGTATGTGAACTTTATTTATTATTTCAAGTGGACACACAGAGAACGATGGGGAGCACAGGAGAGGAACCATTTCCATGCAGTGATGACATCAACAAGGGTTCATGCTCTCAGGAGCAGAACTGTGGTACTCACGCCATGAACAACTGTGGACAGCGCCCCAAACGAAATGCAAGTGAATCTTCTCTTCCATTGGTAGCATGCTTCACACCGGCAAATTGATGTGTTTTTTGCTAAAGGGGATGCACACTATTGGTTGCCTCGAGCCCTCCAATAACTTCCTCATGAGCTAAAAAGACACACCAAGATATAAAGGAGGGGGGAAGAATCTGTTGAGCGCCATACTCAGGAGGAGTCATGCAATCTCCAGGTTGAAGATCAAATCCTTTGGAAACCTCCATATGAGGGCTAGCTAAAACTGAATGTTGATGCCAGATTCCTTAGCAATACAAAAGAAGAAGCCTGGGGTGCGTTGCTACAGGATATGAATGGGAATGTTATTATCATGGCGCGGGGCATGATGAAAGTCTCTGCTAGTGCAGGGGAAGCCAAAGCTCAGGGAATGCATAGAATGGGTTCGCAAGGCAATGATATAATGACCCAGTGGTCTTGGAGAGTGACTGCAGCTTAGTAGTTGAAGCCTTGAAGTGCCAGGCAAGAGATCTTTCAGCAATCAGAACCATTACTCGAGAAACAAAGTTCCTTCTCCAGCAGCTACCTCACTTCAAGGTGGAGAAAATCCTTCGCAAAATAAACATGTAGAACACGAACTATGACAATTTGGTCTTAAGGTGTCGTGTGATGGTCTTTTGTAGGGTTCAGTCCCAACATGTGTGTTGGCTTCTCTAAAAAAAACAAGAAAACATGTGTGTTGGCTGAGGTTCTGCGTGAGCATAATCAATCATATGTTTCAAATTAATACACAACACCAGCTACAAAAATAGTTATTTCCATAATCTAAATGCAATGAAATCCATACTAGTACCCATTAGTTATTCAGATTGCGATAAAAGATACATACAGTTTCAGTGCTTGTTCGAACGTCCAAAATGATCTAGTTAAACTGAAATGACTGTGTGCAATCACAAGAAACCCTCCATGAATGATGTTATTCATGACATTGCTCATATCTGAAAGGAATAAATGACAACAACCCTTTGAGGTGAAGACCCCCTGCGGCCAGTTGAGTAATGCAGCTAGCACTTGTCCTGTTCGGTTGCAATCATCATCAATTGCATGTATTACAGATGGAAGTAGAAGCTATTATTATTAACAGATATACTCCAAATCTAAACTCTCTTCAGACATTTCTTCTTGTTTGTTTTTGTTCTCATTCTTCATGACAAAACTTGGCAGTAATTATTTCTCAGTGACAAGTTATTAAAAAAGAGAAGATGAACATTCCAAGCAAATACAGCTATCTCGAACAATAAGCAAGTAAGTCAACACGAAGTAAACAAACACACACATCCATGCCCTTCACGCAATCAGGAAAATATTTCGAGCTAAAATTTTATCATTAATAATAATATCCCTTAAGAGAAGGAAATATTTTTAAAAATAGAGTGGTTTATGTATGACCGTCAACCTCATCAGCCTACGAGTGATAGATGCCTATGAACCTGGTCCGGAAAGCAATAGTTCCCCAAAAATCAGAATGTTTGCCTGGAGATTAGCTACAAATATATTGGATGTGCAACAGAACCAAAGCAGAAAACTGGGAGATGTGCTTCCAACTTGTACTATCTGTGGTACATAGGAGGAGAGTTGTTTCCATGAAATGATGACATGTACAAAGGCTCTCGTGCTCTCAGGTTTGAGCTGAGGAAATTTTGGAAGGTTCACCAAAGGAGCAGCTCCATTACTCAGGCCATGACTAGGTCCTTGTGCTGTTGGACAGCGCCCCAGACGGAATGAGAGTCAATCTCGTCTCTTCCTTTGGTCAAGTGCTTGGCACCTGCAAAATGATGTGTTTTTCTCAAAAAGGTGTGCACTATCGGTTTCCTTGGCTAACTTATTCATGAGCTACAGAAACACACTCCAAAATATAAAGGAGGGAGAAGCCAGAGTGGTACCAAAGGCAAAGCAACTATTGAGTGTCATATTCAAAATGGCTGGAGATCAAATCCTTGGGAAACCTCTAGATGATGACTGGTTGAAACTGAATGTTGACGCTGGTTTCCTTGTCAATACAAGGAAGCAGCATGGAGTGTGGTGCTGCAGGGCATGGAATTGAATGGAAATGTTATAATTGTGTCGTGGGGCACAATCAAACTCCATGCTAGTGCAGAGGAAGCCGAAGCTCTGGCCTTCGTAGAAAAGGTTCACAAGGTAGTGATATGTAATGCCTTAGTGGTCTTGAAGAGTGATTGGAACTTAGCCATTGAAGCCTTCAAGTGTCAGGCAGGAGATCTTTCTACAATAACCATTATTCGAGAAACAAAGTTCCTTCTCCAGGAGCTCTCTTTGCTTCAAGGTGGAGAAAAATCATCGCAGAGTAAACGGGTAGCACATGAAGTATGACAGTTTGGTCGTGAGGTGTTCTATGGTGGTGTTTGCAGGGTTTGGTACCATCATGTATGTTGGCTGAGGTTCCGGGCGAGCAAAATCGAACATATGTTTCAAATTAATACACAACACCAGTTAAAAAAATACTCCTTTCCAGAATCTAAATGCAACTAAAATCCATATACTGGTACCCATGAGTTATTCAAATTGGTAATGGTTATTCGAGCGAGTATGAGGAACTTAGGTGTTCACCAAAATGATCGAGTCTAGTAAAACTGAAAGGACCATGTGCAATAACAAAATCCTCCATGAATGATCTTATTGGTGATACTGTTAATATCTGAATATCTGAAAAGAATAAATAACAACAAACCTTTGAGGCGAAGGTTCCCTGCGTCCCGTTGAGCAATACATCTAGCATTTGTCATGTTTGGTTGCAATCATATCAATTGCCTGGAATTACAGATGGAACTAGATGTTATGATTATTAACAGATGTACTCCATATCTAAACTTTCTGAACACATTTTTTCTTGTATGTCCTTGGTTCTCATTCTCCATGACAAAACTTTGCAGTAAAGCTTGTGAAATTATTTATTAATGGTGAGTAATCAAAAAGAGAAGTTGCAAAACATTCCAACCAAACACAACTATGTTATAAAAAATTAAGCAACTAAGTCAACAGGAAGAAAACGCAGACATCCATGCCCTTCAGGCAACGAGGAAAATATTTCGAGCTTTAATTTTATTATGCTAATATCCCATAAGAGAAACAAACATTCTAATTTGAGCAATAGAGAAGTTTCTAGCATGACGGACAACCAAGTCAACGTAATGTTATCTATTATCCCGTGCAATGAGAAGATGGTGAGATAGACATGCATAATTCTACGAATACACCCAAAATGATTAAAGAATTTTACTATTTTGAACATCTTGGCTACAACTGGCATCTTTAAGTAACTTCCCTGATATTTCCTGCCAAAAATAGTAAGTATTATGTATTGTGGAGCATGTGCAATGAGAACACTTTCATCCTATATTTAACAGCTACACTACCTGACTAAAGCAACAAGAACTTGCAACTGATAACGAAGAACATTGGTTAACTATATCAACAAAATTATGTGGTTAACTATACCCACTAATAAATAATAAAATTTATACTCAATATTATAGTATGATTAAAAAAATAAGTATAAAGGTTTGGTATAGAATATTTATTTAATTTCGCCCACAGTCACAAATTTCTCTAGACCGCTCTTGATGCAAGACATCTACAAAATTTTGTGGTAGGTGGCGGTCGGTAACAGCGGCATCATCGAGATGCATACTTGTCGTCGTGGGAGTGGGTGAGGCAGAGCTAGGAAAAGTGATGCAGGTGCTATGGAGTTGCCGTGGCGAAGGTGCAGGGCGGCACAACAACGGAGCTTGATCTAGAGGGCGGTGCGGCAGTAGACGACCCCCTTCCGCCGTACATAGACTTCGTGCCTGTGGGGGTGGGGGGGGGGGGGGAGTTTAGGGAAGCTTTGTCCTATAGCGGATCTCTAATGGTACGATGGTGACGGACTTCATCGACTCTAACGACTAACCCTCAGGTGAACTTGTTAATTGAGCGGATCACGTTCTCAGTTCCAACATCAAGAAATAAATCTGGTTGATTTTTGGTTTTGTATGCATGTGGAAAATATTTTATGTTGACGGGCTATGCACTATTAGGAGAAACCTTATAGATAGAATGTTAGCAGTAGCGCGGTCTAAGGTAGCAGCGCTACTGCTATTTAGTAGTAGCGCGGAGTAACAACGAGCGCTATAGCTTGTTTTGTAGCAATAGCACGGGCCAACGAGGCAGCGCTACTGCTAAGTGGTCCCAACGCCACCCGACCGGGGCTACCCATAGCAGTAGTGGTGGGCCGGAACAAGCGCTACTAGTAATCCAATACCAGTAGCGCGTGTCGGTGGCCCACCGCTACGGCTATGTGTGCACGGTGCCCGCAGGTGGGCCCTAATTAGCAGCAGCGCTGGGCCATCGACACGCACTACTGCTATGGATCTTAGTTGTAGCGCTAGTATGCTCCCAGCACTACTGCTACACGTAGCAGCCACCTTTTCCCTCCCCTCCCCCTTCCCTTTCCCCTCTCCCTCCTCTACCTCCCTCACTTAGTTCTTCCTGCTCCTACCTCTCTTCTCTCTCTTGCATGCATGGCGTCGGAGACGGCACCACGTGGAAGTACTACTACCATGAGGACGCCGAGGAGAGAAAGCAGAGATGGACGTTAAACGAAATGAACATCGACAAGAAGGTTGAGATTGCGGTTGATAAGAAATCAGCTGAGACCAGAGAAGTGATACGACCTGAGTTGGTGAGCGCGGCAGTCGAAGCAGCGGTAGCTACCTGCAGAGAGGAAATGGCATCTTCATATGATGTCTTGATTCCGTTTGTCATCAATTGGATGAAGGAAAATCCAGATAAAGAGGCAGCGGACTTTCCCCATCCCAGCTTCGTCACGAGTAACTTGGTGAACATTGCACCAGCACCTACTCACCTAATCGCACTTGCTCCTGCACCTGCTCATAGCAGCCCGTCCTCCTCTCTGGCATGCTCGGTGAGGCTTCGTCTTTGGCAGAGCTCGACGCCATCACGGTAACTACCCTGTCACACCGGCCCTCTTCAATATGTTGCCTTTCGGATATCTCACGTCGCAGACATGTCTTCGCAGACCGACCAAACCTCGTGCACCATACTGTACGCCATCAGCGGCCAGAAGTTGGATATGGGAAAGGCAACGGTAGTGAAGCCGAAGGAACACTTGTTCCAGAGCCGGCCGATGCCCCCTGACGTCTTCAAGGTTTTCGTGGACAGTGTCAAAGTGGGCCACAAGAATTTGGCTCCTTCGGTACCACTAGGGGGAGATGACGACGAGACCCCGCGGCGGCTTGGCGATTGCAAGAGTTGGGTCATGTACTGGCCGTAGAGTCTCCTTCGTCTGGAGGCGGCCGGGAGCACACCAACGACCAAGCATCCTCAACAAGGTATGAACTCCACCACCCCACCTACCCAATTAGCGGCGCATGTCGTGCCAGGTGATAGAGGACGATGTGAGGAAGGGGCTCCATTATTAGTGGTTGATGACGTCGCTGCTGTCGAAGAAGCAATGGGTGATGCCATGGACGAGGATGATGACCCTCTACGGTATCTCAATACCGGCCGCTATGACGACAGAGGATTGATGGCTCAAAGTATGACCCAGGGTTTGGGCGTGATAATGAGTTGATGCCTGATTGCCGGAGCAGGAACGTCTTAAGGCTGATTGCAAGAAGTATCTCTTCATGCAATCCTTGCAAGACACGCCTCCAGATGCCGCCTCAACCCAGCAACAACAACATGAGGGTCATGCAATGCTAAGCCTGACAACACTGTGGGCGGTGGTCAGAGACGGTATGGTAGGCTCACCTCCGGTACCAAACAAGCCTAGGAATAGACCGAGGAAAGGCCCTTCTGGCGCCAAAGCTGCTTCTATCAGCCAGCTGCCTCCACAGCCTTGGGTTGCAGACTGTATACCTGTGAGAGGTGCGGCGATTTAAGGAGATTTCATGACGATGTGCTATCGAGAGAGAAAAACCTTCTCGCCTCGAAAGATCCTGGATACCCTCTCTACGTGGTTAACGTGCCGCAGCAAAGGTTGTATGCCCAGAAATTCCCCAAAAGTTCTTCCTTCGATTTGATTACCTCTTCGACATGTTTCACATGAGAAAGCTGGATTTCACGTTCGTCCGCCTTTATGCCATGTACCTAAACTACATCATCAGGCGAGAGCAAATACCTTTTATCTCAGTCGTGGACCCATACTTTCACTAGTAGAAAAAGGCCCATTTGTCCCGGTTCATCAGGCCCATTTGTCCCGGTTCGGGAACCGGGACTAAAGGGTCGGGACTAAAGCCCAACATCTTTAGTCCCGGTTCTTATACGAACCGGGACAGATGGGGCTCCACGTGGCCGCTGCGGCGAGCCCAGAGAGGAGGGCCTTTAGTCCCGGTTGGTAACACCAACCGGGACCAAAGATCATCCACGTGTCAGCAGCTCAGGAGCTGGGGTTTTTTTTTGAAGGGGGGGGGGGTTTAGGGGTTTTGTAGGGTTAATTTAGGGGTTTCATATATTGTGTTAGCTAGCTAATAGAGAGAAGTGTCCTCTCTTATCTCCGTGCTTGGTCGACGCTACGTACTATACGTATAGAGAGGACTCGACACGCTAGCTAGTAAGCAAAAGAAGGAAACCATTAAGTACACAAGATCGTCATGAACATATACAAAGAGAAGTGATCGACCTCCTCCTTCTCCAAGAGATTGGTCGAACAACAAGTTTTCGTATATCTATCCGACGCTACTAGCTACATATATACAATATAAGATCCCTAACATCTGATGTCAAGTTCCACATGGTATTCTTCGGCTGGATTGATGACGTTGTCAAGAAAGAATCCAGCCAATTCCTCTTGAATTGTCTTTAAGCGATCTTGTGGTAGGAGTTCATCCCGCATCTGCCAAATCTAATTTGAAGAAGGGGGTCAATACATATATATGAATGAAACTCAACACAAATGATGGTAATAAAATAAAATTGTGAATATTATTGCTTACGCACTTCATATTGTTTTTCAGAGTAGCCCCGCTTAGAGGTCGTTGCGTTGTAGATGTACTCGCAAACGTAGTATCCACAAAAATTATTCCCGCCTTCCTACCACAACCACTTTACGAGAAATAGAGGTCAATCAAACTGATAATCAAGTATTATAAATGGTATTGATGAAACTAGCTAGAATCAATGGGAGATGCGCGGAACTAGCTAGTAGTACTTACTTTCGGGTGTGTAAATCGCAGATCCCCCGGCAGTCCCGGAACTTCTGTGGTGAACACTTTCCAAACCCTGCGAGGCAAAGAAAATAATTACTTGATATCAGGAAATGAACAAAGTTGCCGATATGGTGCGATAATGATCGATTGAACTTACTTCTTGAGCATTTCAGTCATGGCCGCATACTCCTTGGGATCACTTCGTCTTGAGACTAAGACGGTTACTAGTCCCTGTTCAAGCTTAATCTCTAGGAGAATAAAGTGGAAGCTGCGCACGCATGCATAACTCATCAATTACATTACTATAAACTCGAGTAATAAGGGAAACCGAATATGCAGAAGATAGTAACACTCACTTGAAGTTGTAAGGAAAGAGTATTTTATCTTTGTTTTGATTTTTAAGCAACGATTGTAGCAAGTTGGCCTCGGTTTCTTTCGCATGATATGTAACCGTCCATTAATCTATGAGATTTGTGTTAATGAACCCAATATCATAGATTTGTGCATTTCTGCATTCGACGATCTTCAATCTGCATAATATAGTGAGGATAATTATATATACATGCAATGAAAGAGCTGAGCTATATATAGAGACTTAATTACAGAAGTATAGTACTTACAGACAGTAGCAAGTGATGATTATTTTATCGAGGTCCTTTTGATTGAAAAACTGGAAGAACTCCTCAATTGGAACAGACAACAGATCAATTCCAACGAGGTCGTGCTCCTCTTTAACTCTCAGCGTCAAAATATCCTTCCCAGACTTGCAGGTGTCCATGTACCACTTATGGAATCTTTGCATCATCGTTGTTAGAGGAGGATCACCAGGTCTGACGAGAGGCTTCCCGTACTGGTATTTGTGTTCGTCCACCTCCATTGTATCAAAATGTGCATCGTCGGGCAGGTAATCACCAGGATTGGTACCGGGCAGCATCCCCGGCAGATTTGCGACGATATCGCTAGACACCTTGAGCGGGGGGCACGATTGGTTTTCCTGTTCGTCGAGCTGGGGAATTTTGTTCCCACTTCTTCGTTCTTGTAACCTTTTGTCACTTGAAGTAGTTCCCGACCGGCGCGCTCCTTCCACTGCCTTTTTAAGAGCGCGGACATGGTTGTCATCCGGTGGAGGCGGTGGTGGTCGCTTCAGGTTCTTCACAGTGCGCTTCAATTTCATCGGATCCATCTTCTCCTCCGGAGGTGGATTTTTCTTTGCAAAAAAGTCCCTCACTTGGGCTTTACAGATCTCCGCGTTTTCCTCGTCGGTCATCTCGTATGGTAACTTCTCTAGAGGCGTGAGAGTCGGACTGAATCTGTATTGCCTCCCGCCTCTGGCTGTACTGCTAGACGCCGGAGCAGTCGGAGTGGCTGCGGCTGTCTTCCTTTGTTGCTTACGAGGCGGAGTGCTACGATGCGCCGGAGCAGCCGGAGCAGCGGCGGCTGTCTTCCGTTGTTGCTGACGAGGCGGAGAAGGAGGCAGGCTGCTCGGACGCGCCGGCGCAGGCGGAGAAGGAGGCGGAGTGCCGCCACGCGCCGAAGCAGCCGGAGAAGGAGGTGGAGTGCCCTGATCACTCACCAGAGGAGGAGGCGGAGGAGGAGGCGGACTGCCCTGACTCGCCGGAGGAGGAGGCGGAGGCGTCCAGTTCGGAAGGTTGATGAGCTCCTTCCGCCATAGACATGGAGTCTTCAGAGCAAGACCCAGCTGAGTCTCCCCTTCACCGGTAGGGTGGTGAAGCTGGAGCTCCTCAAATCCCTCCGTTATTTCATCGACCATCACAACAGCATAGCCTTGTGGAATCAGAAGGCAGTGAAAAGTTGCGCCGGGTTGAGGAGGTGTAACAGAGCCGACAGCCGCCTTGACTTTGAGGTGCTGCCATTGCATCATAAGGTGGCAATCTTGAGCCTCTGTGATAGCATCCACGGGGTAGCTAGGAGCCGTGAAGTCAGGCTGCTAAAGGACCTCGGTGGAAGCCACGCTGCTTCTCCGCTGAGATGGAGGGGTAGCTTCTGGGGTAGCTCCGACAGGTCGCTGGCTCTGAACTTGTAGTGCTTGTTCCTCTAGCGCTCGTACCCTTGCATTCAGCGACTGCAGTTCCGTCTGCTCCACTTTCCTCCTCCTCTTCCGGGTTTTGTAACCGCCTGCGCTGGGAAACCCAACCTTCCACGCAACGGAGCCTGCCGTGCCTCGTGTTCGTCCTGGGTGCTCAGGATTCCCGAGGGCCTGTGTGAGCTCGTCGTTCTCTCTGTCGGGAACGAACGTCCCTTCCTGCGCTGCGGCGATATACTTCTGAAGCTTCTTGACGGGTATTTCAAGTTGCTCCTTCGTCCAATGGCACTTCCCTGTTTCAGGGTCCAAGGTTCCCCCAACCCCGAAGAACCAAGTCCTTGAACGGTCTGGCCAGTTCAATGTCTCTGGTTCGACCCCTTTATCAAGCAGGTCCTTCTCAGCCTTGTCCCACAATGGCCGGGCTTTGAGGTAGCTACCTGACCCCGTGCGATGGTGATACTCCTTCTTTGCAGCATTTTTCTTGTTTGTCGCTGACATCTTCTTACTCTTCTCCGATGTCTTGTGGGCCACAAATGCGGGCCAGTGATCTCTTATCTTCTCAAATCGGCCGGTGAATTCTGGAGTCTTCCCTTTGTCGACAAACGTTGATTTCAACGCATTCTTCCACCTCCTGAATAGATCTGCCATCTTCTTAAGAGCATGAGCCTTGACCAATGGCTCTATAACTGGCTTATCCGGATCCTCCTCTGGCGGTAGGGTGAAATTTGCCTTCAGCGCGGTCCAAAGATCATCTTTCTGTCTATCGTTGACAAAAGACACTTGAGGGTCTTCGCTCTTAGGCTTATTCCATTGGTGGATGCTGATCGGGATCATGTCCCTAACAAGAACCCCGCACTGAGCAGAAAATGCTTCCTTGGTCCGGCTGGGTTCAATCGGTTGGCCATCGCCCTTGATTGCTGTGATCGTGAACCTTTCATCCTGGCGCAACCTTTTCTTCGGGCCTCGTCTCGTTACCGAAGTTTGGCTCGATCCGGAGGGCTAGAAAAGAAGAAAGAAGAGAGTTAATATGTGTACATACCAAAACAATTAATGCATCAATTAGCTAGTCAGCATAGGCTTAATTAATATATATACCTCGCCAGACTTTGCAACAGCTCCTTCCTCCGTTTGCTCATCGGAGCCATCATAATCATGTCCTTCCACCTCCATTGTTCGATCACCGGAGCCTGCTTCACCCTCTCCTTCCAGACCATCGGTGTCGTTGAGATACGACAAGATATCACCTCCACCGAGGATTATGTCCCCCAACAACTGTTCTGCTTCGATGTCTCGGTGCTCCATAGTTTCTGCAAATATTACAACATGGCAATTAATATACAAACATGACAGATGGATATATTAGTGCAAACGTAGACCTAGCTAGCTCGACGCTTCTACGGTTTGGGGTGGCCTCGACAACTCTTCTAGGGTTTGGGGGTGGCGAGAGGGGGTTGATCGATGTCCCCCCTCATGTCGAAGTTACCGGAGTTATCTTCTAGTGGTTTGGGTGGCCTCGAGAGTTTGTCGGGTAGGGGCGGGAGGGGGTAGGAGATCGACAACGCTTTTTTTCTAGGGTTTGGGTGGCCTCGAGAGTTGGTCGCCCGGTATATCGAGAGGGGGGTGAACATTTTACCTTAGTAACTTAGAAAAAAAATGTTATCGGGGAGGGGGTATATCGACCCCCCCCCCCTCATGTCAAAGTTATCGGGGAGGGGCTATATCGACAACGACATACATATAGCCACAAACATATAAAAAAAATGTTATCGGGGAAGGGATATATCGATCCCCCCCTCATGTTGAAGTTATCGGGGAGGGGGTATATCGAGAGAGGGTGAACATTTTACCTGTAACTTAGAAAAAAAATGTTATCGGGGAGGGGGTATATCGACCCCCCCCCCTCATGTCAAAGTTATCGGGGAGGGGCTATATCGACAACGACATACATATAAAAAATGTTATCGGGCAAGGGTATATCGACCCCCCCCCCCCTCATGTTGAAGATATCGGGGAGGGGGTATATCAGAGGGGGGTGAACATTTTACCTTAGTAACTTAGAAAAAAATGTTATCGGGGAGGGGGTATATCGACCCCCCCCCCTCATGTCAAATTATCGGGGAGGGGCTATATCGACAACCACATACATATAGCCACATACATATAAAAAATGTTATCAGGGAAGGGGTATATCGACCCCCCCCCTCATGTTGAAGTTATCGGGGAGGGGTATATCGAGAGGGGGGTGAACATTTTACCTTATTAACTTAGAAAAAAAATGTTTATCGGGGAGGGGTATATCGACCCCCCCCCCCCCTCATGTCAAAGTTATCGGGAGGGGCTATATCGACAACACATACATATAGCCACATACATATAAAAAAATGTTATCGGGAAGGGTATATCGACCCTCCCCCCTCATGTTGAAGTTATCGGGGAGGGGGTATATCGACAACGACATACATACAAGGAAAAAAATGTTATCGGGGGGGGGTATATCAACAACGACATACATACATGGAAAATATGATATCCATCTATACATACATAGCCACATACATATATACATGGAAAAAAATGCTATGAAAAAAAATACATATATGAACAAAAAATTAATACACATATGAACAAAAAAATACATATATGAACAAAAGAATGCTCTGAACAAAAAAATTAATACATATATGAACATCCATACATACATATAGCCACATACATACATATATACATTATATATATATGAACAAAAAATTCATCATATAAAATATGAAAAAAAAAATCATCATATACACAGAGCCGGGGCGGCGGCGGCTCACAGTGGGGCGGCCGGCGAGGGCGACGGCGGGGGCGGCGAGGGCGGCGACGGTGGGGCCAGTGGGGGCGGGCTGGGGGGCGGCGGACGGCGACGGCGGAGGCGGGCCGGGCCGCAGGGGAGCGGCCGGGCGCGCTCGGGGGCGGCGGACGGCGACGGCGTGGGCGGGGGACGGCGTCGGTGTGGGCTCGGGGGCGGGGCAGGGGCACGGGCGACGGCGACGGCGTCGGGGCAGCCTGGCGGCATCGGGGAACTGCGATGAAACTGAAAATTTTCACAAGTATTGCTTATATACACGAAGCATTCGTCCCGGTTCGTGACACCAACCTGGACTAATGACCCCTTTAGTCCCGGTTGGTGCCACCAACCGGGACCAAACGTCTCTTTTCAGCAGCCCAAAGGGCGGGCAACCGGTACCAATGCACCCCTTTAGTCCCGGTTGGTGCCACCAACCGGGACAAAAAGCCTTGTGCTGCCCGCCTCGCGGCCAAAAGTTTAGTCCCACCTCGCTAGTTGAGAGAGCTCGAGAGTGGTTTATAAGCGCTGCTGCGCCCACTCTCTCGAACTCCTCTCAACTGCAGGCTTTCGGGCCTAAACTCGCACTATGTGCCTGTGGGCCTATTGGGCCTGCTGCGGGCCTGAATCCTGGCCCATGGTTGGGTTTCTAGTCGTATTCAGGCCGTTGTGGCCCAGTAGGCGGCACTTTTTTTATTTTTATTTTGTTTTCTTTGTTGCTTTATTTATTTTATTTTGTTTCTACTTACAACAAAAGACTTACTGTTGCTATTTTTATTTATTTTATTAAATTTTATTTTATTTTATTTTGTTTCTACTTATTTATTAAAGTTTATTTTGTTTCTACTTATTTATTTTATTTTGTTTCTACTTATTTATTTTATTTCTTCTTTTTTGCTTTATTTTATTTATTTATATGAAAATTATTTTTCTTTAATGTTTTGAAGAGAAAATACTTTGATAATTTTAGTTGCATAAATTTTATTATATTTTAGTTTCAATAATACAAGAGGTTTAAAAGTTGAAAAGCATCTCAAATGAACTCTGAAGAGGTTGAAAATGAGCATGATATCATCATTTCACCCACATAGCATGTGCTAAAAAGTTGAGAGGGTTACGGCAAAAACTGGATGCACTTCGTGTACAAAATGGACAATCTCTTTCGAAGTATCAGGGTTTCGGACAAAAACTCACCTGTTACAAAGGGATTTCATTTTTTTGAACTAATTTGAACTCCAGACTTTTTGTGTGCTCAAAATTAACCATTCAAAGCCACATCATCAATTTTCAACCCTTTCTGACTTCATCTGTCTTCACTTTTTCTTCGCTTGTGTCCTTGGCTTATTGCGCCGTAACCATGGATATTCTTCATCGCTTAACAGGGTGCTTGGGTCAGCCTTGACTTTGAAGGGAGGAATTTCATGAAACTTTTCATAATCTTCAGACATGTCTGTCTTACCCTCCACTCCCACGATGTCTCTTTTCCCTGAAAGAACTATGTGGCGCTTTGGCTCATCGTATGATGTATTCGCTTCCTTATCTTTTCTTTTTCTCGGTTTGGTAGACATGTCCTTCACATAGAAAACCTGCGCCACATCATTGGCTAGGACGAATGGTTCGTCTGTGTACCCAAGATTGTTCAGATCCACTGTTGTCATTCCGTAATGTGGCTCTACCTGTACCCCGCCTCCTGACAGATTGACCCATTTGCACTTAAACAAAGGGACCTTAAAATCATGTCCGTAGTCAAGTTCCCATATGTCCACTATGTAACCATAATATGTGTCATTTCCCCTCTTGGTTGCTGCATCAAAGCGGACACCACTGTTTTGGTTAGTGCTCTTTTGATCTTGGGCGATCGTGTAAAATGTATTCCCATTTATCTCGTATCCTTTGTAAGGTAATACAGTCGAAGATGGTCCCCTGGACAACGAGTACAGCTCATCAGAAACAGTGTTGTCACCTCTGAGATGTGTTTCCAACCAACTGCCGAAAGTCCTGATGTGTTCACATGTAATCCAGTCGTCACACTGCTCCGGGTGTTTGGAGCTAAGAATGTTCTTGTGTTCATCGACATACGGGGTCACCAAGGTAGAGTTCTGTAGAACTGGGTAGTGTGCTTGAGACCAAGAATGCCCGTCCCTGCATATTATTGATTTCCCTCCTAGCGTGCCTTTTCCAGTCAGTCTCCCCTCATACCGCGATTGAGGGAGACCAATCTTCTTAAGGTCAGGAATGAAGTCAACACAAAACCCAATGACATCCTCTGTTTGATGGCCCATGGAGATGCTTCCTTCTGGCCTAGCGCGGTTACGGACATATTTCTTTAGGACTCCCATGAACCTCTCAAAGGGGAACATATTGTGTAGAAATACGGGGCCCAGAACGAAAATCTCGTCGACTAGATGAACTAGGACGTGCGTCATGATATTGAAGAAGGATGGTGGGAACACCAGCTCGAAACTGACAAGACATTGCGCCACATCACTCCTTAGCCTTGCTATGATTTCTGGATTGATCACCTTCTGAGAGATTGCATTGAGGAATGCACATAGCTTCACAATGGCTAATCGAACGTTTTCCGGTAGAAGCCCCCTCAATGCAACCGGAAGCAGTTGCGTCATAATCACGTGGCAGTCATGAGACTTTAGGTTCTGAAACTTTTTCTCTGCCATACTTATTATTCCCTTTATATTCGACGAGAAGCCAGACGGGACCTTCATACTGAGCAGGCATTCAAAGAAGATTTCCTTCTCTTCTTTGGTAAGAGCGTAGCTGGCAGGACCTTCATACTGCTTTGGAGGCATGCCGTCTTTTTCGTGCCAACGTTGCAGGTCCTCCCGTGCTTCCGGTGTATCTTTTGTCTTTCCATACATGCCCAAGAAGCCTAGCAGGTTCACGCAAAGGTTCTTTGTCACGTGCATCACGTCAATTGAAGAGCGGACCTCTAGGTCTTTCCAGTATGGTAGGTCCCAAAATATAGATTTCTTCTTCCACATGGGAGCGCGTCCCTCAGCGTCATTCGGAACAGATAGTCCGCCGGGACCCTTTCCAAAGATTACGTGTAAATCATTGACCATAGCAAGTACGTGATCACCGGTATGCATGGCGGGCTTCTTCCGGTGATCTGCCTCGCCTTTGAAATGCTTGCCTTTCTTTCGACATTGATGGTTGGTCGGAAGAAATCGACGATGCCCCAGGTACACATTCTTCCTGCATTTGTCCAGGTATATACTTTCGGTGTCAGCTAAATAGTGCGTGCATGCGTGGTATCCCTTGTTTGTCTGTCCTGAAAGGTTACTGAGAGCAGGCCAATCATTGATGGTTACAAACAGCAACGCATGCAGGTCAAATTCCTCCTGTCTGTGCTCATCCCACACACGTACACCGTTTCCATTCCACAGCTGTAAAAGTTCTTCAACTAATGGCCTTAGGTACACATCAATGTCGTTGCCGGGTTGCTTAGGGCCTTGGATGAGTACTGGCATCATAATGAACTTCCGCTTCATGCACAGCCAAGGAGGAAGGTTATAGATACATAGAGTCACGGGCCAGGTGCTGTGATTGCTGCTCTGCTCCCCGAAAGGATTAATGCCATCCGCGCTTAAACCAAACCATACGTTCCTTGGGTCACCTGCAAACTCAGTCCGGTACTTTCTCTCGATTTTTCTCCACTGCGACCCGTCAGCAGGTGCTCTCAACTTCCCGTCTTTCTTACGGTCCTCTCTGTGCCATCGCATCAACTTGGCATGCTCTTTGTTTCTGAACAGACGTTTCAACCGTGGTATTATAGGAGCATACCACATCACCTTGGAAGGAACCCTCTTCCTGGGGGGCTCGCCATCAACATCACCAGGGTCATCTCGTCTGATCTTATACCGCAATGCACCGCATACCGGGCATGCGTTCAAATCCTCGTACGCACCGCGGTACAGGATGCAGTCATTAGGGCATGCATGTATCTTCTGCACCTCCAATCCTAGAGGGCATACGACCTTCTTTGCTGCGTACGTACTGTCGGGCAATTCGTTATCCTTTGGAAGCTTCTTCTTCAATATTTTCAGTAGCTTCTCAAATCCTTTGTCAGGCACAGCATTCTCTGCCTTCCACTGCAGCAATTCCAGTACGGTACCGAGCTTTGTGTTGCCATCTTCGCAATTGGGGTACAACCCATTTTGGTGATCCTCTAACATGCGATCAAATTTCAGCTTCTCCTTTTCACTTTCGCACTGTCTCCTTGCATCAACAATGACCCGGCGGAGATCATCATCGGGCACATCGTCTGGTTCCTCTTGATCTTCAGCTTCCCCCGTTGCAGCATCATCGTATTCAGGGGGCACATAGTTGTCATCGTCCTCTTCTTCTTCGCTGTCTTCCATCATAACCCCTATTTCTCCGTGCCTGGTCCAAACATTATAGTGTGGCATGAAACCCTTATAAAGCAGGTGGGTGTGAAGGATTTTCCGGTCAGAGTAAGACTTCGTATTCCCACATATATGGCATGGACAACACATAAAACCATTCTGCTTGTTTGCCTCAGCCACTTCGAGAAAATTATGCACGCCCTTAATGTACTCGGAGGTGCGTCTGTCACCGTACATCCATTGCCGGTTCATCTGCGTGCATTATATATAATTAAGTGTGTCAAAAACCATTACAAAACATCATGAACAGATAAGTGACCAAATTAATAGAAGTTCATCATCACATTAAAACCAAAGTACATACATAGTTCTCATTGAACCACATATAGCTCTTCAGAGCATCTAATTAAACCATACATTATTGAAACTATGTAAAACATTTCAATGCAACAACAAATGCGATCATAATCGCAACCAAGGTAACAATTGATCCAACGGCATAATGATACCAAGCCTCGGTATGAATGGCATATTTTCTATACTTTCTAATCTTGAAGCGCATTGCATCCATCTTGATCTTGTGATCATCGACGACATCCGCAACATGCAACTCCAATATCATCTTCTCCTCCTCAATTTTTTTCAATTTTTCCTTCAAGTAATTGTTTTCTTCTTCAACTAAATTTAACCTCTCGACAATAGGGTCGGTTGGAATTTCCGGTTCACATACCTCCTAGATAAAAAAAAATCTATGTCACGTTGGTCGGCATAATTGTCATAAACAACAAATGAACCAAATTGTTATAAAATATAATATATACCACATCCGAATCATAGACAGGACGAGGGCCGACCGGGGCGGATACCAAAACCATCGCACTATATAATAACAAACAATAATAAAAGTAAGAAAATTATACAAGTATCTATGTAAATCATACAAGTAAGAATTTTTTTCTTTTAGAAAGAAGATAAGAACAAGAGGCTCACCACGGTTATGCCGGCGACGAGATCGGCGCGGGCGATTGACGGCGGTGAAGACGGGGACGGGACGTGACGGACCGCTAAACCTAGACAAATCTTGAGGAAAATGGAGCTTGAAGGTCGAGTTTGGAGAGGAGAAAGCTTAAGTAGTGTTGCTCGGGCATTTCATCGAACACCTCATGTGCATAGGAGGTGAGCTAGAGCACCACAAACACCTCCCCTCGCCGGCCAGAAAAAACAGAGTAGTGGAGTGCTCTGCTCGCGGGCGAGGGGTATATATAGGCACAACATTGGTCCCGGTTCGTGGTTGGAACCGGGACTAAAGGCCACCCTTTGGTCCCGGTTCCAGCCACGAACCGGGACCAATGGAGGGTCCAGACGAACCGGGACCAATGCCCCACGAGCCCCGGCCGGCCCTCTGGGCGCACGAACCGGGACGTATGCCCCCATGTGTCCCGGTTCCTGACTGAACCGGGACTAATGGGCTGGGCTGGCCTGGACCAAAGCCCTGTTTTCTACTAGTGTTTATGCACGAGGCCTTCTTGGAAGTATGCCCAGAGCGCCGTGAATATGCAAGGAACTACATCGCCGATTTCATGGTCGCCAATAAGGACAAGGAGACAATTCTCCTGCCTTATCATCCCATGTAAGTCATCCGCGGATATCCTCTGTGACACATACTCCCTCTGTCCTTTAAAGAGTGTACTTCCAAATTTGTTGGAGGGTCAAACTATCTTAAAGTTTGACCGAGTTTGTGCGAAAATATATCAATGTTTGTGAAACCAAATAGGTATATGATGAAAATATATTTTATAATGAATCTAATGGTACTATTTTGATGGCATAAATGTTGATGTGTTATTGTATAAATATGGTCAAACATAAAAATGTTTGACTTTCCAACCAAGTTGGAAGTACACTCTTCAAAGGATGGAGGGAGTACAACCTTTTGTACATATTTAATCATTCCTTTGCACGCATGGAGGCTAATTTGAGGTGTCATACTTTATTTTGCGCAGCGGGGGGTGCGCCGTCCTCATCATTCTTTACCCCCGATACTCCCATGCGCTATACTTGGACTCGTCGACGAACATAAACAAAAAGGATTACACACATCAAGAGTGTTCTCGATAGTGCTATCATAAGCTACGGCCATCGGGGTGGAGATGTCAAGCTCAAGAAGACAAGGAAGCGCGCCCCGTGTTTCGGCCATAAGACCGACTTCTGCTGCATCCAGCAACCGAAGGATAGTCGCAGTGTTTCTACGTCATGCACCACATGCTGGAGTACAGAAGGGATGTGCAAAAACTTCGCATGCCACCTACTTCCGGCGAAGCCGACATTCTGCAATGGGCCAAGAAACTTGGAGAAAATACCGGATCATCGACTCCGCGACATTTTCCCAAATCATCATGAAGGAGGTCATGGAAAAAACAGGGATGTTCTACGAAGAAAAGCCAATGTCGCGGGCTGACGTCCGAATGCGCGTAGCCGCTCAGCGTCTTGACCTGAAGCCTTTCACGCAGCTCGGCGACATCCTCCCTGATTTGGACGGATGGCACGACATGTTGTAGTGATTGCCGATGGCAATGTGTCTGTTTACTCAGTAGCTACTTTCTCTATGACGAAACTTTGAACTTATGCACGACGAAACTTTCTGATGTAAACCGTCCTCCTCAACTAGCGTAAATCACTCTAGTTAATTAGCCTGGGTATGATGAACTTCGTTAGTTATGTTTATGATATGTTGCTTGTATTTGCTAACCCTCTCTCTTCGTGTCGCTCAACTATATATTATGTTGCATATTATCGTTGAATTCGTCACGTGACGATGCAGGTATATAGATCATCGATGGCGAAGAAGTGCTATGCCGTGTACATAAGGAAGGTTCCTGGAGTGTACGACGAGTGGCAAGAGTGTCAGGCCCAGATGTCGGGGTTCTCGGGCGGCAGCCAGAAAGGGTTCGATAGCAGAGCCGAAGCGGAAACTAGTTACTCGAGGTTCATGCTAGTGCGAGAGAGGGATCAGTATAGGCGCCTCATGAACTACTACATTATCAATACGGATAGCAGTAGTGCTGGTTCAACCAACGTATTGCTAAAAGTTAGATCTAACGCCGTAGTAGTAGAGCGGCCACCGGCGCTACTACTAGGGGAAAAAAACAGGGCTACTATTAGGGTTTTCCCTGGTAGTGATGTGACCACACACACGAGAGTGAGCAAAGGGTTCTAAGTTCCAACATCAATTAATTAGTTCGACGGACACACGCAAACAACTACGTACATAGAGCCAAGACAACCCACCCACCCATGCATTGGCTGACCGGTGTACGTGATTTCTATTACTTGAAGTATGTGTAGATTGTGTGCATGTACTTAGGGCATCTCCAATGGTTGTAAGATAATAGTTGGTAGATTTTGCCACATAGGATTTTTGATGATGTGTCATACAATAAATGAGGAAAGAGAGAAATGTTGTATGTACATGAACCAACACCCCTTGCACAAGCTCCAATGTAGAATAAGAGAGCACCTTATTTATTATCTCACACCCTATTAGGTAATAGATACAACCTATTGAAGTTGTTGTATGTTAAGGTGTTGGTTGATGACATGGCATATTTTACCAACAAGCTAACATACAAACCGTTGGAGATGCCCTTGCTATAGGAGAGCAGAGAGCCGCACATGAGCAACTGTCCACATTCGCTAGTCGAGTATGGAGAGTGAGGAGAGAGTAATCATAAGTTCGCCACAGTGGGGCTAACTTATATAGTAACATAATGCACACACTAATCAAATTCGTAACCTCTCATATCCACCATTAACCTCACATGCCCATCATCTCTTCGGACGGATCAAACTTTTTGCAGGAGTTAAAATGTTATCCGAATTTATAGTAAACTTTTTATTAGTCACAAAATCATTTTTGTCAATGATATATTATTATAGTTGATATACATTTTGTATAGACTATGTTGCATACAATTTTTGGGTATAGCTAGCATGATTAATTATGTAAGTAGGGTCACACATTGGCATACATATTTTTCATATTATTCTAGTATTTATCATTACAAATGTTTCTTATAATGTTAATGTGAAACTATTTTCATAAAAAGTATATGTTCAACAAACTTGATTGCAACAATAGATTACAAATCAAAAAACAAAATATTATCACGTTGCTCACTTCCATATGTAATTTTCTGTAGGATCATTAAATATCTAAGATACTTGGTTGAGAATTTGAAAGTGCATATAGGAGTGTGTATCAAGGAAGTACAAGCATTGAGTATATGGTGAAGAGTGGTAATTCTAGAAGGTGCTGACATTATTGAAAGGTAAAGCAAATGATATTGTTGATCTTGAAGTGGCACTAAAATACTAAAATGGACCAGCTTCGTATCAGCTAATCTTCTCCGTACTTATTTTGACCCGTTGTATTATTTCCTAGGAGGAATACAATGCTATTCCTTTCTTTCCAATGGCAAACAGGAAGTCAGGTTGAAAATGTCATTCCGTGTTGGTAACTTAATTTGGGTCTGGGAGGCCGAAGCTACCGATCAAGCTCCATTTTATAGATTTTATAGCTTAGCCCTCTTTCCAACAATTCATCATTGATTTCCCGGATATTTGCCTCGGAAAGGGGGAAGCTCCATCCAAATTGGAGTTGATGTGAGCACTTGCCGAGAGGCAGAGGTATTACAAAAACCACGTACTACGTCTCAAATCATGTTATCTTTATATATTATTGCATAGTTTTGGCATAAATTTGTAGCAATTTATTGGACTAACCTATTAATTAAATGCACAATGCCAATTTTTTTTGCATGTTATGGGAATTTTCAGAAAAACAATGTTTCTGGGACATAAACAAATAAAAAATTTGAAGTTTTGGATCAGGACAGAGCGAGAGCCACCTGGAACAGAAGGGAAGCCTGTTGGGCCCCACACCCCGGAGCGCTAGCGACTATACTACAGATCTCTGTGTTACCAAGTGGTCTCGGTTCTGGATAGTCTGGAGATCCGTGCTCACGCACCTCGAGTCTCCGAGGTAACCCGTGCTTTCTATGTTGGACAGGACGAAGCTTCTAGGTCTAGACCAACCGGATCTTTGGGATTCTCATGATCTTTGGGGTACGCTGGATGAGGGAGTAACAAGGAATTTTGAGGGAAGCTATAAGCCACCCCTTCTACTACATCTAGCTCTATTGACTAAATTTGAACTGCCCCAATTGGTGAGTTTGAGATAGCTCACTCCACTTTGATTCTGCCAACCAAATCTCTCCATACTTAGGATTCAAAGAGGATTCATGGATATTCACTAAATCTTGACCCCCCCCCCCCCCCCCCCCATACTCTTGCTATACCAGCCTGGTTACTCTTTGAGTTGTTGTTGACTCATAGGCAGTGTACGAAAGCTTGCATGTTGTGGTGTGCGCCAATGAAGTTTGTAAAGGTCTGGTGGTCACCTCAAGATCGATCAAGAGTGACTGAAGTCCTTCATCCAATGAGGGGCTCAAGGAGGAAAAGAAAGGGAACATAGGTAGTGTTCGAGAGGCCTCAGCTTTCGAACCCACCAACAAAGATAATCACTCCACGGGAGTGTGGACATGAGGATAAATTCTCAACTCCAACTTGTGGTTAATCCATTTCCCGCTCCTTTACTTTTTGTTAGTGCTTGCTAGGTAGCTTGCTGCTCTTGCTTACCTTGTAGAGCCAGCTTTCTTGCCTTGTCATATAGGTTGTTCTCACCGAGTTGCATGTCAAGAGAACTTAATTTATCCACACTTTTTGTGTTTGTGAGTTACGAAGCGTTTGTTTCCAACAATTTTTTTCTTCAGTTTTAAACTATATTTTGTGTGTTTCCGAAGATACACTTATATTTTTTATATTTTGAATTTATTTATTTTTGTTACACGAACATTTTTGAGATGTGTGTTAACATTTTTTTAACTTACATAAATATTTTCTTAAAATGTGTGATTTTTACAATTGCATGAATTATTTTGTTAATAGATGAAATTTTTAAAATTGCATGAGCATTTTTTGAAATTGCATTAATTTTTTGAAAAGCTTTCATGTATTGAAAAAATGTTCACTGTATATTCAAGCATGAGGCATACATTACACATGATCTTATCAGTGGCGGGCGGTGCAAAAACTATAGCCCGCCACAGTTATTTAACTAACCTCTGGAGGATGCTGCGGCGGCCCAGCCACAGCTATGTTCTGCTAAATTTGGGCATCCGGCAAAAATATCTAGTGGCGGATGATTGTCACTGCTCGCCACTGCTAGGTCATCACTTGTAGCGGGCGCCAGTTGTGGCCCGTCACAGCTGAGTTGCGTAAACATGTCCAGTCCGAGAGATTGTACCAGTGGCGGGCTCCATTCCTTGCCCGCCACAGTTGAGCTTCTAGCTGTGGCGGGCGGTGTTTGTTACCAGCCGTTGCTTGTTTTCAAAAATAGTTGTGGCGAGTTACCCAATACGCCCGCCACTCATTAGGGTTCACCTATAAGCCATTTCCCAGTAGTGGTTGAGAATCGCCTTCATGGTGATAACTCACCGAGAATAGGGTGAACCGTCATGGTGTTGGTGTGCCTTCATGGTAACACCCACCCCTTCAATGACTAGCTTCCCTCCAAGGAAGTGAACAACGGGATACATCCTCGTCTCCATGCCTTACGTTCACCCTAACCCTAGCTCCTTACTTGTGGTTTATTTGGTCACTTAACCGTGCATTCACTATATCTTCGTGTTCTCATTATATTATGTTGCCTATTTCCTTGTAGAGATTAATTAGGCCTA
Source organism: Thinopyrum elongatum (assembly GCA_011799875.1). NCBI lineage: Eukaryota > Viridiplantae > Streptophyta > Magnoliopsida > Poales > Poaceae > Thinopyrum > Thinopyrum elongatum. The sequence continues at coordinate 500,897,101 of CM022297.1, read as the reverse complement.
CACTTTATATTCCATAACTCATACTTGGTAGTATTGATATATCTTGTGATTAGTGTAAATTGCTAACTTGTGTTATACACTTCCATATCTTGTGATATTGCTCAATTAAGTGTGTACCTTAATTACTTGTGCTTGTTAGTATCCTTATATGTGCTTATCATGTTTAGATTAAGTTGTTGGTGCACTTAGTTGAGCCTAGTATATTCAGGATTTGTGCTTGAAAAGTATTTTCTTAGTTTATTTCCGCATCAGGGTAAAGCCTAATCCGTACAAGTTTTAAAAATACCTATTCATCACCTCCCTCTAGGTGGCATCATGGTTCGTTCAATTGGTATCAGAGTAAGGTCTATTCTTATTAGGCCTCACTGTAGGAGATATGCCCTAGAGGCAATAATAAATGTTATTATTTATCTCCATGCTCATTATTATGTTTATGTTCCATGCTATAAATGTTGTGGTTCCCGAGCCCGTATATCCATAAAGGCTCTGGGGAAAACCCATGTGCACGTGTGGAAAAATAAACGGTAAAATGTATTCCTATTCATGCCTCTAAGACTAGCTCAAGTGTTGCATGATGATTATGTTTTCCCAATCATGGGCATGTCTATGGCAGCAGCTTTGAGGGCACAATGTTAGAAGAACATTTGTGTTGAATCGACCCGATTGATGTTATGCTATGAGATTCATTCATCACAAGTTAAATGGTTTATAACACAAAGATGGTTAATGTTTGCATGATTCCTTAGACCATGAGAGTATCGAGTTTCTTCATACTTGCTTCATGAACTTTGGGGTTTGTTAAACGTCATCCGTAAATGGGTGGCTATTACGGCGGCTTACGGGTTCATGGGAAAGTGTGTCAAGTAACTTGATAGCTCGAGATTGGGATTTGCTCCTCCGACGTTGGAGAGATATCTCTGGGCCCTCTCGGTGTTACGGTATCCATCATCGTCTGGCAGACACTTTGTGATTTGATCACGGGGATGCCGGAGCACGCTAACGAGAAAAGAGAACAATACCGGTAACGAGGTAACTGGCATAGTGGACAAGTTGTTGACCCACGGGAATGCCATCATGTCTCACCTCGGGTATTTGTAACATATCCCGAAGCAACAGTAATAGCACACGGCAACTAGAGGTTCACTCGAATATTCATTCGTGTGGGTATAGGGGTCAATATGGGTGTCCACGGCTCCGATGTTGATCATTGATCGGAAGGGGTTCCGTGTCATGTCTATACTTCACCGAACATATAGGGTCACACGCTTAAGGGTCATCTATCTGCTGAATACTAGACAGGGAGTCTGAGAGAAAATCACCGAAAAAGTTTCGGACACCGGAAAAGTTCCGCAGAGAGAGGTCACCGAATGAGTTCCGGTGATACTGAAAAGTTGTTTCAGAGGATACCATAAAGTCAAATTGGTTTCGGCACACGCCTGATAATTCTTGGAGGGTGCCAGAATCATTCTGGAAACTTCTGGGAATTTTTTGGAAGAAAAACCAGAAATGTTCCGGAGCTGCCGGAACCGCTTCAGATGCTTTTCGCAGATGAAAATCACTAATCTGGAATTGTTCCAGAACGCGTTGAAAATTATTTTAGTGGGTACTGGAAATGTTCTAAGCCCGCATAAATATTTTCAGTTCGAACGGACGCTGAAATATTTCGTCGTGAATAGTGAAAGTGCTTTTTGGGATACTTTTTGGAAAGCCATTATTTTGGGCTTTGTCCCAAGATATTTTGGGATGACATGGATGGATGGGAAGGTGGTGGGGCCACCCAAGAGGGCTGCCAATTTCGTTGGTGGCATTGGGGGGGCCCCCATGAGGCTTCCTTCCACCATTTGGTGCTCCACTTGCCTCCCCATTTTGCCCTTATGTATGACATATACTCTTATAAAAAACAGAGTTGGTGATGATGGTGTGCTTGCCATCCTGCAATACAGGCCGTCCGATTTATATCTGACGGATAGGAAGGAAACTATGGCAATTTTGCAAAAAGATACCCACACCCCTCTCCACATTTGCAAATAAGGCCTTCCCTCATTCATCCTTTTCTCTCACAAGATAAAGTACTCATACAAATGCATCTTGTTGTTACGTGCAACGCACGAGCACCTTGCTAGTTATGACATAAAGCATGGGCACTTTGGGTGTTTGTGGAGGCACACTACCCCTTGGTTTTTCTATAAATAGGAGGTGAGGGGCTGCCCAAATCTTCATCCCTTCTCACATACAAGTGCCATGCATTATCTGGCTTCTCTCTCCCTCCCACGAAAAGAGTTTCGTAGAGCCGAAAGGCTGTCTGGGTTCCGGTGGGAACTAGTTCTGGACGGCGAAGCCCTGCCGGATAGATGACACCGTATGTGTGCAACCCCGTAGAGAGGTTGTAGTTTCGATCTTTGTGCCCGAGGGGCTGTTCGAGGGTGCCTCCCGAAGGGCTGTCCAAGTGACCGTCCGAGTTCTGGGAGTCCTCCCGAAGGGCTGTCCGCGACACCGTCTGGTGGACTGTCCGACTGCCTCCCGGAGGGCTGTCCGAGTGGCGGATGAGGGTATACATCCTCGCGGTTGAGAGGTTGTAAATCCTAGCTGCGGGGATCTGCACCGCCGATCGTCATCGACTCTACTTCCGCTGCGCTACGAGTCGGTAACGAAAATGATCAAACCTTGTATGCAGTCTCCATAGTGGTCCTGGGTTGGTGCGTTGGTCGGAAAAATTTTGTTTTCTGCTGCGTTACCCTACAGTGGCATCATGAGCCGTGCTATGCGTAGATGCAGGTTGCGATCTAGAATACATGGAGATGTATGGGTGTTGCACAATATAATTAGGTAGTAGATAAGTTCTATTACTGAAAATTATTTGTGCGGGTAGCAGATGAAATCTGTTACCCGATATTCTTGTTGCTTCCCTGGAATTTGCATATTTCTGATCTTGATAACAACATGGTGGAGTTTCAATGTTCTGGCAATCCGCAATCCTGATTGATCAACGAAGTGCTAACAGTTCATTGAATTCCACCGTAGTTAAAAAGTAAGATGAAATTTCACAGACGAAAGGGCAATGCAGAAATGATCTGCACAGGGGTCATGCGTATGACGAAGTTTAGAATGGGGCCTGAGATTTTATTATCTCGCGTTTCATACACCCCACGATGTTAATCTAGCGACTTGAATTATCATACTTGATGATGGACGTTGGTAGCTTCGGTTTGTTTCGAAACCTTAGAAGTCACGAAAAACAAGTTTTTGCATGAACCGATTAGAGACGTCTAACTTGGTTTTGCAGGAGGATTTGCATGTGCATGTGATGTGGTATAGCAGTGCTCATAATAATTTGATTATGTATGAGATGACTATATGATGTAAATTGATTAACATGACCTGCGTGTCATGATTTGGCATGATGGCTGGAGCCATATGATTGCACTTTAAATGACCTGCGTGTCGACCTTGTGTAATGCACTTATTTTATTAGCTATAGAGATAGCAATATTATCTAGTGCATCGACAAGGTGGTGGCAATCTTCGCGAAGGTGAACACCGACGCGAATACCGAAGACGAAGAAATACAAGACTTCTCAGTCAGAAAGGGCTATACCATATCATGCTATTATGAATTGCCTGAGATGTTTATCCCTTATGTTGCACCCTTTTTGATTGCGTAGTAGTCGCTTTTATTAGGGTGATCTCTCAGAAAAATATCAAGTAGCTAGTGTTCTCCCAAGTGTAGCACCGTCACGGCACCTAACTTTTCGGGGTACGACATGTACACATGAGTACGAACGATTAGGGATGTGTGAGGCGGGTGAGGTCAGACCTCGCAGCAAGATCACTTGGTTGTCTTGACGTTCAGGCAGGACAGTCCTGAGCTCGGAACACACGCATCGAAAGATGAACAAGAGTCACATAGAGATGTGATTAGCAAGTTGGCCTACCGATTGAAATTCACGTCATCAGTGATGAACCCGTCAATGGCGTCGAATTGAAATGCGGATCTTGAATCACTCTCAATCAATTATGAGAGATATTGATTTGAGTGGGAGCGCACTATAGAATTAACTTGTTTAATTCTTAGTGCAATTAATTTTGAACACTGTCTAAAGTGTGATTTGCATTATAGTTGTAGAATAATGGCTCGCGTTTCCACCTTCCCTGTTAAAATTGAATAGCTGTTAAATATCTGGTTAAAACTTTATGGTTGGTAACGTAATGTGAGGATTGTCCTCAAGAGTGACAAGAAGGATTTTGTCCTATCGCATACTTTCGGTATCCTCCCACAAATGCTATGGATGATGAGACTCTCGTCCTTCGATCCAAAAGCTAGAATTCCGTTACGGTCAAAGTGCAATATGTTTGCTTCCATGAGACCCAAACTTTGAAAGTTTGGATAGTTATGTGATATTCATGGAATCTGAAAATCATTTTCAGAGAAAGACAAAGGCTAAAAGATATGAGATATCCAAAGAAATGTTTGTTTGCAAACTATTAGTAAAGGAGTTTACTATGCATTAGACTGATAAGAGAGGGATCCAGAAGAACGCCTGTCATATGATGAAAGGTGAATAAAACAACAACTTAAAGAGAAAGGAAGTATCCAAAGGGTGTTAGTGTGACTTACACACCTAGGAAGTCCAGGGCTAACGCCACTCTTAAGTTGGGTGCTTCTTCTGAGAATAGGAGAAATACTAAAAGTTAAACTGTTAGAAGTATAAAGGCAATAAGAAAGAAGACTGGAATATCCAGCTCATGTATGAATGTCATACAAGTTTTTGATGTATAGAAGGCTGGTCAAAGATATAGTTCTTGGGAATTATGGTTAAACATGTTAATCACTAATTCTTGGGTATTGTGAGTTAATCACAAAGATACCCGCTCGATTGCATTCTGGTGCAACTCGATGTAAGAACTACTATGGCCTGAAAGACTAGCCAGGAATGAGGTTTAGGTATACACAGGGAACATAGTAAATGTTACTATACCTTCCATCGGTGTATTACCGTCTGTATTTATTTTCATAATTCATTTAGAGTTTCACAAACTCTAGCCCATTGCATAAGGTATCTTGCAAGAAGGTAGTTCATAAAAGAACTTTTTATGTTCGATGTTATGAATAACATAAGGGCCATACTTTCATTGAGAATGAGATATATGTTATGAATAATGATAATAATATATAACTCTTGATTTACTTTCATAATTCATTTTTAGAGTTTTACACTCTAGCATCTTGCACAATGTTGTTGCAAAAGGGTTATTCATAAAAGAACAATTGTTGTTCAGTATTATGAATAACATGAAGGGCCATGCTTCCATGCAGATGGGATGTATGTTATGAATATTGATAGTAATATGATACATCCATAACACTGACGCTAAATGTCGCAAGACTAAAAGAACACCACACAAGTGTGGCACTACATTTGGTCACATTGGAGAAACCCGCATGGATAAATTCCATTATGATGGATTTTGAAGTCGTTTGATTTTGAATCATCTAACACTTGCAACTTTCCTTCGAAAAGAGTAGTGACTGAAATACCGTTCACAGGCCATAAGGAACGAGCAAAGAACTTATTGGTGATCATACATTTTGATGTATGTAGTTCAATAAATGTTGTTGCAAGTAGTGGATTTATCTATCTTCAGAAATGACTCAAGTAGATATGTGGATATTTACTTGATGAGACGTAAGTCTGGATCTTTTGAATTCATTCAAAAGGTTTTCAAATATGAAGTAGAAGTTATTGTAACAAGAAAATTATGTTTCTACAATTCGATTGCAGAAAGGAATATCTGAGTTACAAGTTTAGCGAATGTCTGATGAGTTGTGAAATGGGTTTCATAATTTGCACCTCCCAGAACACCACTGCAAGTGGAAAGTCCGTGAAGATGTAATCGAACCATTTATGACATGGTAAGATCAGAGATGACATAAATAAATTTGCCATTATCCCTTTTAAAAGGTGATGCTTTAGAGACTGTGGCTTTTACACTGAAAAGAGCTCCATCGGGTTTGTTGAAATGACACCATGGTATGGTACGCCCAACCATGTTATATCTTTTCTTAACATTTGGAATATGGGGCTTGTGTAAAAGGTTACAAACCTATTCCAAATCAGACAAGTGCTACTTTGTAGGTTATCCCAAGTCATTGGGTTTTCCCCCACCACTATACCGAGGCAAAGGTTTTTGCCACAAAACGGTATGCTTTTAAAGAGAATAGTTCTTGCAAAAGGTGAGTGGAAGGACAGTGCAACTCGACGAGATAACCAGTATCTTCGTCATCAGGTCAAAGGAAAGAGGTCTTGGAAGTGATTCCAGAGTTTCCTACTGCGACTGATACAGAAGCTTCTACATGAGATGTATGGACTTCAGTCGAACTTGCAGCTAAACCATGTAGGAAAAACTCGTGCAAACCTCTCAGGTGCGCATACGAGATATTGTTGTTAGACAACAGTATACCTACGATACACAAGGAAGCGTTGATGGGCCCTGACTCCGAAATTGGCTAAATGCCAATACAATCCGAGATAGTTTCCATATAAATGTTTCAAGATTAAAATCATGATACACCTTTCGGAAGACTTAGAGTCTAACGAATTTCATGGAACTAAAAACTGATACGGATAAAAATGTTTTATCCATAAAGCTCGACTTGTTGCAATATATAAGTTCAAGGAGTTGACTATGATGAGGTTGTTTCACCGTAGCGATGCTTAAAGTCGGTTCGGGTTGAACTAGCAATTAATACATATTTCATATCATGAGATATGAAACAAAGGATGACAAAAGGATTTCCATCTGATGGAAATGAAACCAAGGACTTGCATGTGTTACAGTCCAAGGTATTTTGTCAGTCCAGAGGATGCTAGTAAGTATGCAAACTTCAGAGTTCCAGCAATAGACAGAAGAGAGCAAAATGGAGTTGGAATCTTCGTGTTTTGATGAAATGGTCAAAGGGGTTTGACTTCATCAATGGGTAAAGAACATGCTTGTAATTCAAGAAAGTAAGTGGGAGAATAATAATATTTCTAAAAAAAGCTTGTGTGCTTGACACATTGTTAATTGGAAATAAATTTCTTGACACGAATTAGGACTTTATTTGAAAATAGTTTTCCGTTGAAGTGCTTGGGCTAAATAGCCTTGATATTAGGCATGGTGATCTATGGAGATCGATTTACCTGATGGGGCTGAGCAAAGATACATATTGACAAAATGCTAAAACCTTTTAGCATTAAAAACGTCAAGGAGTAATTCTTGCCGAAGTCACATGGAAAGAGTTTTTGCAAGACTCGGTGTCCCAAAAACACTGATGAGCAAAATACATGATGGAGATTCCACACACCTTCATGTTTGGATTAATCATGTATTCCATGGTAAGTAAAAACAACCAGATATGTCCAATAATCCAAAGTTGTTGCGAGTATAGATACAAAAGTGATCAAAAGTTCTGATCATGGGACAACAGTGAAAAAGGGTCATTGAGTACTATAGTAGCACTGATGACATGCTTTTTCACAAGCGGAGATCATGAAGAGTTCGTTGTAAAAGGTTACATCGATACAGTCTTCATCCATGCTCCAAGCGATTTTCGGTTTAAATTGAGGGTTTTTGTGTAACACACAATATGGTGGCACGGTAGTTGGAAATTGTTCCAAACAAGTTACTGTGGCGAATTCTATAGCAGAGGCGAAGTATGTTGCCGCTTTTAAAAGCGACAAAGAAGATGTTGAATCATATAGTTCATTCATGAACTTAGTATGGTTCCAAGATAGCTTTTGTTAATGGGACACTACTGCAGGTAGTTGCTCCATAACTCAGTCTGAGGAATCCAGGTTCGACCTGTGATTCACATACATACAAAACCAAGTCCACACGAAATATGAATTTTGTGAAAGCGTGAAAACGCGAGGATCTGCAAAGATACACACGGAGCTGAAGTCGTCAGATCCGTTGGACATCAGGCTATACCACAAGCGAAGCATATTTACACCGGTGTGCCACAGGTGTGAAGTGCATTAGCATTAACTAGATTATTGACTCTAGTGCAAGTGGGAGTCTATAGGAGATATGCCCTAGAGGCAATAATAAATGTTTTTATTTATCTCCATGCTCATTATTATGTTTATGTTCCATGCTATAACTGATGTGGTTCCCGAGCCCGTATATCCATAAAGGCTCTGGGGAAAACCCATGTGCACGTGTGGAAAAATAAACGGTAAAATGTATTCCTATTCATGCCTCTAAGACTAGCTCAAGTGTTGCATGATGATTATGTTTTCCCAATCATGGGCATGTCTATGCCAGCAGCTTTGAGGGCACAATGTTAGAAGAACATTTGTGTTGAATCGACCCGATTGATGTTATGCTATGAGATTCATTCATCACAAGTTAAATGGTTTATAACACAAAGATGGTTAATGTTTGCATGATTCCTTAGACCATGAGAGTATCGAGTTTCTTCATACTTGCTTCATGAACTTTGGGGTTTGTTAAACGTCATTCGTAAATGGGTGGCTATTACGGCGGCTTACGGGTTCATGGGAAAGTGTGTCAAGTAACTTGATAGCTCGAGATTGGGATTTGCTCCTCCAACGTTGGAGAGATATCTCTGGGACCTCTCGGTGTTACGGTATCCATCATCGCCTGGCAGACACTTTGTGATTTGATCACGGGGATGCCGGAACACGGTAACGAGAAAAGAGAACAATACCGGTAACGAGGTAACTGGCATAGTGGACAAGTTGTTGACCCACGGGAATGCCATCATGTCTCACCTCGGGTATTTGTAACATATCCTGAAGCAACAGTAATAGCACACGGCAACTAGAGGTTCACTCGAATATTCATTCATGTGGGTATAGGGGTCAATATGGGTGTCCACGACTCCGATGTTGATCATTAATCGGAAGGGGTTCCGTGTCATGTCTATACTTCACCGAACATATAGGGTCACACGCTTAAGGGTCATCTATCTGCTGAATACTAGACAGGGAGTCTGAGAGAAAATCACCGAAAAAGTTTCGGACACCGGAAAAGTTCCGCAGAGAGAGGTCACCGAATGAGTTCCGGTGATACTGAAAAGTTGTTTCAGAGGATACCATAAAGTCAAATTGGTTTCGGCACACGCCTGATAATTCTTGGAGGGTGCTAGAATCATTCTGGAAACTTCTGGGAATTTTTCGGAAGAAAAACCAGAAATGTTCCGGAGCTGCCGGAACCGCTTCAGATGCTTTTCGCAGATGAAAATCACTAATCTGGAATTGTTCCAGAACGCGTTGAAAATTATTTTAGTGGGTACTGGAAATGTTCTAAGCCCGCATAAATATTTTCAGTTCGAACGGACGCTGAAATATTCCGTCGTGAATAGTGAAAGTGCTTTTTGGGATACTTTTTGGAAAGCCATTATTTTGGGCTTTGTCCCAAGATATTTTGGGATGACATGGATGGATGGAAAGGTGGTGGGGCCACCCAAGAGGGCTGCCAATTTCGTTGGTGGCATTGGGGGGGCCCCCATGAGGCTTCCTTCCACCATTTGGTGCTCCACTTGCCTCCCCATTTTGCCCTTATGTATGACATAAAGCATGAGCACTTTGGGTGTTTGTGGAGGCACACTACCCCTTGGTTTTCCTATAAATAGGAGGTGAGGGGCTGCCCAAACCTTCATCCCTTCTCACATACAAGTGCCATGCATGATCTGGCTTCTCTCTCCCTCCCACGAAAAGAGTTTCGTAGAGCCGAAAGGCTGTCTGGGTTCCTGTGGGAACTAGTTCTGGACGGTGAAGCCCTGCCGGATAGATGACACCGTATGTGTGCAACCCCGTAGAGAGGTCGTAGTTTCGATCTTTGTGCCCGAGGGGTTGTTCGAGAGTGCCTCCCAAAGGGCTGTCCAAGTGACGGTCCGAGTTCGGTGAGTGCCTCCCGAAGGGCTGTCCAAGTGACGGTCCGAGTTCTGTGAGTCCTCCCGAAGGGCTGTCCGCGACGCCGTCCGGGGGACTGTCCGACCGCCTCCTGGAGGGCTGTCCGAGTGGCGGATGAGGGTATACATCCTTGCGGTTGGGAGGTTGTAAATCCTAGCTGCGGGGATCTGCACCGCCGATCGTCATCGACTCTACTTCCGCTGCGCTACGAGTCGGTAACGAAAATGATCAAACCTTGTATGCAGTCTCCATAGTGTTCCTGGGCTCATGCGTAGGTCGGAAATTTTTTGTTTTCTGCTTCGTTACCCTACACTCACCACCTAGAGAGTATCGATGTTAACTAATGAATTAGTACACAATGACACTTTTGATTTTGATGGCACAAATTACTACTTGTGCAGAATTCACATGCTTTGTCACTTTCGAGCCATGGGTCCAAATGCTCCGAGAATTGATCTTGCAGGTATTTCTATTGTAAACAGTGGCCCATCTCCATATTTCGAGGATATGCATCGTTTGTGATGCTTCTCTTGTCATTCTTCAAACTATAATCTCTAGTGTTTAAGGAGGCCCTGTCCTAGGGGGTGCAACATGTGTGGGCGCACAGGGCCCCAGCTTTTTGGGGCCTCGTATTTTTTATGCAGTGGTAATAGGCTTTGTTATCCATAGCTGGGCCTGGTGCTCTCTGGCTGCTCTGGGTCGCTGCTGACTGGGACGTGCAGGTCGCGACGCCTCCTCTCCACTTGTCACGCATCAGCGTACGTGTACGACAACCAGGCATAGCGATCGACCGATCGAGATTCACACAGGAAAAAAATAGTGATCGAGAGGAGCGAGCGAAGCGTCGCTTCTCCCTTCCTTCATTTCTTCTTGCGACGACTAGGGCCAGCGTCCCAGCGACAGTGTGACAGCGACGCATACGGCAGATGATGAGATCATATCAATAAAATGAGGTTTTGCTAACCACCGGTGATTCACACCATCTCCGATTTCTTAAGCCTCGTTGCGTCGATGGTCGGTGATTGCGTGAGCCCTTGACCTTGACTATGAGTTCCAATTTCAATCTCGTATATAATTTTGCTGAAACGTTGTAGCTTATTTTATTCTTTTCATTCATCAATTAGGTGTCTAGCATTGCAAGATTCGAGTCATGCCTTCGTTTAGAAACATGAATCTAGTTACCAAAAGTGTTTGAAGAAGCAAAAAATCGAGAACTTAACTCAGTCTCAGTTTGGGGAAATGGATAAGTTATAAAAAGATCACAAGTGTCCTCCGATAATTAGTCACTTCATCAAGAGCATGCACGTGATAATAATTTAGAAAATGCCCTAGCCTTAGAGATGATCAGAAAGAGATAGTGAATATTGTTACTGGTGAAGAAAATCGTGATAACATCAAGGCTAGTAATATTGATGGCAACTTCAATACTTATGTAGTTTTTTTTAGTGAGATAAGGCCTATTTTAGAGTTTGGCAAAGGGCCTCGGATTTTGCCGGCCCGATCGACCCTGTTAAATAAGCAGGCTAGAGTTGCTAACATGTCAACTATTTAAGCATCAAGAAGCTAACTCTTACTATTCTCTAGACTACAAAAAAGTACAGTCATGGCTTCTGCAATCTAAAGCAAAGTGCAAATTTAATGTCAATTATTAGCTATGCTCCACTGCATCGAGTACGAAAAATGGTAAGAGAAAGAGTTATTAATAATAAACTTCATGCTGATAAAAATCGAAGAAGGCAATGAGCATGTTGAATGTATTCTACATTGGAAGCCAAAATATAACTGCTGATGAAGATCTGAAAGAAGCGATTATTTTGTGAAAATGTTAACGCAACAAAAAAAAAATCACGTTTACTACAAAGAACAAGGCAAAATAGCAAGAACATAGGCCCGTTCTTGTTGCTTAGTCCATACCATAGTTCATCTTTTTAGACATGGATAGGCAGATTGCATCACCTTCAGCGATTTTTGTTGAAGCCGGTATGTTCAGTGCCAATTAGATCATCAGTTCGTGCCAATTAGTTCATCAATTCAGGTAAAAGGAGCACATATTCGTTAGTTCGGTCTATGTATAGCTCCGCCCCATATACCACAAGCTATCAATAGATCATTGCATACATATGAACTATTTGATTTTTGCATATTTTCTACACTTACCAAATTAAGCAAACCTTTATTTAAGTTAGAACTTTAAGATCTGCTGAAGAAGCAGAACATTAAAACCAACCTTTACTCCTCTCCAGAACAACTAAATTTGAAGGCATACCTACAAAAAAATTATAATAAAAAAATGGCATACCAAAAATGCTAGAAGGGGAAGAATCAGAGTAAATGGGAGATATTAGGGCGGTTCATTAGGTGAGACTACAAACCTATGTGTACATCCACTAGTAGAAAACAGGGCATTAGTCCTGGTTCGTAAGGTCCTTTAGTCCCGGTTCCGCAACCGGGACTAAGCAATCAGGACTAAAAGCCCCCACTTTTAGTCCCGGTTGTGTTATGAACCGAGACTAAAGGAGCTCCACGTGGCCGCTGTGGGGCGCCCAAGCAAGAGGACCTTAATTTAGTCCCGGTTGGTAACACCGACCGGGACTAAAAAGCAGCCACACCTCAGCACCTGCCAAGCGCTGGGTTTTTTTTTTGAAAGGAGGGGTTTAGGGGTTTCATATTGTGTTCCCCCTTTTCTTTTTATGTTTACCATTCAATTCTTTTACATTTAGGGTTTTCATTTTTATTTTATGTTTTCCATTCAACTATACGCTAGCTACAACATATAGTAATGAAGAAACCATTACACAACATCATCAGGACTATAGAGAGAAGTGACCTCTTTCTCCGTACTTGGTCGAACAACAAGTTTTTGTATATATATTCGACGCTACTATATATAGTACACGTTGATGCATATATACAATATAACATCTCTTACGATACCTAATATCTAATTACCAAAATCTAATTCCAATCTCTGATGGTATTCTCCGGTTTTATCTATGACCTCTTCAAGGAATAATCCCGCCAATTCCTCTTGAATTGCTCGTATGCGATCCTTTGGTAGGAGTTCGCCCTGCCTCCGTTCGATCTAATTTTAAAAAGGGGGTCAATATATATATATATATATATATATATATATATATGAATGAAACTAAACACAATTGATTTTAATAAAATAAATTTGTGAATATTGTTTACGTATTTCAAGTTTTTGTAAATGCCTGCCCTTCTCACAGGTCGTCTGGAGAATGAACTCGCAAACGTAGTATCCACATAAATTAGTACCTTGTTCTTGCCTCGCGCACTTTACAAGAATAGAGTTCAATCAAAGTAATAATCAAGCATGATAATGGTATTGAGTAGAATCAAAGAGATGCGCGGAGCTAGCTAGTACTACTTACGTTGAGGTGTTGAAATCGCAGCTCCTCTTTCCATTCACCCCTAGCCTTCTTGGCGAACTTTTTCCAAACCCTGCCCGGCAAAGAAAATGAATATAGGAGTTATTAATTACTTGATATCAGGAAATGAACAAAAGTTGCCGATATAGTGCGATAATGATTGAAATTACCTCTGGAGCATTTCCTTCAGGTCCGTCCACATCTCAGGGTCTTTACGTAGCGAGTCCATGACAAGTACTTTGTCTGCGTCAATCTGAATGACTAACAGAATAAAGTGGAACATGCGCATGCATAACTCATCAATTACACTTAACATCAAGTAAGCGAAACAGAATGTGTACAAGACAGAGAACACTCACTTGAAGTTCAAGTAACGCCCTTAGAAAAGATCTTCCTTGCATCCTTGGCATTCTTTTCTACCGTAACTTCATGAATAGTATTTGGGTTAATGAACCCAATGTCATAGATTTGTCCTCTTTTGCATTTGAGGATCTTCTTCCTGCATAATATAGTGAGGATAATTATACATGCAATGAACAAGCTGAGTTAGAGACTTAATTACGGAAATGATACTTACAGACAATAGCAACTGACGATAGCTTTGTCGATGGCGTCTTGATTGTACATCTGAAATAATTCTTCAAATTCAATGTAAACCAGCTCGTCTCCATTGAAGAAATGCTCATCTTTAACTACCGCAATGATAGAGTTGGTCCTTGCCTTTGAGGCTTCCATGTACCACTCATGCAATCTTCGCATTTGTGTTGATAGAAACGGGACCGACTCAGGTCTGACGAGAGGCTTCCCGTGGTGGTATTTGTATGCTAACTCAGCCGTCAGGAACTCTACCTCCTCGCCTAACAATTGACCAAGAGTGAAACCAACACCATGGCCCGCTGCCTCCGCATCATAATTGATATCGATAGACACCTTGAGCGGGGGGGGGGGGGGGGCACGATTGGTTTTTCTATTCGCCGAGCTGGGGAATTGTTTTCCCACTTACACTAGTGCTACTTCCCGACCGCTAATGTTCTCTATATGACTTCACAATAGACCGGTCATAGTCTGATAGCAACGGAGGCGGTACCACTGGTGGTCGCGTAAGGTTTTCTATACAGTGCTTCGCTTTTGCCGGATCTATTTTCTCCTTTGGATCGGCCGGTCCGGTGCAAGCTGGCGTTTCTTATCGGCAGACACTCTCTCGTTGAGTTCCTCATCGGTCATATCGCATGGGAACTTAGCAGGAGCCTTCTTGACACTTGTATCTGCTCTGGATTTCTTCCCAATTGTACTACTAGCCGCCAGAGCGGTGGCTCTCTTCCGCCGGTGCTGAGGCGGCGGAGGAGGCGGAGTCTGCTGACGTCGAGGCGGAGTCTGCTGAGGGGCCTCCTCCGGCGGAGTCTGCTGACGTCGAGGCAGAGTCTGCTGAGGCGGCGGAGGAGGAGGAGTTTGCTGATGGCGAGGAGGAGTCTGCTGAGGGGCCTCCTCCGGCGGAGACTGCTGACGTAGCGGAGTCTGCTGATGCGACGGAGACAGCTAAGGCGGCGGAGATAGAGCTGGATTGCTACTATGAGGAGTCAGCTGATGGGCCTCCTCTGGCGGAGTCTGCTGATGCGGCGTCCAATGTGGAAGCACAATGTTTTCCTTTCTCCATAGAACAGTAGTCCTTCTGGCATCTCCCAGATGAGTCTCCCCTTCACCTGTAGGGTACTCAAGTTCTAGCTCCTCAAATCCTTTCATAACTTCATCCACCTCGACAACAGCATAGCCATCTAGAATCAGAGAGCAATGGTAAGTTCCATCATGTACACGAGGTACGGCATAGCCGACCGCCACCTTCAAGGATATGTTCATGCATCTCGCATGTAGATCACAATGTCCCTTCTGCGTGATATCATCCACGGGGTAGCGAGGAGCCTGATATCGGGCCGAACGAGCTCCGTGGAAGCCACGCTACTTTTTCGCTGAGATGGTGGGGTAGATCCGTGGGCAGTATCGAATGAAGGATCTTTGTGCCACTGATATGATGGGCCGGTAGCTCGCTGGCTCTCAAGTGCCGCTATTTTCTTTTGCTGCAATGCTACTATTTCTTCTACCTTCTGCACCAGGTCTGCATCCTATTTCTTCTTTCTCCCTCAGCTTTTGTAAGTGTCACTGTTGTTGGGAAACCCAAGCTTCCACAGAACGGAGCCTGATGTGCCTCGTATTCATCTAGGGTGTTCAGGATTCCCGAGGGCATGTGCCAGCTCATCCTTCTCTCTGTCGGGATGGAACTTTCCCTCCTACACGGCCTTAATTTCATCTTGAATGGCTTTGACGGGTGTTGCAAGTTGAGCTCGTATGAACAAACTTCCCTATTTCTACGTTCAAAGTTCCCCCAAGCCCGAAGAACCAAGTCCTTGCCTGTTCGGAAAAGTCCAATGTCTCTAGACAGATCCCTTTATCAAGCAGGTCGTTCTCAATTTTCTCCCACTTAGGCATGGCAGCCTTGTAGCCACCTGACCCCGTAACGTGGCGATATTCCTTCTTTGCAACATTTTGCTTATATATATTTGACCTTTTCTTACATGCCTCCGATTTCTTGTACTCCACAAATGCGGGCCAGTGATGTTTTAACTTCTCATCTACTCCGGTGAATGTTGGAGTCTTCTTTTTTAGGACATACTTTTCGTGCAATCTTTTCTTACAGTTATTGAATTGTTGGGCCATCTTCTTAAGAGCCCACACCTTGACTTTCTGCTCTATAACATTGTTATTTGGATCCATCTCTGGTAGGGTGAAATTTGTCATGAGCGTATTCCAAAGCTCATCTTTGGATCTATCATCGACATAAGAAACTCCATCCGCCTTTGGCTTATTCCATTCTTGAATGTTGATCGGGATGCTGTCCCTAACAACAACTCCGCACTGACTTATAAATCGGTCTGCCGTACGCTTGGGAGCAGTCGGTCTGCCATCTGCAGCCAGTTCTTCGATCATGAACCTTTCATTCTCGCCCAACCTTTTCTTCGGGCCTCGTCTCTTTATAGAAGTTTGGCTCGATCCGGAGGGCTAAAAGAAGAAAGAAGTCGTAATATATGTACATACAAATCAATTAATGCATCTAGTCAGCAGAGGCCTAATTAATATACCTCGCCGGACTATGCAACAGTTAAGGCTCCAGCACCGCCGAAGCCATCATCTCCCTCCATTCGATCACCGAAGCTGTCATCTTCTCTTCCCTCATCATTGGAGTCGTTGAGAAATTATGAGGTGATATCATCATTCCGCCGCGGATTATTTCCCCCAACATATCTTCTTGTTTTAAGTCTCTGTCGTGTTCCATAGTTTCTGTAAATATTACAACATGGCAATATACAACCATGAGATATAATCTGTTTTTCAGACTTAATGAAATCTGGGAATGCAAAACAGTAACATTATGATGACAACTTGAGAGCAAGATTGGGTCATGCTACAACAACTTTAGATGGCAACCAAGGGCACGGCATCAAAGTAAACATTACATAGATCAAGTCACAAGAAGGAATCATATGCATATGAGCAATGGATTAGTGACAAACATCATGCAAAGTTGACAAGTTTTATAACAGTCAGTTTCAGACTTAGTGGTTTTTCAGCAAGTGTAAAATAGCAACAGTATCATAGCATGTTTGCAAGCTTGTTACAGTGCATAAACATGTTTACCATGGCATGGAAAAAAATACCAGCAGCAAACTTATGACTTAGACATATTTCTTCATGAAAGAAGAATTAAAATATCTTTCGTCATAATGATATTTCTTCATAATCATATTTACTCATAATTTTAGATGACGTATAATTTTCTGCCATACTCTGTTATATCTATCGGATGTATTTAGTCAATTCAAACAAAAGACTTTTATGCTTCATTTATATGAAGATCAATTATCCAATATAACTATGTTTGCGATATGAGGCATTGGACATTATCTAGAATCATATCTGATGAGTCGTCTTATCTTTCGGGAGAGGATATTTTGCGGACCGCCTCTCTCATGCCTGTCTGACGTGCAAATCCTGTTTTCCTATGCCTCAAAATCAAAGGGAAATCTCCTCTAACAACTCTACTTCATCAACCATGAAAGAAGACGAGTCACAAACTAAAACTTCAAAATGCCCGCGGTGCCCAACAATCTGAAATCATTCACGACTATTGTTGTTGGACTCAACTAAATATGCACTCCAAAGTCCAGTCAACTATATAAGCCCGCGGTGATCAAACACATACATGTTACAAAAATATCTATGTTTACAAAAATATATAAGCCCGAGGGGAATTGAACGGCGGCGGCTCACACAACGGGGCCGCGTTGCACCGAAGTTATCGGGGTTATGTTTATACAACAAATGGACACCTTTTGTCGAACAATAGAGGGACGATCAGGGACCAATAGCTCCAACGTCGACGATCACTCCACGGAGATGCAACACCACAAATCCTGTAATTCCATCGAGTGAAAAAAATAGGTCATCACATCACATAAAGCATTGACACTTCAAACTAGAAAAAAAATCGTAGTGCTAATGACAT
Source organism: Thinopyrum elongatum (assembly GCA_011799875.1). Lineage (NCBI taxonomy): Eukaryota > Viridiplantae > Streptophyta > Magnoliopsida > Poales > Poaceae > Thinopyrum > Thinopyrum elongatum. Next base: position 500,879,237 of record CM022297.1, on the reverse strand, counting down.
CTACTGAAGATTTTAGATAATCATGATACTTCAAATCCTAATTTCCCTGTCAAGTGTGAAATTTTGTTTTTCAATTTGTTTTAGCAAGCTCATCACGATGAAGTAACCACTCATCATATGCAAATTTTAACATTTGTTTCTCTCTCTAAAAAAATAGAAAAATTCTCTTCCATCTCATCTCATCTCCACAAAACGTCTATCTATCACATTGAGTATATGTATGTAAAAACCTTGTAAAACTACACAAAACAAACAAAAAAATTCTGCCATCTCCATCTCATCTCATCTCAATGAACAAAAATTCCCCTTCGATCCATCCTCATCTCATCTCCACAAAAAAAAATTACTCTATTACATTTCATCCACATATCTATCTATGCATCTAACATCTATCTATAAATACACACAAGAGGAAATTTATAGAAAAAAAACTATGCGGTGTCGGCCAACAGTGCGCGGGCGGCGTCGCGGTCGCCGCCGGCCAGCAGGAGGGCGATAGGAGGAGGCGAGGAGCGGTGGCGGCGAGGCTCGGTGACGCGGAGGGCAAGGAGGTCCGGCGAGACGGCGGCCTTCGGCGAGGGGCAGGGTGTCGGAGCATGGCTTCGGGGCAGGGCATCGTGGCAGCCTGGCGGTGGCGTGTGGTGGTTCGGCGGCGTCGGGGCAGGGAGAGAAAGAAGATTGGGGAGGAAGAAGAAGGCCGGGGCACGCGCGGTTTATATACCGCAGGGCTTTAGTCCCGGTTGGTGCCCCCAACCGGGACTAAAGCTAAATTTCAGCAGCCCGAAGGGCGCGAAAGCTTAGGCCTTTAGTCCCGCTTGGTGGAACCGACCGGGACTAAAGGTAGGCCTTTAGTCCCGGTCGTAGCCACCAACCGGGACTAAAGCCCTTTTCCCCTATTTTTGGTTTTAGACCTTTTTAGGATATTTTAGTTTTAGTTTTCTTTTACACAAGTGCATACATGCCTAGTTTTCATTTAATTCATTTTGCTATTGAAGTTTTTAAGAAAAAATACATTATGAAAATTTTAGTTGGATAAATTTTATATAATTTTAAGTTAATATTATTTTAATCATAACTAGAGTTTTATAAAAGCTTTCTACTTGATTCTTTTTGCTATTGAAGAATATTATAAAATACTTTTTGTTAACCTAATAATGTTATATTTTCTTTTCTGTTAAATTATTAGTTTAGTATTTTTCTTTGCTGCTAAGTTTTATTTAGGACAAAAACTATTTTTTTTTGTAGTTAAGTCCTACAGTTCCGGCCCTTAGAAGTTTCTATTTGGATTTCCTTGAAGTTTTGTTTTGCTTTCTATTTGCTTTTTCTTATTGTTTTCTTTATTGCTTTATTCATTGATTGTATTTTGATTGCTAGAATGCTTTATATCAAGTTATTTTTCAAAGGTACCATTGCCGCAACATTTCGCATTGAAGGGCCAGCATCAGGTGGTGGTTTGTCAATATGTTTTTGAAAATATGACACAAGGCGATCAATGCTGTCAAAATCATTCTTCCGGAATCAAAAGCCCTTTGGGTATAACCCAGCATACTGATGATGTGGGTTTGAACTCCTGATATAAGATAATATAAAGGTGCCTGGATGTTCATGAGATATGCCAAAACAATATACTATTTGAAGGAAATATGCCCTAGAGGCAATAATAAAGTTGTAATTTTATATTTCCTTATTCATGATAAAGGTTTATTATTCATGCTAGAATTGTATTGATCGGAAACTTAAATACATGTGTGAATACATAAACAAATACCGTGTCCCTAGTGAGCCTCTACTAGACTAGCTCGTTGGTCCAAGATGGTTAAGGTTTCCTAACCATAGACATGAGTTGTCATTTGATAACGGGATCACATCATTAGGAGAATGATGTGATGAACAAGACCCATCCGTTAGCTTAGTATATTGATCGTTCAGTTTATTGCTATTGCTTTCTTCATGTCAAATACATATTCCTTCGACTATGAGATTATGCAACTCCCGGATACCGGAGGAATACCTTCTGTGCTATCAAATGTCACAACGTAACTGGGTGATTATAAAGATGCTCTACAGGTATCTCCGAAGGTGTTTGTTGAGTTGGCATAGATCGAGATTAGGATTTGTCACTCCGAGAATCGGAGAGGTATCTCTGGTCCCTCTCGGTAATATACATCATAAGCTTGCCGGTAACGAGATTGAACTAGGTATGAAGATACCGACGATCGAATCTCGGGCAAGTAACATACCGATGGACAAAGGGAATTACGTATGCTGTCATAACGGTTCGACCGATAAAGATCTTCGTAGAATATGTAGGAGCCAATATGGGCATCCAGGTTCCGCTATTGGTTGTTGACCGGAGAGGTGTCTCGGTCATGTCTACATAGTTCTCGAACCCGTAGGGTCCGCACGCTTAATGTTCGTTGACGATATAGTGTTATATGAGTTATATGTTTTGGTGAACGAATGTTGTTCGGAGTCCCGGATGAGACCACGGACATGACGAGGAGTCTGGAAATGGTCGAGAGGTAAAGATTAATATATAGGACGATAGTATTTGGACACCGGAAGTGTTTCGGGACGTACCGGGAAGGTATCGGGTCACCGGAAGAGGTTCGGCGCACCCCCGGCAAGATATGGGCCTTATGGGCCAAAGGAGGGGACAGACCAGCCACAAGGGGGCTGGTGCACCCCCTCCCTTGTTTGGCCAGCCCTAGGGAAGGAAAAGGGGGAGGGCTAGCCCCTCCTGCCTTTCCCTCTCATGCGAGAAAGGAAAGGGGGGGCGCCACCCTCCCCTGCCTTTCCCCGCACTCCAAATAAAGAAAGGGGCGCGCGGCTTGGGAGGGACCCCAAGTAGGATTCCTCCAACTTGGGCGCCTCCTTTGGCTACTCCTCCCTCCCTCCCACCTATATATATATGTGGGAGGGGCGCCTAGTACAAAACAGACAATTGCCTAGCCATGTGCGGCACCCCCCTCCACCGTTTACACCCCCGGTCATATTTTCGTAGTGCTTAGGTGAAGCCATGCGGAGATCACATCACCATCACCATCACCATGCTGTCGCGCCGCCGGAACTCATCTACTACGTCGCCGTCTTGCTGGATCAAGAAGGCGGAGGACGTCACCGAGCTGAACGTGTGCAGAACGCGAAGGTGTCGTACGTTTGGTACTTGATCAGTTGGAGCGTGACGAAGTTCGACTACATCAACCGCATTTTTAAACGCTTCCACTTATGGTCTACGAGGGTACGTAGACATACTCTCCCTCTCGTTGCTATGCATCTCCACGGATAGATCATTGCGTGTGCGTAGAATTTTTTTTTTGTTTTCCATGCAACGATTCCCAACACTATTCTCATAGGATTTTCTGATTTCTCGGCCCTCAACATATCATCAACTCTGCTTGCATGTTAGGTAAACTTGGATCATAGTTAACTCAGGAAATTGCCTACAGTTAGGTTTTTGGATTGTTGGAAAATTAGGCAAGTTCATGATTAATTCCAGTAAATAATTCATGACTAGAACAGATACTAGTATGCAATAATCTAGCAAACTAGAAGAACAGCAAGACATGCATAACAGCAGCGAACACGAAACAATAGCTGTAGAGACAGACATAAACAGATGATGTTGGACGTACTGTTCGTTAGCTATTGTGGGTGCAACGGTGTTGACGACGATGTTGGCGACGATCTGCTGCTGACGGCGATGAATACGACGATGAGTAGCACCGCCCGACTTGGACGAAAGACGACCCGTGATGACGAATTTGAGCAGTCGTGCAGAGCGCTTCCCAAAAGCCTAATTCGTCCTCTCCCGGTGCAGGATCGCAAAGACGAACGGTTCCAGAGACCTGCTCTCCCACACGCCGATGCACGCCGGCGTTTGGGATGGAGTAGACTACGACGGCGGCGCAAGTTGCGAGATGAGGCAAAACCCTAGGTGTTTTCGGTGTGTCTTTGGCCGCAGCAGGTAGCTGTATATATATTAGGACCAGAGGCGGTATTGTGTCGCGATCACAATCCCAAACCGACTCGGTTTCTAATTCGTATACTTACCGGACAAGAAATCAAAAACTTGTGTGCCAAGACATAAAAATAAAACGGCAAAAGGAAGCTGCGCCCCTGCAAGGAGATGGACCGGATTTCGGCGGACCATTCACGCGCATGTCGCACGTACGCCTCGGCACGGCCAGGCGAGGCGAGCGAGCGCGCTTGTGGTCTTCCCTTTCTCTTCTCATACACCACTTAGTGTGGTGGAGAGAACCCACTATATAAAGAGGTCCAACTCTTCTTCAACTTTCGGGGTGGGACTAAACTTTAGCACCACCACTTGCCATTTTACACATGGGCTTTGAGATTTCAGAAATGGGCCTAGCCCATAAATTCTAACAATCCCCCACCAGATCTCAAATACCCATTTAGAGATTTACCTTCTCTCACCACTTGTCTAATATACCAGTGTTTCAGCAGAGACTGTTAAGTTGAACTTCTGCCTAGAACTTTAAGCTACATCCATTCACAACTTGACAATGGACTATGCCTTGAATTGCTAGTTTTGTGTGAACAGATTTCACTCAAAGTCTTAACCAGTACCTGACCGCCAGTAGGCTACCCCGCGGTTTGGAGCTTATACGTCATACTCCCTGGTCTCTTCGTGAGCTTACTAGAGATCACCCAAATCTCATAGACTGCGACGTTTACAGTCAAAAATCATATAGGTGTGTTCTTTCAAGACTGCTCTATAGGACAACATCTTTGCTAATTATAGCCAATAGAACCACATTAAGGCATGTTGCCAACCTGCCTTACAGCTCTGAGCATTACAGCTCTGAGAGTTTTGCATCTTCACTTAGAGACGGTCATTAGTTATTACTCTCCTCAGTTAACCAATAGCTTGTTCTTCCCAGATCCTAATTCACGGGATCTCCGATCACAAAGGTTGGGTTACTACTATGGTGTAACATCTATGGGTCTCATACCCATCTCCCTCGATGCAATATCTATCACATTTCGTGATAGTCCCTTTGTAAAGGGATCTGCCAGGTTTTTGTCTGTTTGAATATACATAACAGTTATTACTCCGGAGTTTCTCAACTTCCTGACAGACTTCAAACGTCTCTTCACGTGTCTTGATGACTTCGCATTATCTTTAGAATTGTTCACTTTAGCGATAACCTTTTGGTTGTCACAATTCATAAGAATAGTCGGTACAGGTTTTTCAACCACAGGCAAGTCCATCAAGAGCTCTCGCAGCCATTCTGCCTCAACAGTAGCTGTGTCCAAAGCAGTTAGTTCTGCTTCCATAGTTGACCTCGTCAATATGGTTTGCTTGCAAGACCTCCATGACACTGCGCCACCTCCATGAGTAAATACATACCCACTTGTTGCGTAGAGTACATCAACATCAGAGATCCAATTTGAATCACTATATCCTTCTAGCACAGCAGGATGCCCTGAATAAGTAATTCCGTAACTCATAGTACCTCTCAGATAGCGCAAGACCCTTTCTAGTGCATGCCAATGATCATCACCCGGGTTGGACATGAACCTACTCAGTTTGCTCACAGCAAAAGAGATATCTGGTCTTGTAGCGCTAGCTAAGTACATGAGTGAACCGACAATTTGAGAGTATCTTAATTGATCTCTCATTTCTTTCTTGTTCTTTCTGGGTGTCACTCTGGGATCATAAGGTGTTGGAGAAGGCTTGCTATCCATAAAACCGAATCGGTTCAAGACCTTCTCAACATAGTGAGATTGCGTTAACGTAATCCCACTCTCATCCTTAATAAGTTTGATGTTTAGAATTACATCGGCTTCTCCCAGATCTTTCATGTCAAAACTTTTTGATAGAAAAGACTTGACCTCATTAATTGCATTAATGTTTGTACCAAAGAATAGTATGTCGTCCACATACAAACATAATATGACACTATTGCCCCCACCATGGCGATAGTAAACACACCTATCAGCCTCGTTAATGACAAATCCTGCAGAAGTTAGAGTTCTTTCAAACTTCTCATGCCATTGCTTAGGTGCCTGTTTCAGGCCATACAAAGATTTTGACAACTTGCACACCTTTCTTTCTTCACCCTATACCACAAACCCGTCAGGCTGATCCATATAGATTTCCTCTTCCAACTCTCCATTGAGGAAAGCTGTCTTTACATCCATTTGATGAATGATAAGACCATAAGAGGCAGCCAAGGAAAGTAACACTCGAATGGTGGTCATTCTAGCAACGGGTGAATAGGTGTCAAAGAAATCTTCGCCTTCTTTCTGAGTGTAGCCCTTGGCCACTAGCCGTGCCTTGTACCTATCAATAGTACCATCAGGCTTTAGCTTCTTCTTGAACACCCACTTACAGCCCACAGGTTTACAACCATATGGTCTATCAGTTAGTTCCCAAGTTCCATTAGAAAGAATTGAGTCCATCTCATTATGAACAGCTTCTTTCCAATCATCTACATCCGGAGATGCATATGCCTCTGCAATCGACTTGGGTGTGTCGTCCACAAGGTATACAATGAAATCATCACCAAAGGATTTTGCAATCCTTTGTCTCTTCTTCCTTATAGGAACTTCATTGTTATCCTTCTCAAGGACTTCCTCATGTGATTGTTCGAAATATTCATCAGTTGTACTCGATTCTGGAATTATCTCAGAAGAAAATCTAGCAATGCTATGCATATCTTTCATAGGAAATATGTTCTCAAAAAATGTTGCATCACGAGATTCCATTATAGTATCAACATGCATATCAGGTACTTCAGATTTTACCACTAAAAATCTATAAGCAATGCTCCGTTGAGCATACCCTAGAAAGACACAATCCACTGTCTTTGGTCCAAGTTTGTGTTTCTTAGGAATAGGAATATTGACCTTTGCCAAACATCCCCAAGTGCGCAAATAAGAAAGTGATGGTTTTCTCCCAACCTACTCCTCATAAGTGGTTTTCTCCTTATTATTGTTAGGAACTCTATTCAGGACATGACATGAAGTCAATAGAGCCTCCCCCCACCATGCCTTAGATAAACCAGCAGTGTCTAACATGGCATTCACCAAATCAGTCAACATGCGGTTTTTCCTCTCGGCAACTCCATTTGATTGGGGTGAATAGGGAGGCGTCCTCTCATGAATAATACCATGTTCCTCACAAAATTCATCAAATACTTTGGGAAAATACTCTCCACCACGATCGGACCTAAGACGCTTGATCTTTCTCTCTAGTTGATTTTCAACTTCAGCTTTATAGATTTTAAAGTAGTCTAATGCTTCATCTTTAGTTTGCAACAAATAAACATAGCAAAATCTTGCCGCATCATCAATCAAAGTCATGAAATATCTCTTTTCACCTTTTGTCAACACATCATTCATCTCACAAAGATCAGAATGTATGAGTTCTAGAGGTGCCAAGTTTCTCTCCTCGGCAGCCTTATGAGGCTTTCGAGGTTGCTTCGATTGCACACAACTATGGCAGTTAGAACCTTTGGCAACGGTGAAATTCGGAATTAAACTCATACCGGATAGCCGAGACATTAAACCAAAATTAATATGACATAAACGAGAGTGCCAAATACTTGCATCATCATTAACACTAGCACAAATTTGGTTTACTGACTTATTGCAAAAATCTGAAAGGGAAAAGCGGAACAAGTCTCCGCACTCATAGCCTTTGCCTATAAATTGTCCAAATCTTGACACGATTACTTTATTCGACTCTAAAACTACCTTAAACCCATCTCGACATAGAAGGGAGCCGCTAACTAGATTCTTGTTCATAGTAGGGACATGTTGCACGTTCCTTAGTTGCACGATCTTTCCTGAAGTAAACTTCAGATCCACCGTGCCAATGCCACGAACAGAAGCATGTGACCCATTCCCCATTAGGACGGAAGAATCCCTTGCGACCTGATACGAAGTAAACAGGGAGACGTCAGCACACACATGAACGTTAGCACCCGAATCAATCCACCACGAAGATGATTGAAATACTGAAAGTACAATAGGTAAATTAACATATCCATCAGTATTGCTAGCGGTCACCATGTTGACAGTCTTGTAGCTCGTTTTCCCTCTGCGGTCTACATGTTCAGAGCATTCCTTGGAAAAGTGCCCGGGCTTTCCACAGGCGTAGCACTCTAGCTCAGCCTTGTTGAACTTCTTCTTCTTGAAGGTAGTAGTCTTGGTAGGCTTGTTGGAAACAGGTTTGTTCTTCCCTTTGTTCTTGTTCTGTGGGTACCTCTGCACCATATTGGCGGTAGGCTGAACCTCACCTCCTTTCTCAGTAGTGTCTTTAGCCCGAGCTTTTTCTTCAACATCAAGAGATGCAATCAGATTTTCAACTGATATCTCCTGTCTCTTATGTTTCAGAGTTGTGGCGAAATTCCTCCATGAAGAAGGCAACTTTGCAATCATGCACCCAATCACGAATTTGTCGGGTAGAACACACTTAAGGAGTTCAAGTTCTTTCACAATGCACTGTATCTCATGAGCTTGTTCAACCACAGAACGGTTATTCACCATCTTGTAGTCATGAAAACTCTCCATGATGTACAGTTCACTGTCTGCATCTGTTGCACCGAATTTTGCATTCAGTGCATCCCACAGAGTCTTTCCGTCATCTATGTGCATGTACACATCACACAGACGGTCAGCAAGAACACTCAGAATGCATCCCACAAACAAATATTGGCTTCCTGGAATTTTATCTGATCTTCGTCAGACATTCCCTCTGGAGCACCAACACTAACGTGGAAAATTTTCAGAGCAGTAAGCCAGAGCGTGGTCTTCACCTGTCACCTCTTAAAGTGCACACCGGTAAATTTATCCAGCCTCAGTGCATCAGCGAATCCAGCCATAGTTAACTCAGGAAATTGCCTACAGTTAGGTTTTTGGATTGTTGGAAAATTAGGCAAGTTCATGATTAATTCCAGTAAATAATTCATGACTAGAACAGATACTAGTATGCAATAATCTAGCAAACTAGAAGAACAACAAGACATGCATAACAGCAGCGAACACGAAACAATAGTTGTAGAGACAGACATGAACAGATGATGTTGGACGTACTGTTCGTTAGCTATTATGGGTGCGACGGTGTTGACGACGATGTTGGCGACGATCTGCTGCTGACGGCGATGAATACGACGATGAGTAGCACCGCCCGACTTGGACGGAAGACGACGCGTGATGACGAATTTGAGCAGTCGCGCAGAGTGCTTCCCAAAAACCTAATTCGTCATCTCCCAGTGCAGGATCGCAAAGACGAACGGTTCCGGAGACCTGCTCTCCCACGCGTCGATGCACGCCGGCGTTTGGGATGGAGTAGACTACGACGGCGACGCAAGTTGCGAGATGAGGCAAAACCCTAGGTCTTTTCGGTGTGTCTTTGGCCACAGCCGGTAGCTGTATATATATTAGGACCAGAGGCGGTATTGTGTCGCTATCACAATCCCAAACCGACTCGGTTTCTAATTCGTATACTTACCGGACAAGAAATCAAAAACTTGTCTGCCAAGACATAAAAATAAAACGGCAAAAGGAAGCTGCGCCCCTGCAAGGAGATGGACCGGATTTCGGCGGACCATTCACGTGCATGTCGCACGTACGCCTCGCCTCGCCTCGACACAGCCAGGCGAGCGAGCGAGCGCGCGCGTGTGGTCTTCCCTTTCTCTTCTCATACACCACTTAGAGTGGTGGAGAGAACCCACTATATAAAGAGGTCCAACTCTTCTTCAACTTCCGGGGTGGGACTAAATTTTAGCACCACTACTTGCCATTTTACACATGGGCTTTGAGATTTCAGAAATTGCTATGGGCCTAGCCCATTAATTCTAACAGTTGGGGAGTTACAGGCAGATAATACTGGAGACAAAGGCGAGAGCTGCGAAATTTGTTCAAGTAAAATTTCGCCATGAAGGCTGAGGAGGTAACTCTGGAGCACCTGAGACCTGACCTTGCTTGTTTTTCCTCTACGACGCACCTGGGCGCCGTGTGTGGCTTGGCCAGCCGCCATGGGGCGCGCCTAGTTTTGTAACTTATTACTTAAAATTTCACGTGATGTGATGTGAACCGTAAAAAAAGTGAAACGGGGGGCTTCACTGCCTAGAGTCTCCCTCCCTCCCGCGACTCTCCCTCCGTCCACCGAAACACTCGCCGCCGCCACCTCCCCAGCAAGTCGCCGACGGGATCCGGCGGCCCTCTCCGGCGTGTGGACCAGATCCGGGCACCCATCCCCCCGCCCTTCCTTCCCCTCCCCCTGTTTTGCCCACGCGCCGCCTCCCCGGGAGGCCGACGAGGGAGGCAGCTCCTGCGCCTCCGCCCTCGGCCTCCCTTCCCTTCTCTTCCCCCCTGCCGCCGCCGGCGGGCGCCCCCGGCTCCGGCCCGGGTGGTGTCAGCGGCGGCGGGATCTCCTGTCCCCGCGCGTGCGTCCTTCTTCCTGTGGCGAGGGGGGGCGGCGGTGTCGCTCGGGGAGGCGGCGGGGTGGCCGGCGGCGGACGTGTTGGCGGCGGGGCTACTTGGCGGCGGGACGGCATGGTGGCGCGGGGTGGCCGGCGGCGCGTCCCCGGCTCAGATCTAGGCCCTGCAGGCCCATCTGGGTCTTAGCGGGTCGGTCCCCGGCGTGGCTTCGTTTGTCTTCTATGTGGTGAGGAATAGGAGCAGCTCGGACCGGGGGCGGCATCGCCGATGGCGTGCCTGCTGCAGCGCGAAGGCGGGAGCTTTACGGGCCTATGAGGGCCCGTTCGGGCCTGGTATGCTCCTGCTACTGCGTCCGGTCGGCTACCGTCGTTGACGGTGGAGGTTGAGCCCTCCCGCGTGCCGGCGGTGCTGCTGCTTCTAGTCCCGACTCTTCTTCTTCGGTGTGCAGACCTCACTTCGTGGTGCAGCGGTGAGACGGCGTGAGAAGCTTCAAGAGGTGTTGGCGCAGGGTGGTGGTCTGTTGGTGGTGGGCTCCGGAGCGCCCAAGGTGATGGTTGGGATCGGGAGAAATCCCCGTCGGCCTGGCCGACACAGACTCGATGGCGCTTGAGGGTGCTGCCGGACCTTCCTAGAGGGCCTCGGGGCTCCTCGTCGAGTACACCGGGGGAAACCCTTGGCAGCAGCGTCGTCATCGTCGCATCCCTTCTTGGAGGTGTTGATTGGTTCCGGCGCTTCGGAGTCTATGAGCTTGGTGGGAGATCTCCGGTGGGCGCAGCGGTCGCGAGCCTTCTTCTTTTTTGTCGATCCGCAGTTGTCGGCATTTGTTTCTTTTCTTTTCTTTTTCGTTTCTTTCGGGCGTGTCTGTGTTGCTTCCGCCCCAGCACCTATCCTTGGTTGTACCGGTTGGTTGCTTTGTAATACAAAGCGGAGGGAAACCCTTTTTCGGCAAAAAAGTGAAACCCCTGTTAGCACCAAATATAGGCAAGGCTATGTCTCATTTACTCTGAGATCAAATAACTGCTCGCCTCTGGCGATTTTCTAGCGGGCCACAGCTAAATAACGGGAGAAGTTCACTCTTGCAGAGGTTTTGGGAACTTTTTGGTCGGTTATTGGTTCTTTTTTGTATGTTTTTCTTTACAGTTATTTGCCTTTTCCTTCTTTTTATTCTTTTTCATCTTCTTCTTTCTCCTTTATTTTTTATTACCTTTTTGTTTTATTTGTTTCCTTTTTTAAAATACACGTTGACATTTTTACAAATACACCTCAAAAATTTTTGGACACATGTTAAACATTTTTTCAATACATGTGAAAACTTTTAAAATGCAGGTCAAACATTTTTTTATGTTGAGCATTTGAAAATGCACTTTGAATATTTTTTATACACGGTTAACATTTTCTAAACGCACATTGAACTTTTTAAAATGTAATGAAGATTTTAAAGGCCATTAACACTATTTTAATGGTACGAATATTAAAAAAATACATGAAGACATTTTTATGTTTCGTGAGCTTTACCTTTAAAATGTCATGAGCATATTTTTAGACATGTGAACCTTTTTAATGTCATAAAATTTATTGAATTGTATGGAAATTTCTTAAAAATTACACGAACAAATTGTATGTTTCACAAACATATTTTAAATAATTATATGGACAACATTGTTGGTTTTAAAATTGCACCAACACACTCTCAAAGAAAATTGCACTAACACTTTTTTACACGGTGAAAAATTTAGAAAAAATAGGTAAAGTAATTCTTTGAATATTTCGAAATATGCTCATAAAAGTAAAAGAAAATAACAGAAAAGGGAAAATATATACAGTATTTTCTTTTTGAGACAAGGAAAATATGCACAGCACACCTGGGCCGACGCATATTCACTGTGCTATAGGCGAGCCTTTTTTTTTTTACATGGCTATAGGCGAGCTCGAGTCACAGTCAGTCAGTCCGTCACAGCTCCCCCAAAATTCCCCACACGACTGCATCCAATCCCTCCTGCATCGTCTCCACCGCCGCCGTCCTCCTCCCTCCGACCGGCGATTACCCCCTCCGTCTGCTCCCGCCTCCATCTCCTCTGACCCTCTTCGACCTCCAGCGCCGGGGACCTCCCAAGCCCTCCAACCTCCTCCGCCGCCCCTGGCAGGTTCGTTTTTTTTTTTTTTTTTGAAAAGGAGTATGACCCCAAGCCTGCCAGGTTCGGTTGGGCCGCCTCTACGCATTCGTTACTTCGTTAGCCATAATAGCTCTCATGATCCAAGCGTAACAACTAATTAAGGTCGCCATACTGTTTTTCATCTTCTCTGAAATGAGTTTGGACTTCGGCTTGCGTTCAGCATTTTCAGTGTTTATGCAATGTTTGTCGTGGCTCTTCTCAAGCACAACAGATCTGTCCCTGTGTGTTTGGGGTGTACTTCCCCCACCCCGACAATCCCATGCATATGTGCTGTTTGGGTTGGTCCAGCTTTCCCTTTTTTATTTTTATTTTGAGATGGAGGTCCTGCTTTCGTTAGACTGATCACCTTCTAAACCATGTTTTGCAGGCATCTCACGTATCGAATGTGTAAATATATCCTTTTATTAAGATATATATCACGTATCACTTAAACTCCCGCTTGAGGCGAGATGGGGTTGTATGTTGCTATTGCCTCTCTTGCGTCTAACTCTCTCTTAAAATTCATTGGATACTCGGAAGTTGAAGATGAGAAGGAGCAGTGTGGTGTATAGTCTCTTGTTCATCGCGTGCCTCGTTGTGCTTGGACAATGTAAGCATAGCATCATTATCTCATTGTATATGTTCTTGCAGCTAATTTGTTGTCTTCAAAAAGTTGTCCCCTTCACACACACACACACACACACACACACACACACACACACACACACACACACACACACACATTTGCCTATGATAGGTCGTCTGGTTGCTAGAAGAAGCTACCAAGATGGTCGTGCCGGCATAAGGGCAACAAGCAAACTCACCTTGAATTGGTGTCTGAAAAGGGACTGCAGCAGAGCCAATAGGGAATTCTATGATGAGGAGTGCTACTGCTGCCCCTTTCTGCCGGGCAGAGCCTGTTGGCATGCTATGGATGAATGCCATGCAAATTGCCCAACCTGTCATCCTAAATGCCCAGCTAATTTGGCGATGGAATTACACCCGTGAGGTAAATGCTTAGATAATTGTGTCCTTGCTATAATATAATGAGTGAATGAACACGTGAGATATAAATAACTTTTCATGTCTCTATGTTGGTCATTTCTTTGAACTGTTCATACATTCCTATCACAAGATCTATTCTGTTTTAGAGAGAAACAAGATATATTCCTTGACTTCACTTCTCACAAGATATGCTAATTACTCTTATCTTAAAATCATAAAAGTGCAACAATTTTGAGGTGTTAGAAAGGATGACATCTGCCTCTACCATGTGCTGTTTCTTCGGTTAGTATATGTTCAGATGAGTAAATACAACGGAGTTCCTAAAGGTATTCTAGTTGTTTCCTACAAGTATGAAAATGCACATGAATCCGAAAAGTGGATAAGTGATTCATAACAGGTCCTATCCAGGGTTGACCTCCCACGTGGCACGATGACGGATGCCACATAGGCAATATTTTGCCACAAAAATATCCCAACAATGAACTATCTATTCTAATTTTGTCGTCCCTGTTGCATCACTTCCCCTTGTGTCTCGCTTGCCTAGTCCAGCTTGGCATTGGTGAGCTGCTGCTCCTGCATGTCTACCTCGTGCATGGCAGCCATCGCCTATCGAGGGCTCACAAAAAAGGCAGCGACAACTGCCTTGGTGTGGTGGTCCGGGATGATTCAGCCATGGAAGACACATGCACCATGTAGATGTGGATGAGATATCTCCTGGTGACATGCACATCATCTTCTTTTCTTCGTGTTCTACCCGTTAGCTGTGTAGTGTCAATAGCTTGCCGTGCTAGCTAGTATGATGAAGTATAAGGAGGTGTTTGGTTGGTCCTAAATTTGTCTTTTTGCACTTTGGCTTATAAGCCAAAAAAGCACTTATTTATGAGCTTTTGGTTTTGCTTTGTAGTGTATACCATCATGTAATAGTATCCAGTCACAAGCCAAAAGCAGAAGCTACATACATAAGGTGTTTTTTTGGCTTATAAGACGAAGTGCAGAAGCCAAAATTAACTCCAATCAAACACCCAAGTCACAATAGTGCCAAACGTCACCGTACCAATCTTCTGGCATTGTTAATGTCTGCCCTATTTTCATTTTTGATTAATATTAGCCTAATGCTAGATTTCGTATAGCTTTCTCCCTCAATCTTATCCCATTCACCTCCACATGCATCCTTTACGTCTATAGAGTCTTAAAAACAAAAAAACACGTCAACCAATCTGGATATGTTGGGTCAATTTGCTTATTGTTTATGGATCTGACCTTTTTTTCATGCATATGCAACGAAGAAAGTAGTAGTACTACTTCGGCATGCGTATGTCATGTAGAAAGTAGTTGTTCATCAAACGAGAAAAATAGGAGAAGGGATGGCTTTACAATCAAGGCGCACGCCCCGTGTGGCACGTGTTGGTGATCGGGCGACTCGGCCATGGCATATACTCCCTCCGTCCGGAAAAGCTTGTCCCAAGCTTGTCCCTCAAATGAATGTATCTAGTACCAGCTTGTCCCTCAAATGAATGTATCTAGCACTAACTTGGTACTAGATACATCCATTTGAGGGACAAGCTTTTTCGGACGGAGGGAGTAAGAACCATGATCTACGAGTTAATAGATTAACTATGTCTACATGCTCAGAGTCTGTGCCTAATTGTTATATCATTCACAGACACTGCCCACCATGTATTCATTCCGCGACTTCTTTCTGTATTGAAACAAACACGGTCACCTGCATTCAATACATCGCAATCGATTAAGCCTGGCTATGCTCTGTAAACACATTTAATTTGAACTGGTGTAGAGAAACTCTGATCTTCTTTAGAGAGAATCTAATCTAAACCAATATAAAAGGCATCACTTCCAGGGCCGGTCTAGTGGCAACCACCCCCGGCCTCCGAGTGGCAGAGGCTCTGGCCCAAGTAATGCGTATAGAGGCATCAGTTCACTGATCGCTCCATCATGTCAAATCCATCGTGTTTGGAAAAACAAATTGAAACATCTTGCTCTTCTCTTTACTGAGGCCAGCACCTTGAAAGGAGTAAGTGCGATTCTTCTGCTACTTCTCCAATACATTTAAACAGCCAATGATTTCAAAACAAATCGATAATGGATGCAACTCCTGTTTCTTATTTTATATCACTACCTTTTATTGAAGATATTCTCTAAAAAAATACTCCCTCTGTTTCTAAATATAACACCGTTTAGAGATTTCAATATGGACCACATACGGATGTATATAGACGCATTTTAGAGTGTAGATTCACTCATTTTGCTCAGTATGTAGCCTGTATTGGAATATCTAAAAAGGCTTATATTTAGGAACGGGGAGCCAAGAGAAGAAGTTTTGGATGATATAGCAAAGAGATCTCTGTAGCAAATATGGTTGATTGTTCAAAGGAAGAATATTTAACCAAGTAGATGTTTTCTCCCTCTAATATCCGGTTTATTTTGCACTGTTTCTTGTAGGAAGTTGGGAAAAGGTTTTCGCCACAGTATTTTCACATTGATCCGTGGTGAGAACAAATAGCAGTACAAGAGAGACTTGGAGCTAACTAACTAAGCTACAAAACTGGGAGCTCCGGGACCGGGAGTCTAGTCGTGCGTGCAGATCATGTACAGAGAAGTTGTAACGGCCAGACAAGACTGGGTCGCTAACATTTCCTGAAGAAGATTTCCTTCTTCTTTTCAGAGGAAGAACAATCACTTGCCTAAGTATGATCAATATTATGAATATTTACTATTTTTGACTAAGCATTTCATTATGTCTGCAAAAAAATGACTTAATGCTTCATTTATCCCCTTGCTTCGATATTTCCTGGGAAAAACTAAGTATACAAGTACCCAAACTAATTCAGATGCCTTTGTGGCTGATCTGGATGAATTGCTTGCTCATGATCAAAATAAATTGCTTCGTGGTAGGAGCTAGGGCCCTACCGGGTCTTGGCCGGAGATTGTAGGGGAAGGAGGGAGGCGGGCGAGGTCTTGACCGCGGCGGCCGGCGTGCTGGCCGTCTCGCGCGGAAGGAGAGGCGGCGGCGATGGAAGAGGCGCCGGCTAGGTTAGGGTTCCGGCTGCTCGGGGAGCCGGGCAATAGAACATGTCTTATTGCTTAATTTTCAAAAGAGGGTCTTACAGCTGTTTATATAATCTCGATGCTAATAAAAATAAGGTAACATGGGCTAAGCCCCTAACTAAACGCGCCCATTGGGCCTCCTCCGGCTATAAGTGGCGCCGGTCATAACATCTCTCCCCGCCTGCGCAAACAGCTCGTCCTCGAGCTGGAAGTCCGGATAGTGTTGGCGGAACTCGTCACACTGCTCCCAAGTGGCGTCCTCCTCCGGAAGGCCTTCCCACTGGATCAACAAGTACCACACCCCGCGACGCAGCAGGGCCTGCAACACCTTCGCTGGCCCGGGAAGGAGGCGCCCGTCGGAGGTCGAAGGAAGCGCCGGCGTGGCCGCCGGCGGCTCCCCACGGAAGGGCTTCAGTAGCCCCACATGGAAGACGTCGTGGATGCGAGCACCGGCCGGAAGCTGAAGGCGGTAGGCTACCTTTCCGATGCGCTCCAGCACGGAAAATTGCCCGGCGTAGCGAGGGCCCAGCTTGCGCTTCGCGCGCGGGTCAAGGGACTGCGTAGAGCGGTGAAGAAGGCGCAACCACACCCAGTCGCCCACCCCGAACTCCGCCTCGCGGTGGTGGCTGTCGTAGTAGTGCTTGGCTAGCTGCTGGGCCTGAATGAGGCGTTGCAGCACCTCCGCAAGCATCTCGTCCCGGCTGCGAAGAAGGTCGCCCGCCGCCTCCGTCTAGCCGTCTCCGGGTCAACCGGCAGGATGGGCGGGTGCGGTCGGCCATAGACCACCTCGAACGGCGTGGCGCGCAGGGCGGAGTGATAAGAGGTGTTGTAGCAGTAATCCGCCCACGCGAGCCAGTCCACCCAAGCACGAGGACGATCACCTGTAACACAACGCAAATACATGGCAATCACCTTGTTAACCACCTCGGATTGGCCATCCGTCTGAGGATGGAAGGCCGTGCTCAGGCGGAGCTTCACTCCCGCCATCCGGAAGAGATCGCGCCAGACATGCCCTGTGAACACCGGGTCCCGGTCGCTGACGATCGAAGAGGGAAACCCGTGTAGGCGGACGATGCCGTCGAAGAAGGCACGGGCCACGGAGGCGGCGGTGTAGGGATGGCCGAGCGCGATGAAGTGTGCGTACTTGGAGAAGTGGTCGACCACCGTGAGGATGACGGACTTGCCGCCCACCTTGGGGAGGCCCTCGATGAAGTCCATGGAGATATCGGCCCAGACCTGAGAGGGCACCTCCAAAGGCTGTAGCAGCCAGCCGGCCGCAGTGTCTCCGTCTTGTTACGCCGGCACGTAACACAAGACCGCACCCAGTCCCGGACCAGGGCCCGATCGTCGGGGATGTAGAAATCGGCGCGGAGACGGTGGAGGGTCTTCTGCACACCCTCGTGGCCGGCCGAGTGTGCCAGTAGCAGAACCTGGTGACGGAGGTCGCCGTGATCCGGCACGAAGAGGCGGCGCCCATGTAGGAGCAAGCCAACTGCCAAACGCCACGGCTCCTCCAGGTCGCCGGCATCAAAGCGCTGCCGAAGGAGCTGAGCGTCCGGCGCGTCCGCGGTGGCCCTGCGGATGTCGTCAAAGAGGGCGAAGGAGGGCCCCGAGAGGATGCAGAGAGCCACCCCGTCGGAGTCGCCGGCGTCTGCGTCGTGGTCGGTGTCGCGGCAGGACAGGGCGTCAGCCATGGTGTTAAGGCGGCCCGGACGATACTCGACGGTGATGTCGAAGCCAAAGAGCTTGCTGATCCATTGGTGCTGCGGCACGGTACTGGTCCAATAAGAACTTGAGGCTGTAGTGATCCGTGCGAATCTGGAACGACTGTCCCCAAAGATATGGCCGCCAGTGGCGCATGGCCTACACCAAGCCAATGAGCTCCCTCTCATAGCCCGCGAGCTTATGATGGCGCGCGGCGAAAGGCCTGCTGAAGAACGCGAGCGGCCCGTCGCCCTGATGAAGGACGGCGTCGAACCCCACACCGGAGGCGTCGCAGTCCACCATGAACGGCCGGTCGAAGTCGGGCATCTGGAGGACGGGACCCGTCGTGAGGGCCCGCTTGAGGGCCTCAAATGCCTCCATTGCCTCCGCATCCTAGGCGAAGGCGTCGCATCGCAGCAAGCGCGTGAGCGGGGACGCGATGAGGCCGAACTCCCGGATAAATTTCCGGTAGTACCCCACGGGGCCGAGGAAGCCGCGGAGAGCTCGCAGTGAGTGCGGCGTCGGCCAGGCCGCGACAGCCACCACCTTGTCGGCGTCCATAGCAACACCCTCGGCCGAGATGACATGGCTGAGGTAGGCGACTGAAGGCGTGCCGAACGAGCACTTCGAGCGCTTAAGATGAAGATGGTGCGCTCGAAGCTCGTTGAAGACGATGGCGACGTGCTGAAGGTGCTCCGCCCACGAGGTGCTGTAGATAAGAATGTCATCAAAGAAAACTAGCACAAACCGACGCAAGTAGCGGCGGAGGACGTCGTTCATCAAGGCCTGAAAGGTCGCCGGGGCGTTGGAGAGGCCAAAAGGCATCACCAAGAACTCGAAGTGGCCGTGATGAGTCCGAAACGCCGTCTTCGCGACATCGTCCGGGTGCATCCGCACCTGGTGGTAGCCCGAATGGAGGTCGAGCTTGGTGAAGAAGCACGCCCCATGTAGCTCGTCCAGGAGCTCGTCGACGACCGAAATAGGAAATTTGTCCTTGAGCGTCTAGGCGTTAAGGGCGCGGTAGTCGATGCAGAAGCGCCACGTGCCATCTGACTTGCGGATGAGGAGGACCGGCGCCGAAAACGGTGAAGTGGAGATCCAGATGATGCCCAAGGCGAGCATGAGCGCGCACTGCCGCTCCAGTTCGTCCTTCTGCAACTGGGGGTAGCGGTAGGGGCGCACCACAACCGGCACCGTGCCCGGCAGGAGATGAATGCGGTGATCATACACCCGGGCTGGCGGAAGGCCCTGAGGCTCATCGAAGAGGTCGCGGTGCTGCTGCAGAAGATGATCCAACAGAGGGTGCTCGGGCCCAGCAGCAGTAACGGCCAGCTGCAGCTGCGGCGTCGCTGGTGAGGCGCCACCCACGCCCTCCCATCGGACGCGGTGACCCAGGCGCCAAAAGGTCATCGTGATGGCGTCGAAGTCCCAGAGGATGGGACCGAGGGTCCGCATGAAGTCGACACCGAGGATGAAGTCAAAGAAGCCCAAGTCGATGCCGGCGCATGTGATGGTGAATTGCTCGTCGCCAATGGTGACGGGCACGTTCCGCGCCAGCCCATGGCACCGGAGGCGGTCGCCGTTAGCCACAGTGACCCTGAGTTGCTCCCCGCCCGTCGGCTGAAGCGCTAAGCGGCGCATGGTCGCCTCGGGTAGGAAGTTATGCATGGAGCCCGTATCCAGGAGGGCCACCAGGCGCTCGCCGTGAATCATCACCGGCAAGAGCATAGTCCGCTCGTCGCGAATGCCCGCGAGCGCATGGAGAGCCGTCGCCGGAGCGGGCGCCGGGGCGGCCTCCGCGGCAACTGGGGGAGGCAACTCGCCAAGCCCGACACGTAGTCGGCCGCCTCCAAGTAGAAGAGGCGCGGGCATACGTGGCCCGACACGTAGGGCTCATCGCAGTTATAGCAAAGCCCCTGGCGACAGCGCTCGAGCTGCTCGGCCGGGGAGAGCCGGCGGAAGGGCCGTGTCGCTGGAGCGACCGGGGGCAGACGGCCCGGCACAGGTGGTGTCGGGGGCGGCCTGGCTGGCTGTCGGCCACCCCGAGCCGGTGCCGCCTGCTGCAAGGCCTGCGCGCGACACTCGAAGGCGCGGGCGTAGTACATGGCCGTCTGGAGGTCCTGGAGTCCCCGAAGCTCCACCTCCACGCAGATGTGATCCGGCATACCGCCGACGAAGAGCTCGGCCCGCTGACGTGTAGGAGATATGCCCTAGAGGCAATAATAAATGTTATTGATTATCTCCCTGTTCATAATTAGGTTTATGTTCCATGCTATAACTGCTATGGTTCTCGAGTCTACAAATAAAACGAGGCTTGGAGGAAGACTCATATGCACGTGTGGAATAATAAACGGTAAAATGTATTCCTAGTCTAGCCTCTAAGACTAGCTCAAGTGTTGCATGATGGTCCTGTTTTCCTGATCATGGGCATGTCTATGCCAGCAATTTTGAGGGCACAATGTTAGAAGAACATTTGTGTTGAATCGACCCGAATTGATGTTATGCTCTGAGATTCATTCGTCACAAGTTAAATGGTTAATAACACAAAGATGGTTAACGTTTGCATGATTCCTTAGACCATGAGAGTATCGAGTTTATTCATGCTTGCTTCATGAACTTTGGGGTTTGTTAAACGTCATCCGTAAATGGGTGGCTATTACGGCGGCTTACGGGTTCATGGAAAAGTGTGTCAAGTAACTTGATAGCTCAAGATTGGGATTTGCTCCTCCGACGATGGAGAGATATCTCTGGGCCCTCTCGGTGTTACGGTATCCATCATCGTCTGGCCAGACACTTTGTGATTTGATCATGGGGATGCCGGAACACGGTAACGAGAAAAGAGAACAATACCGGTAACGAGGTAACTAGCATAGTGGACAAGTTGTTGATCCACGGTAATGCCAACATGTCTCACCTCGGGTATTTGTAACATATGGTGAAGCAACAGGAATAGCACACGGCAACTGGAGGTTCACTCGAATATTCATTCGTGTGGGTATAGGGGTCAATATGGGTGTCCACGGCTCCGATGTTGATCATTGATCAGAAGGGGTTCCGTGTCATGTCTATACTTCACCGAACCTATAGGGTCACACGCTTAAGGGTCATTTATCTGCTGAATACTAGACAGGGAGTCCGAGAGAAAGTCACTGGAAAAGTTTCAAAGACAACGGAAAAGTTTTGGTAAAACCGAAAAGTTGTTTCGGATAAAACCATTGATCTAAAAAGGTTTCGGCAAGCACCGGGAATGTTTTGGAGGTTGACAGATTGGTCTGGTAACTTCTGAAATTTTTCTGGAGAAAAAACCGAAAAAAGTTTTCGGAGCTGCCGGAATTGTTTACCGGGTAAACGAAGATGGTTTTAAATTAAACCACCATACTGGAAATGTTCCGGAGCGCGTCGGAATAATTTTAGAGGGTGCCGGAAATGTTCAGGGACCTTCGGGAATTTTTCTGGAAATTACACGCGGGAAAACATCTTGTCCCAGCGAGAGGGGACAAGATCCCACGTTTCGTGGGGGCTGTTTTTTGGGGGGGGGGGGGGCCCTTTGGGGGCAGCCCCCTTGTTGGTGGACAAGGTGTTGGGGGGCCCCCCATGGTGGGGGGCAGCCCCCACAAATGGTGGAACATGTTGGGAGGAGGTGGCAACCCCATGGTGGTGGTGCCATGGATGTTGGGGGACCCCCCATGGGACATCTCCCCACCTTTGGTGGGTGCATGTTTTTGGGGAGGGGCCCCCTCATGTGGGCTGAAATTTTCAGCCCCCCTCCACCCCTTCCACCATTATAAAAGGAGGTGGAGAGGAGCTCTCCATCCCCACTCCAACTCTCTCACACAAGCCATACATGATCTGGCATTCTCTCTCCCTCCCACGAAATAGTTTCGTAGTGCCGAAAGGCTGTCTGTGTTCCGGTGGGAACTAGTTCTGGACGGCGAAGCCCTGCCGGATAGATGACACCGTATGTGTGCAACTCTGTAGAGAGGTCGCAGTTTCGATCTTAATGCCCGAGGGGCTGTTCGAGAGTGCCTCCCGAAGGGCTGTCCAAGTGACGGTCCGAGTTCTGTGAGTCCTCCCGGAGGGCTGTCCGCGACACCGTCCGGGGGACTGTCTGACCGCCTCCCGGAGGGCTGTCCGAGGAGCGGATGAGGGTATACATCCTCGCGGTTGGGAGGTTGTAAAATCCTAGCTGCGGGGATCTGCACCGACGATCGTCATCGACTCTACTTCCGCTGCGCTACGAGTCGGTAACGAAATGATCAAAACCTTGTATGCAGTCTCCATAGTGGTCCTGGGCTGGTGCGTAGGGCGGAAATTTTTTGTTTTCTGCTGCGTTACCCTACAGTGGCATCATGAGCCGTGCTATGCGTAGATGCAGGTTGCGATCTAGAATACATAGAGATGTATGGGTATTGCACAATATAATTAGGTAGTAGATGAGTTCTATTACTGAAAATTATTTGTGCGGGTAGTAGATGAAATCTGTTACCCGATGTTCTTGTTGCTTCCCTTGAATTTGCGTAGTCCTGATCTTGACAGCATTGTGGAATCTCACAAAGTTCTGGCAATCCGCGATCCTTTCATGCTGCTCCTGAGTATGCTGATTGACAGATCAACGAAGTGCTAACAGTTCTTTGGGTTCCATTTTAGTTAAAGAAAGATGGATGTTTCGCAGACGAAAGGGCAATGCAGATATGATCTGCACGGGGGTCATGCGTATGACGAAGTTCAGTATGGGGCTCGAGATTTTATTATCTCGTGTTTCATACACCCCGCATTGTTAATCTAGCGACTTGGATTATCATACTTGATGATGGACGTTGGTAGCTTCGGTTTGTTTCGAAAACTTAGAAGCCACGTAAAACAAGTTTTTGCATGAACCGATTAGAGGCGTCTAACTTGGTTTTGCAGGAGGGTTTGCATGTGCATATGATGTGGTATAACAGTGCTCATAATAATGTGATTATGTATGAGATGACTATATGATGTAAATTAATTAACATGACCTGCGTGTCATGATTCGGCATGATGGCTGGAGCCATATGATTGCACTTTAAATGACCTACGTGTCAACCTTGTTGTAATGCATTATTTTATTAGCTATAGACATAGCAATATTATCTGGTGCATCGACAAGGTGGTGGCAATCTTTGCGAAGGTGAACACCGACGCGAATGCCGAAGACGAAGAAATACAAGACTTCTCCGTCAGGAATGGCTATACCATATCATGCTATTACGAATTGCCTGAGATGTTTATCCCTTATGATGCACCCTTTTTGATTGCGCGGTAGTCACTTTTTATTAGGGTGATCTCTCACAAAAATATCAAGTAGTTAGTGTTCTCCCAAGTGTAGCACCGTCACGGCACCTAACTTTTCGGGGCATCGCAGGATCTCCTTGGGTGCGAACGATTAGGGATGTGTGAGGCGGGTGAGTTGAGACCTCGCAGCGAGATCACTTGGTTGTCTTGACGTTCTGGAAGGATCTCCCTGAGCTCGGAACACGCCCATCGAAAGATGAACAAGAGTCACATAGAGATGTGATCGGCAAGTTTGCCTACCGATTGAAGTTTGCGCCATCAGTGTTCATCTCGTTCAATGGCGTTGAATGGAAATGCGGATCTTGTATCACTCACAATCAATTATGAGAGATATTGATTTGAGTGGGAGCGCACTGTTGAATTAACTTGTTTAATTCTCAGTGCAATTAATTTTGAACACTGTCTAAGTGTGATTTGCAAAATAGTTGTAGAAGAATGGCTCGCAATTCCACCTTCCCTGTTAAAATTGAATTAGCTGTTAAATATCTGGTTAAAACTTTACGGTTGGTAACGTAATGTGAGGATTGTCCTCTAGAGTGCCGAGAAGGACTTTGTCCTATCGCAGGCTTTCGGTATCCTCCCGCAAATGCTATGGATCATGTGACTCCCGTCCTTCGATCCAAAAGCTAGAATTCCGTTTTCAATCAAGTGCAATATGTTTGCTTCCATGAGACCCGAACTTCGAAAGTTTGGATAGTTATGTGATATTCATGGAATCTGAAAATCATTTTCAGGGACAAACAAAGGCTAAAAGATATGAGATATCCAAAGCAATGTTTGTTTGCAAGCTATTAGTAAAGGAGTTTACTATGCATTAGACTGATAAGAGAGGGATCCAGAAGAATGCCTATCATATGATGAAAGGTGAATAAAACAACAACTTAAAGAGAAAGGAAGTGTCCGAAGGGTGTTAGTGAAACTTTCACGCCTAGGAAGTCCGGGGCTAACGCCACTCTTAAGTTGGGTGCTTCTTCTGGAAGTAGGAGAAATACTAAAAGTTAAACTGTTGGAAGTATAAAGGCAGAAAGAAAGAAGACTGGAATATCCAGCTCATGTATGAATGTCATACAAGTTTTTGATGTATAGAAGGCTGGTCGAAGATATAGTTCTTGGGAATTATGATTAAATTGTTAATCACTGATTTTTGGGTATTGTGAGTTAATCACAAAGATACCCGCTCGATTGCATTCTGTTGCGAATCGATGTAAGAACTACTATGGCCTGAAAGACTAGCCAGGAATGAGGTTTAGGTATACACAGGGAACATAGTAAATGTTACTATATCTTCCATCAGTGTATTACCGTTTGTATTTATTTTCATAATTCATTTAGAGTTTTTACACACTCTAGCCCATTGAATAAGGTATCTTGCAAGAAGGTTGTTCATAAGAGAACTTCTGATGTTCGGTGTTATGAATAACATAAGGGCCATACTTTCATTATGAATGAGATGTATGTTATGAATGTTGATAATAATATATTACCTCTGTGCTTGCTTTCATAATTCATTTTAGAGTTTCATACACTCTAGCACATTGCACAATGTTTGTTGCAAAAGAGTTGTTCACAAAAACAACAATTGTTGTTCAGTATTATGAAGGGCCATGCTTCCATCCAAGATGGGATGTATGTTATGAATATTGATGGAAATATGATACATCCTTAACACTGACGCTAAATGTCGCAAGACTAAAAGAATACCACACAAGTGTGGCACTGCATTTGGTCACATTGGAGAAACCCGCATGGAAAATTCCATTATGATGGATTTTGAAGTCATTTGGTTTTGAATCATCTGACACTTGCAAATTTCCTCCGAAAAGTGAAGTGACTGAAATACCGTTCACATGCCATAAGGACCGAACAACAAACTTATTGGTGATCATACATTTGATGTGTGTAGTCCGATAAATGTTGTTAGTAGTGGATTTACTATCTTCATAAATGACTCAAGTAGATATATGGATATTTGCTTGATGAGACGTAAGTCTGGATCTTTTGAAATCATTCAAAAGGTTTTCAAAAATGAAATAGAAGTTATTGTAACAAGAAAATTATGTTTCTACAATTCGATTGCAGAAAGGAATATTTGAGTTACAAGTTTAGCGAATGTCTGATGAGTTGTGAAAGTAGTTTCATAACTTGCACCTCCCGGAACACCACTGCAAGTGGAAAGTCCGTGAAGATGTAATCAAACCATTTATGACATGGTAAGATCAAAGATGACATAAATAAATTTGCCATTATCCCTTTTATAGAGTGATGCTTTAGAGACTATGGCTTTTACACTGAAAAAGAGCTCCATCGGGTCTGTTGAAATGACGCCATGGTATGGTACGCCCAACCATGTTATATCCTTTCTTAACATTTGGAATATGGGGCTTGTGTAAAAGATTACAAACCTATTCCAAATCAGACAAGTGCTACTTTGTAGGTTATCCCAAGTCATTGGGTATTCCTCCCTCACTATACCGAGGCAAATTGGTTTACCACAAAGAACGGTATGCTTTTTGAAGAAAATGGTTCTTTCAAAAAGGTGAGTGGGAGAATAATGCAACTCGACGAGATAACCAGTATCTCCGTCATCAGGTCAAAGGAAAGAGACCTTGGAAGTAATTCCAGAGTTTCCTACTGCGACTGATATGGAAGTCTCTACAATAAAATGTACGGACTTTGGTCGAACTTGCAGCTGAACCACGTAGGCAAGGCTCGTGCAAACCTCTCAGGTGCGCAGACGAGATATTGTTGTTAGACAATAGTATACCTACGATACACAAGGAAGCGTTGATGGGCCCTGACTCCAGAATTGGCTAAATGCTAATACAATCCAAGATAGTTTCCATATAAATGTTTCAAGATTAAAATCTTGATACACCTTTCGGAAGACTTAGAGTCTAACGAGTTTTTATGGAACTAAAAACTGATACGGATAAAAATGTTTTATCCATAAAGCTCAACTTGTTGAAATAACAAGTTCAAGGAGTTGACTACGATGAGGCTGTTTCACCGTAGCGATGCTTAAAGTCGGTTCGGGTTAAACTAGCAATTAATACATATTTCAGTCATGAGATATGAAACATGGATTACAATAGGATTTCCATAGGATGGAAATGAAACCAAGAACTTGCATGTGTTACAGTCATGGTATTTTGTCATTCCAGAGGATGCTAGTGAGTGTGCAAACTTCAGAGTTCCAGCGATGGACAGAAGAGAGCAAAATGGAGTTGGAATCTTCGTGTTTTGATGAAATGGTCAAAAAGGGTTTTTGACTTCATCAATGGGTAACGAAGATGCTTGCGATTCAAGAAAGTAAGTGGGAGCATAATAATATTTCTAAAAACGTTGTGTGCTTGACACATTGTTAATTGGAAATAAATTTCTTGACACGAATTAGGACTTCATTTGAAAATAGTTTTTCAATGAAGTGCTTAGGCTAAATAGCCTTTATATTAGGCATGATGATCTATGGAGATATATTTACCTAATGGGGCTGAGCAAAGATACATATTGACAAAATGCTAAAACCTTTTAGCATTAAAAACGTCAAGGAGTGATTCTTGCCGAAGTCACATGGAAAGAGTTTCTGCAAGACTCGGTGTCCCAAAACACTGATGAGCAAAATACATGATGGAGATTCCACACACTCTTGTGTTTGGATTAATCATGTATTCCATGGTATGTAAAAACAACCAGATATGTCCAATACTCCCAAAGTTGTTGCGGGTATAGATACCAAAGTGATCAAAAGTACTGATCATGGGACAACAGTGAAAAAGGGTCATTGAGTACTATAGTAGCACCGATGACAAGTTTTCTCGCAAGCGGAGATCATGAAGAGTTCGTTGTAAAAGCTTACATCGACACAGTCTTCATCCATGCTCCAAGCGATTTTCGATTTAAGTTAAGGGTTTTGTGCAATACACAATATGGTGGCACAGTTAGTTGGAAAATGTTCCAAACAAGTTACTGTGGCGAATTCTATAACAGAGGTGGAGTATGTTGCCGCTTTTATAGCGTCAAAGAAGATGTTGAATCATATAGTTCATTCATGAACTTAGTATGGTTCCAAGATGGCTTTTGTCAATGGGACACTATTGCAGATAGTTGCTCCATAGCTTAGTCTGAGGAATCAAGGTTCGACCTGTGATTGACATATATACAAAGCCAAGTCCACACAAAATATGAATTTTGTGAAAGCGTGAAAACGCAAGGATATGCAAAGATACACACGGATCTGAAGTTGTTAGATCCGTTGGACATCAGGCTATACCACAAGCGAAGCATATTTACACCGGTGTGCCACAGGTGTAAAGTGCATTAGCATTAACTAGATTATTGACTCTAGTGCAAGTGGGAGTCTGTAGGAGATATGCCCTAGAGGCAATAATAAATGTTATTGATTATCTCCCTGTTCATAATTAGGTTTATGTTCCATGCTATAACTGCTATGGTTCTCGAGTCTACAAATAAAACGAGGCTTGGAGGAAGACTCATATGCACGTGTGGAATAATAAATGTTAAAATGTATTCCTAGTCTAGCCTCTAAGACTAGCTCAAGTGTTGCATGATGGTCCTGTTTTCCTGATCATGGGCATGTCTATGCCAGCAATTTTGAGGGCACAATGTTAGAAGAACATTTGTGTTGAATCGACCCGAATTGTTGTTATGCTATGAGATTCATTCGTCACAAGTTAAATGGTTAATAACACAGAGATGGTTAACGTTTGCATGATTCCTTAGACCATGAGAGTATCGAGTTTATTCATGCTTGCTTCATGAGCTTTGGGGTTTGTTAAACGTCATCCGTAAATGGGAGGCTATTACGGCGGCTTACGGGTTCATGGAAAAGTGTGTCAAGTAACTTGATAGCTCAAGATTGGGATTTGCTCCTCCGACGATGGAGAGATATCTCTGGGCCCTCTCGGTGTTACGGTATCCATCATCGTCTGGCCAGACACTTTGTGATTTGATCATGGGGATGCCGGAACACGGTAACGAGAAAAGAGAACAATACCGGTAACGAGGTAACTAGCATAGTGGACAAGTTGTTGATCCACGGGAATGCCAACATGTCTCACCTCGGGTATTTGTAACATATCGTGAAGCAACAGGAATAGCACACGGCAACTGGAGGTTCACTCGAATATTCATTCGTGTGGGTATAGGGGTCAATATGGGTGTCCACGGCTCCGATGTTGATCATTGATCAGAAGGGGTTCCGTGTCATGTCTATACTTCACCGAACCTATAGGGTCACACGCTTAAGGGTCATTTATCTACTGAATACTAGACAGGGAGTCCGAGAGAAAGTCACTGGAAAAGTTTCAGAGACAACGGAAAAGTTCCGGAGAGAACACCGAAAAAGTTTTGGTAAAACTGAAAAGTTGTTTCGGATAAAACCATTGATCTAAAAAGGTTTCGGCAAGCACCGGGAATGTTTTGGAGGTTGACAGATTGGTCTGGTAACTTCTGGAATTTTTCTGGAGAAAAAACCGAAAAAAGTTTTCGGAGCTGCCGGAATTGTTTACCGGGTAAACGAAGATGGTTTTAAATTAAACCACCATACTGGAAATGTTCCGGAGCGCGTCCGGATAATTTTAGAGGGTGCCGGAAATGTTCAGGGACCTTCGGGAATTTTTCTGGAAATTACACGCGGGAAAACATCTTGTCCCAGCGAGAGGGGACAAGATCCCACGTTTCGTGGGGGCTGTTTTTGGGCTGTTTTTGGGGGGGCCCCCTTTGGGGGCAGCCCCCTTGTTGGTGGACAAGGTGTTGGGGGGCCCCCCATGGTGGGGGGCAGCCCCCACAAATGGTGGAACATGTTGGGAGGAGGTGGCAGCCCCATGGTGGTGGTGCCATGGATGTTGGGGGACCCCCCATGGGACATCTCCCCACCTTTGGTGGGTGCATGTTTTTGGGGAGGGGCCCCCTCATGTGGGCTGAAATTTTCAGCCCCCCTCCACCCCTTCCACCATTATAAAAGGAGGTGGAGAGGAGCTCTCCATCCCCACTCCAACTCTCTCACACAAGCCATGCATGATCTGGCATTCTCTCCCCCTCCCACGAAATAGTTTCGTAGTGCCGAAAGGCTGTCTGGGTTTCGGTGGGAACTAGTTCTGGACGGCGAAGCCCTGCCGGATAGATGACACCGTATGTGTGCAACTCTGTAGAGAGGTCGTAGTTTCGATCTTAATGCCCGAGGGGCTGTTCGAGAGTGCCTCCCGAAGGGCTGTCCAAGTGACGGTCCGAGTTCTGTGAGTCCTCCCGGAGGGCTGTCCGCGACACCATCCGGGGGACTGTCTGACCGCCTCCCGGAGGGCTGTCCGAGGAGCGGATGAGGCTATACATCCTCGCGGTTGGGAGGTTGTAAAATCCTAGCTGCGGGGATCTGCACCGACGATCGTCATCGACTCTACTTCCGCTGCGCTACGAGTCGGTAACGAAATGATCAAAACCTTGTATGCAGTCTCCATAGTGGTCCTGGGCTGGTGCGTAGGGCGGAAAATTTTTGTTTTCTGCTGCGTTATCCTACAGTGGCATCATGAGCCGTGCTATGCGTAGATGCAGGTTGCGATCTAGAATACATAGAGATGTATGGGTATTGCACAATATAATTAGGTAGTAGATGAGTTCTATTAGTGAAAATTATTTGTGCGGGTAGTAGATGAAATCTGTTACCCGATGTTCTTGTTGCTTCCCTTGAATTTGCGTAGTCCTGATCTTGACAGCATTGTGGAATCTCACAAAGTTCTAGCAACCAGCGATCCTTTCATGCTGCTCCTGAGTATGCTGATTGACAGATCAACGAAGTGCTAACAGTTCTTTGGGTTCCATTTTAGTTAAAGAAAGATGGATGTTTCGCCGACGAAAGGGCAATGCAGATATGATCTGCACGGGGGTCATGCGTATGACGAAGTTCAGTATGGGGCTCGAGATTTTATTATCTCGTGTTTCATACACCCCGCATTGTTAATCTAGCGACTTGGATTATCATACTTGATGATGGACGTTGGTAGCTTCGGTTTGTTTCGAAACCTTAGAAGCCACGTAAAACAAGTTTTTGCATGAACCGATTAGAGGCGTTTAACTTGGTTTTGCAGGAGGGTTTGCATGTGCATATGATATGGTACAGCAGTGCTCATAATATTTTGATTATGTATGAGATGACTATATGATGTAAATTAATTAACATGACCTGCGTGTCATGATTCGGCATGATGGCTGGAGCCATATGATTGCACTTTAAATGACCTGCGTGTCAACCTTGTTGTAATGCATTATTTTATTAGCTATAGACATAGCAATATTATCTGGTGCATCGACAAGGTGGTGGCAATCTTCGCGAAGGTGAACACCGACGCGAATGCCGAAGACGAAGAAATACAAGACTTCTCCGTCAGAAAGGGCTATACCATATCATGCTATTATGAATTGCCTGAGATGTTTATCCCTTATGATGCACCGTTTTTGATTGCGCGGTAGTCGCTTTTTATTAGGGTGATCTCTCACAAAAATATCAAGTAGTTAGTGTTCTCCCAAGTGTAGCACCGTCACGGCACCTAACTTTTCGGGGCATCGCAGGATCTCCCTGGGTGCGAACGATTAGGGATGTGTGAGGCGGGTGAGTTGAGACCTCGCAGCGAGATCACTTGGTTGTCTTGACGTTCTGGAAGGATCTCCCTGAGCTCGGAACACGCCCATCGAAAGATGAACAAGAGTCACATAGAGATGTGATCGGCAAGTTTGCCTACCGATTGAAGTTTGCGCCATCAATGTTCATCTCGTTCAATGGCGTTGAATGGAAATGCGGATCTTGTATCACTCACAATCAATTATGAGAGATATTGATTTGAGTGGGAGCGCACTGTTGAATTAACTTGTTTAATTCTCAGTGCAATTAATTTTGAACACTGTCTAAGTGTGATTTGCAAAATAGTTGTAGAAGAATGGCTCGCAATTCCACCTTCCCTGTTAAAATTGAATTAGCTGTTAAATATCTGGTTAAAACTTTACGGTTGGTAACGTAATGTGAGGATTGTCCTCTAGAGTGCCGAGAAGGACTTTGTCCTATCGCAGGCTTTCGGTATCCTCCCGCAAATGCTATGGATCACGTGACTCCCGTCCTTCGATCCAAAAGCTAGAATTCTGTTTTCAATCAAGTGCAATATGTTTGCTTCCATGAGACCCAAACTTCGAAAGTTTGGATAGTTATGTGATATTCATGGAATCTGAAAATCATTTTCAGGGACAAACAAAGGCTAAAAGATATGAGATATCCAAAGCAATGTTTGTTTGCAAGCTATTAGTAAAGGAGTTTACTATGCATTAGACTGATAAGAGAGGGATCCAGAAGAATGCCTATCATATGATGAAAGGTGAATAAAACAACAGCTTAAAGAGAAAGGAAGTGTCCGAAGGGTGTTAGTGAAACTTTCACGCCTAGGAAGTCCGGGGCTAACGCCACTCTTAAGTTGGGTGCTTCTTCTGGAAGTAGGAGA
Organism: Thinopyrum elongatum; assembly: GCA_011799875.1. Lineage (NCBI taxonomy): Eukaryota > Viridiplantae > Streptophyta > Magnoliopsida > Poales > Poaceae > Thinopyrum > Thinopyrum elongatum. The sequence continues at coordinate 500,847,076 of CM022297.1, read as the reverse complement.
AATACTAAAAGTTAAACTGTTGGAAGTATAAAGGCAGAAAGAAAGAAGACTGGAATATCCAGCTCATGTATGAATGTCATACAAGTTTTTGATGTATAGAAGGCTGGTCAAAGATATAGTTCTTGGGAATTATGATTAAATTGTTAATCACTGATTTTTGGGTATTGTGAGTTAATCACAAAGATACCCGCTCGATTGCATTCTGTTGCGAATCGATGTAAGAACTACTATGGCCTGAAAGACTAGCCAGGAATGAGGTTTAGGTATACACAGGGAACATAGTAAATGTTACTATACCTTCCATCAGTGTATTACCGTTTGTATTTATTTTCATAATTCATTTAGAGTTTTTACACACTCTAGCCCATTGCATAAGGTATCTTGCAAGAAGGTTGTTCATAAGAGAACTTTTGATGTTCGGTGTTATGAATAACATAAGGGCCATACTTTCATTATGAATGAGATGTATGTTATGAATGTTGATAATAATATATTACCTCTGTGCTTGCTTTCATAATTCATTTTAGAGTTTCATACACTCTAGCACATTGCACAATGTTTGTTGCAAAAGAGTTGTTCATAAAAACAACAATTGTTGTTCAGTATTATGAAGGGCCATGCTTCCATCCAAGATGGGATGTATGTTATGAATATTGATGGAAATATGATACATCCTTAACACTGACGCTAAATGTCGCAAGACTAAAAGAATACCACACAAGTGTGGCACTGCATTTGGTCACATTGGAGAAACCCGCATGGAAAATTCCATTATGATGGATTTTGAAGTCATTTGGTTTTGAATCATCTGACACTTGCAAATTTCCTCCAAAAAGTGAAGTGACTGAAATACCGTTCACATGCCATAAGGAACGAACAACAAACTTATTGGTGATCATACATTTGATGTGTGTAGTCCGATAAATGTTGTTAGTAGTGGATTTACTATCTTCATAAATGACTCAAGTAGATATATGGATATTTGCTTGATGAGACGTAAATCTGGATCTTTTGAAATCATTCAAAAGGTTTTCAAAAATGAAATAGAAGTTATTGTAACAAGAAAATTATGTTTCTACAATTCGATTGCAGAAAGGAATATTTGAGTTACAAGTTTAGCGAATGTCTGATGAGTTGTGAAAGTAGTTTCATAACTTGCACCTCCCGGAACACCACTGCAAGTGGAAAGTCCGTGAAGTTGTAATCAAGCCATTTATGACATGGTAACATCAAAGATGACATAAATAAATTTGTCATTATCCCTTTTATAGAGTGATGCTTTAGAGACTATGGCTTTTACACTGAAAAGAGCTCCATCGGGTCTTTTGAAATGACGCCATGGTATGGTGCGCCCAACCATGTTATATCCTTTCTTAACATTTGGAATATGGGGCTTGTGTAAAAGATTACAAACCTATTCCAAATCAGACAAGTGCTACTTTGTAGGTTATCCCAAGTCAATGGGTATTCCTCCTTCACTATACCGAGGCAAATAGGTTTGCCACAAAGAACGGTATGCTTTTTGAAGAAAATGGTTCTTTCAAAAGGTGAGTGGGAGAATAATGCAACTCGACGAGATAACCAGTATCTCCGTCATCAGGTCAAAGGAAAGAGACCTTGGAAGTAAATCCAGAGTTTCCTACTGCGACTGATATGGAAGTCTCTACAATAAAATGTACGGACTTTGGTCGAACTTGCAGCTGAACCACGTAGGCAAGGCTCGTGCAAACCTATCAGGTGCGCAGACGAGATATTGTTGTTAGACAATAGTATACCTACGATACACAAGGAAGCGTTGATGGGCCCTGACTCCAGAATTGGCTAAATGCTAATACAATCCAAGATAGTTTCCATATAAATGTTTCAAGATTAAAATCTTGATACACCTTTCGGAAGACTTAGAGTCTAACGAGTTTTTATGGAACTAAAAACTGATACGGATAAAAATGTTTTATCCATAAAGCTCGACTTGTTCAAATAACAAGTTCAAGGAGTTGACTACGATGAGGCTGTTTCACCGTAGCGATGCTTAAAGTCGGTTCAGGTTGAACTAGCAATTAATACATATTTCAGTCATGAGATATGAAACATGCATGACAATAGGATTTCCATAGGATGGAAATGAAACCAAGAACTTGCATGTGTTACAGTCAAGGTATTTTGTCATTCCAGAGGATGCTAGTGAGTGTGCAAACTTCAGAGTTCCAGCGATGGACAGAAGAGAGCAAAATGGAGTTGGAATCTTCGTGTTTTGATGAAATGGTCAAAAAGGGTTTTTGACTTCATCAATGGGTAACGAAGATGCTTGCGATTCAAGAAAGTAAGTGGGAGCATAATAATATTTCTGAAAACGTTGTGTGCTTGACACATTGTTAATTGGAAATGAATTTCTTGACATGAATTAGGACTTCATTTGAAAATAGTTTTTCAATGAAGTGCTTAGGCTAAATAGCCTTTATATTAGGCATGATGATCTATGGATATAGATTTACCTAATGGGGCTGAGCAAAGATACATATTGACAAAATGCTAAAACCTTTTAGCATTAAAAACGTCAAGGAGTGATTCTTGCCGAAGTCACATGGAAAGAGTTTCTGCAAGACTCGGTGTCCCAAAACACTGATGAGCAAAATACATGATGGAGATTCCACACACTCTTGTGTTTGGATTAATCATGTATTCCATGGTATGTAAAAACAACCAGATATGTCCAATACTCCCAAAGTTGTTGCGGGTATAGATACCAAAGTGATCAAGAGTACTGATCATGGGACAACAGTGAAAAAGGGTCATTGAGTACTATAGTAGCACTGATGACATGTTTTCTCACAAGCGGAGATCATGAAGAGTTCGTTGTAAAAGCTTACATCGACACAGTCTTCATCCATGCTCCAAGCGATTTTCGATTTAAGTTAAGGGTTTTGTGCAATACACAATATGGTGGCACAGTTAGTTGGAAAATGTTCCAAACAAGTTACTGTGGCGAATTCTATAACAGAGGCGGAGTATGTTGCCGCTTTTATAGCGACAAAGAAGATGTTGAATCATATAGTTCATTCATGAACTTAGTATGGTTCCAAGATGGCTTTTGTCAATGGGACACTATTGCAGATAGTTGCTCCATAGCTTAGTCTGAGGAATCAAGGTTCGACCTGTGATTCACATATATACAAAGCCAAGTCAACACAAAATATGAATTTTGTGAAAGCGTGAAAACGCAAGGATATGCAAAGATACACACGGATCTGAAGTTGTCAGATCCGTTGGACATCAGGCTATACCACAAGCGAAGCATATTTACACCGGTGTGCCACAGGTGTAAAGTGCATTAGCATTAACTAGATTATTGACTCTAGTGCAAGTGGGAGTCTGTAGGAGATATGCCCTAGAGGCAATAATAAATGTTATTGATTATCTCCCTGTTCATAATTAGGTTTATATTCCATGCTATAACTGCTATGGTTCTCGAGTCTACAAATAAAACGAGGCTTGGAGGAAGACTCATATGCACGTGTGGAATAATAAACGGTAAAATGTATTCCTAGTCTAGCCTCTAAGACTAGCTCAAGTTTTGCATGATGGTCCTGTTTTCCTGATCATGGGCATGTCTATGCCAGCAATTTTGAGGGCACAATGTTAGAAGAACATTTGTGTTGAATCGACCCGAATTGATGTTATGCTATGAGATTCATTCGTCACAAGTTAAATGGTTAATAACACAGAGATGGTTAACGTTTGCATGATTCCTTAGACCATGAGAGTATCGAGTTTATTCATGCTTGCTTCATGAACTTTGGGGTTTGTTAAACGTCATCCGTAAATGGGTGGCTATTACGGCGGCTTACGGGTTCATGGAAAAGTGTGTCAAGTAACTTGATAGCTCAAGATTGGGATTTTCTCCTCCGACGATGGAGAGATATCTCTGGGCCCTCTCGTTGATACGGTATCCATCATCGTCTGGCCAGACACTTTGTGATTTGATCATGGGGATGCCGGAACACGGTAACGAGAAAAGTGAACAATACCGGTAACGAGGTAACTAGCATAGTGGACAAGTTGTTGATCCACGGGAATGCCAACATGTCTCACCTCGGGTATTTGTAACATATCGTGAAGCAACAGGAATAGCACACGGCAACTGGAGGTTCACTCGAATATTCATTCGTGTGGGTATAGGGGTCAATATGGGTGTCCACGGCTCCGATGTTGATCATTGATCGGAAGGGGTTCCGTGTCATGTCTATACTTCACCGAACCTATAGGGTCACACGCTTAAGGGTCATTTATCTGCTGAATACTAGACAGGGAGTCCGAGAGAAAGTCACTGGAAAAGTTTCAGAGACAACGGAAAAGTTCCGGAGAGAACACCGAAAAAGTTTTGGTAAAACCGAAAAGTTGTTTCGGATAAAACCATTGATCTAAAAGGTTTCGGCAAGCACCGGGATGTTTTGGAGGTTGACAGATTGGTCTGGTAACTTCTGGAATTTTTCTGGAGAAAAAACCGAAAAAAGTTTTCGGAGCTACCGAAATTGTTTACCGGGTAAACGAAGATGGTTTTAAATTAAACCACCATACTGGAAATGTTCCGGAGCGCGTCCGGATAATTTTAGAGGGTGCCGGAAATGTTCAGGGACCTTCGGGAATTTTTCTGGAAATTACACGCAGGAAAACATCTTGTCCCAGCGAGAGGGGACAAGATCCCACGTTTCGTGGGGGCTGTTTTTGGGGGGGCCCCTTTGGGGGCAGCCCCCTTGTTGGTGGACAAGGTGTTGGGGGGCCCCCCATGGTGGGGGTAGCCCCCACAAATGGTGGAACATGTTGGGAGGAGGTGGCAGCCCCATAGTGGTGGTGCCATGGATGTTGGGGGACCCCCCATGGGACATCTCCCCACCTTTGGTGGGTGCATGTTTTTGGGGAGGGGCCCCCTCATGTGGGCTGAAATTTTCAGCCCCCCTCCACCCCTTCCACCATTATAAAAGGAGGTGGAGAGGAGCTCTCCATCCCCACTCCAACTCTCTCACACAAGCCATGCATGATCTGGCATTCTCTCTCCCTCCCACGAAATAGTTTTTTAGTGCCGAAAGGCTGTCTGGGTTCCGGTGGGAACTAGTTCTGGACGGCGAAGCCCTGCCGGATAGATGACACTGTATGTGTGCAACTCTGTAGAGAGGTCGTAGTTTCGATCTTAATGCCTGAGGGGCTGTTCGAGAGTGCCTCCCGAAGGGCTGTCCAAGTGACGGTCTGAGTTCTGTGAGTCCTCCCGGAGGGCTGTCCGCGACACCGTCCGGGGGACTGTCTGACCGCCTCCCGGAGGGCTGTCCGAGGAGCGGATGAGGGTATACATCCTCGCGGTTGGGAGGTTGTAAAATCCTAGCTGCGGGGATCTGCACCGACGATCGTCATCGACTCTACTTCCGCTGCGCTACGAGTCGGTAACGAAATGATCAAAACCTTGTATGCAGTCTCCATAGTGGTCCTGGGCTGGTGCGTAGGGCAGAAAATTTTTGTTTTCTGCTGCGTTACCCTACATGATGAGCCGTCATGCCGGGCGCGTGGCACGCCAGGGCCTGGAAGCGGTCGGCGAAGTCCTGCACCGTGGAGGTCAAGGGGAGTCGGCCGAGCTCCGCCAGCCGGCTCCCGCGTATCGGCGGCCCGAAACGAAGGAGGCATAGCTCGCAAAAGCCCTCCCATGGGGGCATGCCGCCCTCGTCCTGCTCGAGGGCATAATACCACGTCTGTGCGGCGCCTCGGAGGTGATATGAGGCGAGCCAGGTGCGGTCCGACGCGAGCGTGCGTTGCCCCCGGAAGAACTGCTCACACTGATTAAGCCAGTTGAGGGGGTCCTCGGTGCTATCATAGGTGGCGAAGTCGAGCTTGGCGAAACGCGGCGGTGCCTGAGTATGACCGCCGTGGGCGTACGGCTCGGCGGTGCGGAGCAGCGAGGGGGCGGCGCCGGGTCGGTGGACACAGGGGTTCCCCCGTGGAACGGCGGCCCGTCGAGGCCAGCGTAGGGACCCGCGGAGCTGGAGTGCCCGCCGTACTGCAGGGTGGGCGCCGCTGTTCCGAGGCCATCGTGTAGACCGGCTACGGCGATGACCCGGCCAACCAGGCCGGAAGCGGGGACGGCGAGGGCGGGAACCGGACCTGGTGGATCGGGACTCCCGCCGGCGCGGTTGCCGCCGGACCGGAGCTGATCGGCGGTGGCGCCTGCAGCTGCAGCGGGGCGACGGGCGCGGCGGGAGCCGCGAGGGCTTGCGACGGCCATGGTAGCCAGGGCGGGGTGGTGGCGGGAGGCGGCTGCAGCGGCCCGGCGAGCGCCGCGGAGGCCGCCTGGTGCGGCGGTTGCCACAGCAGGAGTAGCGTCCTGGTGGCGGCGGCTAGTGGCGCGGCCGGCCGTGGCCCGTAGGGGCCGGCCAAGTAGAGGCGGATCCCCTGGACCGTGGTGGCGAGATCGCGGAGCGCTCCGGTGACTTCCTCCGGTGTGAAGACAGTGGGAACCGGTGCGGCGGAGGTGACCGGCACCGGCGGTGGAGGGGCGCTGGCCGTGGTGGCCAGCGGGGCGGTGGTGGTGGTCGGCAGCGGGAGGGTTGGGGTGGGCGGCGGCGAAGACATGATCGCACCTAAGCTACCTGATACCAAATTGGTAGGATCTAGGGCCCTACCGGGTCTTGGCCGGAGATTGTAGGGGAAGGAGGGAGGCGGGTGAGGTCTTGACCGCGGCGGCCGGCGTGCTGGCGCCGTCTCGCGCGGAAGGAGAGGCGGCGGCGATGGAAGAGGTGGGGCTAGGTTAGGGTTCCGGCTCCTCGGGGAGCCGGGCAATAGAATATGTCTTATTGCTTAATTTCCAAAAGAGGGTCTTACAACTGTTTATATAATCTCGATGCTAATAAAAATAAGGTAACTTGGGCTAAGCCCCTAACTAAACGCACCCATTGGGCCTCCTCCGGCTATAAGTGGCGCCAGTCATAACACTTCGTGTGACCCATATATATGGAGTTCAACACACTTTGGGATGAGCGACAAAGATCTCGTATCTGCTGTTGTCTATTTGCTAGAGTTTGTATTCCTGAGGTGTGGCATATGTGTGTTTTCATGGAAATAAAAAGGCCTCACCTGAAAATTGCAGTGACATGATAAATTGCCATAATTTCTCTCAATAAAGGCCTTTATTTTGTGAACAACCCCAAGCCCATGAAATTTCAAAATTGGCCCGATCACTTTGTTCCGGTATTAGTGATTTGAACCATGAAAATATCAATTGTGTATTATCATAGTCACCATCTAATTGCTGAGACACAATTCCTTGACTACCCACGTAATCTTTAGTCATTATTGTCACTAGTCAGGAGCTCATGCACTGCGAGGGAAAAAAATGTACATATAGAGTGGCAATGCTAAATAGTTTTTACACGCAATTAACCATGCTATTTATTAGTTGGCTTTGTTTTCTTGTTATCTAAAAAATGGGATAGCGGCCTTGCATAAAAAACGGATTACGGGGTTCGCCTCCTTTTTCTCTGTTGGTTCTCACATAACTCTTGTCATTGTGTTAAAAGCTTGGAACCGTCCATTTCATTTCATTCTTGCCATTGCATCTATCAAAATCATTCTGACACTTTATTTTTTTTTAGGGGTTAACACTTTACGGATTAGTTCTGTTTGAGATCACATCAACCCTGCAATGGTTTTAGTTGAGGTGAAAAATGAGCTAAAGTGTGCCAAGGAGCAAGGAGAATGAGCACTTCAAATTTGAGTAGTATTCAAGCCAGAACAAAATAAAATGACAACATCCAAATAGTTTAAGGACTAATTTTAGCGTCACACCAAACACCCTATGCATTATATAATAAAAGTTGTACAATATGGACGAACGAGCATAGTGGGATCTCGGCTTTTGTTTCCGCCCTGATTTGCTGCCAACCTCTCTCTGCTTCTTCCTATCAATGAAATGATAGTATTCGCGCGAGAGAGGGTCGAGATAATTGTTGAATGAGGATGTCAAGGGTTTAATGGTCCCTGGTAGATACAAATTGTTCTCCAATTAATTTTGCTTCATGCAATGTGGAATTGTCATGTTTGCCCGAGAAGTTGATCCGATTGCCGGAAATGCTCGGATTTTCTACTTCTCAAGAACTAGATGTGATAGATCAAACATCTAATATTCACACACTCTATAGTAGTATAGATATAGAGATGATTTTGCAATTTGACTAAAAGAGTAACTATTTCACAAAAGCAGACTCAACATGTACTCAATTGGTTCATGTGAATCCAACGAAATGAGCTGAATCTCTTTGTAGCTACTGATTTACTATTAGTATGAATTTTTCAGGCTGCCGTTATAAGCCACATATAGCAACTGTCAGACCAGGACATCATGATTCATAAGCAAGTGCGAAAGTATGATAATACTTGATCTGAAAAGTTTGAAGAGGAATGCAGAACTAGCCCATACGCACAGCCCACATTGAGTAGTTCAACTTAGACCATGTACAATGCAAGGCAAGGTGCCTATAAGGATAAACATTTTTCTGTAAGCACCGATTCTTTTTAAGGGTAGACGCTTAATTAGGCATCCCTTTATAGGGATAAACATTGATGCTTAAGAAAAACTCATTTAATATTACTAAGCATCTCCCTAACACATCTTGCATTGTACAAGGCCTTTGTAATGCTTTCATTTTATGCAGAAAAGAACTTAGGGCATCTCCAGCGCCGACTCGCAAATTTCCTCATGCATCTGTCCGCGTGCAAGGGGGATCAGTCCGCGGTCACAGATATGGGAGCCGGCCATCCAACGCTAGCCGCATACATTTCAAACAAGGTGTAAAATGACCAGATGGATTACATGTAAATCAGATGTTTTTCATTCAATCCGGATGAAAACATTTACATCACAGACATATTTTAGACAGACTGGACTCCAAACCTAGACTAACATGACTGCCGACGCCCGTTCCTCATTTTCGGCCGACCATGACCCCAGGAAATGAAGCTATTCGCCTCCACATTGCAACCAAGCGGCTAATCGTCCGACGATGTTGAGCGCACCAAGCTTGGCTTCAACGTGAGGGGACAAGCGGTGGCCTTTTGGGACCCGAGCACCGATGACCTCCCATGCTCTGCCCTTCCTCGTTGCTGGCGACGCTCGCGGACGTGCCGGCTTCGTGGTCGTGGTGGCGGGGCGCAGCCATGGCGGAGCTGGCGATGTCCTCCTCCTCGTCGCTCTTGCCGAACACCTCATCTACCGCCTCGTCCATCTGCTTGTAGCCTGCCTGTAAATTTGCCTCATACTGGATGTACCGCGAGCGGTCGCGGCTGATTTCGCAGGCGGTGTCCTGCTCGGCCACGTCCACGTTCGGTTCGGATATGATTTTTTCCCCACCCGTCGGTTCAAAACGAAAGGGAAAAAAAGAGAGAGGGTCAGGAGACATGACCACACCCAACTCTCTCGGGTTAAATCTGGGAGCAAATCTAGGGTGCACGAATTTGGCAATCGAGTCTGACTGTCTCAATGCACTTGAGGCCATCTCTGATCCAAACGCATATATGGGAACATGCGTGCCAATCATAGCCGAGTGCTCCCTCCTCGCACTGGAGTTTGCTAGTATCACTTTTGATCGCTGTAGTAGAGAGGCCAATTCGGTCGCGGATGCTTTAGCAAAACATTGTTTTAGTTCTGGCAAGTCTGAAGCATGGGAAACTGTCATTCCTGACTTTATTCTTCACCATTATGTAAACGATCTGGCTATCATTTGATGAATAAAGTTTATGATACTAAAAAAAACTCTCTCACACAACCATCTATCCCTCGCCGCCATCGCTTCCAGAGCGAGCAGGTGAGTGGCGGCGCTCCAAGATCCGCGACGCGCCACATGTTGCTCGTCGTTGTAGCTGACGGCTTCTAAATGGGGGTGACCAATGACTACCGGATCTGCGCTCGCGCGTCTGACGGAGGAAGTGACGAATGTGTCGCAAGTGGACGCCCCCGCCGCCCAAGATCCCGCCTCTTTCACACCCGCGTGACGGCGGAGGAGGAAGGGGCTTCCTCCGCCCTATTCCACCGGGAGAGGAGGGGGCGGTTGGCGTCCGCCGTTCTTCCGCGCGAGGTGCCGAGGACACAGTGGGTGCCGCTCGGCTGGAACAGCTCTGTTCTTGACGACGCCATGAAGCCCTTCAAGGTCCCCTCTCCCTCTCCTTCTCCTTCCCTATTCCTCACCTCCAATCATGGTTTTCAATTTCAGTTTTCGAAAAATTCCAGCACCAACCGAAATCACCGAAATTTAGTGAATTTCAGTGATTTCAGTTTCCATTTCTGCCAAATGACTGAAATATTCACTCAAATTTAATTGAAAATTTGAAAAAATATTTTGAAAAATATTTGAATTCCTGTGTTGTACTGAAACTGCTGAAATATTTTGGCTGAAACGTAATATTTCAGTGTCTATTGAAATTACTGAAATTCAGTGAATTTCACCGGAATCTCACTGAAAGTGAAAACCATGCCTCCAATTGCTCCATCCAATTAGGGTTTAGCAACTGTCGCTGTCAATTGGCTCAATTTTGCCAATTCCAATTCATGTGACAGCTGTTTTGACTCCCTGGATTGTTGGCTGCAGCATTGGAGATGCGTAAGCCACAAGATATAGCAACTTCAAAGGACAGAGGCCACAGGCAGGGCTGGGAGATGCATGGATGATTGAGAGGGGGCAGCTGTGGCTGTGGTGACCCGATGACCTGGAACATCAAATGCTTCAAGCTTTCGCATGAGGTATGTATATGCGATTTTGTCAAAGAGTTCTTCCAAAGTGAAAGAAGCTTTTTTCTGTCTATTAAGCAGGCTACTTGTGATGATTATCAGATGTTTTTCATATACATTGATCTAAATCATGCACAATATCTTTTTGCGCTGATCATGTCAGCAACATTGCTACTGTGCTTGCGGCATATACATGTGCTTGCTAGGAGGGAACTCTTCATAATCTAGAGACCTTTTCTCTAAACTTGTTTTTCACGTCGTCTTGCCATAAAATATATTTTCTATTCTCATGAGAAAATGGTTCCTACATATACCAAAACAAACTGTGAGGTGCATTGGGTTCAGTCGCATAACTGAATTCATAGGTTCCATTAGTTGCTTTTATCAATTTTGCGGTCCGGTGAACCGGTGATTAGTTCACATGGGCTAATCATGTAAGTGCAGAACTAAATATCCGTAGAAAACATGTCCAGTATGTAAGAACTTTCTTTATTTATATTGTTATAATGGAGGTAAACTTTGATAGTTGGTCTGGTAAAGAAATGGCGGTGGCGAGTCGATTCCTTTTTATTTTTTCATCATGCTCTAATTCATCTGCAAGTTCTTTCAGCATTAATATACCCGTCTGCTAGCTCGGGCTAATTGTATATTAATGCTGCAAACTTGGGTTGTTGTTTAAAATTACTGATCATGTTAAAGCAGTCAAAATGTTGCAGAATGCATTCTACGCTTATAGAGAATTTATATATATATATTAATTAGAATGCACTCTACTGTTGTTGGTTCCTTCTTCCTGTTGTGCACTTCCAAAGTACTAGCTTTGCGTTGTAGACCTTGGTGTGTTTATTATATGGGGAGGTGACTGATAGCACATTGATTTGTTCTTGTCAAGAACCGTATTCTGCTGCAAGATAAAGCAGATTAGTTTGTGTTCTTAGGTGCTACAATATCATTGCTGTGCTGGCCATTAATGACATTGCATACTTAAAACACACATGAAAGGTTACAAGATATTTAAGTGATTATGCTACGCATAATTATTTGCTCTTTAAAAAACATTTTCTGATTATTGTGTGTCATTGATATGGTAAGTGTGTATGCTTATGAGTTTCGTTTATTTTATTGTTTTGCACAGATCAAGGACCGCTGTTCCTCCGCTTGAGCGATTGAAGATCCTGCTTCAGGTGTAGATCATCATTTTGCTTTTATCTTATGGCATGCTATTATCCATGCTGATTTCCTGATTGAATGATGAATTGATGTATTTGTATTTTCTTTTGAAAAGTTTGTTATCTTATTAGATATCAGCTAACATGGATGTGATGCAATATACATATCCACCATATTAGTGTGTTCAATACGGTTTTCCTATTATCAATTCAAGCCATGTTTTATCTTATATAGTAGCCAGTTATTAACATTTGTGTTACAATCATAGAACCATGTCTAATGTTTAGTGCCCATTTAAACCAAACCTCTTTCGGTGCGCACTCATTGCTCCCGTTTTCAGAACCGAATCATCGTAAAAAATAATAATTCTAAGAGTAGCCGGGTCACACTTGTTACTGGATCCCAGTACCTCTGTTACTAATATTGAACATGCAGGATTTTGTTAAATTAGTTCTGTTGGACCTTTTCTTATATAGATCAGTGATGACGAGGTCTCCTTAATTAGTATGAGAGGAAGTTACTAGGCAGATTAAGGATACCTGATCATCATTGATCTGTAGCTCTTACTCATGTTCTTGGCCTTCAGAGTATGGGTTTTGTTCATTGTTCCCTTGTAATTCAGTGCTGGGCTATATTTTTTTGTACTAGCATGCTACTGTTCCCGGTAATGGTCCAAATTTTGTGATAGGATTCATATGACTTGTTAATGGCTATCAAATAGCACAAAATGCTTGGAGATTGATGCTGTGTATTATAGGATTTAGCATGCTAGTATCTTGTACTCCCTCGTGCTGGGCTATTTTTTTTTGTACTAGCATGCTACTGTTGCCGGTAATGGTCCCAGTTTTGTGATAGGATTCATATGACTGGTTAATGGCTATCAAATAGAACAAAATGCTTGGAGATTGATGCTGTGTATTATAGGATTTAGCATGCTAGTATCTTGTACTCCCTCTGTTCCATAGTTCTTAGCATTTTGATTGCTTTTCTTGGAATCAATCAAGTATGTTGTAACATGTAAGGATAAATTCTATGTCCAATGTTAGCTATCAATCAATCATGTGTATGTGTAGGGCAAAACCAAAACTGATAAGAGTAGATAATTATTTTTGTGTATGTGGCAGTTTACGTAATTTTGTTGTGAAATATGATGCTATGGGAAGAAGATGGAAATCAAAGGGGAACACTCGAGAGCTCCCCCCTCCCTCCCGCGTACTCCCCGTGTGGCGACGGGGAGTGAACCCTAGATCGCGCCGCCGGTCTCCCCTCCCCTCCTCTCTCCTCCCTCTCCGCCGCCAGGGGCCCCGGCCGAGCAAAGGCCGGTGGGCGGCGGCGGCGGCAGGGCATCCTTGTACTCCCGCGCGGTGGGGTTCGCGCGGGTCAACACCTCGGGCTGGGGCGTGGTGCTGACGCCGGGTGCCACGGCGGTTTGTCTGCAGCGGCGACGCGACGGGCGGCGCGGTGGCGGTGTGTACCTGGGGCGGCCGCGGCGGTCGGCCATCCTTCTCCTCCGGCGGCAAGGGCTGCTGTCAGCACAGGTCGCGGGCGGCTGCCTCTTCTCCGGCGCGGGCTGGCGGAGGTGGCGGCGCAACAGCGGTATGTTCGATCCCCTCCTCTACGGCTGTCGTGGCGCATGAATCGTCTGCTGGTGGCGGCTCCTCTTGTGCTCTGGTTTTGCTCGGCTGGCCGGTGGGTGGCAAGGGTGCCGTGAGGGGAGAGGCAGGGGTGCCTCCCAGACTCGCCATTGCCGGGATTTGGAGGTGCCAGATCGGGTGTCTCGGGTGGCTGCAGCACGACTGGCCGCCGGCGTTTCCTCTGCCCAGATGTGGCAGCCAGACGCTCCTGCCAAAGGAGCTTGTTTGGGGTGGAAAGAGGGGTCTTTGCTGCCCCTTCACCGGTTGACGATGTCGGTGTGCGGCGGCAGCGGTCGAGGGGTGGTCTCGGATGACGGGGCGGCGGCCTCGGTGGTGGGAGGCGCGATGCTCGTGGGCGGAGGTCGCGGCTTGGATGTTGGCCGGTTACCATGGTCGTGTCGGCGGCGTGGTAGCTTGGGTACGACAGTCGATGGCGGTGGTTCTGCAGCATGCTTGCTGCGCTCTGTCTCGATGGCGAAGAGGTCTTGCCGGGTGAGAACCCTTTCTGGCTTTGCCAGGTCGGCGGCGGCGGCGCCTACTGGCGTCGTCTCCTTCTTGAAGGCGTCGCCGTGGTTCCTCTTCCTCCTCCGTGTTGCTCTAGGGGAAACCTCGATCCCTTGATCGGGCGGTGGCGGTACTTAGGTGCCATGACCTTGTTGAAGGCTCCGCCTTGGAGTAATCGGTTCGTCGTGCACAGCTCCGGCTCTGTGCAGTGATTCGTTCACGGTTCAGGCCTCCGGCGACTTCAAGCGGGGTTCTCTCTTCCTTCCTGTAGATGGCTTGGAGTTGTGTGGGGTGGTGTAGTTGTTCTCAACATTCTTGTATCTTGCCCTATGTGTGTTGGTGTGGAGTTGTATGAGGTGTAGGGCAATATGCCACGGCGAGCTTTGGACGCGGCGTGTGCGTGTGTGCGCGCGGTGGTCATGTCGGGCTCGGCCCGTGGCGGGCTCGGGTGCGTGCGTGCGTGCCCGAGTGTAGGTGTGCGTGAGTTAGCACATATGTGCGCAGGTTAGTTAGCGAGGGTCCGGGGTGTGGGCCGCGAAGGGCATGCGGAGTGGCCTTGGCGATCGCGTTGGAGCGCGATGAACGCGCGCGAGCCAGAGCATGCGGGTCGTGGCGAGTGGGAGGTGGGTGCATCGTAGCGCAGCGAGGGCATGTCCGTGCATGCGGGTATAAAACCCTCTCCCCCCTCTATGTAGCTCGCTGAGGTGATCGAGTTCGTGCTCGAGAAGAAAACAGAAAAGCCGTACGTGCGGCGCGGGTGTTCGAGCGCCCGGAAATCCTCTATGTCCTTCTTCCTCCTCTCCGGCGGCGTTCGACGAGGCGCTCGGGCGGCTGCGCGCGTTTGACGAGCGGACGCGGCACCGTGGACAAGATGGCGGCGAGCGCGGGGGTGATCAGCTGCTCCTGGCCATGGCACAATGGCGGGCGCGGGAGCGGCAGCAGGGCGGAGCTCGGGACGACGACGACGGGCAGAGCATGGCGTCGGGCAACGGCGGCAACAGGCGCGGCCGTTGCTACAAGTGCGGCGAGCGCGGCCATTTCAAGAGGGACTGCCCCGAGCTGCGGAGGGAGCCGGCGGCGGAGCGCCGTTGCTGGCGGACGTCGGCGTCGAGGACGCGGGCCTCCTCTAGGCCGTGGCTTAGGGGGTGAAATGTGGGGCAATAAGCCATGGCGAGCTTTGGACGAGGCGTGTGCGTGTGTGCGCGCGGTGGTCGCATCGGGCTCGGCCCGTGGCGGGCTCGGGTGCGTGTGTGCGTGACCGAGTGTAGGCGTGTGTGCGTGCGTGAGTTAGCGCGTGTGTGCGCAGGATAGTTAGCGAGGGTCCGGGGTGTGGGCCGCGAAGGGCATGTGGAGTGGCCGCGGCGATCGCGTTGGAGCGCGATGAGCGCGCGCGAGCCAGAGCGTGCGGGTCGTGGCGAGTGGGAGGTGGGTGCGTCGTAGCGCAGCCCGGGCATGTCCGTGCATGCGGGTATAAAACCCTCTCCCCCCCTTGTAGCTCGCTGAGGTGTTCGAGTTCGTGCTCGAGAAGAAAACAGAAAAGCCGTACGTGCTGCGGGGGTGTTCGAGCGCCCGGAAATCCTTTGTGTCCTTCTTCCTCCTCTCCGGCCGTGTCTCCGGTGGTCGCCGTCGAATGCTAGGGCTAGCTGCACCAACATGAGGTTGGTTGTAACTGGATCGTTGCTTTATATATAAAGTGGGGCGAAAACCTTTTTCGGTATGGGAAGAAGATAGCATTTTGTGGTTTGACATATCGGCTGTGTGGTGGGCTACCAGATATGAACTCATCTTTGAGCATGAATCTGTCAAGCATTCTACTAACTGACCTGTGTACCGTGTCATCTTTCTTGCTGATGAAATATGTCACAATATTTGCGCGTTGCAAGATGTTGTGGTGCATGTGCATGCTTATGTAGGATTTCTTTCCACCTCCATGAAAGATGTCACAGCTTTCTAATGACTTTGCTGTTTCGCTGTTTCTGTTCTGAAACTTGCACACAAGATGAACTCATGATTGTCATATACTTCTTGATTACACATATATTTATTGCATGTTAAGTCAAAGAGACTCCTCTCACTCTGTTTATTTTTTCCAAGTTATCAATGCTCTGCTCTAGCCTGCCTAGTTTCTATTCTGGTTGTGGAACCAAACTTAGCCTGTTGAAGCCTGTCCTGGGTTTGGTTTAGTGCTTGTTTGATGCCACTGGATCCTGGGTTCTTGTGTAGGAGCATCATGGAATTCTGTAATTTGCGTACAGTAGTTAGGTGATATCTCTGGTTCCTGAGCTAGTTGATCTTTGGTTCTAATTCATATCATATTTTGGTCCTGCATGATGCGTGTGTGATTGATGGTCATGTGCTAGCTAAGGAGGTTGTTTTGCTACCGAATGGTATCTCAATTTGCACCTGATCTAGCTCACTTGTTATCATTACCTAAAATTATTCGGTTGTTTGTTCGATTTGGAGCAGCAGGCGCCCTCCATGGAAGCATCAACAAGGGGGACGACTGGGACCCCATACCTGAGCTGACGCGATCAACGAGGACATCATCCACCATGAATCCCAACAGAAGGTGAGCACCCCCCCCCCTCCCCTCCCCCCCCCCCTCTCAACAATTTTTCTTTAAACTAAATTGGATGCAGAACAAGTGTCACTTAATTGCTATCTAAATTATTATCACCTTACGATCCAGTTGTAAATTTTCCCTTTTCTTTAATTTGTCACACTTCACTCCCCTACTCCAGTTAGTTCTTTTCAGTGCAGTCACATAGTGCAGTAGCTTGCTTTAGCGCACAATTTTGGATCTTCTACATAGTAGCCACTATGTTCTTAGCCCATCTCGCCCGATCGGACTGAAATCAAATGTGGCAACCTTCTTTGGTCGGCAGATGGGAGACTACCCTTCTGTTGAGCTGATTAAAGACAACCATGAAGGCTCCCAGGAAGCAAAGGCCATGGCAATGGAATCAATGTCAGAAGGTAGGGGCCCTCTGGAATTTTGGTAGCTAGTGCATATGCTATGTGCTGTTTCCTTTATTTCATTACAGTTTGTACTTTTATCAAACAAAGTGCTCAAGCGTTAAAGCTATAACATGTACTGGAATGTAACATCTTGCTTCTATTGCAGTCTCAGCACATGCTTTATGTTCCTACTCCCTCCGTTTCTAAATACAAGCCCTTTTAGAGATTTCAGTACGAACTACATACGATGTATATAGACTTATTTTAGAGTGTAGATTCAGTCATTTTGCTCCGTATGTAGTCCATATTGGAATCTCTAAAATGGCTTATATTTAGGAACAGAGGGAGTATAATAGTTAGTTATCCTCAAGTTTTGTGGGCTCCCAATGTTGTTGCACTTGAAAAGGAAGGGATGGATGCTTTCATCTAGCCTTTGGGCGTACGTACTGCAATGTACAAGATGCATCTCAGTGATATTTGTTGTTTGCTCATGTAGGTTTTTATAAGAACCGATCCTGCTTCCTAAAATGGGTCTATGGTTATTTTTTATGTTCTTAAGTATTCTGGTTTGCTATGATGTCATGAAATCCCATTATCTGAAGCTGACCAACTAAGTGACTATATATTTGGTTGGTACAGGACTCATGGCTAGTTGATCTTGTCTTCCTTGGTTTGGTACTCTAGTTATCAAACCTTGTTATAGTTCGCTCGAGTCAATGATGGACTTTGTGTTTGCCTTTTAGCCACTTGGAAACATTGCATACTTGAAAACAAGTAGCTGGATTTTATGCTAATCGCCAGTGCATTATTTATTTGATGTGTTAACCATTGACGCATTTGTGAGTGTGTTCGATATGGTCTGTCCGTTACCAATTCAAGCCATGTTTTATCTTCTAGCCAGTTTTTAACATTTATTGCAATCATAGAACCGTGTCTAATTTGTAGTGCCCACTTAAACCAAACTTCTTTCAGTCTCCCGTTTTCATTACAGAATCATCGTGAAAAAGAAATGCTAAAAGTAGCCAGGTCACACTTGTTACTGCCTTACTGGATCCCAATACTTCTATTACTAAAATTCAAAATGCAGGGTTTCGTTAAATTAGTTGTGTTGGACCTGTTCTTATATTTTCTTCCTATCCTCGCAGTATCAAGTACAATCGGACAGTTCGAGGGCTTAAGTATATATGGAGAACCGAAGGCCTTCATGGACTGTTTAAGGGCAATGGAACTAGCTGTGCAGGGATTGTCCCAAATTATGCTGTGAATTCTTCAGCTATGAGCAAGCATCAAGGTGTGTTCATTGCAATTACTCTTGCCTTACATAGCTGCTTGTGTCCCACCACCTAGTTATCATGTTAGCCGTATTTGATGCGTTATTTCCTTCTGCACCGTTTTTACAGGCCTATTTTTGGTTGTGTTTGGGTTTTACCCATTTTTACCCATGCATTGACAGTTTTCTAGGAACCAATATATTCTTCTCTCAAATGAACACAAACACTTGCTCTTAGATTTGGCACCACCATGGTTTAGGTTCAGGTTCTAACTGTCGAGAATATGAGATATACTACAGTTGGTTTTATATCCTGGTTTCTAGAGTTTATTGAAGTACCGTGGTGCTGGAAGTTATTCAGTGTTTAATAGTTGCTACTGTGTAGTAAATAATATTTGATTTGTAGTCCTTTTTTTACCGAGGTTTATGTAGGTGCTGTGCAATGTGTGATCCTTGCATGATCAGGGTTGTTCTCTTACTGAACATAGCCATTTTATTGCTGGTTTGTTCACTATTATAAAAAACTCGACCCAAGGGGAGAGAAATCCTGAAGGTATTGTAAGGTCGAGAAAAGGCCCCGAACGCCGACTTCCGCAACGCAAGTATATGCAGGGATGGGCCTTTTTTTTGTGAGAACCAGGATTTGATCCCTGGTTGATAGCCCCAGTCCAGGAGGTCTAGCACGTTCTCAGTTTGTTCACTATTATGAAATGCTAGCCTACATTTACTTGGTTAGAGCAACGTGTGGATTTTTAGTTTGATGAGTTCCACTTGACTCCAGGCCAGTGTCTCCTTATATAAAGGGCGGTGCTGCTTGCCTCCAGCATTTTTTGTCGCTTTTGTAGTCTTTGAGTTCGACAACAGTGGGCTATGGGTAGTAATGCAAACATTACATGCATATCCTCTACTACTTCCAGGGCTTTTTCTAAGGTGATCGTAGATAGCGACTTATGTGCACTAGCCGTTTATGTTGTGCAACTTGTGGTTACTAAGAGTTAACTCACCTCTCGATTGACTAAGAATTAGCAAAATGCCAAAATCAAAGTCTTGGCATGGTTCATTCCGTACCTTAGGCTCAACTATGACCTATGCCGGACCTTCCTAATTCCTTGTTGTTAGGATGAATTCATCATTGTCAAATGCTCAGAATCAAGAATATCTGTGGTACTGGGAGTTACTTGGTTACTTCTAGTTGCCACTATCTAGTAGATAACGTTTGATTTTTAGTCCTTCTTTTACCAAGGCGTGTTTAGGTGCTGTGCATTGTTTGTTCCTTAGATGATCAGGGATGTTCTCTTCCTGAACTTAGCCACTGTGTTTAAAGCTATTTTGGTCACTATTTTGATTGCTTAAGCTATTTCTAGTGCTGTGCATAGTCTCAAGTGTGTAGTTTCTCTGTTTTGTTATTGTTAACAGTGTTAGTTGCTATCTTGGCTGTGAGCATCCAAAGTCCAAACTGCTAATTTTACTGGTCATTAAATTTTGATTATTCATCTAGATGTAGGCTGTTCGTTTGACTGATTGGCTGGAACGATATTGTATAGGAATGATTAACCATTCCTATAGCATGGTTAATTAAATGGTCCTTTGTTAGCACTCCTGTTATGTTTAGTTGATTTCCTCACTGTTTATTATCATGGTTTGTGCTCTGTTAATTTTGGTGCTCTATCAAGCCATTGTGATCAGCACCAGGACTCGTTTACATATTTCCTTTCTAAATTCTATGATTTGTGATGTGTTAAACTGTCCTTGACAGCATATGTTGTTTGAATTGAGAGCACGGCAGCAAGGAGTATGGGGAGACGAGGCAAGATGGTCGCCGCCAGGAGGCGGTGGGAGACGCAGGTGAGTTCACCTCTAGCCTCTGATATGATGTACAGTAGTACTAGTGGTAGAAACTTCTTCTGAAGCTACTATTTTCATCTCGGAACTGCAGTGTTGTTTGCTTAAGTTTGGTTGTTTAAATTGAGCATCATGAAATTGCATAATCTGTGTGATTTATGAACGAATTTCTAAATGCTGAACTCGTAGCTGTGTGCTTGGGAGTTTGTCAGGGATTTATGCTTATTTCTCTCGTAAGTGTTGTTGATGAACTATTTCACTATATATGTGCTTTGCATGGTTTATGTTCAGGTCCTAACTGTCAAGAACATGATGCTACTACACTTGGTTTTTTTCTTGTTTTCCAGAGTTTGACTAGGAAGTGTGGTGCTGGAACTTACTTGGTTGTGACTAGTTGGTAGTTGCAACTATCAAAATATTATTGTTTTTATCCCTTGCTCTGTTTTATCTCTTTCCTTGAATGGGTTTCAGAACATATTTTTTGTTTTTAGTTCTTGTTTGTTCGAAATATTATAATTGCTTAAACTGTTATGGAGTAGCTGTTGCTATTACATTACCAAGTGTATGAGTGGTGCATAGTGTTTATCGACACTGAACAACTGTTTAGAGCAATGGATCTTCTCGCTGGATGTCATGGTTTTGATTGCTCCCTTTGGCTGTTACATTTATATTTCTAGCTATGGCGCAGATTGCATACATTTCTTGATTAAACACATATTTGTTGCAGGTTAAGTCTTTTTTTTCTTTGAAAAGATTGATTTCTTTTACCAGATTACTTTCTTTTGTAGATTATAGGGTTTGGTATGTGTTAAACTGATGTTGATCTGGTGCATGCGTTGTGCTTCAGGCGCATGATAGTGACAAGTTAGTGCCTAAATTTGGGTGATTGTTTGGTGTTGGTGCCATTGAGATTGATGACAATGATGATGGCGTCGCAAGGCCCCCGACCGAGGAGAGAGAACACTAGTAGAAAAAGGCCCATTTGTCACGGTTCTGGAACCGGGACTAAAGGGTCGGGACTAAAGCCCAATACATTTAGTCCGGGTTCTCCTACGAACCGGGACAGATGGGGCTCCACGTGGCCGCTGCGGCTTGCCCAGGCAGGAGGGCCTTTTGTCCCGGTTGGTAGCACCAACCGGGACCAAAAAGCATCCATCCGTCAGCAGTTCAGGGGCTGGGGTTTTTGTTTTTTTTTTTTGAAGGGGGGGGGGTTTGGGGGGTTTTGTAGGGTTAATTTAGGGGTTTCATATATTGTGTTAGCTAGCTAATAGAGAGAAGTGTCCTCTCTTATCTCCGTGCTTGGTCGACGCTACTTACTATACGTATAGAGAGGACTCGACACGCTAGCTAGTAAGCAAATGAAGGAAACCATTAAGTACACAAGATCGTCATGAACATATACAGAGAGAAGTGATCGACCTCCTCCTTCTCCGAGAGATTGGTCGAACAACAAGTTTTCGTATATCTATCCGACGCTACTAGCTACATATATACAATATAAGATCTCTTACAATCCCTAACATCTGATGTCAAGTTCCACATGGTATTCTCCGGCTTTATTGATGACGTGGTCAAGAAAGAATCCCGCCAATAACTCTTGAATTGCTTTTATGCGATCTTGTGGTAGGAGTTCATCCCGCATCTGCCACATCTAATTTGAAGAAGGGGGTCAATACATATATATGAATGAAACTCAACACAAATGATGGTAATAAAATAAAATTATGAATATTATTGCTTACGCACTTCATATTGTTTTTCAGAGTATCCCTGCTCACAGGTCGTGTGGCGGATGAACTCGCAAATGTAGTATCCACAAAAATCATTCCCGCCTTCCTGCCACAACCACTTTACAAGAAATAGAGGTCAATCAAACTGATAAGCAAGCATGCTAAATGGTATTGATGAAACTAGCTAGAATCAATGGGAGATGCGCAGAACTAGCTAGTAGTACTTACTTTCGGGTGTGTAAATCGGAGCTCCCCCGGCAGTCCCGGAGCTTCTGCGGTGAACTCTTTCCAAAACCTGCCAGACAAAGAAAACAATTACTTGATATCAGGAAATGAACAAAGTTGCCGATATGGTGCGATAACGATCGATTGAACTTACTTGTCGAGCATTTTAGTCATGGCCGCATAATTCTTGGGATCTTTTCGTCTCGAGTCTAAGACGGTTACTAGTCCCTGCTCAAGCTTAATCTCTAGGAGAATAAAGTGGAAGCTGCGCACGCATACATAACTCATCAATTACGTTACTATAACCTCGAGTAATAAGAGAAACCGAATATGCACAAGACAGTAACACTCACTTGAAGTTGTAAGGAAAGAGTATTTTATCTTTATTTTGATTTCGAAGCAACGATTGTAGCAAGTTGGCCTCGGTTTCTTTGGCATTATATTTAACCGTCCATTCATCTATGAGATTTGTGTTAATGAACCCAATATCATAGATTTATGCTTTTCTGCATTCGACGATCTTCAATCTGCATAATATAGTGAGGATAATTATATATACATGCAATAAAAGGGTTGAGCTATATATAGAGACTTAATTACAGAAGTAGTACTTACAGACAGTAGCAAGTGACGATTACTTTATCGAGGGCCTTTTGATTGAAAAACTGGAAGAACTCCTCAAATGGAACAGACAACAGATCAATTCCAATGAGGTCGTGCTCCTCTTTAACTCTCAGCGTCAAAGTATCCTTGCCAGACTTGCTGCAGGTGTCCATGTACCACTCATGGAATCTTCGCATCATCGTTGTTAGAAGAGGATGACCAGGTTTGACGAGAGGCTTCCCGTACCGGTATTTGTGTTCGTCCACCTCCATTGTATCAAAATGTGCATCATCGGGCAGGTAATCTGCAGGATTGGTACCGGGCACCATCCCCGGATGATTAGCGACGATATCGCTATACACCTTGAGCGGGGGCACGATTGGTTCGCTTGTTCGCCGAGATGCGGAATTTTTTTCCCACTTCTTCGTTCTGCTAACCTTCGATCACTGCAAGTACTTCCCGACCGCTCCGCTTCCTTATATGTCCTTTCAATAATGCGCTCATAGTTGGTTTGCGGCGGAGGCGGTGGTGGTCGCTTCAGGGCATCCAAAGTGCGCTTCAATTTCACCGGATCTATCTTCTCCTTCGGAGGTGGATGTTTCTTTGCAAAAAAAGTCCTTCACTTGGGCTTTACAGATCTTCGCGTTTTCCTCCTCGGTCATCTCGTATGGTAACTTCTCTAGAGGCTTGAGAGATGGACTGAATCTGTATTGCCTCCCGCCTCTGGCTGTACTGCTAGACGCCGCAGCGGCGGCGTCTCTCTTCCGTTGCTGCTGACGAGTAGTAGAAGAAGGCGGAGTGCTCCGACGCGCTGGAGCAGCCGGAGCGGCGGCTTCTGTCTTCCGCCGTTGCTGACGAGGCGGAGGAGGAGGTGGGCTGCTCGGACGCGCCAGAGCAGGCGGAGAAGGAGGCGGAGTGCCGCCCTCACGCGCCGGAGCAGCCAGAGAAGGAGGCGGAGTGCCCTGATCACTCGCCGGAGTAGGAGGAGGAGGCGGAGTGCCCTGACTCGCTGGAGGCGGAGGCGTCCAGTTCGGAAGCTTGATGTGCTCCTTCCGCCATAGACATGGAGTCTTCAGAGCAAGACCCAGCTGAGTATCCCCTTCACCTATAGGGTGGTCAAGCTCGAGCTCCTCAAATCCCTCCGTTACTTCATCCACCATCACAACAGCATAGCCTTGTGGAATCGGACGGCTGTGAAAAGTTGCGTCGGGTTTAGGAGGTGCAACAGAACCGACAGCCGCCTTGACTTTGAGGTGCTGCCATTGCGTCATAAGCTGGCAATGCTGAGCCTCCGTGATAGCATCGACGGGGTAGCTAGGAGCCGTGAAGTCAGGCTGCTGAACGAGCTCGGTGGAAGCCATGTTGCTTCTCCGCTGAGATGGCGGGGTAGCTTCTGGGTAGCTCCGGCACCTCGCTGGCTCTCAACTTGTTCCTCTAGCTTTTGTACCCTTGCATTCAGCTTCTGAAGTTCGCTCTGCTCCAGTTTCCTCTTCCTCTCCCGGGTTTTGTAACCGATTGCGCCGGGAAACCCAACCTTCCATGCAACGGAGCCTGGCGTGCCTCGTGTTCGTCCAGGGTGCTCAGGATTCCCGAGGGCCTCGGTCAGCTCGTCATTCTCTCTGTCGGGAATGAACGTCCCTTGCTGCACTGCGGCGTTACACTTCTGAAGCTTCTTGACGGGTATTGCAAGTTGCTCGTCCGTCCAAACACACTTCCCTGTTTCAGGGTCCAAGGTTCCCCCAACCCCGAAGAACCAAGTCCATGAACGGTCTGGCCAGTTCAATGTCTCTGGTTCGATCCCTTTAGCAAGCAGGTCATTCTCAGCTTTGTCCCATAGCGGCCGGGCTTTGAGGTAGCCACCTGACCCTGTGCGATGGTGAAACTTCTTCTTTGCAGCATTTATCTTATTTGTCTCTGACATCTTCTTACTCTTGTCCGATGTCTTGTAGGCCACAAATGCGGGCCAGTGATCTCTTATCTTCTCAAATCGGTCGGTGAATTCTGGATTCTTCCGTTTGTCGATAAACGTTGATTTCAACTCATTCTTCCACCTCCTGAATAGATCTGCCATCTTCTTAAGAGCACACGCCTTAACCAATGGCTCTATAACTGGCTCATCCGAATCCTCCTCTGGCGGTAGGGTGAAATTTGCCTTTAGCGAGGTCCAAAGATCATCTTTCTGTCTATCGGTGACATAAGAAACTTGAGGGTCTTCGTTCTTCTTAGGCTCATTCCATAGCTGGATGCTGATCGGGATGCTGTCCCTAACAATAGCTCCGCACTGAGCAGAAAATGCATCCTTGGTCCGCCTCGGTTCAATCGGCTGGCCATCGTTCGCGATTGCGGTGATCGTGAACCTTTCATCCTGACGCAACCTTTTCTTCGGGCCTCGTCTCGTTACCGAAGTTTGGCTCGATCCGGAGGGCTTTAAAAGAAGAAAGAAGAGTTAATATATGTACATACCAAAACAATTAATGCATCAATTAGCTAGTCAGCACAGGCTTAATTAATATATATACCTCACCGGACTTTGCAACAGCTCCCTCCTCCGTTCGATCACCGGAGCCATCATCATGGTCTCCTTCTTCCTCCGGCATTCGGTCACCGGAGCCATCATGATCATGTCCTTCCTCCTCCATTCTTTGATCATCGGAGCCTTCACCCTCTCCTTCCATACAATCGGTGTCGTTGAGATACGACAAGACATCACCTCCGCCGAGGATGATGTCCCCCAACAACTCTTCTGTTTCCAAGTCTCTTTGTTGATCCATAGTTTCTGCAAATATTACAACATGGAAATTAATATACAAACATGTGAGATGGATATATTAGTGGCAAACATAAACCTAGCTAGCAAATCACAACAAGGAATATTAATTAGTGGCCTCGACGCTTCTACGGTTTGGGGTGGCCTCGACAACGCTTCTAGGGTTTGGGGTGGCCTCGACAACGCTCTTTTAACTTGGTAAATTTGGGTGGCCTCAACGCTTCTAGGGTATGGGGTGGCCTCGGCAACGCTTCTAGTTTTTGGGGTGGCCCCGATGTAGGAGATATGCCCTAGAGGCAATAATAAAAGTTATTTTTTATCTCCATGCTCATTATTATGTTTATGTTCCATGCTACAACTGCTATGGTTCTCGAGTCTGCAATAACCACAAGGCTCGGAGGAAGACTCATATGCACGTGTGGAATAATAAACGGTAAAATGTATTCCTAGTCTAGCCTCTAAGACTAGCTCAAGTGTTGCATGATGGTCCTGTTTTCCTGATCATGGGCATGTCTATGCCAGCAATTTTGAGGGCACTAATGTTAGAAGAACATTTGTGTTGAATCGACCCGATTGATGTTATGCTATGAGATACATTCGTCACAAGTTAATGGTTAATAACACAGAGATGGTTAACGTTTGCATGATTCCTTAGACCATGAGAGTATCGAGTTTCTTCATGCTTGCTTCATGAACTTTGGGGTTTGTCAAACGTCATCCGTAAATGGGTGGCTGTTACGGCGGCTTACGGGTTCATGGAAAAGTATGTCAAGTAACTTGATAGCTCAAGATTGGGATTTGCTCCTCCGACGATGGAGAGATATCTCTGGGCCCTCTCGGTGTTACGGTATCCATCATCGTCTGGCTAGACACTTTGTGATTTGATCACGGGGATGCCAGAACACGGTAACGAGAAAAGAGAACAATACCGGTAACGAGGTAACTAGCATAGTGGACAAGTTGTTGATCCACGGGAATGCCAACATGTCTCACCTCGGGTATTTGTAACATATCGCGAAGCAACAGGAATAGCACACGGCAACTGGAGGTTCACTCGAATATTCATTCGTGTGGGTATAGGGGTCAATATGGGTGTCCACGGCTCCGATGTTGATCATTGATCGGAAAGGGTTCTGTGTCATGTCTATACTTCACCGAACATATACGGTCACACGCTTAAGGGTCATCTATCTGCTGAATACTAGACAGGGAGTCTGAGGGAAAATCACCGAAAAAGTTTCGGACACCGAAAAAGTTTCGGACAGCTGAAAAGTTCCGCAGAGAGAACACCGGATGAGTTTCGGTGATACTGAAAAGTTGTTTCAGAGGATACCATAAAGTCAAATTAGTTTCGGCACATGCCTGATAATTCTTGGAGGGTGCCAGAATCATTCTGGAAACTTCTGGGAATTTTCTGGAAGAAAAACCGGAAATGTTCCGGAGCTGCCGGAACCGCTTCAGATGCTTTTCGCAGATGAAATCACTAAACTGGAATTGTTCCAGAACGCGCTGAAATTTTTTTTAGTGGGTACTGGAAATGTTCTAAGCCCACATAAATATTTTTAGTTCGAACGGACGCTGAAAAATGTCATCATGAATAGTGAAAGTGCTTTTTGGGAAATTTTTGGAAAGCCACCTTTTAGGGCTTTTGCTAAAGGCTTCTAGAAGGTGATGTGGATGGATGAGAGCCCCGTTGGAGGGGGGACCCCTAGGGGGCGGCCGGCCACATGTCGAGCTCCTCCTTGGAGCTCCACATGTCCTTTGGTTTCTCTCTTATGCCCTTGGAAAGTGTTTCCTTCATGGGTATTTTGGTATTTCTTGAATGCCCATCCTACCCCTTGGTTTTCCTATATAAGGAGGAGAGGGGGCTGCTCATTCCTTCATCCCTTCTCACATACAAGTGCCATGCAATGATCTGGCTTCTCTCTCCCTCCCACGAAAAGAGTTTCGTAGAGCCGAAAGGTTGTCTGGGTTCCGGTGGGAACTAGTTCTGGACGGCGAAGCCCTGCCGGATAGGTGACACCGTATGTGTGCAACTCTGTAGAGAGGTCGTAGTTTCGATCTTAGTGCCCGAGGGGCTGTTCGAGAGTGCCTCCCGAAGGGCTGTCCAAGTGACGGTCCGAGTTCTGTGAGTCCTCCCGAAGGGCTGTCCGCGACACCGTCCGGGGGACTGTCCGACTGCCTCCCGGAGGGCTGTCCGGGTGGCGGATGAGGGTATACATCCTCGCGGTTGGGAGGTTGTAAATCCTAGCTGCGGGGATCTGCACCGCCGATCGTCATCGACTCTACTTCCGCTGCGTTACGAGTCGGTAACGAAAATGATCAAACCTTGTATGCAGTCTCCATAGTGGTCCTGGGCTGGTGCGTAGGTCGGAAATTTTTTTTTTCTGCTGCGTTACCCTACAGTGGCATCAAGAGCCGTGCTATGCATAGATGCAGGTTGCGATCTAGAATACATAGTGATGTATGGGTGTTGCACAATATAATTAGGTAGTAGATGTGTTCTATTACTGAAAATTATTTGTGCGGGTAGCAGATGAAATCTGTTACCCGATATTCTTGTTGCTTCCCTGGAATTTGCATATTTCTGATCTTGATAATAGCATGGTGGAGTTTCAATGTTCTGGCAATCCGTGATCCTGATTGATCAACGAAGTGCTAACAGTTCATTGAATTCCACCGTAGTTAAAAAGAAAGATGAAATTTCGCAGACGAAAGGGCAATGCAGATATGATCTGCACGGGGGTCATGCGTATGACGAAGTTTAGTATGGGGCTCAAGATTTTATTATCTCGGTTTTCATACACCCTGGAAAGTTAATCTAGCAACTTGAATTATCATACTTGATGATGGACGTTGGTAGCTTTGGTTTGTTTCGAAACCTTAGAAGCCACGAAAAACAAGTTTTTGCATGAACCGATTAGAGGCGTCTAACTTGGTTTTGCAGGAGGGTTTGCATGTGCATATGATGTGGTATAGCAGTGCTCATAATAATTTGATTATGTATGAGATGACTATATGATGTAAATTGATTAAACATGACCTGCGTGTCATGATTCGGCTTGATGGCTGGAGCCATATGATTGCACTTTAAATGACCTGCGTGTCAAACTTGTGTAATGCACTTATTTTATTAGCTATAGAGATAGCAATATTATCTGGTGCATCGACAAGGTGGTGGCAATCTTCGTGAAGGTGAACACCGACGCGAATGCCGGAGACGAAGAAATACAAGACTTCTCCGTCAGAAAGGGCTATACCATATCATGCTAATTATGAATTGCCTGAGATGTTTATCCCTTATGATTTGAGTGGGAGCGCACTGTTGAATTAACTTGTTTAATTCTCAGTGCAATTAATGATGAACACTGTCTAAGTGTGGTTTGCTTAACAGTTATAGTATAATGGCTCGCGTTTCCACCTTCCCTATTAATATTGAATAGCTGTTAAATATCTGGTTAAAACTTTACGGTTGGTAACGTAATGTGAGGATTGTCCTCAAGAGTGCCAAGAAGGACTTTGTCCTATCGCATACTTTCGGTATTCTCTCGCTTATGCTATGGATGATGTGACTCTCGTCCTTCGATCCAAAATCTAGAATTCCGTTTCAGTCAAGTGCAATATGTTTGCTTCCATGAGACCCAAACTTCGAAAGTTTGGATAGTTATGTGATATTCATGGAATCTGAAAATCATTTTCAGAGACAGACAAAGGCTAAAAGATATGAGATATCCAAAGAAATGTTTGTTTGCAAACTATTAGTAAAGGTGTTTACTATGCATTAGACCGATAAGAGAGGGATCCAGAAGAACGCCTGTCATATGATGAAAGGTGAATAAAACAACAACTTAAAGAGAAAGGAAGTGTCCGAAGGGTGTTAGTGAAACTTTCACGCCTAGGAAGTCCGGGGCTAACGCCACTCTTAAGTTGGGTGCTTCTTCTAGAAGTAGGAGAAATACTAAAAGTTAAACTGTTAGAAGTATAAAGGCAGAAAGAAAGAAGATTAGAATATCCAGCTCATGTATGAATGTCATACAAGTTTTTGATGTATAGAAGGCTGGTCAAAGATATAGTTCTTGGGAATTATGGTTAAACATGTTAATCACTGATTCTTGGGTATTGTGAGATAATCACAAAGATCCCGCTCGATTGCATTCTGTTGCAACTCGATGTAAGAACTACTATGGCCTGAAAGACTAGCCAGGAATGAGGTTTAGATACACACAGGGAACATAGTAAATGTTACTATTCCTTCCATCGGTGTATTACCTATGTATTTACTTTCATAATTCATTTTAGAGTTTCACACTCTAGGCCTTTGCATAAGGTATCTTGCAAGAAGGTTGTTCATAAGAGAACTTTTTATGTTCGATGTTATGAATAACATAAGGGCCATACTTTCATTGAGAATGAGATGTATGTTATGAATAATGATAATAATATATTACCTCTGGATTTACTTTCATAATTCATTTTAGAGTTTCATACACTCTAGCCCATTGCATAATGTTTGTTGCAAAAGAGTTGTTCATAAAAACAACAATTGTTGTTCAGTATTATGAATAACATGAAGGGCCATGCTTCCATCCAAGATGGGACGTATGTTATGAATATTGATGGTAATATGATACATCCATAACACTGACGCTAAATGTCATAAGACTAAAAGAATACCACACAAGTGTGGCACTGCATTCGGTCACATTGGAGAAACCCGCATGGAAAATTCCATTATGATGGATTTTTTAAGTCCTTTGATTTTGAATCATCTGACACTTGCAACTTTCCTCCGAAAAGTGAAGTGACTGAAATACCGTTCACAGGCCATAAGGAACGGACAACAAACTTATTGGTGATCATACATTTGATGTGTGTAGTCCGTTAAATGTTGTTAGTAGTGGATTTATCTATCTTCAGAAATGACTCAAGTAGATATGTGGATATTTACTTGATGAGACGTAAGTCTGGATCTTTTGAATTCATTCGAAAGGTTTTCAAAAATGAAGTAGAAGTTATTGTAACAAGAAAATTATGTTTCTACAATTCGATTGCAGAAAGGAATATTTGAGTTACAAGTTTAGCGAATGTCTGATGAGTTGTGAAAGTAGTTTCATAACTTACACCTCCCGGAACACCACTGCATGTGGAAAGTCCGTGAAGATGTAATCAAACCATTTATGACATGGTAAGATCAAAGATGACATATATAAATTTGCCATTATCCCTTTTAAAGAGTGATGCTTTAGAGACTACGGCTTTTTACACTGAAAAGAGCTCCATCAGGTCTGTTGAAATGACGCCATGGTATGGTACGCCCAACCATGTTATATCTTTTCTTAAACATTTGGAATATGGGGCTTGTGTAAAAGGTTACAAACCTATTCCAAATCAGACAAGTGCTACTTTGTAGGTTATCCCAAGCAATTGGGTATTCCTCCCTCACTATACCAAGGCAAATAGGTTTGCCACAAAGAACGGTATGCTTTTTGAAGAAAATGGTTCTTTCAAAAAGGTGAGTGGGAGAATAATGCAACTCGACGAGATAACCAGTATCTCCGTCATCAGGTCAAAGGAAAGAGACCATGGAAGTAATTCCAGAGTTTCCTACTACGACTGATACGGAAGTCTCTACAATAAAATGTACGGACTTCGGTCGAACTTGCAGCTGAACCACGTAGGCAAGGCTCGTGCAAACCTCTCAGGTGCGCAGACGAGATATTGTTTTTAGACAACAGTATACCTACGATACACAAGGAAGCGTTGATGGGCCCTGACTCCGGAATTGGCTAAATGCCAATACAATCCGAGATAGTTTCCATATAAATGTTTTAAGATTAAAATCTTGATACACCTTTCGGAAGACTTAGAGTCTAAAGAATTTTATGGAACTAAAAACTGATACGGATAAAAATGTTTTATCCATAAAGCTCGACTTGTTGAAATAACAAGTTCAAGGAGTTGACTACGATGAGGTTATTTCACCGTAGCGATGCTTAAAGTCGGTTCGGGTTGAACTAGCAATTGATACATATTTCAATCATGAGATATGAAACATGGATGACAATAGGATTTCCATCTGATGGAAATAAAACCAAGGACTTGCATGTGTTACAGTCCAAGGTATTTTGTCATTCCAGAGGATGCTAGTAAGTATGCAAACTTCAGAGTTCCAGCAATGGACAGAAGAGAGCAAAAAGGAGTTGGAATCTTCGTGTTTTGATGAAATAGTCAAAGGGGTTTGACTTCATCAATGGGTAACGAAGATGCTTATGATTCAAGAAAGTAAGAGGGAGCATAATAAAATTTCTAGAAAACATTGTGTGCTTGACACATTGTTAATTGGAAATAAAATTCTTGACACGAATTAGGACTTCATTTGAAAATAGTTTTTCGATGAAGTGCTTGGGCTAAATAGCCTTTATATTAGGCATGATGATCTATGGAGATAGATTCACCTAATGGGGCTAAGCAAAGATACATATTCACAAAATGCTAAAACCTTTTAGCATTAAAAACGTCAAGGAGTGATTCTTGCCGAAGTCACATGGAAAGAGTTTTTGCAAGACTCGGTGTCCCAAAACATTGATGAGCAAAATACATGATGGAGATTCCACACACTCTTGTGTTTGGATTAATCATGTATTCCATGGTATGTAAAAACAACCAGATATGTCCAATACTCCCAAAGTTGTTGCGAGTATAGATACCGAAGTGATCAAAAATTCTGATCATGGGACAACAGTGAAAAAGGGTCATTGAGTACTATAGTAGCACCGATGACATGTTTTCTCGCAAGCGGAGATCATGAAGAGTTCGTTGTAAAAGGTTACATCGATACAGTCTTCATCCATGCTCCAAGCGATTTTCGATTTAAATTGAGGGTTTTGTGTAACACACAATATGGTGGCACAGTTAGTTGGAAAATGTTCCAAACAAGTTATTGTGATGAATTCTATAACAGAGGCGAAGTATGTTGCCGCTTTGAAAAGCGACAAAGAAGATGTTGAATCATATAGTTCATTCATGAACTTAGTATGGTTCCAAGATGGCTTTTGTCAATGGGGCACTACTGCAGGTAGTTGCTCCATGACTCAGTCTGAGGAATCCAGGTTTGACCTGTGATTCACATACATACAAAACCAAGTCCACACAAAATATGAATTTTGTGAAAGCGTGAAAACGCGAGGATACGCAAAGATACACACGGAGCTGAAGTCGTCAGATCCGTTGGACATCAGGCTATACCACAAGCGAAGCATATTTACACCGGTGTGTCACAGATGTAAAGTGCATTAGCATTAACTAGATTATTGACTCTAGTGCAAGTGGAAGTCTGTAGGAGATATGCCCTAGAGGCAATAATATGCCCACATAAATATTTTCAGTTCGAACGGACGCTGAAAAATGTCGTCATGAATAGTGAAAGTGCTTTTTGGGAAATTTTTGGAAAGCCACCTTTTAGGGCTTTTGCTAAAGGCTTCTAGAAGGTGATGTGGATGGATGAGAGCCCCCTTGGAGGGGGGACCCCTAGGGGGTGGCTGGCCACATGTGGAGCTCCTCCTTGGAGCTCCACATGTCCTTTGGTTTCTCTCTTATGCCCTTGGAAAGTGTTTCCTTCATGGGTATTTTGGTATTTCTTGAATGCCCATCCTACCCCTTGGTTTTCCTATATAAGGAGGAGAGGGGGCTGCTCATTCCTTCATCCCTTCTCACATACAAGTGCCATGCAATGATCTGGCTTCTCTCTCCCTCCCACGAAAAGAGTTTCGTAGAGCCGAAAGGCTGTCTGGGTTCCGGTGGGAACTAGTTCTGGACGGCGAAGCTCTGCCAGATAGGTAACACCGTATGTGTGCAACTCTGTAGAGAGGTCGTAGTTTCGATCTTAGTGCCCGAGTGGCTGTTCGAGAGTGCCTCCCGAAAGGCTGTCCAAGTGACGGTCCGAGTTCTATGAGTCCTCCCGAAGGGCTGTCCGCGACACCGTCCGGGGGACTGTCCGACTGCCTCCCGGAGGGCTGTCCGGGTGGCGGATGAGGGTATACATCCTCGCGGTTGGGAGGTTGTAAATCCTAGCTGCGGGGATCTGCACCGCCGATCGTCATTGACTCTACTTCCGCTGCGCTACGAGTCGGTAACGAAAATGATCAAACCTTGTATGCAGTCTCCATAGTGGTCCTGGGCTGGTGCGTAGGTCGGAAATTTTTTGTTTTCTGCTGCGTTACCCTACACCCGACGCTTCTA
Organism: Thinopyrum elongatum; assembly: GCA_011799875.1. Classification (NCBI taxonomy): domain Eukaryota; kingdom Viridiplantae; phylum Streptophyta; class Magnoliopsida; order Poales; family Poaceae; genus Thinopyrum; species Thinopyrum elongatum. The sequence goes on along the minus strand of CM022297.1, from coordinate 500,813,376 downwards.
GGATTTGGTCAGGCGAGAGGGGGTTGATCGACGTCCCCCCTCATGTTGAAGAGTTACTGGAGCTCTCTCATGAATGTCCGATGTCCGGACCGCCTCTCTCATGAATGTCAAACAAGGGATTTAACAAAATGGCGCCATTCTCGATGTGCAGAAAATGGTCCATATTTTTCCTGATCTCATCTACCCTTCTATATGTCACGTTGTCAGTGTCAAAGGATTCAAGAAAACCATGGCTTCATCATTAGCCGGAAGTAACAGGCGCATAATGGTACAAAGCTCTCCAAAATTGTTTTGGAACGGAGTCCCGGATAGGATAATTAGTTTTTTGGTACGAAGTTCAGCAAGAGCCTTCTGAATATCGCTATTTGGAAGGCCTTTGCTGAAATTCGTACCAAAAAAGCGAATTATTCTATCCGGAACTCCGTTCCAAAACAACTTTGAAGAGCTTCGTAGCATCATACGCCTGTTACTTCCGGCTAATGATGAAGCCATGGATTTCTTCAATACTTTGACAGACAACGTGACATATAGAAGAATATATATATAGATGAGATCAGAAAAAAATTGGATCAACTTGTGCACATCCATAATGGGGGCATTCTTGATAAATCTATATATGTCAAAATTCAAACTTTGACATATGATCAAACTTTGACATATGATCAAATGTTGCATATGTCAAAATTCAAACTTTGACATATGATCAAACTTTGATATATGATCAAATGTTGCATATGTCAAAATTCAAACTTTGACATATGATCAAACTTTGATATATGTCCACCGCGATATAAAATGATACATAGACTTGTTCGGGCGAGAGGGGGTTGATCGACGTCCCCCCTCATGTTGAAGTTACCGGAGTTATCTTCTAGTGGTTTGGGTGGCCTCGAGAGTTTCTCGGGTAGGGGCGGGAGGGGGTAGGAGATCGACAACACTTTTTTTCTAGGGTTTGGGTGGCCTCGAGAGTTGGTCGTCTGGTATATCGAGAGGGGGGTGAACATTTTACCTTAGTAACTTAGAAAAAAATGTTATCGGGGAGGGGGTATATCGACCCCCCCCCCCCTCATGTCGAAGTTATCGGGGAGGGGCTATATCGACAACGACATACATATAGCCACATACATATTAAAAAAATTCTATGAACATCCATACATACATATAGCCACATACATATATATGGCTATGAAAAAAATATTCATCATATAAAAAAAATGTTATCGGGGAGGGGGTATATCGACCCCCCCCCCCCTCATGTCGAAGTTATTGGGGAGGGGCTATATCGACAACGACATATACATATAGCCACATACATATAAAAAAAAATTTATGAACATCCATATATACATACATATAACCACATACATATATATATGGCTATGAAAAGTGCTATGAAAAAAAATTCATCAAATAAAAAAAATGCTATGAACAAAACAATTAATACATATATGAACAAAACAATTTTATGAACATCCATACATACATAGCCACATACATATATATATATATATATACATTATATATGAACAAAAAAATAGCATATATAACAAAAAAAGCATGGCGGCGGCGGCGGCGGGGCAGGGCAGGGGAGCGGTGCTCACAGAGGGAGGCGTCGTGGCAGGGGCAGGGGGCGGTGAGCGCTCGGGGCAGGGGCGGTGCGGCGACGAGGGCTCGTGGCAGGGGCGGTGCGGCGACGGCTTCGGGGGTAGGGGCGCGCACGGCGATGAGGGCTCGGGGCAGGGTCGCGGCGACGGCGTCGGAGGCAGGGCGACGCGGCGATGGCGTCGGAGGCAGGGGCGACGACGGCGACGGCGGGGCAGAGGGGCAGCCTGGCGGCGTCGTCGGAGGGATCGAAGACGAACTGAATGAAAATTTTGACAAGTGGTGCTTAAATAGACGAAGCATTGGTCCCGGTTCGTGGCACCAACCGGGACCAATGCCCCCCTTTAGTCCCGGTTGGTGCCACGAACCGGGACCAAAGGTCAGTTTTCAGAAGCCCAAAGGACGGGAAACCGTGACCTTTGGTCTCGGTTGGTGGCACCAACCGGGACTAAAGGGGGGCATTGGTCCCAGTTGGTGCCACGAACCGGTACCAACGCACCCCTTTGGTCCCGGTTGGTGCTACCAACAGGGACCAAAGGCCCTGCGCTGGCGCGGTGCGGTGGGATGTTTAGTCCCACCTTGCTAGTTGAGAGTGCTCGAGAGTGGTTTATAAGTGCTGCTGCGCCCCCACTCTCGAGCTCCTCTCAACTGCAGGCTTTCGGGCCTAATCTGTCATTGCTTGCCTGTGGGCCTACTGGGCCTGCTGCGGGCCTGAATCCTGGCCCATGGTTGGGTTTCTAGTCGTATTCACGCCGTGGTGGCCCAGTAGGTGGCATTTTTTTATTTTTTTCTATTTTTTTGTTTTCTTTTTTGCTTTATTTATTTTATTTTGTTTCTACTTACAGCAAAATACTTACTGTTTTTTAGTGATTCTTTTTGCTTTTAGGTAATAAAAATTATAAACTTTCTGTTAGTGCCATTAGTTTTCCAATTTGAATAGTTTAAATTTGAATTTTTTGAAATTTATGTGAATCACTAGTTTGTGAATAACTTTACTATAAAAATAGATTTTTGAGTGATTGTTTTTCCTGCTATTTAATATTACTGTGTTTTATCATTAAATTCAATTTGGTAATTTTTAGGTTATTTGAAATGTCTGTTTTAATCAAAAACAGATTTTGTTATTTTAGTTTGCTATTAAAGTTTCAAACAAAAAAATTCTGAAGAGGTTGAAAGTTGGCATGGTATCATCATTTCACCCACATAGCATGTGCTAAAAAGTTGAGAGGGTTACGGCAAAAACTGGATGCACTTCATGTACAAAACGGACAATCTCTTTCGATGAATCAGGTTTTCGGACGAAAACTCATCTGTTACAAAGGCATTTCATTTTTTTTGAACTTATTTGAACTGCAGACTTTTTGTGTGTTCAAAATGCACCATTCAAAGCCACATCATCAGTTTTCAACCCTTTCTGACTTCGTCTGATATTTTTCATGCATTTACTGATTTTTTTTGAGCTAAATGACCCTGAAATTGAAAAGCACTTCAAATGAACTCTGAAAAGGTTGAAAGTTGGCATGGTATCATCATTTAACCCACATAGCATGTGCTAAAAAGTTGAGAGGGTTACGGCAAAAATTGGATGCACTTCGTGTACAAAACGGACAATCTCTTTCGAAGTATCAGAGTTTCATACAGAAACTCATATGTTACAAAGGGATTTCATTTTTTTGAACTTATTTGAACTCCAGACATTTTGTGTGTTTAAAATGCACCATTCAAAGGCACATCATCAATTTTCAACCCTTTCTTACTTTATTTGTTATTTTTCATGCATTTACTGATTTTTTTGAGCTATATGACCCTGAAATTGAAAAGCACTACAAATGAACTCTGAAAAGGTTGAAAGTTGCCATGGTATCATCATTTCACCCACATAGCATGTGCTAAAAAGTTGAGAGTGTTACGGCAAAAACTTGATGCACTTCGTGTACAAAACGGACAATCTCTTTCAAAGTATTAGGGTTTCGGACGAAAACTCATCTGTTACAAAGGGATTTCATTTTTTTGAACTTATTTGACCTCCAGACTTTTTGTGTGTTCAAAATGCACCATTCAAAGCCACATCATTAATTTTCAACCCTTTCTGACTTCATATGATATTTTTCATGCATTTACTGATTTTTTTAGCTAAATGACTCTGAAATTGAAAAGCACTTCAAATGAACTCTGAAAAGGTTGAAAGTTGGCATGGTATCATCATTTCACCCACATAGCATGTGCTAAAAAGTTGAGAGGGTTACGGCAAAAACTGGATGCACTTCGTGTACAAAACGGATAATCTCTTTCGAAGTATCAGGGTTTCATACGGAAACTCATATGTTACAAAGGTATTTTATTTTTTGAACTTATTTGAACTACAGACTTTTTGTGTGTTCAAAATGCACCATTGAAAGCCACATCATCAATTTTCAACCCTTTCTGACTTTATTTGTTATTTTTGATGCATTTACTGATTTTTTTTTAGCTATATGACCCTGAAATTGAAAAGCACTACAAATGAACTCTGAAAAGGTTGAAAGTTGCCATGGTATCATCATTTCACCCACATAGCATGTGCTAAAAAGTTGAGAGGGTTACGTCAAAAACTGGATGCACTTCGTGTACAAAACGGACAATCTCTTTCGAAGTATCAGTGTTTCATACGGAAACTCATCTGTTACAAAAGGGATTTCATTTTTTTGAACTTATTTGAACTCCAGACTTTTTGTGTGTTCAAAATGCACCATTCAAAGCCACATCATCAATTTTCAACCCATTCTGACTTCATTTGTTATTTTTCATGCATTTACTGATTTTTTTTTTGAGCTATATGACCCTGAAATTGAAAAGCACTTCAAATGAACTCTTAAGAGGTTGAAAATTGGCATGGTATCATCATTTCACCCACATAGCATGTGCTAAAAAGTTGAGAGGGTTACGGCAAAAACTGGATGCACTTCGTGTACAAAACGGACAATCTGTTTCGAAGTATCAGGGTTTCCGGAAACTCGTCTATTACAAAAGGCATTTCATTTCTTCACATGTAACTGCAGTGATATTCTAGATCAAAGACATCATCATAATAGTTGTGGAGAGAAAGTCTTCACTTTTTCTTCGCTTGTGTCCTTTGCTTATTGCGCCGTAACCATGGATATTCTTCATCGCTTAATAGGGTGCTTGGGCCAGCCTTGACTTTGAAGGGAGGAATTTCATGAAACTTTTCATAATCTTCAGACATATCTGTCTTGCCCTCCAATCCCACGATGTCTCTTTTTTCTGAAAGAACTATGTGGCGCTTTGGCTCATCGTATGATGTATTCGCTTCCTTATCTTTTCTTTTTCTCGGTTTGGTAGACATGTCCTTCACATAGAAAACCTGCGCCACATCATTGGCTAGGACGAATGGTTCGTCTGTGTTCCCAAGATTGTTCAGATCCACTGTTGTCATTCCATACTGTGGGTCTACCTGTACCCCGCCTCCTGACATATTGACCCATTTGCACTTAAACAAAGGGACCTTAAAATCATGTCCGTAGTCAAGTTCCCATATGTCCACTATGTAACCATAATATGTGTCCTTTCCCCTCTTGGTTGCTGCATCAAAGCGGACACCACTGTTTTGGTTGGTGCTCTTTTGATCTTGGGTGATCGTGTAAAATGTATTCCCATTTATCTCGTATCCTTTGTAAGTCAATACAGTCGAAGATGGCCCCTTGGACAATGAGTACAACTCATCAGAAACAGTGTTGTCACCTCTGAGACGTGTTTCCAACCAACTGCCAAAAGTCCTGATGTGTTCACATGTAATCCAGTCGTCACACTGCTCCGGGTGTTTGGAGCACAGAATGTTCTTATGTTCATCGACATACGGGGTCACCAAGGTAGAGTTCTGTAGAACTGTGTAGTGTGCTTGAGACCAAGAATGCCCGTCTCTACATATTACTGAGTCCCCTCCTAGGGTGCCTTTTCCAGTCAGTCTCCCCTCATACCGCGATTGAGGGAGACCAATCTTCTTAAGGCCAGGAATGAAGTCAACACAAAACCCAATGACATCCTCTGTTTGATGGCCCATGGCGCGGTTACGGACATATTTCTTTAGGACTCCCATGAACCTCTCAAAGGGGAACATAATTTGTAGAAATACAGGGCCCAGAATGACAATCTCGTCGACTAGATGAACTAGGACGTGCGTCATGATATTGAAGAAGGATGGTGGGAACACCAGCTCGAAACTGACAAGACATTGCGCCACATCACTCCTTAGCGTTGGTAGGATTTGTGGATTGATCACCTTCTGAGAGATTGCATTGAGGAATGCACATAGCTTCACAATGGCTAATCGAACGTTTTCCGGTAGAATCCCCCTCAATGCAACCGGAAGCAGTTAAGTCATAATCACGTGGCAGTCATGAGACTTTAGGTTCTGGAACTTTTTCTTTGCCATATTTATTATTATCTTTATATTCGACGAGAAGCCAGACGGGACCTTCATACTGAGCAGGAATTCAAAGAAGATTTCCTTCCCTTCTTTGGTAAGAGCGTAGCTGGCAGGACCTTCATACAGCTTTGGAGGCATGCCATCTTTTTCGTGCAAACGTTGCAAGTCCTCCTGTGCCTCCGGTGTATCTTTTGTCTTCTCATACACGCCCAAGAAGCCTAGCAGGTTCATGCAAAGGTTCTTTGTCACGTGCATCACGTCGATTGAAGAGCGGACCTCTAGGTCTTTCCAGTAGGGTAGGTCCAAAATATAGATTTCTTCTTCCACATGGGTGCGCGTCCCTCAGCGTCATTCGGAACAGATAGTCCGCCAGGACCCTTTCCAAAGATTACATGTAAATCATTGACCATAGCAAGTACGTGATCACCGGTACGCATGGTGGGCTTCTTCCGGTGATCTGCCTCGCCTTTGAAATGCTTGCCTTTCTTTCGACATTGATGGTTGGTCGGAAGAAATCGACGAAGCCCCAGGTACACATTCTTCCTGCATTTGTCCATGTATATACTTTCGGTGTCAGCTAAACAGTGCGTGCATGCGTGGCATCCCTTGTTTGTCTGTCCTGAAAGGTTACTGAGAGCAGGCCAATCATTGATGGTTACAAACAGCAACACATGCAGGTCAAATTCCTCCTGTCTGTGCTCATCCCACGCACGTACACCGTTTCCATTCCACAGCTGTAAAAGTTCATCAACTATTGGCCTTAGGTACACATCAATGTCGTTGCCGGGTTGCTTAGGGCCTTGGATGAGTACTGGCATCGTAATGAACTTCCGCTTCATGCACAGCCAAGGAGGAAGGTTATAGATACATAGAGTCACGGGCCAGGTGCTGTGATAGCTGCTCTGCTCCCCAAAAGGATTAATGACATCCGCGCTTAAACCAAACCATACGTTCCTTGCGTCACCTGCAAACTCCTCCTAGTACTTTCTCTTGATTTTTCTCCACTGCGACCCGTCAGCGGGTGCTCTCAACTTCCCGTCTTTCTTACGGTCCTCTCTGTGCCATCGCATCAACTTGGCATGCTATTTGTTTCTGAACAGACGTTTCAACCATGGTATTATAGGAGCATACCACATCACCTTCGCAGGAACCCTCTTCCTGGGGGGCTCGCCGTCAACATCACCAGGGTCATCTCGTCTGATCTTATACCGCAATGCACCGCATACCGGGCATGCGTTCAAATCCTCGTACGCACCGCGGTAGAGGATGCAGTCATTAGGGCATGCATGTATCTTCTGCACCTCCAATCCTAGAGGGCATACGACCTTCTTTGCTGCGTACGTACTGTCGGACAATTCGTTATCCTTTGGAAGCTTCTTCTTCAATATTTTCAGTAGCTTCTCAAATCCTTTGTCAGGCACAGCATTCTCTGCCTTCCACTGCAGCAATTCCAGTATGGTACCGAGCTTTGTGTTGCCATCTTCGCAATTGGGGTACAACCCTTTTTTGTGATCCTCTAACATGCGATCGAACTTCAGCTTCTCCTTTTCACTTTCGCACTGTCTCTTTGCATCAACAATGACCCGACGGAGATCATCATCGGGCACATCGTCTGGTTCCTCTTGATCTTCAGCTTCCCCCATTGCAGCATCACCGTATTCAGGGGGCACATAGTTGTCATCATCCTCTTCTTCTTCGTTGTCTTCCATCATAACCCCTCTTTCTCCGTGCTTGGTCCAAACATTATAGTGTGGCATGAAACCCTTATAAAGCAGGTGGGTGTGAAGGATTTTCCGGTCAGAGTAAGACTTCGTATTCCCACATATAGGGCATGGACAACACATAAAACCATTCTGCTTGTTTGCCTCAGCCACTTCGAGAAAATTATGCACGCCCTTAATGTACTCGGAGGTGCGTCTGTCACCGTACATCCATTGCCGGTTCATCTGCGTGCATTATATATAATTAAGTATGTCAAAAACCATTACAGAACATCATGAGTAGATAAGTGACCAAATTAATAGAAGTTCATCATCACATTAAAACCAAAGTACATACATAGTTCTCATTGAACAACATATAGCTCTCCAGAGCATCTAATTAAACCATACATTGAAACTATGTAAAACATTTCAATGCAACAATAAATGCGATCATAATCGCAACCAAGGTAACAATTGATCCAACGGCATAATGATACCAAGCCTCAGTATGAATGGCATATTTTCTATACTTTCTAATCTTGAAGCACATTGCATCCATCTTGATCTTGTGATCATCGACGACATCCGCAACATGCAACTCCAATATCATCTTCTCCTCCTCAATTTTTTTAATTTTTTTCTTCAAGTAATTGTATTCTTCTTCAACTAAATTTAACCTCTCGACAATAGGGTCGGTTGGAATTTCCGGTTCACATACCTCCTAGATAAATAAAATCTATGTCACGTTGGTCGGCATAATTGTCATAAACAATAAATGAATCAAATAGTTATAAAATATAATATATACCATATCCGAATCATAGACAGGACGAGGGCCGACGGGGGCGGATACCAAAACCATCACACTTTATAACAACAAACAAAAATAAAAGTAAGAAAATTATACAAGTATCTATATAAATCATACAAGTAAGAATTTTCTCTTTTAGAAAGAAGATAAGAACAAGAGGCTCACCAGGGTGGTGCCGGCGACGAGATCGGCGCGGGCGATCAACGGCGGTGAAGACGGGGACGGGACGTGACGGACCGCTAAACCTAGACAAATCTTGAGGAAAATGGAGCTTGGAGGTCGAGCTTGGAGAGAAGAAAGCTTAAGTAGTGTGGCTCGGGCATTTCATCGAACACCTCATGTGCATAGGAGGTGAGCTAGAGCACCACAAAGCCCCCCCTAGCCGGCCAGAAAAAACAGAGCAGTGGAGTGCTCTGCTTGCGGGCGAGGGGGTATATATAGGCACAACATTGGTCCCGGTTCGTGGCTGGAACCGGGACTAAAGGAGACACGAACCGGGACCAATGGATGTGGGCCAGGAGCGAGGCCCATTGGTCCCGGTTCGTGTCTGGAACCGGGACAAAAGGGTCCAGACGAACCGGGACCAATGCTCCACGAGGCCCGGTCGGCCCCCTGGGCACACGAACCGGGCCGACGGGGGCGGATACCAAAACCATCGCACTATATAATAACAAACAATAATAAAAGTAAGAAAATTATACAAGTATCTATCTAAATCATACAACTAAGAATTTTTCTCTTTTAGAAAGAAGATAAGAACAAGAGGCTCGCCACGGTGGTGCCGGCGATGAGATCGGCGCGGGCGATCGACGGCGGTGAAGACAGGGACGGGACGTGACGGACCGCTAAACCTAGACAAATCTTGAGGAAAATGGAGCTTGGAGGTCGAGCTTGGAGAGAAGAAAGCCTAAGTAGTGTGGCTCGGGCATTTCATCGAACACCTCATGTGCATAAGAGGTGAGCTAGAGCACCACAAAGCCCTCCCCTAGCCGGCCAGAAAAAACAGAGTAGTGGAGTGCTCTGCTTGCGGGCGAGGGGGTATATATAGGCACCTCATTGGTCCCGGTTGGTGGCTGGAACCGGGATTAAAGGACCTCCTTTGGTCCCGGTTCCAGCCATGAACCGGGACCAATGGATGTGGGCCAGGAGCGAGGCCCATTGGTCCCGGTTCGTGTCTGGAACCGGGACCAAAGGGTCCAGACGAACCGGGACCAATGCCCCACGAGGCCCGGCCGGCCCCCTGGGCGCACGAACCGGGACGTATGCCCCCATGGGTCCCGGTTCGTTACTGAACCGGGACTAATGGGCTGGCCAGGCCTGGACCAAAGCCCTGTTTTCTACTAGTGGAACTTTCCCCTGGAGGCTGGAGCTGAGGTTTGGAAGCATGACATGAAATGGCAGGACGACTGGGCATGCAACTTTTGAACTTTGTTTGGTTGTTTGCTGCTTGTTGCCCAAGTGCTAATTGATTATAGATATGCTTGGTGCTACTTGGCTAGGTCCTGGATGTTATGTGTTCATGAACTAGTGTTGAAAGTTGATGATTCATAGGCGGCGGTCTAATTCTTCCAGTAAGCAAGGATAGGAGCTTTTACAAGAAAATTCTCATCCCATATGTACCCAGTGATTTTCTCTCTTATCTTGAGCTTGTCATGGATAGATTTCCTCCTGGCAAATATATGCCAATGTTCATCAACATGCAAAAACTGCAGAAGTTTGAAAGTGTGCATGCTTGCCTGAAGGTAAAATGTCAAAATATGTTTGCACAATGTGGCCTGTGGGATGTTCTGGTGCTCCTAGAGCCGTTTTTAATTCCCTTCGTTTTGCCCCCTATATCTCGACTTCTTGCTTTCTGTTTGGCGGGAAAGGATGCAAGCAGTCTGGGTTCGCGGACAATACCGGATTACAAGCTTAGTTTTGATTTTACGGTCAGTGATGAACTAATTAATTGGCCACTTCAGTTTTGTGGGATAAGCGGCTGCTGCTGGCAGCAATGCCTATTCTCTATAAATATGTGCAAGTGTCCTTTGGCGGGTCTCGACACCGTGGATGACATTTGTAGGGGTGCTGAAACAATAAAGTGTCCAAAAAAATGTGGGAGCATTGTTGACCTCTAGCCACTTTCTTCTTTTTCTGGGGTGATGTTGGTCGCACTGTCCAACTTCTGAAGGAAAATGAGAACAAACTAGCATCCTTAAAAGTTCAGTTCTCCCACCAGCCGAAATTGATCATTTAGCATGTCCTATCAGCCAGTCTTCTTTTTTTAGAAGTTTTCGATTGCTCACCACGATATACGAGTTGCATAGGATCTGTCAACCAGAAAAAGTACCGGTGAGTAGACATAGGCCCTACTGAACCATGCATGCACATAGCAGAAATATGCACCATTGTTTTGTCCGAATGGTAAAATGGGCTCAAAGCTCCACGATTTATCAGTGGGCCAAGTTCAGCCGGTACCTTGTGTGTCAGTGAAACAACCCACTGCTTGAACTGCATGCATGTGGTGCATGCACACACTGAGATCTGAGATGCACGAGCAGTGGTTTTTAGTACCACCTCGCTAGGCAAAGGAGTAGGCTCAACATATAAGGGGATTCCTCTTACAAATGCTAGAAGCACATGATGAGAAGGAGGTTGTGCTATGGACACACATATATAGCACGTGTGCTCCTGTGGACTTAGGATGCTTGGCGCCACCGCGCAGGTTCCCTTTTTTCTTTTGCTTGCATAATTATACATGTGTGTATTTTCTCATCGAATCGCAAGTTTTGCCCAACACGGGCTGTTAATGTTGTCGATTCGGTTTTCCTTATAAAATGGACCAATTTGTTTGAGTTTTCCATCCTATTTCCTTTATAAATTGGATCACCCTTTTCGCATATGGTCAAATTTTGCGAAATGTTCACAAATTTTTATACAAACCTTATGTCATATGATGACACCATGCCAAGACTTTGTTTGCACTTGTCATGTTGTGTATAGGAGAAGTTATAAAAGCGTTCAACACAAAGAAAATACGCATAGACATTAAGCGTTGGTACACAAAGAAGATATTTTTAGCCACTATAGTCATTGCCATTTTGTCTGAAGTATCATTGTTTCCAGGGGGGGGGGGGGGGGGGGGGGGGGGGGGGCGGGGGTGGGGGGGGGGGGTGGGGGGTGGGGGGGGGTGGGGGGGGGTGGGGGGGGGTGGGGGGGGGGGGGGGGGGGGGGGGGGGGGGGGGGGGGGGGGGGGGGGGGGGAGGCTCGTCAGTCGGTGTGGGCACCTATCTGGAAATCCCTTCAATCAGTTTTAACCTCGGATCATCCATTATTCGGTTGATCCTGAATCGCTTTCCCTACCAAGCTATACGTCGTTAGTTGGTTAATCTTCACTCGGTCTAAACCAAAGGCAGCAGCTAGAGACATCAATGAAGGGAAGGCATTACTCGAAGCACTCCACTAATCATTGATGACCAGCATTACCACCTGTTATCATGGATGATTAAGATCGCACGTTACTTCTAGTAGTGGGCATGGGTTCAAATTATTCGTTAAGACACATGTAACGTAACTAGGTTAGAGGCATGGCGGTATAACATACTCCATATAAGCCAAACCCCGATGCCCAGCTATAGGCTCGGAACATCTGTAATATCAATCCATACGCAGGAACACCTCCCAGAGAGACAGGACTAGGGCTGTTACCTCCACCGCCAAGGGGTCTGAACATGTATACATGTTGCGTCACCCCTCCGCGTCTTAAAAAATCAAGCATCGTTACATCCCCTCTTGGGCTTTCTACTTCTCAAAATATTTTTCTTCATTAGTTGCACCTATTATATTTGTCTAGAAAACCTATTACTATTTGTCTAAAGATTGTTTGGATCAAAAGTACTACAGAAAAAAGAAGTGCTCTGATATTTGATGGCGTGATGTGTACCGTGTACCAATTAAAATGTATCAGTTAACTTAAATCAGCTTCATGAGACAAACGTCACATTCAAATCCTTATCCTATTAATCTTTTAGAGGAAGCCCACGAAGCGGTGGGCTGCACAATTGCTTGTACCGGCGGTCGTACCATGTTGAGGCTGGACCTAACTGGCGGCCAAGTTTTCTAAGACGGGATCATACCGATTTCAAAAATAACCTATAATCATGCTCGTACAAGGTATGCACACGGAAGGTAAGCCTATCCAGTGCTACTTTACTGTAAAAAGAAAAGGGTTGGATTGGCAGACATCCGCATAGATTGTTTCAGACTCCCCGTGTTCCAGTTAAGGGATCAATGTCGTCAGAAAACACAGTATAACTTGGCATAAAACAAAACAAATCTTTGATGCAAAAGTAGGGTACATGGGTCCAGATATTACATGATACTTCGAGGCAAGGTGGCACTATATTTACAGGGTGAAGATCATTAATTAACCATGCTGGTGCCTCTATTACTAGCAGTGGAACATCATGACGATGATGGGACACTTCTTGGATACTTCCTAGTTCATAAATTCGTGATCCTCGGAATACGCGACCATGACATCGCCTACATCTGACATGAATCTGGCAAAATAATATCATGGAATTGACAAGTTTTTTTTTAAACTCACACTTAAACTTTATTTAAACAAAAGCAGGAATATCATCCGATACAATACCCAGAATGCAATCTGGAGGTACTTGAGTCCAGACTTCAGAGGTCCTTATTTTGACTATCGCGGAACTGCAGCTAGGCCCCCGCATCGCGTAACTGCAGGCTACACGGGCGGCGACCCCATCTGCGTGAACTCCAGCCCTTGTCGCCTGCTGCTCCTCCTCGCTGCCGCCGAAGGCCACCGCCGGGCGAAGCCTGTGCGGTGGTGGTGGCTGCGGGGCCTCTCTATTCCGGAGGCGAGATGGCGGATGGCGTCTCCTCGTGCGGCGGCGTGTGTAGCACCGAGGCGGCGGATGGCGGATCCCCGACGGCGACTGGTGGCGGTCGTCAGATCTTCGGATGGCGGCCATTGCAACGCGCTCTCCCTCGATCAAAATAGCAGATCAATTAAAAAGGGCGGCAGGACCCAAGCTGGATCGTTTTGCCGTGTTTGTGGCTAGCTACATCTCCCAATTCCATGCATGTGTGTTTGGGAGGGTGCGCTCCAGCCGCTGCTCATTGTTGTGTCCGTCAACGACGCCAGTACAAGGCACTAGGACGCGGTGCGATGTGCCATCCGCCTACTGCTCCTGTGCTTTTGTTCCTGATCTGCTACTGCCAGGCCAAGAAGCAACCAGTGGTGGTGGGGGTCGGCTACCATGGCTGTCCGTACAGGCTACGTGAGATATGCAATGGCTCGGGGATGGGCTGGTGGTTAGTCGAAGCCAGCAACTGCGCGGCGACAACAATGAGCGACCAGTTGAAGAGGTGCCGCAGTGTAGTGGGACGGTGATGTACGGCATGGCCCATCTTGGCGCCGTTGTCACCATCGCATCATTGGCTTTCAAGCATGGGCGCGGGATGATGCTGCTATGATATTCGACTTTTTTATGAGTTTTGGCGGTTCTCGCTCCATCCAGTTTGCATTTAGCGGCGAGATACAATTTATAGACGGCGATTTGATGCAAAGGATATGGTTGTGCAGTGGTGGTGATGATTTCTATCCGACTACTTGTAGCTGCTGGGATCGTGGAAAAGTGGTGGCGACAACACATGATTGACATCGATTTGGTGGTGCTTCTTCAGTACCCAGTCACGAGCTCGAGGGTGAGAACCCTAGGTGTGACCCATGTGGGTTATACCTGGCAATAACGATGTTTTTACGTCATTACCTTGCTGAAGGCGTTGCGCGGATATGCTATAACTTGTTCTTCAGGGTGAAAACCTTGAATCTGACCTATGGTCGTTGCTATTATATGCTTGAGCGTTGTTTCTTTCTTGAATGCATTGCTATTGAAGAAAATCGTTGTCCTTGTGGCATCAAGAGATGGTTGGTGCGGATATGGTCGTTGGTGCGGGTATGCTTTAACTTGTTCTTCAGGATGAAAACATTGAAACTGACCTATGGTCGTTGCTATTATATGCTTTAACTTATTCTTCAGGATACTATATGCTTGAGCGTTGTTTCTTTCTTGAAGGCGTTGCTATTGAAGAACATCGTTGTCCTTGTGGCATCAAGAGATGGTTGGTGCCGATAAGGTCGTTGCTGTAGTTTGTCGATGTTGTTTTGATCACTTTGGGTTTTTTTTTCTTTTTTTCTCGCTTCGGCATAGCTTTGGTGTTTTATGACTTTGCTCTTTGTCATCGTGTTTTGTGTGCGTGTGTTAATGTTGGCTGTGTGCATACTAGCTATGCAGAGGCCGGGTGTGTGCTCATTTTGTTTGTCTCCACTTGATGCTTCATTATGAGTCAATGAAATTCACCCTTTGTAAAAAAAAAGCAATTAATAAAAATGGTGGAAGAAAATTATATACTTATATATGTGAACACTTTTTTACAACACATGAACACTTCTTTCATCCACGGAACAATTTAAGCTATGTGAACATTTGCTTTTATATTCGTGAGCATACATGTCATTGATACATTTGTTGTGCCAAAACAGAATATAGGTATATACTCTTTGAGTAAATCCAACTCGCCCCCAACTAAGCTCGACAACGACGTACATATGTACGTTTATGGGGCATATTTCACTAGAGAAGCTAAACGCAAAATAAACATAAAACAATTATTTTCACACCTGATAAAGAACAAAAGGATAGGCGAACTGAACGTAACTGAGATGCTTAGATTTCTTGTGGTGGAACTAACACACCGGGATACAAGTCCTAGACTTGGCACTGATGCTCGTATTTTTCTGAATTTATTTCAGGTCTTTTGGCGACGTGTGTTCAGTGGGAGACGTTTCCGTCGACTACAAAGGTGTATGTGGCGACTTCGTCAAAATCTTCAAATGATATGTTGGTTCAATCTCTCGTAGGTGCTCATAGGGGCAGGATATGCGTGCGTGCGTTCATAGTGGTGGGTGCATGTGCATGTACATCTGTGTCCATAGTGTGTTAAAAAAAATGATGATTTCTCAACAGGATTTGCAAGATTTCAAGTTTGAGATTGTGGCCTCAAATTTTGTGAAATCTTCTCAACCATTCCGTTGAGGAACATTTTCAATTTTATCTTTATAAAATATCTAGTACCTTAGAAAATATAAAACACCCCTCGGTTGTTTGACACGTAGCATATTACATTACATTGTTAATGTCAAAATTAGCATTTTTCTAGAACCTTTTGCTACTTTTAATACATTTATTATTTTTACAGATACTTTTAGAATAATATTCAATTTTGAACTACAAGTACATAGACAATGAGCTATAAATTCAAGAATTATTTTATTAGGTACTTATTTATATTTCTGGCTCCTAAAACACTCAAAATTTAAAGCTTGCTCATAAACATCCAAATATACAAATGAATTTTATTAGTTTTAAATTGTTTGCTGAATATTTATAAATAAATACTCGGCATAGAGGCTTTGTTGAGTGTTTTTTTTAACCGAGTATAACACTAGGACATACCGTTGATACAACAAGTATCATTTTTTTAGTGTTTTTCCTACATACTTCCTCCGTCCCGAATTACTTGTCTTTTATTTGTCTAGATACAAATGTATATAACACTAGGTACATCCGTATTTAGACAAATCTAAGACAAATAATTTTGGACGAAGGTAATATTTGGCAAGAACGTGTTTGCCATGTGCCTAATGAAATACACTCGACAAACCCAAGCTCGGCAATTCCGGTAGCAATCCTTGCCATAGTTTCTGACTCGATTACCGTTTTCGGAGAATGCTACACCTCCATTAATTATTTTACGTACCTTATATTCTCGTAACACTATGCTCCCTAATTTTAAAGAGCCATTTCTCTATTCCTAATGGAGGAGTTGGTAGGATGGTATCCCGGTTTATTTTCGTTTGGTTTATTTTCGTCTCACCTCCCACCACCCCTCCCACGGTAATTTTTCATCTTCGCACTTAAAACCAAATCGCCTACGATCCTCCTTTCATTTATTCGTGCTTCCTTTGGTAGGTGTCGATTCAATTTAATCATGTAAATATTTGGTAATTAAGAATTGAGAAATAACATCATATATACATAAGATCACCTTTCAAACAGATCTCGCAGCCCCTCCATCGATCGATAGGATCTCCTCGATCCCCCCTTTCCATCGATAGCCTCCCGTTTCCTCTATCATTTTTTTCCTTCCAATTGAAACCGATTGGAATTCGGAAAACATCAGCCCCTTCCCTCGCACTTTTCCTCTCTCGGCCTGCTAGGGCTTCCCAAATCCGAGTTCATCTACACACCGCCGCCAATTCTCCCTACACCTGTTGTTAAGATCCGCCAAGTAACCTCGGCCATGGTTTTGGGTACCGCCCGAGAAAAACGGATACCGGGCGGTTACCGAGCTTCTCGTTGCCCCACGGAAAAGACGTATACCGAGCAAAAAATTCCGATTTTTTTTGAAATTTACGTCAAAAGTATACTACAATTGCTTAGCATCTCATCATTATCCAGCAACGTTGCGGTGGCTTGGTGGTAGCCGTCTACTTCCCTCGTTGAGAGGACGCTGGTTCAAGTCCCCTCTTTTGCACAACTTTTTTTTGTTTATTTTTCAGAATACGTACATGATAAAAAATCAAGGTTCCGGCACGAATCGAACTCGCGACCTCCACGCTAAGAGCGCGCACTACGTTCCACTGCGATGCCAACAACTTTTGTGCTCTGTACAGGTTCAAATGTTATCTATATCTACTTTAAAAGAATTTGAATTCAAAATTCAGTTTTAAATTTCGCCCGAAATATGTTCGGTATTTCTCGGAAACCGTGGTAACCGAGAATCTCGTCCCCCCACGACAAAATTCTTCCATTCGGAATCCAAAACCTTGACCTCGGCCCACCCGTCGATGACGTGAGCGATCGTCACGAACTCCACGGCCTCGAGGATGGACTGCTTGGCGGCGGCACGGTGAGACGGAGGAACGGTTGCAGCGGGGATCTTGGCCGGGATGGGTGCCGCGCGGGGAAAAAGTGCACCCTGTACAGGCCGGTCCATGCCCGGAGCAAGCGCCGAGCCAATGCCCACATGAGCGCCGACGAACGCTACATGGCGCTGCCCTTGTTGGGTGGAGGGGCGCCAATGTAGCGATGTGCGCCGGTGCTCGGCGTCAAGCCGCCGTAATGAAGCAGTTGAGCAGGAGGTGGGGCATCCATGGTAGCGTGGTCGCAGCCTCATCTATGCCGAGGTCGGCATGAACAATCTGCCAAGATGGTTGGCTGTCTGTAGCGCTGATGGACGATGGAGGCAGAACCCTAGAAGGACGGGCCTCACCTGGATCTCTACATCACCCAGCTCCCTTGTATGTGCATGAATTTTTGATTATGCTCTTCTAAAGCTGAATTGTTTTCTGCATTGCTGATAATATGTCTAAATCAGTATTTGTTCAAAGTCAAATATAATGTACTGCTTATTTTGACGGCTGCATCGATGTCTGAGAATTATTTTTATCATAGCACATAGTGTGAAGAGTTTGTTTAGTTCGTTGGTTTGGTGAATCGATGCAGGTGGGGTCATGCCGGTGCTGCTTTCACCCTTGGTGGTTTGAAGGGAGCACTGGATACAATAGCGAATGGATGCAGTGGTATGCTTCTTTCTTATTCTTGGTGCTCAGCAGGCGTGGAATCCCTTAGTGCCCTGAACTGCTCCACCAAATCTACTGTCCCTCATCTAGATTTTGCATCGGTTTCTATAACATGAGGTACGGAATCCAAATTCTCCACTTCCTATATTGCACATAAATTTAAATGTGCAAAATAAAGGCAAGATGTGACTTGTAACATGAAGAACTATCACAAGAAGTTATACGTCAGCAGGGCTTGAAAGTCATCCTATTCTATTAAATCCAGTTTCTCCGTGGTGAGTTTCTAGCTGCGTTCAGATTTGCCATGCCCTGCTTGTATGTTCGTCTGATGTTTGGTATGTCAGTTTGTCGTCCAGGTTTGCAAGGAGAAATGGGACTACAAGAATTTTGATGTTCGATGTAAGTCCAGAGTGGTATGTTACAACTTTTTATATTTGAAGATGTCAGCGTTGTAGAACTTATATTCAGTCATGCGGAGGTACATATGTTTCAAACATGAAAAATAAGATTAGAATGATACACTTTAATGAATACACCATTACATTGCAGTGTAAAACACTTCAAATTGTTTGCAATGGGGGACCTTTGTTCAAAGAAATGAATTAACATGCAATAGTGCTTTTGGTTTGTTACACTTCAAAGAGTTTTTTTTCTGATGATAATGCAGCAGTTGATTTCTTTCCTTTATCTCTCCATATTTTCATAAAAGGTTGATACTAGGTCCTTTCTCTATGCACTCAACATGCAAATGTTGCCGAAGCTTTGCAACCAACAAGAGGATAATCATGGACATTCCTTATTTCTGCCCGCACACACACTACAGCCATCGCCCATCACAAAATCCAGTAGGTTCAGTTTAAATTACCATAAATTACAAGCAAGATTGATACTATTTATAGGACAGATCCACAACAGTGTTAAACTCCTAGGAGTAATTGTTTCATATACTTCCAGATAAAATAGTAGTAGTTTTCTCTTGTAGTTCTTTAAGATAGGGGAAGGGGGGGGGGGGGGGTGGGGGGGGGGGGGGCAGGAAGAGAGAGGTCCTCACCTTGAGGGGAAGGTGGACTATGGTCGCCGCGGCTCGGCTGTGGTAGAAGTCCGGGTCCAACGATGAGGGCAACGTCCCTCCGCCTAGCCGTGTCACACTATTGTGCACCCGTTGTCAGCTCACACAGAGAGTGGCAAGCCCTTCTGCACCAACCAGTCGTGACCCCATGATAGAACAGCGGGCTCAAAGCCGATGCGGCGGCGCGAGAGGTTGTCGGGCAGAGAAGGAAGCCAGTGACGCCATGGGGGAGAGGGGGATGTGGGCGACAATGTAAAGGGATTTGAGGAGAAAGGGGACATGAGTGATGGTGGGAAGGGGAGGATGCGGTGCCGCTGCCGATGGAAGGGAGGCGACGGGGACAAGAGCGGACGGTCTCCGCTAGTGGCATGGAGAGGAGGAGCGCCGACGCCGTGGAGGGGAGAGAAGAGGCTGGTCGTGGCGGGGAGAGGACGAGTTGGCCGACGTCATGGAGGGGAGACGAGGGGTCGAGCATCGGCAAGGAACGAAGGGAAGGCGCCATGGAAACGATGGTTCTGAGTGTAGACAGTGAGAGGATTGCCATGTCCTGTGGAGCTGTGCAGTGAGGATAAGGTTGCATAGGTTTATGTTTCATATGCATTCATCGGCCGACGCATCTCGCACATCATTGATAACATGTGTGTCGTGTATATATTCTGGATCCTATCCATACAACACATTCGTCAGAGATTAAAACTCTGAGGCATTTAGCGAAACTACAAAGATTTGCGAGGGAATTTAACGACACACTCGAAATAGCACAACCCGACTGGAATTCCGATATATCTAGATGACAAAGTATATCTCTGGGTGGTATTCCAATAAGCACAAATGAGTAAATTTATATATTTCATTATCATAACATTTAAGGAACAGTCATTTATTTTTGTTCTCGCTATATTCAAGATAATATTAATTTACAAACTGCAGGGATGTTTTTGGCTATTTTGTTTTTAATTTATGCTCTTGTGAAACTAAATAATTGGTTAGTCCGGTTTGCAAGGTGAGTATTCTCCATTGTACACTGTTAAACCTTCCATGTGAAATATTCATATTAACTACATATAGTGCTTGCGCAGGATGGTTATGAGTTGAGGAAGAAGTTTTTATTACACTTGCTCAAATATCATGCAAATGAAGTTAAAGGTAACATTTCTAATGTTGCGCGATAATAAATTAAGCGCATCAAGTACTCCCTCGGTCCCAAAAAAATTCTCTTAGATTTGTCTAGATGCGGATGACAAATGTAAGACAAGCTTTTTGGGACGGAGGTAATAGATTTTAATTATCATAACAGATTATTAGTTGAATCATCACTCTCTATGTATACATTATCAAATTGTCTTTTTTATCAACTTACATTGCAAGTGAAATGTATTTTAGTTATACCCGATTGTTACTGGCTATTTTTTTTATACATGCAAAATTTAAGATACATTATGTTTACATATAACTCCAACTAAATATTTTAAAAGCCCGTGGCAACGCAAGGGCATTCTACTAGTTCAATTAAAGTCTCAAATTGGAATTGGATCACACGATTTGGACCAGGTCAATAATTTCTCAAAGCTCGCTCATTTAATTCTTTTATATTACAAACTATGCTTCCTAATTTGTAAGGCCTCACGATTAACAGAGGTCTTCAATTTAGAACTGGGTCACTCGATTTTGGCCGGGTCAACAATTTCTCAAGGAGCCCTCCCATTGAATTATTTCAATTCACCATGTTCCCTAGTTTTGAGCTCTTTTGTTCAATTGACGTATTCTTTGGATTTGGTTTATAATTTTAATCAAACCAAGTATTTTTTTTAAATCAATCAGCAACAACCGGTCAATAAAAATATATCAATCCCGCACACCATTCAACGGTTCCACCACCTAAAAAAAGAAGTGTCACCATGTGATACCGTATCACCAATATACATGTAGACACTGATGTAGAAATTTCCCCACATAAATATAGGTTGATAGCGGATAACACAGAATCACACCACGAAAGGGCCACCAAATCAACGCATAAAACATACTGCATCATCCCCCCACCCGCCAAACTAAATATTCCTTCAGTTCCAGAATATAAAGGGTATTCATTTTATAGAAAGTCAAATTTCTATAACTTTTACCAAATACAGAGGAAAAGATATCAACATCCGTAATATTAAACAATCAAAGTATGTAAATTCATTTTATGATGAATCTAATCATAACGATTTGATATTATGAATTTTGATGTATCTCTCTAGAAATTTGATTATAACAGAGTGATTTTTTTTAGAAACCCAACAACACCAATGGCGTACCGAAGTGCGTTCAACCCTTCTAATACGAGCTAAGCTGGAAAGGATTGACTCGAAGAGAAAAGGGAGGGAGCCCCACCCAGTGAAATTCAGGGGGGATAAATTAGCTAGGGATGGAAGGTTTAGAAGCTTTTCATATCCCACCCGTAGGTGTAGGATTTTTGTTATTTTTGTACGGTGGCGGGTTTAGTGCATACTACTTGGATTAAGATATTTTCATTCGGCTACATACATAATCACAAGCTAGCCAACGAACCAACAGACGATGCAATCCAAGTTGCGTAACTGAGTCGGCGATATGTTTATGTTCATCGATGATCGGTGATATTGCAGTATCATGCATATGTTCAACTTATTATCAAATCTAACTTGTGACACATTTACAAATGATACAATCTATACTCTGTCAGGTTCTATAAATATGAACATCTCATAATACACTAGAAACCACTATTAATATATTAGTTGAATATTATTCATTAGAAACCTCTAACATGATATTTAAGGAAACTAAACTATACATGAACATATGCACATATACACAAATGTCTATGTGTGCACTATAATTTTTGTGCAATTTTCACACAATATTTCGTAGATAACTAATATTACATCACTTAATTTAAATTTGCTGAAAAAAGTGATTACTGTCATACATTGCAACCGATAACAAAGAACATTGGTTAACTATATCAACTGAATTATGTGGTTAAATATACCCACTAATAAATAATAAAATGTATGCTCAATATTGTAGTATGGAAAAAATAAGTATAAAGGTTTGGTATAGAATTATTTATTTAATTTTGCCGACGGTCATAAATTTCTCTTGACCGCCCTTGATGCAAGGCATCTACAAAATTCTGTGGAAGGTGGCGGTCGGTATCAGCGGCGTTGTTGTGGTGCATATGTTTGGTCGTGAGAGAGGCGGAGAGCTAGGAGAAGAGAGCCGGAGGCACTATGGAGTTGTCGTGGCGAAGGTGCAGGGCAGCACAACAAGGGAGCTTGATCTAGAGGGCGGTACAGCAGCCGAGGACTCCCTCTCACCGTAGATAGACTTCGTGCCTGTGGGGGGAGGGGGAGCAATGCCCCCCCCCCCCCCCCCCCCCCCCCCCCCCCCCCCCCCCCCCAACAACACATAGCTTCGCCATAGGGGATCTGATCGATGGTGTAGGGATGGTTGCAAGAGGAGGGGCCCGGTGGGGGAGAAGCAAGGGGCTACCTGGACTTTGTGCCCATTCAGGAAAGCTTGGTTCTACAACGGATCTCTGATGGTACAGAGGTGACAGACTTCATCGACTCCATTTACTAACCCTCGGGTGCACTTGTTAATTGAGCGGGTCGTGTTTTCTAAAACCCTCTGTTGATCTGGAAGAACCCTAAAACAAGTTTTTTCTTTATTTGGCTCATCGTTTTTGTGCCAATAACTGGTCTAATTTACGAAGGCTTGTATTTTTCCCGACCGACTTCTTTGGACGTTCAAAAAAGAGGGAGATTGTTTGTGCAATAATTTGTCTCCTTGTGTTTTGGATATTGTTGTCAAAAACATGAGGGGATAATATATTTGCTAGTGCACATGGAGATTATAGGTCCCTCGAGTCAAGAGGAGTTTGGTACAAACTCCGAAGATAATCACCTCCGCAGCATCCAAGATTATCATAAAAAATTATGCATGACGAAGATGACCCCGAAAAATTGCTGAAGTGAAGCAATTGCTTCGGTGCATCGTCCGAACAAATTGACTGCAGCCGAGAAGAATGAAGACGGAGAAAAGACGTAGTATTTTTTCGTAGTTCTTTTTATCTTTCATTAAGGACAGTAAAACTGAGCCTAATCCCTGTCCTCTCACGCACTTGACGATTTTAACCGTCAGATGACATTCTAGAGCATTTTTGGCTTGTGGTTGATTGGGCTTTGTCTCCCACAGAAAGCCCATTTATTCCGATCGTCAGAGAAAGCCTTTCTTGTGGTTGATTGGGCTTTGCCGATGGAGGTCGCCGATATGAACCCCACGCCAGCTTTCCACGTATACCACCTAAGGGGGCAAGGCCGAACTGCGGTGCATCAAGCACTCACCGGTGATGGCGGGGGAGACGTCCGCCACCAGGGTAGGAAAGCACCTCCGAGGCGAGCGAGGTGATCCAAAGGGGAGGCGCACGACGGGAGCCAGCGCGACGCCCATCGGCAAGGCGCGCGAGGGGAACCATTCCAGCCGACGAGGGGATCCAGATGACGAGGGCTATTAAATTGTTGAAGGTACCCGCACCACAAATGCCCCGGGCTGGTTCTGATCTGCTGCTTTAGGGGATTCTTGCGGGCTAGATATCCATAATGGTAAACGTTTAGGGATGGTGCGCCGGCCGAAGCTTCGGCCGGTCGCCCGCTACCACGCGCTCCTGCTTCTCCCCCGTCCCACCCGCTGCTACGGCGAGTTGCGACGACGAGCGGCCCCGGTGAGCGAGCAGCCCCGGCGAGCGAGCGGCGACGATGAGCGGCCCCCCGCATCGTCCCCTACCCCCCGCCGCAGCCAATCTCGCTGGTGAGGTCGTCATCCACACCATGGCCGGCGATTTCCCCCCACACATGACCACCTCTCATCCGCAGCTCCGGCTATTCTCCCAGCGCGCCGTCTCCAGCTCCAGCAATCCCCCAGCTCCGGCAGACGAGCTGCATAACTGCCACGGAGAGGCACACCCTCGACACAGGGGATGGTGGAACAGGCGTCTGATTTTGCTGCAACCGACAAATCCAGAGCTGGAACCAGCATGTAGTTTTGGTGCATCGCTTAGAGTGTTTTCTATGTCGCCGTCGGCGGCCGCCTCATTTTGTTGCAAACGACGAGGCAAAAGCTTCTTCCCGCAAGATTTTTTGCTACCACGGCAAACGGCGGAAGTAGCTGCCAGCAATGGCTTTTCCAACATATGATTTTTGTCCCGGCAAAGGCAGAGCTGGAACCAGCTTTTGTTTTTGCTACAACCTACAAATCCAGAGTTAGAACCAACAACATTTTTGTTGGAATCAAAGGAAGCAGGGGCTTCGACGGATGTACGTCAGAGCTGCAACCAGTGCTGAAAAATGCTACATCCGGCAACCATGAAAGCTACAACCAGCTTTGAAAAAAGCTTCAACTGGATACGTGGTAGCTGGATGTCGGCATCTCGCAGCGGCAAAAAGCTGCAACCGGCGTGGAGGAAAGCTACAATGCACTTCTAAAAAAGCTTTAAACCAAGAACGGCTAGCTAACAACGGTGAGCGGTGGCGACGGAGCTGCATGGCGCGCGGTGCTGCGACGGCGGACTGCGACAATGCTGGAACCCTCACCCGGCGGTGCTGCAACCAGAGGGGGGGAGACACACCTGGCCCGGCGGAGCTGCGATGGCGAGCGGCCCCGGCGAGCTGCGACGGCGAGCGGCCCCGGTGAGCTGCGACGCGGCAGCCAAGGGCGAGCATGAGGAGGCTGACCCGCGGAGATCCGTTTTTTTTTCCTGTGTTTACGCGTGCGTGCAGGAGGAAGAAGATGACTTGCATTTGAATCTGACATAGGGAACACAAGACCTCTCCAATTAAGACTAGATGGTTCATCAATGGACTCCATCGATCCTTAGATTGTTCTGGAATTTCAACATTTCTGATCTAACAGTTGATTTGACAAGTCTGGGATGTGATTTTCTGGCTTGGGTAGTTATTTGTAGTATTTATTTTGACAACTTTCACTCCAAAACCATGAAAATATCTTCTCAGGCTGAAAGCATGGACATACATCCCACTTTAGTAGCTACTTCTGTGCCCCTGTTCGATGTCAAGTAATACAATAGTTCTACCGTCATTTTTTTTTCCTTTTGTGTCCAATTTGCCTATCATTCTAATCACACTGTTGGTATTTCATATTCATGTTCAGACTTGCATACTCTTGAGAACTATGGGAGTATCTATTTTGTGCGTTCATCCTCAGATCTCTTACTTGATTTCCGAGACCATTTTAATTGTTTTTGTGATTTCTTCCATGGAGATTAACATTGTGTCCATATTATCTCCAGTTGATTCATGGGTACGATGTCATTAGGCATGTCGCCACCCTCAAGTGGCGCGCATGCTGCCTCTCCTCCATTAGCGGGAGTATCGAATCCCCATGGAGACAAGTGGCGTGCATGCCGCCTCTCCTTCAATGGCGGGAGCACCGGATCCACATGGAAACGCAGCAAGCAGCTGGTGGCCAGGGGGCACAGGCGCAGTGGCAACGGCCCTCCACCATTGGTATCAGCACTGAATTTCCATGGGAATTCAGCGAGCAGCATGGTTCTGTAGCCACCGGCCTGGGCGCGTAGGCGGGGCGGCGACGGCGGCAATCCAATCAAGGTTTGCCTGTTTCACGAGTCTATCTATTTTGTTTCTTCAATACAGAATTGTTTAGCAATACTTACTTAAAGGAAGAGATCTCCTCGTTGCCTAGATCTCTTGTTGCTCACACGTTGCCGACGCGCAAATGTGGATTGACAATGACGTGCTGAGGCTCAAAGAATGAAAGGAGCGTGCGTACCCATTGAATCAGATCGGCCTTCACTACCTGGTCAGTCAGACCAAATGATATTTTCGTCAATCCTTACATGTCTTCCTGTGTAAAATCCTACATTAAAAAGGTTCTTCTTTTTTTTTTGAAGGTGTAACAAGGTTCTTCTCTTGTTCAGATTACATGATTTGGTTAGTACCAGCTGATACACTGCAGAGGCCGGGGGTCCTCCTCCATTTCTAAAAAAAAAAAAACCAGCTGATACACTGCGATCTCAAAGGAAACGACTTAGAGCCTCTGACTGCATTACAGAAGGTTAGTAGGTCAATGGTCCCGAGTCCTGCTCGTGTAGTTGTACCAATGCAAACTGATTGATGACTTGGTTTGACAGAAGTAATACAATAGTTCTTCTGTCATTTTTTTCTTTTTGTGTCCAACTTGCCTATCATTCTTTTTTTTTGCGGAGAAACTTGCCTATCATTCTAATCACACTGTTGGTATTTTATATTCATGTTCAAACTTGCATACTCTTGAGAACTACGTGAGTATCTGCTTTGTGCGTTCATACTCAGATCTCTTACTTGATTCCGCATACCATGATGACGTAGGTAATTCTAACAATCTAATTGTGTTTGTGATTTCTTCCATGGAAAGTAACATTATGTACGTATTATCTCCAGTTAATTCACTTGACTCCCCATATTAATTTTAATTTCCCAGACCAATTAACATTATGGCAGAGTTGATTTGTGGTCTGCCATAATATCTCCAGTTCAGAACTTTGCCGATGCAGTTGACGTGCCTCAGTGGAATGAAGAGAAGTCGCAGATGACATAGTTAAATAGTCCCCTTCAGATTTAGACTCGTACATGGTGTCATCTCATCAGTATATAATCTTACACTGCATACATGTGTGTGTTGATAATCCGCAACACAAACACAAAAGGTATAAAAAGGTTGATTGCCAATTCTTGTACTCACCCTTTCCTCCTTTGTGAACTTCATGTATGTTCTTTGTATACATCACTTCAAGATAATCTGTATAATAGTTATGGGGCATGGCTTC
The DNA here is from genome assembly GCA_011799875.1 of Thinopyrum elongatum. Classification (NCBI taxonomy): domain Eukaryota; kingdom Viridiplantae; phylum Streptophyta; class Magnoliopsida; order Poales; family Poaceae; genus Thinopyrum; species Thinopyrum elongatum. Next base: position 500,786,240 of record CM022297.1, on the reverse strand, counting down.
ACCATACAGAAATAAATATTTTGGAGAGAAGATATTTTAACTGACTTATCTGCCACAATTTTTTTGGAGAAGAAGCATACCTGGAATATTGTGTTCTCTTCTTGAAGTTTTCTCAAACTATTCATAGCCAATGAATCTCAATTATTCAATTTCCATTCCATGTTCTTATCAGGGGAACAATCGTTGTATCTCTGTTTTTCCCATGTGATTGGGGATGATGGAAACTCTATTATATTAGACTTATGTTCTACCTTTCTCTTCAAACATTGGCAGGGCTAAAATTCCTACTACTTGGCTTTCTTAGGAAGAATATGATCCGGTGAATTTTTAGCTCTATCAAAAATATTTGTGGATGATGAAGTGGGTTTGAGACATAACATCTCACGATCTTTCCACTATTATTTCTTCAAGTGTCTTTATGTTGTAGGCATATGTAGTTTCATAGCTGCACAAATTCTGCATCAAACATTGGGAAATGATTAATGTCACCAATGTTGAGCACCAATATGGTCTCACTATTGTTTATTTTTGAGCCAACACAAAATACCCTTAACGATTGTTCGATGAGATTTTTGCACTATCGAATAATACAAAAATAAGAAGGGAGGATAATTTAAAAATAAAAGTTTTCTAAATGGTGATTTAAATCAATAATATTTAGTGGTACACACGGAGCAAGAGGTGCCTATGTGTACGCGCCTATAGTGCATGTGCATGGCGCCTATATTGCATGTGTGTGTGGGCGTATGAACTACTCCTAGCCCAATGTAATTGTTAATGGGCTAATGGCCGGCTAATTAAAATTAGCCCAGCACATGCATGTACGTAGAGCTCGTACAAATATGTAGCTCGTTCAAATAAGTATTCAAGTATTTACGGCCGGCCGGAAAAGCGCACGTATATCCTCCGAGTACCCGCAATACTTGGCTATCCGAGGCAGCCCATGATGTATTGATCGATACGAATCTGGTCTGCATACATACGCACATGGAAAGTGAAGGAAAGGAAAGCCAGCACATCCTTGTGCGGCACGATACAAAGAGTTGGCAAGTCTTCAATTATTGGATGTGTATCAGTTTTGTTTCTTTTCTTTGTGCAGACTTGGGAATCAAGAAGAGAAACCTGCGGCCGTGTTCAGCGCTGGCATCAATCCAACACCACCGGCTGGCTATATAAAGCAAAGCCAAAGAGGCAACGGGGGACACCGGAGGGACCCAGCCGAACATGCAGAAACACACCAGGGGTAAACACCCAGGCGGCGGCGACGCGCCCACACGGTGTGGCGTAGTAGCCGGGTAGACCCTGTCCCGCGGCGGCGACGACTCGCTGAGGACGCGTAGAGGACGCCGTTGCTGCGTCCCGCACTACCGCATGAAGACAAGCTGCCATGGAACGCATCCGCAGGCTTGCGATGGATGTTTTACGGGAGACAAGGCAGACCAGATCGCACCTAACCAAAGGAGACGCGCCCGTGGCGGCGGCGTCCAGAGAACTCATGCGGCAAACACAACGAGGCGCTGTGGGCGGCGCTTATACCTGAGGAGACCAAGACGGGCTGTGCACTCAGGAGAACGTGCCCATGGCAGCGGCGTGTGCCAATGTCACAATAATATTTCTTTTTCTATGTGTTCTCAGCTATTTTGCAGAGGGTCCGAGCAGCAGCAGGAGGTGTGGCGCTCATTGGGGACACTGCCGATGCCTTCTTCATCAAGTCGGAGCCATGGAGTATGGAGGCGCGGATCTCGCCAAGACGACGCCCATCGCTAACATCATCAACCCGGCGCCGCGGATGATCATGGCGTGGAGCTCGCAAGGAGGACGCCCGCCGTCTACTTCGTCAAGCTGGAGCCCGGAGGCATGGAGCTCTCAGGGATGCCGCCGCGTGCCGCGGAGGATGGCGACACGGAGCTTGCTAGGACGACGCCCGTCGTCTTCTTCATCAAGTTGGCGCTATGAAGGACGGAGGCGTGGAGCTTGCAAGGAGGACGCCGCCAACGGCAACATCATCAAGATGGTGCCCCGGAGGCGTGGAGCTCATAAGGATGCCGCCGCCGTGCCACGGTGGATGCCGGAGTGGAGCTCGCCAAGACGACGCCCATCGCCAACATCATCAATCCAGTATCGTGGAAGATCGTGGCGAGGAGCTCGCAAGGAGGACGCCGCCAACGCCAACATCATCAAGCTGGAGCCCGGAGGCGTGGAGCTCGCAATGATGCCACCGCCGTGCCGCGGTGGATGGCGACGCGGAGCTCGCCAAGATGACACCAATGCCAACATCACCAAGCCGGCGCCATGGAGGATGGTGGCGTGGAGCTCGCCAAGACGACGCCCATCGCCAACATCATCAACCCGGTGCCGCGGAGGATCGCGGCGTGGAGCCTGGAGGCGTGAAGTTCGTGGGGATGCTGCCGCGTGCCGCGTAGGATGGCGACTCAGAGCTTGCTAGGACGACGCCCGTTGTCTTCTTCATCAAACTAGTGCTATGGAGGACGGAGGCCTGGGGCTACCGAGGATGCCGCCGCCGTGCCATGATGGATGGCGACAACGAGCTCGCTAGGACGACGTCTATCGTCAACATCATCAAGCTGGTGCTGCGGTGGACGGAGGCGTGGAGCTCGTGGGACGACACCACCAATGTCTACCTCATCAAGGCGGAGCCCGCGACCCGGAGTCCATGAAGATGACACACGCCCCCGGTGCTGCCCGCAACACGGAGCCCACGATACGAAGATGGTGCTACACGATGACACGTCTTCACCAACCCTTACCACGATCCTGCGATGTGTTTCCTTTGTCTTGGCGGACCACCGAATATGGCGTCCAGCCGAGACGAGGTGCACCCTTCATGGCGTACAGGTCTCGGAGTACAGGCAGCGTGATCCTTGTCTTAGCAGACCCCCGAATACGGCGTCTAGCTGAGACGGGGCATAAACCACGCCCCTACATGATGTTAACTTTCTTCGGCCCCGCGGCGTGATCTTTGTTTTGGCAGACCACCGGATACGGCGTCTAGCCAAGACGAGGCATCCACCATGCCCCTCTAAGATGTTACGTTCCACAGTCTCGTGAGGCGGGGTATTTGTCTTCACAGACTGTCGTAACCTCGGCGTCTAGTCGAGACGAGGCACAAACCACACCGGCCATCCCGATGTGAGCATGCGTTGATTTTACACCGACGCCGGTCTCCACAAAAGAATACTCCCACGAGGCAACCCTTTGCGTGTTGGGTTATGTTGTATTTCAAAAAAATTCCTACGATCACGCAAGATCTATCTAGAAGATGCATAGCAACGAGAGGGGAGAGTGTATCTACGTACCCTCATAGACCGAAAGCGGAAGCGTTTAGTAACGCGGTTGATGTTGTCGAACGTCTTCACGATCCGACGGATCCAAGTACCGAACGTACGGCACCTTCGTGTTCAGCACACGTTCAGCTCGATGATGTCCCATGAACTCTTGATCCAGTTGAGGTCGAGGGAGAGTTCCGTCAGCAGGACGGCGTGGCAACGGTGATGATGAAGTTACCGGCGTAGGGCTTCGCCTAAGTACTACGACGATATGACCGAGGTGTGTAACTGTGGAGGGGGGCACCGCACACGGCTAAAAGATCAACTTGTGTGTCTTTGGGGTGCTCCCCTCCCCCGTATATAAAGGAGGGAGGGAGGAGGCCGGCCGGCCCTAGGGGGCGCGCCCAAGGTGGGGAGTCCTACTAGGACTCCAAGTCCTAGTAGGATTCCACCAGAGGGAAGGGGGGAAGAAGGAAGGAGAGGGAGTGGGAGAGGGAAAGAGGGGCCGCACCCCCCTCCCATTGTCCTATTCGGACTCCCCTTGGGGGGGGGGGGCGCCACCTCCTGGCTGCTGCCCTCTCTCTCCCCTAAGGCCCACTAAGGCCCATTACTTCCCCGGGGGTTCCGGTAACCCCTCCAGCACTCCGTTTTTACCCGAAACCATGCGGAACACTTCCGGTGTTCGAATAACATGGTCCAATATATCAATCTTTTTGTCTCGACCATTTCGAGACTCCTCGTCATGTCCGTGATCACATCCGGGACTCCGAACAACCTTCGGTCAGCAAATCACATAAACTCATAATACAAATCGTCATTGAACGTTAAGCGTGCGGATCCTACGGGTTCGAGAACTATGTAGACATGACCGAGACATATCTCCGGTCAATAACCAATAGCGGAACCTGGATGCTCATATTGGCTCCAACATATTCTACGAAAAATTTTATCGGTCAAACCGCATAACAACATATGTTATTCCCTTTGTCATCGGTATGATACTTGCCCGAGATTCGATCGCCGGTATCATCATACCTAGTTCAATCTCGTTACCGGCAAGTCTCTTTACTCGTTCTGTAGTGCATCATCCCGTAACTAACTCATTAGTCACATTGCTTGCAAGGCTTTATATGATGTGCATTACCGGGAGGGCCCAGAGATACCTCTCCGAAACTCGGAGTGACAAATCCTAATCTCGATCTATGCCAACCCAACAAACACCTTCGGAGACACCTGTAGAGCATCTTTATAATCACCCAGTTACGTTGTGACGTTTGATTGCACAAAAGGTGTTCCTCGAGTATTCGGGAGTTGCATAATCTCATAGTCAGAGGAATGTGTATAAGTCATGAAGAAAGCTTTAGCAATAAAACTTAACGATCATTATGCTAAGCTAACGGATGGGTCTTGTCCATCACATCATTCTCCTAATGATGTGATCCCGTTCATCAAATGACAACACATGTCTATGATCAGGAAACTTAACCATCTTTGATTAACGAGCTAGTCAAGTAGAGGCATACTAGGGACACTTTGTTTTGTTTATGTATTCACACATGTATCAAGTTTCCGGTTAATACAATTCCAGCATGAATAATAAACATTTATCATGATATAAGGAAATATAAATAACAACTTTATTATTGCCTCTGGGGCATATTTCCTTCAGTCTCCCACTTGCACTAGAGTGAATAATCTAGATTACATTGTAATGATTCTAACACCCATGGAGTCTTTGTGCTGATCATGTTTTGCTCGTGGAAGAGGCTTAGTCAACGGGTCTGCAACATTCAGATCCGTATGAATTTTGCAAATCTCTATGTCTCCCTCCTTGACTTGATCATGGATGGAGTTGAAGCGTCTCTTGATGTGTTTGGTTTTTTTGTGAAATCTGAATTCCTTCGCTAAGGCAATTGCTCCAGTATTGTCACAAAAGATTTTCATTGGACCCGATGCACTAGGTATTACACCTAGATCGGACATGAACTCCTTCATTTGCTGCTTCCGAAGCAGCTATGTACTCCGCTTCACACGTAGATCCCGCCACGACGCTTTGCTTGGAACTGCTCCAACTTACAGGTCCACTGTTCAATATAAATACGATCCAGTTTGAGATTTAGAGTCATCCGGATCAGTGTCAAAGCTAGCATCGACGTAACCATTTATGATGATCTCTTTGTCACCTCCATAAACGAGAAACATATCCTTAGTCCTTTTCAGGTATTTCAGGATGTTCTTGACCGTTGTCCAGTGATCCACTCCTGGATTACTTTGGTACCTCCCTGCTAAACTTATAGCAAGGCACACATCAGGTCTGGTACACAGCATTGCATACATGATAGAACCTATGGCTGAGGCATAGGGAATGACTTTCATTTTCTCTCTATCTTCTGCAGTGGTCGGGCATTGAGTCTTACTCAACTTCACACCTTGCAACACAGGCAAGAACCCTTTCTTTGACTAATCTATTTTGAACTTCTTCAAAACTTTATCAAGGTATGTGCTTTGTGAAAGTCCAATTAAGCGTCTTGATCTATCTCTATAGATCTTGATGCCCAATATATAAGCAGCTTCTCCGAGGTCTTTCATTGAAAAATTCTTATTCAAGTATCCTTTTATGCTATCCAGAAATTCTATATCATTTCCAATCAATAATATGTCATCCACATATAATATTAGAAATGCTACAGAGCTCCCACTCACTTTCTTGTAAATACAGGCTTCTCCAAAAGTCTGTATAAAACCATATGCTTTGATCACACTATCAAAACGTTTATTCCAACTCCGAGAGGCTTGCACCAGTCCATAAATGGATCGCTAGAGCTTGCACACTTTGTTAGCACCCTTTGGATCGACAAAACCTTCTGGTTGCATCATATACAATTCTTCTTCCAGAAATCCATTCAGGAATGAAGTTTTGACATCCATTTACCAAATTTCATAATCATAAAATACGGCAATTGCTAACATGATTCGGACAGATTTAAGCATCGCTACGGGTGAGAAGGTCTCATCGTAGTCAACTCCTTGAACTTGTCGAAAACCTTTCGCAACAAGTCGAGCTTTGTAGACAGTAACATTACCGTCAGCGTCAGTCTTCTTCTTGAAGATCCATTTATTCTCTATGGCTTGCCGATCATCGGGCAAGTCAACCAAAGTCCACACTTTGTTCTCAGACATGGATCCCATCTCAGATTTCATGGCCTTAAGCCATTTTGCGGAATCTGGGCTCATCATCGCTTCCTCATAGTTTGTAGGTTCGTCATGGTCAAGTAACATGACCTCCAGAATAGGATTACCGTACCACTCTGGTGCGGATCTTACTCTAGTTGACCTACGAGGTTCGGTAGTAACTTGATCTGAAATTTCATGATCATCATCATTAGTTTCCTCACTAATTGGTGTAGGGATCACAGGAACTGATTTCTGTGAAGAACTACTTTCCAATTCGGGAGAAGGTACAATTACCTCATCAAGCTCTACTTTCCTCCCACTCACTTCTTTCGAGAGAAACTCCTTCTCTAGAAAGGATCTATTTTTAGCAACAAATATCTTGCCTTCGGATCTGTGATAGAAGGTGTACCCAACAGTTTCTTTTGGGTATCCTATGAAGACGCATTTCTCCGATTTGGGTTCGAGCTTATAAGGCTGAAGCTTTTTCACATAAGCATCGCAACCCCAAACTTTAAGAAACGATAGCTTAGGTTTCTTGCCAAACCACAGTTCATACGGTGTCGTCTCAACGGATTTAGATAGTGCCCTATTTAACGTGAATGTAGTTGTCTCTAATGCATAACCACAAAACGATAATGGTAAATCGGTAAGAGACATCATAGATCGCACCATATCTAATAAAGTACGGTTACGACGTTCGGACACACCATTACGCTGTGGTGTTCCAGGTGGCGTGAGTTGCAAAACTATTCCACATTGTTTTAAATGAAGACCAAACTCGTAACTCAAATATTCGCCTCCGCGATCTGATCGTAGAAACTTTATTTTCTAGTTATGATGATTTTCCACTTCACTCTGAAATTCTTTGAACTTTTCAAATGTTTCAGACTTATTTTTCATTAAGTAGATATACCCATATCTGCTCAAATCATCTGTGAAGGTCAGAAAATAACGATACCCGCCGCGAGCCTCAACACTCATCGGACTGCATACATTGGTATGTATTATTTCCAATAAGTCCGTAGCTCGCTCCATTGTTCCGGAGAACGGAGTCTTAGTCATCTTGCCCATGAGGCATGGTTCGCAAGTATCAAATGATTCATAATCAAGTGATTCCAAAAGTCCATCAGCATGGAGTTTCTTCATGCGCTTTACACCAATATGACCTAAACGGCAGTGCCACAAATATGTTGCACTATCATTATCAACTTTGCATCTTTTGGCATCAATATTATGAATATGTGTATCACCACGATCGAGATTCAACAAAAATAGACCACTCTTCAAGGATGCATGACCATAAAAGATATTACTCATATAAATAGAACAACCATTATTCTCTGATTTAAATGAATAAACGTCTCGCATCAAACAAGATCCAGATATAATGTTCATGCTCAACGCTGTCACCAAATAACAATTATTCAGGTCTAAAACTAATCCCGAAGGTAGATGTAGAGGTAGCGTGCCGACGGCGATCACATCGACCTTGGAACCATTCCCGACGCGCATCGTCACCTCGTCCTTAGCCAATCTTCATTTGATCCGTAGCCCCTGCTTCGAGTTACAAATATGAGCAACCGAACCGGTATCAAATACCCAGGCACTACTACGAGCATTAGTAAGGTACATATCAATAACATGTATATCAAATATACCTTTGTTCACTTTGCCATCCTTCTTATCCGCCAAATACTTGGGGCAGTTCTGCTTCCAGTGACCAGTCCCTTTGCAGTAGAAGCACTCAGTTTCAGGCTTGGGTCCAGACTTGGGATTCTTCCCAGGAGCAGCAACTTGCTTGCCATTTTTCTTGAAGTTCCCCTTCTTTCCCTTTCCCTTTTTCTTGAAACTAGTGGTCTTGTTAACCATCAACACTTGATGTTCTTTCTTGATTTCTACCTCCGCAGCTTTGAGCATAGCGAAGAGCTCGGGAATTTTCTTATTCATCCCTTGCATATTATAGTTCATCACGAAGCCTTTGTAGCTTGGAGGCAGTGATTGAAGAACTCTGTCAATAACACAATCATCCGGAAGATTAACTCCCAGCTGAGTCAAGTGGTTATTGTACCCAGACATTCTGAGTATGTGTTCACTGACAGAACTGTTCTCCTCCATCTTGCAGCTATAGAACTTGTTGGAGACTTCATATCTCTTAACTCGGGCATTTGCTTGAAATATTAACTTCAACTCCTGAAACATCCCATATGCTCCATGACGTTCAAAACGTCTTTGAAGTCCCGATTCTAAGCCGTAAAGCATGGCACACTGAACTATCGAGTAGTCATCAGATCGAGCTTGCCAGACGTTCATAACGTCAGCATCTGCTCCTGCAGCAGGCCTTTCACCAACCGGTGCATCAAGGACATAATTCTTCTGTGCAGCAATGAGGATAATCCTCAAGTTATGGACCCAGTCCGTGTAGTTGCTACCATCATCTTTCAACTTATATTTCTCTAGGAACGCATTAAAATTCAAGGGAACGGTAGCACAGGCCATAGATCTACAACATAGATATGCAAAAACTATCAGGACTAAGTTCATGATAAATTAAGTTCAATTAATCATATTACTAAAGAACTCCCACTTAGATAGACATCCCTCTAGTCATCTAAATGATCACGTGATCCATATCAACTAAATCATGTCCGATCATCACGTGAGATGGAGTAGTTTTCAATGGTGAACATCTCTATGTTGATCATATCTACTATATGATTCACGTTCGACCTTTCGGTCTCAGTGTTTCGAGGCCATATCTGCATATGCTAGGCTCGTCAAGTTTAACCCGAGTATTCCGCATGTGCAAAACTGTCTTGCACCCGTTGTATGTGAACGTAGAGCCTATCACACCCGATCATCACGTGGTGTCTCAGCACGAAGAACTTTCACAACGGTGCATAATCAGGGAGAACACTTATACCTTGAAATTTTAGTGAGGGATCATTTTATAATGCTACCGCCGTACTAAGCAAAATAAGATGCATAAAAGATCAACATCACATGCAATCAAAATATGTAACATGATATGGCCATCATCATCTTGTGCTCATGATCTTCATCACCGAAGCACCATCATGATCTCCATCGTCACCGGCTTGACACCTTGATCTCCATCGTAGCGTCGTTGTCGCCTTGCCAACTATTGCTTATACGACTATCGCTACTGCATAGTGATAAAATAAAGCAATTACATGGCGATTGCATTTCATACCATAAAGCGACAACCATAAGGCTCCTGCCAGTTGCCGATAACGGTTACAAAACATGATCATCTCATATAACAATTTATATCTCATCACGTCTTGACCATATTACATCACAGCAAGCCCTGCAAAAACAAGTTAGACGTCCTCTACTTTGTTGTTGCAAGTTTTACGTGGCTGCTACGGGTTTCTAGTAAGAACCGTTCTTACCTACGCATCAAAACCACAATGATTTTTCATCAAGTGTGCTGTTTTAACCTTCAACAAGGACCGGGCATAGTCAAATTCGATTCAACTAAAGTTGGAGAAACAGACACCCACTAGCCACCTGTGTGCGAAGCACGGCGGTAGAACATGTCTCAAGAACGCGGTCATGTAATGTCGGTCTGGGCCGCTTCATCCAACAATACCGCCGAATCAAAGTATGACATGCTGGTAAGCAGTATGACTATTATCGCCCACAACTCTTTGTGTTCTACTTGTGCATATAACATCTACGCATAGGCCTGGCTCGGATGCCACTGTTGGGTTATGCAGTATTTCAAAAAAAATTCCTACGATCACGCAAGATCTATCTAGGAGATGCATAGCAACGAGAGGGGAGAGTGTATCTACGTACCCTCGTAGACCGAAAGTGGAAGTGTTTAGTAACGCGGTTGATGTTGTCGAACGTCTTCACGAGCCGATCGATCCAAGTACCGAACGCACGGTACCTCCGTGTTCAGCACACGTTCAGCTCGATGACGTCCCACGAACTCTTGATCCAGTTGAGGTCGAGGGAGAGTTCCGTCAGCACGACGGCGTGGCAACGGTGATGATGAAGTTACCAGCGCAGGGCTTCGCCTAAGCACTACGACGATATGACCGAGGTGTGTAACTGTGGAGGGGGGCACCGCACACGGCTAAAAGATCAACTTGTGTGTCTTTGGGGTGCTCCCCTCCCCCGTATATAAAGGAGGGAGGGAGGAGGCCGGCCGGCCCTAGGGGGCGCGCCCAAGGTGGGGAGTCCTACTAGGACTCCAAGTCCTGGTAGGATTCCACCAAGAGGGAAGGGGGAAGAAGGAAGGAGAGGGAGAGGGAGAGGGAAAGAGGGGCCGCGCCCCCCTCCCCTAGTCCTATTCGGACTCCCCTTGGGGGGGGGGGGGCGCACGCCACCTCCTGGCTGCTGCCCTCTCTCTCCCCTAAGGCCCACTAAGGCCCATTACTTCCCCGGGGGGTTCCGGTAACCCCTCTGGCACTCCGTTTTTACCCGAAACCATCCGGAACACTTCCGGTGTCCGAATAACATGGTCCAATATATCAATCTTTATGTCTCGACCATTTCAAGACTCCTTGTCATGTCCGTGATCTCATCCGGGACTCCGAACAACCTTCGGTCATCAAATCACATAAACGCATAATACAAATCGTCATTGAACGTTAAGCGTGCGGACCCTACGGGTTCGAGAACTATGTAGACATGACCAAGACACATCTCCGGTCAATAACCAATAGCGGAACCTGGATGCTCATATTGGCTCCTATATATTCTACGAAGATCTTTATCGGTCAAACCGCATAACAACATACGTTATTCCCTTTGTCATCGGTATGATACTTGCCCGAGATTCGATCGTCGGTATCATCATACCTAGTTCAATCTCGTTACCGGCAAATCTCTTTACTCGTTCTGTAGTACATCATCCCGTAACTAACTCATTAGTCACATTGCTTGCAAGGCTTCATATGATGTGCATTACCGAGAAGGCCCAGAGATACCTCTCCGAAACTCGGAGTGACAAATCCTAATCTCGATCTATGCCATCCCAACAAACACCTTCGGAGACACCTGTAGAGCATCTTTATAATCGCCCAGTTACGTTGTGACGTTTGATTGCACAAAAGGTGTTCCTCCAATATTCGGAAGTTGCATAATCTCATAGTCAGGGGAATGTGTATAAGTCATGAAGAAAGCTTTCGCAATAAAACTTAACGATCATTATGCTAAGCTAACGGATGGGTCTTGTCCATCACATCATTCTCCTAATGATGTGATCCCGTTCATCAAATGACAACACATGTCTATGGTCAGGAAACTTAACCATCTTTGATTAATGAGCTAGTCAAGTAGAGGCATACTAGGGACACTTTGTTTTGTCTATGTATTCACACATGTATCAAGTTTCCGGTTAATACAATTCCAGCATGAATAATAAACATTTATCATGATATAAGGAAATATAAATAACAACTTTATTATTGCCTCTAGGGTATATATCCTTCATTGCGTACCCCGACGAAGCCGCTACATCGTCAAGAAGTCCGAGCCAAGCAGGACCCATGCTACTCCAACACCGACTACATCAACGTCGTCAAGACCGACGAGGCACGACGGCGAGGGCGAACGTGGCTAGCACAAAGCCATGTTTTGAGCGGCACGTGTACCGACGAGGACACGGGCTTTGCCGCTGCCCACCCACACACACCATCATCATCATGCATGGAGAACGCGAAGCGAAGATGACGAAGACGACCACACGGCTTAATCGGAGGTATCTCGCGGAGCAACCCGCGGAAGTAATTAACCGGGAGCCTTCCGAGGCCCCGGGAACCAGGAGACAGCACATCGCCACAGTCAGGCTGGCCGCGCTAGTAGGCCACGGAGCGCATTTTTTTACGGGATCTTGTAATTTTGTTTATCCTATGAGATTAATGAAATACTTGTTTCCCATACCACTTTTCTTTGTGTACTACGGTACACTGGCACGCCCGCATTTCCTTTTCCCTGGCGCATGAAAGAAATCAAACTCCTCCTGTTCCCTTCATATGGAGCGTTTTAATATTTTTCTCGTGTCAAACAACGATATATGTTTATGCAAATATTACTTTCATATTTACATAATTCCTTCCTATCGTAGGACCACCATACTATTAAGAGGGTATACACTACTAGGGAAAATCCTAGTAGTATCGCGGGTTGGAGGCGTAGTAGTGCCGAGGGGGGGGGGGGCTACTGATACGGCGCTACAGCTAATGTTCATCAGTAGCGCGGGTTGGGGCGCGCTACTACTATCCTGAATAGTAGTAGCATGTTTTTCCGCCCGGCACTACTGCTACACCTTCCTAGCAGCAGCGTCTTTTTCCACCCAGCGCTACTACTACACCTCCCTAGCAGTAGCGCCTTGTGGTATACCAGCGCTACTGGTAAAGTTTGCTATTTTTTTTCTACTGCATATTGCCGCTATATTTGTACAGGTTTTATATAGTAGTCTCATCATATGATTTTATGATCATGATGAGTTATTATTTCAGTGGGTGAAAGAGACATGGATTAGATTCAAGTGGAGGCAACATGGTGCATATCCAAAGTACTACTAATCCAAACTTGATCACTTTAGTTTGGATTAGTATGATCAAGTTTGGATTAGTAGTACTTTCGATCTGCACCATGTGTTGCCTCCACTTGAATCTAATCCATATTTATTTCACCCACTAAGCATCATCATCATTAAGTAATAATAACTGATCATGCTCATAATGATATAACAACTAAGCATCATCATCATTTAGAAAAACTCATCATCGTTATCATAATAACAAGTCATACTCATCATCATCATAGTCATCTAACAACTTCTACTTGTTATCATAATAACAAGTCATACTCATCATCATCATAGTCATCTAATAACTTCTACTCGTTATCATAATAACAAGTCATACTCATGATCATCATAGTCATCATGAGTATTAGCTAGGACCTACTACCCTCTCTAACACTACAGGAATCAGATAATTTGCCGTCTGTGGATCACAGACGGTAAAGACCTGAATACAGACGGCAAAGATTTTGCCGTCAGGAAGCAGACGGCAAAGATAAGTCGGCAAAGAATACTTTGCCGTCAGCTTTTGATCAGGCAGACGGCAAAGATTTTGCCGTCAGCCAACTATAGATTTGCCGTCTGCCGCAAAAATAACAGACGGCAAAACCGCGTTGTTTGCCGTCAGTCAAAACTTGTTCTTTGCTGTCATCTAGACTAAAGTACAGACGGCAAAGACTGTTTTGCATTTTTACGTCAGAGCAGAGCATCTCGCCGGACACATGAACATCAAATCAAAGAGAGCAAGTTCAGCTCACGTAGATTTTGGATTCGACACGGCCGTGCTACCTTTCATTCATTGTAGGTGGAGTTACCGAGAAGTTACACAGCTGTCCTGAAAATTTACACAAAGGACCCTAGAAACTAAAAATAAAAGCAATCAAGTCCTTCTCCACTGCAGGAATAGGGACTTGGCCGCCGGCCGTCCTTCTTCTGGCCGGGGATCCACTGCCGCCGCCTTGCCCTGCTCGCCTAGCTGCGCCACCGCACAGCCGCCCGGCCATGCTCGCCGCGCAGACGCACGGCCCAGCTCGCCCGCGCCCTGCTAGCGCCAACCGCCCGCGCGTCGCTTGCAGCGGCCTCCCGCGCCGGCTGCCCTGCCCGCACAGGCCCGCAGCAGCCGTGCCTTGGTCGCCCGACCCTGGCCTCCGAACCGCCGCCCAGCCATGCTCCCCACGTAGCCGCACGGCCCTGCTCGCCCGCGCCCTGCTAGCGCCGCCCGCCCGAGCGCCGCTCGCAGTGGCCTCCCGCGCCGGCTGCCCTGCTAGCGCCGCCCGCCCGCGCGTCGCTCGCAGCCCGCAGCGCCCGTGCCCTGCTCGCGCCGCCCGCCTCGATGGTTCCTGGAGAAAGAGAGAGGGAGGATTCAGAGAGGGGCGGAGCAGAGGAAGGGGAGGCCGAAGGCCTGGCGGCGGTGGCAGAGGATTCGCTGGTCGGAGGACCGAGGCTGGTGGCGCCGGCGGGTCAATCGGGAGGCGGGCGAGCTGGATACGCCGGCGAGAGAGAGAGAGAGAGAGAGAGAGTGAGTGAGAGAGAGAGAACGTGCGGTGGGGTGGGCTGGGGGAGGATAAGGTGGGGTGGTTGGGCTGCGGGTGGTGGGGTGGGGACAGAGAGATCGTGGGATGGGGTGGGTTGCGCATCTGTGGTGGATATTGCTGCCACGTCATCGATCCGTGGGATCGATCCGTGGGCTGTGCTTCTTCTTTACCGTCTGCTGTTTTTATATAGACGGCAAAGTATGTCTTTGCCGTCTGCTTTTTTTTATTACAGACGGAAATGTCATACTTTGCCGTCTGTAATAAAAAACGCTGCCGGCAAAGTCTTTGCCGTCTGTGTTTTCTTTTATAGACGGCAAAATATGATCGTTGCCGTCAGTAATAAAAAACGCAGACGGCAAAGACTACTTTGCCGTCCGTAATAAAAAATGCAGACGGCAAAATATGTTTTGCCATTAGTCAGTTTTTGCCGTCAGCAGTTTACGGCAAAACTGCTCTTTGCCGTCTGTCCCGACGAAAAGCTGACGGCAAAGATGTCCACTGACGGCAAATTAGTTGTTTCCCGTAGTGTAAGGTAAAATAGCATAAAACAAGAAAGGCCCTGACGCTCCATTATGGAGAATGGAGATTATCCTGTCTCCAATTCTTGCGCTTCGCACAATGTTGCTTCCAAGTAGCTCCCTATGATTGTTCATACATTTTTTCTATTCTTTTATTGTCATATCTTCATCGGTTTTAGAAATCCGGTATGAACAGCGGTGAAGTCTAGGATGACCTGCCCGTAAGCTAATAACATCAAGGCGACCTTTCGGAAACATCAGATCAGGCACACAATCCTTCGGGATTTTCTGTTGAAAAACATAATAATAACGTCATAATTAGCAATGTAGTTTAGCTTTACAAGAATATATGCAAGAGATGCACGGATGTCGTAATAGTAAAAAATCTTACGATGTCATCTCCATGGATGTTACCGTAGTTCAACACGTGCACTAGTGGCATGTATTGACCATAATGTGCAGGAGTTTCATAATTGATATTATAATTCTCAACATCAATAATAAATGAGATAAGATGATCTTTCTCCTCATAAATTAATTCATCGCCATCAGTATAGTAGGTTCTGTCTACCATCTTGCGTACATTTTTTGAAGAATGAAAATAAGCTGTCAATGGAAAAAGATGTCAACTATTTTGAAATAAACAATATAAATTACTTAATAAATATGTTTGAGAAACTCACATAGAGGTAGAAGTGGAAGCGTATCGACAAGGACCCAAATGTCCATATTGTCTTCGTCGATGTCATCTTCAGGATCACCAAGATCGAAGGTGACATGCATACCCTCCTGAAAATCATACGCCTTGACCAGTACTTCCCAATTGGAGCAACCAAAATGGGATACGCTCTCCGAATTGTATAGCTTTACAGCAAAATCATAACCATGATGGGTCCTGAGATGAACTATCTTTTTCTTCATATTTTCACGATCTTCTAAATTCAGATGCTCCAAGACATAGCGTCTTGCATGGCATGGGATAAGCTAGTCGAATTGTAAAAAACGGAAATTACACGTTGAAGAAGCATAAGTCATGCTTAATTACGAAAAAAAGACTTGTCATTGCGTACCGTTTCAACATCGAAGGTCTTGTCGAGCTTAATACTGAAGCGCCGACCGTCTACTAGGTGAGGCCTGTTGCACAGACCCCGGTCGTCGCCGCAGTAGTCGGACTCCGGGATCCTATCATCGTCGTCAGCCATTTCCTATGTTCACAGTTCAAAGATTAAACTTCTAAAATTCAATATATGTACCAAAAAACTGAATTAGATCATTATTATTCATCATGGGTTGACTATCAGTCTGTCGAGTCTTTTCTTGAAAACTCTCAGATCACGTGGTGTATATATTCAACCGTCGGTGATGATCGCTCCTCCCTTCGTCCCCGAGTGCATTACACCAAAATGTCTAGCACACGGAAACGAAGGAGAAGCGACCCCCACGACAACAGTCGGGATTCTTCGTCCTCTCATATATGATGGAGACTCTCCCTCACTGATTCCTCTCTGACATTTGCGACCGTCGGTGATGGTCATTCCTCTCTTCCTTCCCGTGCATTACCAAAAGGTCTATCACGTGAAAGAAGAGGAGGAACGACCCCCACGGCAACAGTCGGCATTCTTCTTCTCTCATGTATGGTGGAGTCCCGACAGACTTAAAGTCAACCCGAATTATCTTTTCAGAAAATCTGGGCCACTCGATATTTCCTACATATTCTAGCACAAGTCATGCCAAAATTCACGGAAAAGTCCGGCATGACCTTTGCTAAAAAGGACATATATCGAGCGCCTGAAATTTGCCGGAATGGAAATTAATCAACACTCCGGCAAAACATAGGCCACTCCGAGGTGTTCCCTACAAACATAGGCCACTTGGGCAAGCACTTGTAGCACACAACACTATATATCACATGTCGAAATCTCCATCATATTTGAAAGACCTACATTGAAAATTTTCTATTCCATGGAAATTGTCACAACTTCTCATCTACTACTCTACTACATCTATCAAAACATCTACATCATCATCGACATGGGGATTTGGCTGGTCTCACCTCGAGGTCGGAGGAGGTCGGTGACGGGGACGACGGCGGGGATGATGCAGGGTCCTTGATTTCTGCAAAAACAAAATATAAACAAAAACATTATTATCCTCATTTTAGGGTTTAGTGAAACCCTACACCCTAGAAAAATGTCCTGGTTTTTTTACCTACTGTCTACTTCTTGAACCATAGAAACCATTACTAATTTTTTTCTATTCTATTCTATTCAAATAACCTAAATTAATACTAAATTTTTAAAGGTATTTGATTGTTTTGCCCCTACATGACTAAAAAAATTCTATTCTATTCAAATAATCTACATTATTGAAAATTTTCTATTCTATTCAAATAATCTACAATACTAAATATCTTATAACCCTTACATTTACTAAAAATTTACATCCTACATTCTATTGTATTTGAAAAACATTAAAAAAAACCTACATTCTACAAGAACAGAGGGAGGAGGGACGGAGGGAGGTAGGAGGAAGGAGAGAGAGAGAGAGAGAGAGAGAGTGAGAGAGAGAGGAGGAGGGAGGATGGGGCCCGGAGGAGGAGGAAGGGAGGGAGGAGAGAGGAGGAGGAGGGCGGCCGGCCGAGGAAGGGAGGAGGGAGGAGAAAGGAGAGATCAAGAGGAGGGATGAGGGAGGGAGGGAGGGAGGGAGGGAGGAGAGAGGGGAGGAGGTCTGCCGGCTGAGGAAGGGAGGAAGGAGGAGAAAGGAGAGAGCAGGAGGAGGGAGGAGGAAGGAGGGAGGCGGCTTACCGACGAGGAAGGAGGCGGCGACGGCGGTGGAAATGCGGTGGAGGATGGTGGGCGCGGGCCAGGGGAGGGCAGCCGGAGAAGTGCGGGGGCAGGCCCCCGACGAGGGTGGGATAGAGAGTGGAGATGGAGAGTGAGGAGGGGAGACTGAGAGGTAAGGCGCGGAGGAAGATGATAACCTAGGCTTAGCAGTAGCGCGTTTTTAGGTCCGGCGCTACTACTAAAGTCAATAGCTATAGTGCGGGCACAAAACAGACGCTACTGCTAAGTGGGGATGGGCACCTGGGCCCGGGCTGGCCATAACAACAACGCGTTTTGCCAGAACGCGCTACTGCTAACCACCTACTAGTAGCGCCCGAAACTAGAGAGCGCTACTACTAATTAACAATAGCGCCTCTTTTTAACACACGCTACTGATAAGACTCTGTGTATAAGGTTTTCCCTTGTAGTGATAGTGTTCGAAACTTATGTTTCTATGATGTTAACGGAAACCTACGTGAGTTGAGAGAAATCTCTTTGTGCTCCGAAGCAATACTCGCCAGCCAGAGACGTATTTCTTCTTTGCTCCGAGAGATTTGATTCAGACCGAGGATTCAACTTACTTGTTTCTCAAGTAAAGTTTCTGGGTGCGCTTGAAATTCGACCGTTGGCAACGTGTTGGTTGGTCATTGGCTAGTTATCATGTCCAAAATGGTATTTTTCACCTTGGGAAAACCGCAGCTATAAATAGCCACGCCACTCCAACGTGAATCGTTGGCTGCTCCATGTGATTTCGAGGAGTTTGTCTGAGCACCCTATTTCTAGAAGATTTGAGTTTAAAATCCAACGAAAGAAAAACCCAGACCCAGAAAAATAGATAGTGGCTTAGCATCAGAGGAATTTAAGTCTAGTATGCTTCGCCTATTACTCGTAGGGAGCATCCAACTTTCTAGACGGTTAGGCGTCTAGTTCTTCAGTGACCAAGAGTAATTGTGGTTCACAATGTAAAATTTGTGAAGGTTATGAAGAGCAACTCAAGCATCTACCCCGAGTGATTGGCACTACTTGACGAACTAGCTGTGCAAGAGAATTGGACGAAGAGAGTTTATCTTCTGTGTTCAATCACAAGTCCACTCTAGACGTAGCTCTTTCGTAGAAGAGTGAAGTGGTCAAACAAGTACTCTGTCGCCATCGAGCACCACTGGTCACCTCTTCACCCTATTTTATCTTCGATAGATTATCATCGGTTAAGTTTCGACCATGTGATAATGTTCGGTTCTTGCTTCTGAATTCCTTCAATAGTTATTCTTCGTAGACTTATATATGTTTCGTTTATTCCCCTGCATGCTCGAAAGGATTTAAAGCTTCTGAAAAGAAATTTTAAATCTCCCGTTCACTCCCCTTTGGTACATACTTCGTTCCTACATTTATCATATTTAGACATCTTATCAAAACACAATCCACACCGTCGGTCAAGTGACCGAATTCATAGTTGGCGATTTTTAACTACTTAGCACTTCACTCAATGCCCGAACTACAAGCCATGGTTTTGGCATTTGGATGGCAAAATAGAATAATGATGGGAATTATAACAACATGTACTAGTAAATGTGCCCGTGCGTTGCAACGGGAGAAGCAAAAAGGCCGCTCAAAGAGGCGCCGTTCTACTTCAACATGTACTTACTAATTTTGTGGCCTCCTTTGGGGCCTTTGGCTAGCATAAAGAATAACATTTAAATCAGTGTTCTCCATAGAAACTGTATTTAGTTCACCAACTGTACTTTGCTAGCTGCTCCTCTAGCACCAAAAGTTTTTCATTACTCTTCATGATTTGAGGATGTTCAGGATTAATCAACTAACACTCATAGTGGATTGAATGGATGGAGAGTATCTACCTAGTAGGATCAAACAATTGATCGTTTGCCGATTGATTAATTAGTGAATTGTCATTTTTCTAAACCTTTGCTTGAATGGATGTGCAAGATGAATAAATTTAAGAAAGTCTCGCATCAATACAGCTTGATCGTTAGACAAAAGGAAGTCTTATAATCGATATTAATGCAAGGAATAGATATTACAATGCAACAGATGCACTAATGCTATAAGTGTATAAAAGCTCCCCTAATGTAGCTAAGTGGGCCTGAATCCAACTTACTTGCTTATAAAGTCTTCGAGCATTTGAGGAAACTCGTTATCGGAATATGCAAGTGAAGTTCTAATAATGTAAAAATCACACTAGCATATAAGAACATGAAAACTCTCTATATGAAGTACATGGTGTTACTCTGAAGCACATGTATATACAAAATGATAGTACTGTGCCCCTTCTCATTTTTGCTCTAATTTTTTCAATGGGATCTTTTTGCTTCTTTTTTATCCTCACTAGTAAGGGCACACTCTAATGAACATTACACTTTATTTTACTTACAACTCTGAAACAAAAAGAATGACTATAAATGAATGCCTCTGGCAGTGTACCTGATGAAATGATTCGAGCGTAACATGTATAACAGTGATGAATGATGGCCTAGCCACATATATCATGTTAGCTCTATGACCATGAAAAACAAAATGATAATAAAAACACAAGTCATGAATAATAATTTAATTATAAATCCACAATTAATCCAATCGTAACTGTAGATATTGATTTCCCGCGAAACCAAAAACAAATAGAAAACAGAAACTGACACTAGACACTAAATTAATAGGTTAGTACAGAAAAATAATATAAAATGCTAATAAATGTATATATAAATGATAATATAATAATATTAAACAATCAATAATTATAGATTCGAGACGTATTAGGTACCTTGTGTAGTATGCTAAAAAAATCTGAAACAACCCTGAGTTTCTTGACTCGGAGCATATTATATTAAATTGTTACCCCGAAAATTAGCATTTTTTAACCTTTTGCTACTCTTAGCACATTATTAACTTTTTTGGTAGGTACCGAATAATATATAATTTTAAAACGTAAGTATATGGGAAATGGGCTATAAATTCAAATCAAAATTATACTATTTTTGACTCCTAAAATAACTCAAAATCTAAAAGTTTGCTCTAAAAATCCAAATATACATATGCATTTTATTGATCTTAAACTCTTTGCCCAATGTTTTTTTTAAATTGCCGAGTGTAACCTTAGGCAAACACTGATATGACAAGTATCATTTTTTTTTTAAGAAAATGCACACACACACATACACGCGCGCGCGCGCGCACACACACACACACTCTCTTCGCATAGAGCGGGTTTTCCGCGTGCATGATAAAGTATGCCCCGTAAATTACTCAACACCCGCAAACTCGGTGATTCCGGCAAGGCTAGTGCATCGGTCGAAATTTCGGCCGGTCGCATCCTAGTCACTGGATACAAAGATTTTTAGCCGCTGGATAAGGCATCGCTTCTGTCCCACGAAAAAAATTTCTCCCCAAATCACGTGAGTGTGAACTAACGAGAGGGAATCGAGCGCCGCCCACCCAGCTAAGGACGAGCACCATTGACCTCGCCGCAGAACAGCCTGCCCTCGCCGTCTGCTGTCAGCTGGCCACCCTTGCCGCTGGTTGAACTTGCCGTCAGGTCAGCGCGGCGGTTGTGCCCTTTGCAGCAAAAAAGCCTCGCCTAGCACGCCCTAGCTCCCCGTCTCCCCGGTCATTGTTGCAGCATACTCAACTCTCGTTGTTGCCAGTAGCTGACCATCCCCACCCTCCTCCCCTCCAATTCCAGCACACCACAGCCGGCTTCAGCAAAAAAAAGGCGCCGTTGTACATCCAACACAATGATTCTAGCATCTCAAGCCATCGATGTATCATGCCACCGTGGTTGTAGCATCTGTGCAGAATGGTTCCAGCTTCTGTCACAATGTTTGCAACTCCAGAAACAAGGAGTTACAGATTTTTTGCGCTTCGCCGGCTAGAAATCCAGCAAAGCAAAAAGGCCGGTTGCAGCTCCGGTAGAAGTCGGTCCCAGCAAAAAAATTCCGTAACTCTGTCAGTTGCAGCACCGTTTGTTGTGGTTCCTGCTCCTTCGCTTGGTTGCAGCAAAAATGGATGATGGTTCCAGCATCGCCTGCCTCGCAGCGCCTCCGTGTTGGTTCCAGCATTTGTGATGCATGGTTCCAACAAAAATTGATGACAGATGTAGCAAAAAATTTACTGGATGCAAATGATTCCCATCACATAGCCTCTCCGATGTAGCAAAAACAAAGGCTGGTTCCAACAAAAACAATTCATGGCGGCCATGTTGTCGCCGCTGAGCACTATCATCTTCCTGTTGCAGCAAAAATGCAGGTTCCAGCAAAAAATAAATAGCAACTTATTCTCGGCGACCGCCATCGCCACCAACCACCATCATCGCCGGCTAAAGAAAAATCCCCCTGGATGGGGTTCCGCACCGCACAACGTTGGTTTTCCAGCATACCGGCACAGGATGGGGTGTGTGGTGATGTAGCAGCACTACGGTGGTGGTGGGCTGTAGGTGTGTTGGCGCCAGGGAGTTCTGAAGAGAGAGGAGGAGGCGAGCTCGGTCGAGAAATCAGCAGCGCAAGCAAGACGAAAGGGGAACGGGTGGATGAGATCGCGAATTAAGATAAGGAAAGAAAAAAAAGCGGTGCGGATGGGCCAGCATGATGTGGCTTGTGTGCGTTCTTTCCTTACTAAACTACTAGCAAACATGCCCGTGCGTTACAACAGGAGAAAAAATAATCCTCGCACATCCCTAACTTTACTTATTCGCGACTGTTGTCAATGATGTCAAATTGTTAACCCATTCAAAACAAACGTGATCAACCACTCGGAACAAATGCCAATTACCGTGAACCAAGTTTGTTGGATTGATGAAATGAAAATAAACTGGCTTATATTTAACATAATAGCTCGATGATAACATGTTTAGTCAGCATAACATATCGTTGATCTAGACCAATCTCAAACGTAAATTTTTATCTTTTCTAGAGCACACAATAGTCTGAGTTCCTTTTAAGTTAAAATATAGTCCAAGAACAATGATGGACGCCATTGGCACTCAAAGTCACTCCTCACAGAATAATAAAGTTGAAATTCACAACGAAACTGCTATGCGGACGAAAGTGCCTGCAAGACAAAGGAATGGCGGCTTCACTTTAATGTTATGCATGGACAAGTTGATTTGCGTTGCCGTTCACAAATCATGCACACAACATCGTGTGTATAGCAGCGTTGAATTCACAATGAATAGATCACCTGGTTGAAGCACATATCCATGAGCACATGTGAGAGACTAATTTTTTTAGATGAAAGGATCGAACCGAGCCCGAGTAGGGCTCGATCTTCACCCGGCTTTGAATTAACAAAGCCATCAACCGGACAGGATTACAAGAGCACCACATACAACCGAAGATAAAAAGGAAAACGGGGATGCAACCCCAAGGCAGCAGATACAAGGCACCGATGAGGCTAAAACCTACGACTAAAGAATAAAAAGTGTAGAAATTGGGACCTAACAGGGGCTAGACGGGATTGCGCCAAGGGAAGGAGCTCGCCATCGACACGCCGAAGGCAAAGTGGAGCTGCTCTCGCCAGAGCCAGCAAGAACACCTGAGAACAGGGCAACCACTCGAGCACACCCGAGGCCACAAATTGCAACTCGCACATGAAGAGCAGGCCGCAGACACTAGCCATAGGAATAGAGCACTTCAAGAAGACACGGCGAGCAATGGGCAACGAAGCCAACAGGAGGGCCGAGCCACACCAAGACCAGCGACACTCCTCCAACAACGCGACCAGATCGCCGTAGAGGGGACCACTATCCCCTCTCACCCGGGCCGAGGGCTTCGACCCGCCGGACAACCGGACCGCGTAGTGGAGGAAATGAAGCAGCTTGAGGAGGGCACCGATCCTCCATTGCGAGATGTTACCGCTGGACGAAGGAGCCGCCGCCAACTAGCTAGGACACCAAAGGCTTGCTGCAGACCACCCTCCCTCCTGCAAACCCAAAACGATGCCTTCAAGAAGGAGGTGCAGAAGCACCGGCGCCGCCCAACCAAGGTTGTGGATTTTCACCCTAGAGTAGGGGAGGGAGGAGGGGAGGGAGATGGACCTCCACGTCGCCTTCGGGAAGGGGAGCGGCGCCCAGAGCGCCGTCGCTGATGTGGCCGCCATTGCCGATGTGGCCGCCGCCACCGGCCAAGAGATTACCCCGATTCAGGGCTCCCCACCCCACCATCACGACGACGTCCACCGGATCCGGCAAGACATGGTGTAGGAGAAGCTGCAGCAGAAGCCAAAGGAGGCGTCTTCAGATCTGGGGAGGACGGCCACGGGGAACCGACCACCAACCGCTCGGATCCACCGCCGGCCCGCCGCCCACACGGCCGGGCAGAGGCGGCCCACCGCGCCGACGGACGCTGCCCGCCACCGGAGAGCGCCGCCCGCACCACCCGGAGCCGCCACCGCAAACCCTAGCCCCCTGCCCAGCGGTAGAGCGGCAGAGAGCCCCGCCGCCGCCCTCATCAGCAGCCGCGCGGGGAACCCGGCGACAGCCTCCGGCGACGGTGAGGAGGGGAGATCCGAGAAGGGGGGTTGGCGGCGGACGGAGGAAGGGAACCCTCGAGTTGCCCTCGGGAGGGCGACGCGAGGGGAAGGGGGAAGAAAAACGGGAGGATGTGAGAGACTAATTAGCATATCTTGAGATCGATGAGCACCATAGCGTCGGAAACATTGAAATAAATTCAAGAAATATGTGATTACCTTGTCAAGTATTGAACTTGAACTCGGATGGGCTGATTAACATGTGAATTCCATTGTTTTGTTGCCATTTTTCATAGCTCATTCCATTGTTTCTTCACCGTTTTCTTATTTTGTGCTCACTATTTTTTAATTGGAATTTATGTTTTGAAAAGGTAATTACTGTTCTTGTAGATTCAGTTTTAGATTCCTTTTATAGAATCCGAGTTTCATACTATCAACCTTCAGAAACAGGTGGTCCGAAATTCTTTTTTCTTCTTCTTCAAATAGGATCGAGGTAGTTGCTAGATGCCATAGAAAACAATATTCCCGCACATGTAAAAATTGATGCCATAGATGTTCAGGGGTCGGGCTCACCTGCGGGGCTCCCAACACGAATTATTGTGCGAGGCCAATAGATGACCGCCACGTGTCCTTGTGGGCCAACTGCTCTAATTAAAATAGATTTGCTTTGTTGCTGAGTGCTAGCGCAGAGCCACGGGTAGTTGCTTGCTCGTCCGCCGGCGATGTGCATTACAGGCGCCTGAGCGCGACTCCACTCTAGTCCTCGACTGGAGATAGACAAGCCAGCGGCGTAGCCGGCCGATGAGCAAGGACCCATAGACGCTAGTAATTTTCACTGCCCCCGTCGAACGTCGCCAACCTGAGGATTGGTCCGTCTGCGATCTGTTTAAGTTAAACGATGAGGATAGAAGAACAACATCGATCCAGCTAGAAGATCATTTGAATGCGCAAGAACGAGAATGTCGATCGCCTTCTATGGAGGACGCCGAAGATCCTAAATTACCTGTCGATCTTGAACACCTCCAGCTCGATGAGGCTCATCATATTGTCATTCGCCGGCGACGTGCCGCGTTCGTCGCCTCCTCCATAAAGGGCCGAAGCACGAAGAAGAAGCAAAGCACATCTAACTTAGTTAGAGCAGTTGCCCAGAAGCACATGTGGCAGTCATCTATTGGCCCCGCACAATAATTCGTGCTGGGAGCCTCGCAGGTGAGCCCGACCCGATGTTCAGGCTGAAGGTGGATGTGGGTTGCCCGCAGCGCCCACATTGAAGCTCACAAAAATCGCATCCGTGGACAACCGTGGGTAAGAGTCAAAATTACGTAAGACTTGCGTGTCATTCCACGAAAACCACTTTTGCCCACATTCTCCTAAAAAGAGAAAAAAAAAAAACTTATGCCCACCTACACGTGGCTGTGGGGATTAATTATTGTAAGGCCGAGCCGCCGTGGTGAGGAGCAGTCACAACACCCAGCAGAAAGGAACGCACCAAAATCTTCCACACCCTGTCATAGCATCTCAACATGTCACTCGAGATGGCCACGCCGCTGGTCTGGATGGTCGTCGCTCGCTAGGGCCAGAGCTGAGATCCGCGGCAAGGGAGATGAAAGTGGAGGAGCAGCCGGTGGTCGGAGGAGGAGGACGGGGGGTACTCTGGGCTGGGCGGGCAGCCATTCGAAACGTGCACTATGGACACGATGCGATTCTACGGCCGCTCGGATGACGCCCTTTCACAGTGCCCGGCATGACTCGTGCGCGTCGGGCACTGCGACGTCCGCGTGAACGCGCACCCCATGGTCACTTGCCGCACCGATGCCCTTTCTCCACGCCGGGCTCAGCGAGCACTGCGACTGCGAGGTCAGTGAGCACGCGCCAACGCCTCCGCGCTCTGCACTACATGTGACGCCATGAGCAGCACGCCAACGTGTTCCAGCTCGTCCCCTCCCCATCATCCGACGCTGCGATACATGAGGATGCGGAAGATGACGCCCACTGCCCATCTCACTGCTGAATTTCCTCGAGCCACGACTCCTCATGCCTCCCCCGAGACCATCTCCGCCTACCCCTGCATCTCGCCGCCCTATCTCCCTGTGCCTCTCGTCTCTCTGGTTCACCTTTCATCCCTGACCCGTTTGCACGAGGAGGAGGCTGGAAACTTATTGGGAGTCAAGGTGTGCCGTGATGCCCCCTCGGTCTCACACCTCCTGTTTGCGGACGACTCACTAATCCTCATGCGAGCCGATGCCACTAATGCAAATATCCTTCGAAGAGCAATTAATGATTATTGCGCTGCTTCTGGCCAGATGGTGAGTGAGGCTAAATCCAGTATTTTCTTTAGTCCTTGCACTCCAGTTGATACAAGAGTGGAAGTTTGCACCTCACTTAATATTATGGCAGAAGCGATCACGGACAAATATTTGGGGCTGCCTCCAATTGTGGGAGTAGACAGATCAGATTGCTTTCAACATCTTATAGATAGAGTGTTAAGCAGAATAAGAGGGTGGAAAGAGAAACTACTATCTCTTGGTGGGAGGGAAGTTCTACTAAAGGCAGTAATACAAGCTATTCCCTCATACGCGATGTCAGTGTTCAAACTTCCCAAACAAGTGTGCAACAGTATAACCACCGCCATGTCCAAATATTGGTGGGGTGATGAGGACCTGAAAAAACATATGCATTGGTTTGCCTGGTGGAAGATGTGCGTTCCAAAGGATAAAGGTGGTATGGGCTTCCGGGAGTTGCACTGCTTTAACTTGGCACTTCTGGCAAAACAATGTTGGCGGCTTTTGTGTGAACCGGAATCATTATGTGCCAGAGTATTGAAAGCAAAATATATTCCTGATGGTGACCTTATTAATTGTAGTTTGAAGAAGGGTAGTTCTTATACATGGCAGAGTCTCTGGAGTGGAATCTAGTCCTTTAAGAGAGGACACATCTGGAGAGTAGTAGATGGTTCGCAGATTAACATCTGGGATGACCCTTGGATACCTAGCAGCCCTACCCGCAGAATATTTACACCAAGGGGAAATATAGTGATTACAAGAGTCTCTGAACTCATTGATTCGGAAAACAGAGTGTGGGATGAACAATTACTAAATGATCTTTTTTGGCCAATAGATGTGCAACGCATTATGAACATTCCTCTAGCTCTGGGGATGATGGAGGATTTTGTTTCATGGCACCTTAATAGGAGTGGAATTTTCTCAGTGAAATGGGCATACCATGAAGAGTGGCAGCATCAACATGGACGAAAGTTGAGGATGACGAACTCATTACAAGCCTCAAGTACTAGTCCAGTCTGGCGTGCCATTTGGAAATTGCGTGTGCCATCAAAAATTAAAATCCATTTTTGGAGAACTTTACTAGGATCTATTCCTTGCCGTGGGGTTTTAGCTAATAGACACATGATTACAAGCTCCCAGTGTCTACTTTGTAGTTCGGACTGTGAGAGCATAAGGCATGCCATGTTTCTGTGCCCGAGGGTAAAGGAAATTTGGCAAATTCTTGGTCTACAGGAGCTGGTAAATGAAGTCTGCGCAGTAGAGAGAGATGGAGGTTCGGTGCTGGCTGATCTTCTTTTATCCAATAGTACTACATGTCCGCTGGTGGCTGTTCAGCGCAATGATTTAGTAGCCACAACTATCTGGTACGCATGATGGGAACGACGCAAATACACGCACGGTGAGCACATCTATGAGCCGACCAGATCGGCTCAAGCTATATCAACTCTAGTGCAGAACTTCACTCGTGCAAGTATAAAGCACACTAAAATCAAAAGACATGGCTGGTCCAAACCGCCGGAGGGCTTCATCAAACTCAATATCGATGCTACATTTGATCAGAACACTTGTACAGGAGGTACAGGAGCAGTGCTACGTGATGTGGCTGGTTTCTTTGTTGCTGCATCCTGTAGTGATATACCCTTTGCGGAAGACGCAGCGACGACAGAAGCTAGAGGACTACGAGATGGCCTACTACTAGCGAATGAAGTTGGATGCAACAAAATTTATGTTGAAGCGGATTGCATGGAGGTAATCGAGATCATGCAGAGCGGCGGCAATTCACTTGGACCTGCAGCGGCAATTTATGAAGAATGTTCTTTCTTATCTAGCAATTTTATTTCTATAGTTTATAGTCATTGCCCTCGGGAAGCCAATATGGCGGCGGATCTGCTGGCTAAGAACTCAGAGGTATCTAGAACCATTGTTTGGAAATCAGAGCCCCCGGGTTTCTTACTAGATGTATTAACAAACGATGTATATATATTCTCACATGAAATATAAACCGCCATGATGGCATTTCGCTCAAAAAAAAGTAATCTTTCTTCTTTTAAATCTCAGCAGTCAATCTTTGAGGTTTACACAAAATTAATAGACATAAACAGATGACGAACAGAGAACTGTGAATGCCTCCTCCATTTATTATTATTATTATTATTATTAGTATTATTATTAGGTAGGTAATAGAATCAGCCCCCTTGAGTTTCACGGTGTGGGCCTGGGGCTAAATTTTCTTCCAACCAAATTAGGCCAGGTCAGCCAATATGTAAGTTACGTAGACGAATTTACATAGGTGTAGCAAAAAACCCTCTTCGATTACTGTTTTCGTTCATGCAAAAAATAAAAATATTACTGTTTTCGTACGTAAGCATGTTTAGTTTGGATTCGGATACGTACCTGCGGCTACGTACATAATAGATCGCTAGCAAACAGACAAGCAGACGCAGAGGATCCAATCCAAGTTGATTGGTCGATGAGGCTCGGCGGTCGCCGCCCATGGCAGGACATCGCGCCGGAGCTGCTGGACCTCGTCTTCCTGCGCGGGTCGTCCCACGCCGCCCGCGTCCGCTTCCGTGCCGTCTGCCGCCCGTGGCGCGCCGCCGCGGCTGCAGCGGCCGCGCCGCCTGATCCTCCGCTCCCGCTGCTGGCCCTCCGTAACGCTGCCTGCGTCTTCAGCCTCCCCGAAGGCACTGTCCACCGCGTCCCCGTGCCTGTTCCCGGCGACGTCATCCAGAGCGTCTCCACCGGCAGCATGCTCTTTCTCGTGCACCCCGACGGCCGGTGCTCCCTCATGGACCCTCTCTCCAGGGCGATCACCCCTCAGCATATCAGCCCCGACTGCCTCTGGCCCTCGAGGCCGTCGAAGAGGCAGAGGGCGGAGGTTCCCCCCTTCGCCGGCAACATCTCCAAGGTCGTGGTGGCGGGCCATGTCGTGGCCGTCCGGACTAGCGTCAACCATGGGTCAAAGGAGGTCGCTCTCTCTGCCCGCGGTCCCAGAGGCCGCCCCTACATGGAGTGGGAGTGGGAGTGGGACCCGCCACACTACTTGGACAGCGTCGTCGACATTGCGCTCTTGAGAAGGAAGCTCTACGTTCTAACGAGAGTACACAATGACCCATGCCGGACTGAGCTCTACGTCCTGGAAGACAACCTCCCCGCCGGCGATGTCACATCCATGCAGTGCATATGCAGTGAACCCCCAGCCAGGCCGGGGCACTCGTACTACCACACGGCCAACCCGTCCTACTACTACTACCTGGTCTCGTCCGGCGATCGGCTTCTGATGGTGGTGGAGCACGCCGCCCCGCCGGCCAAGTTCGAGGTCTTTGAGGCGGCGGGGCTGAGCAGTGGCCATGGACGGTGGAGCAAGATCGAGAAGCTGGATGGTCGTGCTCTGTTCGTGAGCAAAGGCTGCTCGGGGTCGATTCCCGCCGGTGAGCTGGTTGGAGCTCGAGAGGACCACATCTACTTTATCAGTAAGCGTGACGAGTCGGACGACAAGTGCAGCGAGGAGCTCCACTCCGGCGTGTACAGCATGAGGGAAGGGAATGTGTCACCGTTGCTGTTGGAGACGACAGCAGCACGGCAAGGTCATGCATGGCCGCCGACATGGTTTTTCCCGACCCAAACTTGATCAAAACATGAATTTTTTGAAAGATGCATGACAGTCTTATTGGATGAGGAAATTGAATGTTCACCATATTTCACCAATACAACAACGGTTGCAACAGCAGGTTGGCAAGAAACAAGTACAAGCAACAAATAAGTACTATGTGCAAGTGCAACGACAAGTAACTGACTTTGAGTTACAGACTACAGTTCGATGCGTATTTGTTTTTTATATAAGGTGTATTCGATGCGTTCTTTTATAGTATGATGCTACGGGCCACGCCAGTTTGATCCGACGGCTCCGCGCGCGACTAACGCGGCAATGTAATCGGCCGTCTGAATTTTATCGTTTTCCTAGATAGAGTAGATAGCATTGCTAAACACAAAGGACCAACGCGCATTCATAGCTGCGTTCTTCTAGTGGCGCGCACTAAACACGTGCATGCATGGCTGGTTGTTAATTACAGTTAGCATTCATGCTTATATTCAACCAAAGGATAATCATGCCAGGTGAGTTGCACCTTGATACTAACCCAGTCCTATCCATGCAGCAAGATAAGGCAAACGCCTACGGGAGGATCGGCCGGTTGCCAACAGCCTACGGCGGCGCACCAAGAAAGGTCTCGACCATCTACTGCCCTAGGTCCTGCCTTTTTTTTTTTTTTGAAAGATAGGTCCTGCCTATGTAAAGGCGCGACTACAAGCAGAAGGGGAAGGTACAGATAGATGACTCATGGATGGCCGCCGCTCACACGCGCAGCCGGCCGTGAGGCCGCCGATGACTCGTGAGAGAGCTGGCTATCAGGACACTTGTGTCATGCCGGGGAAAGCTCCGTTTGTCGGTCTTCTCCATCGAGCTGGCCGACCCCGGCCGGTCGCTTGTCTACGCAGACTCATATAATTAAGGTGAGGCCATGATTATTATTACCCAAAGATAAGTGCCACACGATGTGTCAGAAGCACTCCGGTTCTGACATTTTTTACAACGAAAGTTGCCATCCGATTTTCTTTTCCAAAAAAGCTGAAATTTGCAATCTGGAAAGAAAGTTGCCATGTTTGACAACTAAAGCTGTCATCCTCACGTCACTAAATTTGCCATAAAAACATTCGGAGTAACCATGTGTTCGTGTCATATGTATGACACTTAGCAGGGTCGTTATTATTATGCACAGGTACAGAGACATGCAAGGCCGCTATATCACGGTGCCGTGCATAGATGGCAGCCCAAAAGCCTACGGCTGCCGTCGAGAAGCACACATGAAGAAGCCGCCGGCCCTTGCTCTCGTGAAAGCTAGCACAAGCCACAAGGAAGTGGGTCTGTGGCCTGAGTGACAAGGCATATACGCATGCTTGGTTGCCGTAATGGAGCCAGCTCGCAGATTGGCTCACCGATCTAAAAAAGCAGGTACAAACGTTGGCCAAGAGGTTTCACAATATGGCAAACAGGTGGGAATACAGCAAACAGGGATTGAAGCAGGCCACCAAGGAATTTGCTGTGGATAGATCGTGGCGAGTTTTAGGCTCAAAGTTTCCACAGGTACCGAAGAGGCGAAGATACATGTGTGCAGTTCAAGTAAAATTTCAGATTATTTAGCCAAAGGAAAGGCTAGGTAACAAATAGTACAGTGTGGTGCCGGCCACCGTGTCACTCACGCGCGTACGTCCGAGGCTGTTGATCGCCACCAGGCTTCTCACACACATGAACATACACATCTCGCAGAGGCCATGATGGCGCGGAACTGCCATGCTGCTACTGCACCTAGATCCCATGAGTATGCCTTGCATCGACGGCAGCCTCATCGACAGGCCACGTTGCTCCTGTAGTAAGAAATAGTGAGATGATCATATGATCTGGTTTCTTCTCAAATATTGGCTTGATGCTTCTACTTAGAAGCACAAACATATATTTTTGGCTTGATGCTTGTGCCCAAAGAACAAGCAAGTAGAAAATAAATGTTGTGTTCAAGATGATGAAAATGACAAGCACGTGCATGGTATTTGAGGCAGGAAAAATAAGCCAGCAGATTAGCAATTTGTGTACATGATAATTACAACCAACAGTGGTTCATTCCGAGATTTCCTCTAGACAACAGGCATGTAGTTTTGAGCTGCAAATTTTACAAGAAGTAGAAGACACGCCGGGTAAGGCCATGTAAAATTTTCAGCCCGCTTCGTGCACGGGAGAGCTTCTTAGAAAATTTGTGAGATCGGGATCAGGAGAGCTCCTGCTTGACGTGGATTCCTATTCGGCATGCAGGCGAAACCCTATTTGCGGCTCGTTACGGCAAAATGTCGGGGCTACGCATAGGCGATCGAGCGATCGTTCAGGGTGAGCCGGCCTGTTATGGGTTTTCAGCGATCCCGGTTTTGGAACCTTCCAGGAGGTTCCATCCGGGTTTTTTCTATTTTGGGAACTGTCTAGAAATTTCCTAAATCGATTTTTTTCTTTTCCTGTATCCTTTTCGTTTTTATGTTTTCTTTTTTCTTTTGTCTCATTTTTCCTTTCTTTCCTTTTCTTTTTCTTTCCTTTTTTTTCTTTTTTTCTTGTTCTTTTTTCTCTTCCTTCCTTTTTTATTTTCTTTCATTTTTATTTTATTACAAGTTTATTAGTTTTTTCATAAAATGTTCATAATAGATAAATGTTTGCATTTCTTAAATTTGTTCATAATTTTAAAAATTATTATTGTTTTCAAGTTTTGTTAAGAAATTACCCAAAAAATATAATTTGGAAAAATGTTCCCTTTTTTTAAGAAATGTTCAAAAATTCAAAAACATTCGCTTTACAATTTTGTTCAAAAAATGTTCGTATTTCCAAATTCGTTCACATATTAAAAAATGTTCTAGTTTTCAAATTTTATTCGCTATTCAAAGAATGATTGAGGAATTTGAAAAAAATGTTCGTGTGTCCAAACAATTGTTCATAAATTTTAAAATGTTCGTGTTTCAAAAGAATTGTTTGTAATTTCAAAATTGGTCGTGTTTTCAATTTTTTTCTTTTTAAAAAAAATCACATTAAAAAAAATTGCAATTTCAAAAAATGCTCATGTATTCAGTAAATGTTCAATCCAACACAAAGGTTTATCAATCCGTGGCTGGCCTAAGGTTCAATGTCCAAGCGCAGAGTTTTGTAGGATAGTATAGCAATTTTCCCTCAAGTAGCTGACCTAAGTTTTATCAATCCATGGGATGCGTAGGGTGAAGATGGTCTCTCTCAAACAACCCTGCAATCAAATACAAGAAATCTCTTGTGTCCCCAACACACCCAATACAATGGCAAATTATATAGGTGCACTAGTTCGGCGAAGAGATGGTGATACAAGTGTAGTATGGATAGTAGATATATGTTTTTGTAATCTGAAAATATAAAAACAACAAGGTAGCAAATGATAAAACGGAGCACAAACGGTATTGCAATGCTTGAAAATAAGGTTTAGAGTTCATACTTTCACTAGTGCAATCTCGCAATAATGATAACATAATTGAATCATATAATAATCTCTCAACGTGCGACAAAGAGTCACTCCAAAGTTTTTATCTAACGAAGAACATAAGAGGAAATTGTTGTAGGGTATGAAACCACCTCAAATTTATGCTTTCCGATCAATCTATTAAGTTATTCCTATAAGTGTCACAAACAGCCTTAGAGTTCGTACTAAAATAACACCATATGATCATCAACCAACTCTAATGTCACTTAGATACTTCAATGTCACCACAAGTATACGTGAGTTGATTATTCGATATGCATCAAATGACTTCAGATTCATAATATTCAATCTAACACAAAGAACTTCAAAGAGTACCCCAAGGTTTCTACCGGAAAAGAAGGATGAAGACGTGCATCAACCCCTATGCATAGATTACCCCAATGTCACCTTGGGAATCCGCGAGTTGAGTGCCAAAACATGTATCAAGTGAATCGATAGAACACCCCATTGTCACCACGGGTATCCACATGCAAGACATACATCAAGTGTTCTCAAATCCAAAAAGTACTCAATCCGATAATAGTGAAACCTCAAAGGTAAAAAGTCAATCCATCACAACATGATAGAGAGGGAGAAACACCATATGATCCAACTATATTAAGAAAGCTCGCGGTACATCAAGATCATGCCAAATCTAGAACACGAGAGAAACAGAGAGACCGACATATAGCTACTAGTACATACCCTCAGCCCCGAGGGTGAACTGCTCCCTTCTCATCATGGAGACCGCCGGGATGATGAAGATGGCCTCCGGTGATGATTTTCCCTTTCGGCAGGGTGCCGGAACAGGGCTCCAGATGGGATCTCTTTGATATAGAGGCTTACGTCAGCGGAGTCAAACCTCTAGGGTTATTTCTAGAGGTTTCTAAATATATAGGATTTTTTTTACGTCGGTCTCACGCAGGAGGTGCCACACGGGGCCCACGAGGCACCAAGGCACGCCCAGCGGGGTGGGTGCGCCCAGGTGGCTTGTGGGGCCCCTGTGAGTCTTTTGGTGCTCCCCCGAAGGTTCCTGAGTCTCTTTCCTTCCAGAAAAATTGTCAAAAAGTTTCGCTGCATTTGAAGAACTTATATTTTCTACACCAAAAATAACACCACGGTAGTTCTGATGAAAACAACGTCAGTCCGGGTTAGTTCCATTCAAATTATACCAAAACCATATAAAATTGTTGTAAACATGGCATGAGTACTTCATAAATTATAGATACGTTGGAGACGTATGATATACAAGAGTGGTATAATAAAAACTTGCATGTAGATCACTGAATAAGATGCAATTGATTCACGATATTAAGGTTATGATATGAAGGTTTACTAGTGGATAATCATTGGTTAGTAAAAATATCGATGCTAAATTTCGTAATGTCCTATTCATTAAAATGTCGGTCATGGCATGGTCAGAAAGTTGGAGCATAATGTATCCTTGATTGATATCCCTTTTGTTGTCTGGATCGGGGGCGCACGATGTTTAACTCCTACTAACCTACTCCCTAGGGGCATGCAAATAATGCTTTGCTTCGAGGGCTTCTAGATTTTCACAATAAATACTTGAGTTCTTTATGACTAATGTGAATTTGTGGACTATAAGCAATTCCGCCTTTCGTAATTCGCTAGCCTCTTCGGTACCGTGCATTGGACTTGGTGCAAACTTCGCCGGTGCATCCAAATCCCGTGATATGATACACTCTATCACACAGAAGCCTTATTATATCCTTCTTCAAAACAACCACCATACCTACCTATCATGGCATTTCCACAACTATTCCAAGATATATTGCCATGCAACTTCACATGATTTGAGCATTCATTGTCATATTGCTTTGCATGATCATATAGAGTTGTCATGATATTTGTGGTAAAGCCACAACTCATCATTGTTATACATGTTACGCTAGATCATTGGATGCCATGGTACACTACCAGATACATTCATACAAAGTCATATCTTTTTTAGTTTATCGAGTTGTGAGAAAATAAAAGTGTGATGAACATCATTGTAGGGTGTTCCCCCTACCAGTGAGGATGTATATACAAAAATAAAGGACAAATCTCCAACAAAAAATGAGAGAAGAAAAGAGTGTCAGTTCTATATCCAGCATATCTCGTAGTAGGGGTCCTAAGCTAGGCGTCTTGGAGTGATGGTAACACGGACACAGGATTTTACCCAGGTTCAGGCTCTCTCGAAGAGATAATACCCTACGTCCTGCTTTCGATTGTATTGATATGGATGTAGTACAGAGTACATGTGTCTACCACGAGATTGTTCTAATGAATATTAGATCATCTATTGACTAGTCTAGCCTCGGTTTATATAATGCACCGAAGGCCTAGGGTTTAGGAGGGTCCTCGGCTTGGGCGCCAAGTCTTGTGGAATCTTCCTTGTATTCGTCACGGGCTGTCCAAACTGGCCCAATAGTGAACTGCCATTGGGGTCCTCAGCCCAATCCACCTGATCGGAAGACGACGTGGTGAGTATCCCCTAGTCCAGGACACCGTCAGGGGGCACACTACTATTCTTTTTTCACACTTGCATGATTTGTCACTTTCATATACTAGTGGGAATTTTTACATTATCGAACTTGGCTTGTATATTCTGATGATGAGCTTCCTCAAATGCTCGAGGTCTTCATGAGCAAGCAAGTTGGATGCACACCCACTTACTTTCATATCGAGAGCCTTCAAACACTTATAACCCTAGTGCATCCGTTGCATGGCAATCCCTACTCCTCGCATTGATATTAATTGTATGGCCTCTTCATTGTCTGACTATCCACCGAATCGATGCGAGACTTTCTGAACTTTTCGTCTTCCTCTACAAAACCTACCACCACTCTCTTTGCCATCCGAAGTGCAAAGTCCATGTCTCATGCTTATGTATTGAGTGGAGTTGAAAAAGCCGAAGCAAGAAAAAGTATGACAGAAATGCTTGGCTTGGAACCGGGGTGACTCATGATTTATACTTTATGTTAGGAAGACCGAGCTATGCCATGTTTACATGATTAAATGAATAGAAATAACGCTCTTTAGTACTCTTCATTTCGAAGGGTGATGATTATTTGCTAGCATTCTTGTATATTATCGTTTTGATATCTATTAAGTCATCGATTCCAAATGTTCATACCGTGATGAATTACATGATAAAACTTGTTAGGTAGAATTTCACATCAAAAATTCTGCTTTTATCATTTTCTTACATAAGGACGAGTAGAAATTAAGCTTCGAGATGCTGATATGTCTCCAACGTATTTATAATTTTTTATTATTTCATGTTATTATATTATCATTCCTATATGCTTTATATGCCATTTTATATCATTTGTGTGGACTAACCTATTAACTTAGTGCCTAGTGCCAGTTCCTGTATTTTGCGTTTTATTTGTTTCACAGAAAAACCATACCAAACGAAGTCCAAACAAGGTGAATATTTATGATGATTTTTTCTGGACTAGAAGAGACCTTGGAAGCTTTGGGGAGAGACCAGAAGATGAATGAGGGAGCGGCAAGCTCACCCGGCACGCCCTAGGGTGGGCGCCACCTGCACTAGTGGGGCCCACGTGGATCAGTTTGACCTAAACTCTGACCTATAAATTCCCTAATATTCCAAAGCCCCTGAAGCGAGACCCGAAACAATTTTATCGCTGCCGCAAGTTTTTATTCTTCCACGATCCCATCTAGACGCCTTTTCCGGAGTACTGGCGGAGGGCGAATCCATCACGGAGGCCATCTTCATCAATGCTTATGCCTCCATGACTATGTGTGAGAAGTTCAATTCAGGACCTATGGGTCCATAGTAGTAACTAGATCTCGCTCTCTCTCTCTCTCTCTCTCTCTCTCCCTCTCTCTTTATCTCTTTTATTTTCAATACAATGATCTCTTCAGAGACTTATTCGATGTAATTTATGCAGTGTGTTTGTTGGGATCCAATTAATTGTTGGTTTATGATCAAATTATTCATTGAAAGTATTCGAATCTGTTCTGAGATTTGTTTATGTGTAATTTGATAGCTATGTATTCTTTCCGATCTATGAGTTTTCTTTGGCCAAGTTAATGATTAGATCTTCCGAGGGAGTGGTGCATAGTAATGCGTTCAATCTTGTGGTGTCCTCACTCTATGATAGGAGGAGTTGCAAGATATATATTGTACTGGTGCTACTCAGGATAGAACGATGGGGTCTGAACATATTGATTGATCCTATTATATCTACATCATGTCATCTTGCTTCAAGCATTAGTTTGTTTGTCATGAACTTAATACTTTGAGATGCATGTTAGATACCGGTTTTGGGGTGGAGTAATAGTAGTAGACGTCAGTAAGTTTAACGGTCTACTTGCCGCCTATATATGAATTATGTCATGGATGATCAACATAACTATGCGCTTCTCTGTCAATTGTCCAACAGTAATTTGTCTACCCACCATTGCTATATTTATGAGGGAGATGCCTCTAGTGAACCTATAGATCCTGGGTCCATCTTCCATTAGTACTAAAAACGTAAAATTGCTTGTTGTTTTCTTTTACTTTATTTATACATCTACCACTACCAGATTTAATCCTTGCAATTGGCAGAAACAAGGGGATTGACAACCCTCTTGCCTTGTTGGGTGCAAGCATTTGCTTTGTTTATGTGCAAGTACTGCTTATCTTGTTTGTGTGGCGTCTCCTATTGGTTTGATAAACCTTGGTTCTTAACTGAGAAAAAAAAATACTTATTGCTACTATATTACTTCACC
Organism: Thinopyrum elongatum; assembly: GCA_011799875.1. Taxonomy (NCBI): domain Eukaryota; kingdom Viridiplantae; phylum Streptophyta; class Magnoliopsida; order Poales; family Poaceae; genus Thinopyrum; species Thinopyrum elongatum. Next base: position 500,747,764 of record CM022297.1, on the reverse strand, counting down.
TTTCTTCTTCGGGGGATCCCAACAACTATCATAAGTAGCAAACGACACAACAGTTCGCCCTCCCATAGTCCTACGTTCCATCGTCGAGTAGCCCGTCCAGCTGAGGATTGGCGGACGAGGAGCCCTTCGTCGCCCACTATATTACTTCACCTTTCTTCTTCGGGGGATCCCAACAACTATCACAAGTAGCAAACGACACAACAGTTCTCCCTCCCATAGTCCTACATTCCATCGTCGAGTAGCCCGTCCAGCTGACGATTGGCGGACAAGGAGCCCTTCGTCGCCCTCTCCACGCCCCATGCCGCCTCCTGCCAGCTTATGCATGCATGCAGGCACAACCACCGACGCGGACCGCGCTGCCACACCTCTCCCTCTTCGCACGCCCACATCACTCACTGTCCACAACCACCTCTCGTGCCCCGCTTTCGCGGTCTTCCATCCATCCGGCGTCCATGTCTGCAGCAATACGCTGATTGGTTGGTCGACCGGGTCGATGCAGTGCACTCATGACGCGCGGGGCTACAGAGACTTGTCCATCATGGTCCTGGTGCAATGCCGTCCGTACGACCAGTGCAGGCTCGCCACCGAGGGCATGCGGCCGGCGGCGCCCAGGAGCAGCATGGTAGAAACCACCTCGACCTTGTCCGTGTCGACCGCCGTTTGTACTGCGTCCATCAGCCATCCACGGCGAGCTACACCCCTTACAATAGATGGTCTTTTATGCTATATGTAGCCCCTCAAATTACCAAATTAAGTTAATAATCTAAAAATTACTCTAAACTTAATTAATCATCTCCGGCTGCCGTGAGCATCGCGTCCACCAGTCATCCACGACGGGCAAACTGATGTCCGTCTGACGATGGCAGCGTTATGGCAGTCCAACGACCACCGTGATGATCATTCCGGAGACGCAAGTGTGACCAAGTGGGTGCCAAAATTTTGTCACACGCAGCTGCACTGTCGCCACCGTCGGTACTGGCGAGCATGATGCATGGGTTGCATGAAATTTCCTTTTTTATGTGGGGTGTCAGCGTGAAATCACAAGATGTCGGTCTCATATTCTGCTTCTACTTTGCCGAGACTAGTAGTCGAGATGAAATCGAGAAACTACACACATAATCAAACCTCGATTTTTTAGCGAACAAAAGTGATCGATCATTGGATATGTGCAACCAGAGCCGGTCCAAACCATTCTTGGGCTCGAGGCGATGTAAAACAATTGCTTTTGATACCAAACATTTATACTTATTTTAAACTAAATGTAACATGTAATAATTTTAATTAATATAATTTTCTATTACTTAACCAGATAACAATGCTTTCAAATAATAGTTACACTATTCATTGTTATACAGTTGTAATGTACATAATTGAAACTTTTGACTCTGCAAAATTTAAATTGTAAGATGTACCAAAACTTATCTTTCTTTAAAAAAATCATTCAAATTAATTTTTAATATTACATAAATTGTATATAGTGTATGTACATATATTTGCATATCTATGCATGTGTCCATATATTTGCATACCTATGTGTGTGTACATAGATTTCTAAACATAAATATTAGGCAACCATATTCGTAGAAACTTCTAGGGCATATCAAATGTGACATGCAAATTGGGTTCCATAATAGAGTCATTGAAGAACCAAATATGTTCTTTCTTGTACTTTTGCGTATGTTTCGATCATCTAACATGCTCATCTGGATTCACTTAGTTTGATTGATGCAAATGAGATCTTCTATTCATTTTTTAAATGAAAAATTGTGGATTGGTTTAAAAAATGAAATCTAATTATCATAAATTTTATTATGATACCAAGACATCCATGGTAAAGAGAGACTAGCGTATCTAAACTCAACTTCGCCAGTCGGGTTGTTTTGCCTCCGCGTGATATAAACTACTATTATATGGTGAACTCATGCTCCTGCAAATTGAGGCTCTATTTTATGCATTTCATAATCTTTTTGTGTGTGTGTCTAAATACACTCCACTTTATTGCTCAAATAACAAGTTCACGGGGATACAATTTAGGTCCGGCGTGTTTAGGAGCCACACATGACACCCAGTGGTAGACCTAGAGCGTGTTTAGCGCTCTTCCCTCGAAGATGAAGGAACATCTAGTAAACTGACTTGTGGTCTGGTTGATCTCTATAACAATGCTAAGCATACATGCCGCACGTACCCCCGTGAATATCATTAACCACTCCCTGGCAATCTGATTCTATGACAATATCCATGAGACCGAGGTCAAGTGCGGGCCCAAAGCTTCTCGGCAGGCCATTACTTCCAAAGATGCAGCATCAATTATCCCTGAGCGTTTGATGGCTGAGGCGCCCATGTACAAACCTGTAGAGCTCCTACAGACCGCACTATAGGATCCGTCGGAAGAATTTCGAGATACTGTTGCATCCACACTTAACTTTACCATAGCAGCAGGGGGAGGAATCCATCTTGCATGATTGCGTACAGCTGGTTGATGGTTCGGCTGTAGCTTCTTTGGCTTGCAGTCCTCCAATTGTTTGATGTACCGTTTGATAAAATCATTAGTGGACATCGGACTCTGGAAGATGTTTTTGTCTTTCGCCTTAAGGAGAGCATGCCTGATCGCCTACAACGTTACTAGGATCGTAAAAAGTCAACGTGAGGCAGTGAGTCAATTTGACCACAAAACTTTGCAAGCACCTATGACATTTGTTTGTAATCATTCTCACAATGTTTCAGATTTTTTTGAAATATTTTATTATATTTTCTTGCGTCAATGTAGCGTGGGTACACCGAGCTGGGGTGTAGAAAAACCACTCTCTTGACCACATAAGTTTCAGAATTTTTAATACTTGCCGCTTGGGTTATTTAGTTGTCCCGTTGGCAGAGAGACTCATCATGTTTCCTCCTCTATTTAATTTTTTTTAAAGGAGGTTAAACCCCCGGCCTCTGCATCAATCGATGCATTCAGCCATCTTTATTAATTATTTCATAAAGGTCTGACAAGAACGTACATCAATTCACCTGAAGCCACCAGTCACATCTACAAATTCGATAATATGGAGTGCTCTCACTCCCCATATCTAAAACCTGTGCCTTCGCCAATCCATCCACATAATATATCGGGACTAACAGCAGGTGCGGCAGACTTAAAGCACACACCACATGCACACGTTTTAGAAGGCGCCATCCTCATCGGACCACTGACCCATCTTCAGAGAGAGATCCACATCATCCTTTCCAGCCCACCACCACTCAGCCCTCAAGGCGACGCCTTCATGAAGGTCACGGCGTCAAGGACACCGCCGCCGCCCACCGGAGTTAGGGTTTTCACCCGAGAGGCAGGGAGGGGGGAGTGGAGGAGCAGACGTAGACCGACATTTCCAACAAGAAAAGCGGCGCCCTTGAGCGTCGTCGTCGGTGCGGCCGGCCGGGGCAGACCCCGGGATTTCCCCTAGTCTAGATCTCCTCCACCAGCTTCACCCGCGGCCAGTGTCTCGGCAACCATGCCGGCACCGCCAGGAACCCGCAGGAGAAAAGCCCACCGATTAGGGCCAAAGGACAACGGCCAGACCTGGCGCCGTCGGCCGCCAGGGCAGTCACGCCAGGCCCTGGTCCACCGAATATTCGTCGGCCGTCCGACCAGACCACCAGCACCACGCCAGCCCCGCTGCCGCCACCCTTGAATCTTGAACCCCTTCCGTGTGCCGCAGCTACGGGCTCCACCGTTTTCGCTCCCCTTCACGCGCCGCCACCGCAATCGGCATGGCCTCCGCTCCACCCTGCCTCTGTATCCTCCTCCTCACGCACAAGCATCTGTTACCCTTCCCAAGCCCTACCATACCTTCCAAGGCGCAATGACACCCAATTGGTTTTCTCGTCGCCGCCCTCCTGCGGCACTCGACGAGAATTTTGTCGAATTAGGGTAAGACACATGGTCACCGCTGCCGCCGATTGTTGCCAGGAACTACAACGATGACCTTCGATCAATGGCTTTGTGCTCTTCCGGATTCCACATCAGAACAGGTAAAAGCCTAGCCGCATTTTTTTCATGATTTTCTCAGTATATTGCCAAGTTGAGGCTAAAGTCGCTCCATGTCCTTTCTGAATAAGTCAAAGAACGGTGGAGCTAGGGAACACAGGTGCCCGGATCTAGAAGGTGTAGCCATTGAGGCATGGTGGAGACGAGAGGGAGAACCCTGAACCAATAACACTCTCCCACATAGCCTTCTTATGCTCCACTTGATCTTTTCCCTGACTAGAATTGCTGCTATATATTAAGGTCAAAGTTTCATATATGTATACTATGTTTTATGGTTTTCTGTTGCTGCTATGCGTACATAATTCCTAGGTAGGTTGGGAGACAGAGCCATGTGATGTTGATGCCAATATCATTAGGAAGAGTTCACAAGGAATAAATCCGAGATAATGTACTAGATCTTGGCTTGCATCCGTATTTCCATTCATTCTGATCGTAATGTGAAGCTAACCAGTGTGAATTAGTTCAGAAAAATTTAGTGTTGCAAGGTTCTATGTAATTTATACACTACAAACTCCATTGCAATACTTTTCCAGTTACTTCATTGAGTATTTCAGTTACTATTGCATCCTTCCAAGTTTCAAATGATTTTCCCTGGATGTATGTTTTTGTGGGATTGCTATAAGTAGAAGCCGAGAGGAGGTGGGCTGCAAGGACTGCGAAGGGGCACGTGTAGCCTAGCAATGAAGTTCCATCGACAGCGCATACACAACTGCCACGAACACATAATGTACCGACCAAGGAGTCAACACCAGCGTACCAGAAACATACAAACAGGGCCCACCAAGCCCCACACAGACTCGATCAACCAAGAGGCTTACATTCTCGTGAGCTTAGGCGTTGTTTGGCTAGCAAATATTAGCCGCGGGTATATATAGAACAAGTTTCCAGCTGACGTTTAGAAAAACTGGTTTTACTAATTTTTCGGTTAAAAATCAGCTTGTGGAAAACTTTGTTTGGACTAGAAAAACGCAATTCCAGTTGGTTCAGTGCCTTCTTTGGATACCAATTAGCCATTTGTATTCCCGTCCGTAATTAGGCCAGGCTTCTTCCTTCGATCTCCGATCCCTCGTCGCCGCTGGCGGCTGCATCCCATGGATTCATGCATAGGCTTGACGTCACCCATGGTGACGCCTTTGGCAGAAGCCGTACCGAGGTTCGTGGCTACTCCTCGGGTAGTTGGCCGCCGCCGGCTGCATGCCCTGTACGCCCAGGTCGCCAGTAGCTGCATCCACTGGGCCCTGAATAGGCTCGACGCCGCCTACTGTGATGGGCAGCCAGCCATGCCGCTCATATACGACGCTGCTTGCCTCCACTCAGGCCGTCATGACTCGGCATGTGTGGACGCCAGCGGCTGCTTCCCTCGACGCCGAGGTCGCCGCGCCTACCTCCCTTCGTTGGCACCGAATCACAGCTGCTAGAGTTGGCTATCGCCGATCAACGCTGGTCGTGCATGCTTCGTACAAACCAGTCGTGCCCAGGCAGGAGCTTGGGAGAGTGCTCGCCGCCCGCCGTGAAGCCTCTCACAGCCATCCCCACGCAGCAAAGCTCAGGAGTCGGGAGAGAAACAGTTATGATAAGTATACACTAATCATGTTTTTGAAAAAACGACTAATACTCGTTTTTCTATAAACCTGAAATCCTGGGTTTTAGGGAACCTGGTTTGCTATATCCACGAATTTGTTGGAACAAACAAGCAAGATCTTATTCAGTTAAACCATTTTCCTGGATTGTAGAGATTGCGTTCTCTATATTCTTCCTATCCAAACAACACCTTAGAGTTTGTAAGGATTTCGAACGAAAACCAGCTTTACACACACAAAGCTTTTTTTTAATCATTTTGGCTTCAAACTTTTTGCATGAGTAATAGGAACTATTGGAAGCCCGTGGTCATTACCACTTTTTGAGTTGGTTTGCTATTTTCGTGGCATTAATTGATTTTTTCTGGCAACTAAAAAGGTTGAAAAGCTTTGAGCATGCAAACGAAGTCTGAAAGGGATGAAATTTTGCATGGTGTCCAGTAGGGTGTGATAAAAATTTAAGGTCGGTACAACAATAACTTGATGCACGTAGTGTACATAACCTGACACGTCCCACCAAGTACAAGCGTTTCGAAGAAAACTGCCACCTTACACACACAACTCGTTTTTTTAAAATTATTTCGACTTTAAACTTTTTCCATGAGTAATAGACACTATTGGAAGCACCATGCTCAAAATTTACCACTTTTTAGTTGGTTACTCTTTTCGTGGCATTAATTCATTTCCCGGCAACTAAAAAGGACGAAAAGCTTTGAGCGTGCAAACAAGATCGAAAAGGGATGCCACTTTGCATGGTGTCTTCATTGGACGCATGTAGGGTGTGGTGAACATTTGACATCGTTACAGCAAGAACTTCATGCACGCCGTGTACAAACAAGACACTTTCCCACCAAGCGTCAGGGTTTCGAACGGAAATCCGCTGCCTTAGACATACAACTATATTTAAAAAATAATAATTTAATACATGTAGTGTGTGCTAAAAAATTGACACCGTTATGGGAAAAACTTGATGCACCTAATGTACAAAGTGGAGGCTTTTTTCGACCTAACTTATCTGTGGCTGGCGGATGTGAGTGCCCGCCACTGCTAACTTCTGGCTATTTAGAGTTTTTTTCATCCGGGTTACGAAAATATATCTGTAGCGGGCATAATCCTCGCCCGCCACTATTGACTCATAAACCAGTGACGGGAAGGTTTTGGTCGCCCCAGTGATAGTTTTCATCACGCGGCCAACTTGGCAGAGTTTACCTGTGGTGGGTCGTTATTTCTACCAGTCACTGCTCTACAGATTTGAGTGGCGGGTCCGAATTGTTACCAGCCACTGCTACTTTACCAAAATAGTAGTCGCCTGTGCGTGCCCGCCACTAATTTGAGGTCACCTATAAGTCTTTTCCCAGTAGTGTTGGTCTTTTGTGTTTGCTTTTGTATGCTTTTCTTGACACACATGTCCATTTATTGGGGTTTTTCTCTATTTCTCTCACCTTTATTTTTCATTTCCTTTTTTACTTTCATTATCTAATTATTTTTCATTTTTCCTTATTATTATTATTTTTAAATACATTTTGACATTTTTACAAATACACCTCCAACAATTTTGAATACATGCCGCCCAGGTAATTTCACACCCCCCCCCCCCCCCCCCCCCGGTGGCGGCGCCTGCCCCTCCCTCGTTTGCACAACGCCTACGCATGTCACAAAGACATCATATAGGATTTTGTACGATGCTTCTGGGCATCATTTCATGTGTTCGCCATGCAGATCTGCAATTTCCGGCGCTGAAACCCTAGAAGTGCAATAAATGTCTCAGATATTGTAGGCAGGTCCAGAAAATACGAGGGCCTAACACGTGCCATGTGATGGCCTGCTTTGGGAGCACGAGAAGTTTTGAGGCCAACGAAGCAACAGGAACTACACTTCCTTCACAAACCGAACACGTTAGCTCTCGATAGCCAGAGACTACCTCGGAGATGGTGAAGTTAACAAGCTGCCTCAGGTGAGGCTTGTGCCAAGCTCGCACAAACTTTTACCACACCCTACACGGCCATGTGATGACACCGTGCCAGCTCCCGACGATTTTCGGCATCGTACGTTTTTTTGAGGATGTAAACGGTTTGATCAGGAATATCATCGAGGTACTCCCCCACTCCCCCAATGGTGGGGCCTGCCCCTCCCTCTTCTGCACAAGGCCTACGTATGCATGTCACAAACATATCATATAGAATTTTCCGTTACGCTTATGGGCATCATTTCATGTGTCCGTCGTGCAGATCTGCAATTTTCGGCGCTAAACCCTAGGGGTGCCATAAATGTCTCAAATATTGCATGCGGGTCCAAAAAATACGGGGGCCTGGCACGTGCCATGTGATGGCCTCCTTGGAGAGCACGAGAAGTTTTGAGGTCAACAGAGCAACAAGAACCACACTCCCTTTACAAACCAGACATGTTCCCTCTCGATATCCAAAGACTACCTCGGAGATGGTGCAGTTTACAAGCGGCCTCTGGTCTGGCTTCCACGAAACGCATTGACACTTTTACCACACCCTACAGGGTCCGATTTTTGGGATCGTTTGGTTTTCTGTGAATTTAAACGGTTGGATCATTGCTCTAACACAGAAGAAAAAGTCAAAAATAAGTATTGTTAGGAATATGGACTGTCACTATGGACCTTCTCTGCCCGGAATAGGTGAAGATTCATAGTGTCACTCCATATACTTAACAAGAGGGTAATGAAGACCGAAGCTTACTTCTTCTGATCTACCCGACTATTTAAACCGGTCCTGCCGCTCGTCCTTAGGTGAGGTGGGACTGAACACTCAGCTCTCACATAGACGAAAAAGTCCAGAATAATAACGCAAGTAAACAACGCTTTGCCGAGAGCCAATTCACGAGCTCTCGGCAAAGCATTGCCACCATCACCGAGCCATTAACCACGGTGGGACTTGCCACGTGGCATCACTTTTCCATGGGATCATTGTTTGGAACTCGGCAAAAAGAGTGTTTGCCAAGTTTTGGCCTTTCACCGAATGTGTTTTTCACATGGTATTGGTAAATGCGTGTGTTTGCACTGTCAAGTTTCCCTCTCGGCTTACTTAGCTTTGCCGAGTGCCTGCGCTTTGGCTCTCAGCGAAGAGACAAGCACTCGGCGTATAGTGAACTTCTAGTAGTGCAGGGAAGATAAGGGACTTATATTCTGGAAATTTTAAATTAGGCATCGTACACAGCAAGAAATCTATTTCACCTTGTGTTCATTCTTGTTCTTTGTGCCCATCCTCCAACTATCTAACTTATTCAGTTTCTTCCTTGATTGTGGGATAACGTCTCTTGTACATAGTAGATTCACCAATGTAGTCGATAAAGGTTTTGAATTCTCTAAAACTGAATGAGACCATCAAAAAGGAAGTAGTTCAAATTATTATTTTTCAACATTGGTGAGAAGTGAGAATACTTATTTGCTGCACTACACATTCTCTCCTATGTTCAATATTATGTCCTATCCTGGTTCTAAAACATTGGGATTGTATCAGTAATAACTTACACTGAAAAACATAACTACCCTATATGCAACAATTTGGGTACAGAACCAAAAGAAGGACATTATACAGGCCTGTCGATACCAGACAACTAATAAATAGTTTTAATGCACTCACATAAAAAACATGTGAGTATTTATATAGATTTGAAGTTGTATCAAGATCACAACCCATTCTGAAAAAAGGGCAATGGCTGGCGAGAGAGACCCCTGCGTCCCCCGCTTCGCCTCCCCGAGCGAGGCGACCGGGGGCTCCCCTTCCCTCCTCCTCCCAGCGTCCCCCCTCCTCCTAATCCCCTCCCGCCGCCGCCGCCGTAGGCCACCGGGCCTCGCTCGCGTGGTGCCGGTGGCGGCGGCCCCGTTCTTCCCCCCCCCCCCCCCCCACCCCCACCCCCCCGCACGGCGCTGCGGCTCGGGCGACGGATCCGGCGGCGGCGCGTCTTCGCGGGCGGCGCAGCTCCGGGTGGCGAGGTGGCGGTGGCGCGGCTGCTTGGCTGCGGGGCGGCGTGATGGCTGGCGGCGGAGCCCTTCCGGCCCAGATCTGGGCCCTTTTGGGCCCCATCTGGGTCTGGGTGGGCCTAGCGTGTGCTTTTCGGTGTCATCTCCAGCGGATGGAGGTGCGGCTCGGGCTGGGGGTGGCGGAGACGGCGGCGCGTGTACTGCAGCGCAGCGACGGGAGCTTCACGAGCCCGCTTCGGGCTCGGCCGGGCAGGGGTGCCTAGTTTGCTCCTGAGCTACGTCCGGTCGGTCACCGCCGAGGGTGGTGGAGGTTGTCCCCTCCCGCATGGCCGCTGACCCTGCTACTCCTCGTTTCCGGCTGGTTCCTCTCGATCCTGCCGGTCTCGCTTCGCTTGTCACGGTGAGACGGCGATGGTGACTGCAAGTCCGTGGTGGCGCATATTGGTGGATGGCAAGTATGGTGGAGCGCGATGGATCGTCCGAGGTCATGGTTGGTTGGCGGTTGGGAGAAATCCTTGTCGGCTTGTCTGGCACCGACGCGGTGACGCCCGTGGGCGCCGCCGTGCCTTCCTGAAGGGCGTCGGATATACCCCTTCCCCCCCACGGCCCTTCGCGTACCGGGGGAAACCCTAGGACATGTCCGGTAGCAGCGTCGTTGTCGTCGCGTTCCTTCTTGAAGGTGTTGCTTGGTATGCTGCGTTTCGGGGTGCTAGGAGCGTGGTGGAATTCTCCGGCGGGCGCAGCGATTGCAAGTCATCTTCGTTTTCGTTGATCCGCCGTTGTCGGCATTTTTTCCTTTTGTATTTTCTCTTGCATTTCTTTTGGGCGTGCCTGTGCTGCTTCCGCCCCAGCACCTATCGTTGGTTGTACCGATGTTGTTGCTTTGTAATACAAAGCGGGGGGAAACCCTTTTCCGGTAAAAAAGGGCAATTAGGAAACTGAATCATCCGTATAAGAGCAGCTAGTGTAACTATTATTTACAAACTTATATCTAGGAGATGAAAATCATGAATACTAATAGTCTTATATCCCTTCTCTTTAGTTTTCTGCGTGTGTATACACATACATGCCAAATACATATGCAAGCTGGGTGTGCACTCGTAATACGCTAGAAGATAGAGATTTTTACATTGTTATGGTTGAGTACTTTGCCATCTGGTAGAAACTTTTCAACCAACTTGTGGTTGTAGTTCTCCACCACTTTCGTCAAGAAACACAATCAGGTGTATGTAAAGAAGGCAGGCCTGATTTGGAAGATCAAGATAAGAGAAAATTAACTGAAAAGTTCAATCAAATTTCTATTCAACAGTACAGTGGAGAACAGTAATGTTCCAAACATCTTGTCACATCACGTTTAAAAGAGATTGGATTACAAATCTACATAAATTATAGGTAATGCCATTTTTCTGCTCAAATGGCGTGAAATTCCATGCATTGGCAGATTGGAATTAATCAAGAACCACCCACAAATAGCACACAGTGCTATGGACTATGGTAGATTTGAAACCTTTTGTAAGCCCATCCGCTTTGTTGATGGAATTAAAGCAACTAAGAATCTCGTTCCTTAGACCATCGTGGCATGTTCCCTTTGCTCCACGCACTGACGCGCTTCACTGCCAACAAATACAGAGAAGCCATTGATCAACTTATGATGCAACTAAAAAGATAGATATATATAACCTGAGGTCTCTGGCTAATGTATAAGACAGTCTATTACACATCAATCTTATTACCTTCAAATATACTGCTCTTTTGCGCAAGGGAGAAGGCACGACTGACGGCTGCAAGCTCTACCTGTGGAGACCGGGGCAACGGTCATGATCGATCCAGACCAATCCAGCTGCATTGCTGGTAGCCTGCCACCGTGAAGCGTCCATCGACAACCTTTGACGTGCTTGTGGTGCCGTCTACCTGGTCATCGACAACCTTGGACGTGCTTGCGCGATCGCCTACCTGCCTGCAGAACTTGCGGAGAACGGTGTAACTGCGTAATTTTTTTTAGAAAAGGAGGATTACCCCGGCCTCTGCATCTGGGCGATGCATGCAACCATTTTATTAATAATTATTCACAAAGACCTTATAAAGTAGTACATCAGTTTGTCCAAAGTCACCATCTTAGCAACAACTGTCGCTACTCCTAACCATTTGATGAAGGGGTGCCAATAGTCCGAGTCTTATACCAAACAGACATCGCACCAAAGCCTAACATTTAAAGCCGGAGGACCCAACCGAGCCACGTACTGGGTTTGGGGTACAAACTGGTCCGACGCACTCTCATGTGTCGTCGCCGCCGTCTTCCATCAATCTATCTTCAGAGCAGAAACTAACACACCGACCTTGCCAGGCCTCTCTGTCATCGACGCCACCATGACGCCAAACAACGTCCTCCTTCTGCACGAGTCTATCTTCGCCACCATCAATGAGTAAGATGAAGCACCACTCCACCAAAGAAGCCATTCACTGATCCCTCGAGCACGTGTACACATCCAAGAATGACGCCCCCACAGGGGAAACGACACCAGAGCGCCGCCGTCATCCGATCTACTGATCTAGGGTTTCCCTCGGAGGTAGCGGATAGAGGTCTGAAGCTTCTCCATGGCGATGCCTTCAAGAAGGTAACGACACAAAACAGTGCCGCCATCACCGGTCTTGGCAACAAGCCGAGAACGAGGTTTTCACCCAGATCTGCTCGACGAACCTCCGTCTCGCATTGTGTGCACAGACCACCACCGATCTCCGTCGCCGCGGAGCGAGCAAGCCACTCTGTCCAGATCAGATCTGACCGGAGGGCCAACAATGCCCGCAGCAGACCAGCCACCAAAGCCCTCCACGCCGCAGCCGATTCGAGATGCCGTAGCGCCACGGCCAGATGCAGCAACTCCACCACTAGTCATCCGCCGCCGCTCGCCGCCGGCAGCGAGCCACCGCCGCGGAGGCTCGGATCTAGGGGCACACATCCGCTCGCCCAGGTGCCCCGCATCACCCTAGCGCGCGAGAAGAAGAGGCTCCTTCGCCACCGCCGTCAGCCGCCCGGGCTTAGCCCAGCGGCTTCCTCCAGCGGCGGCGGAGTGGAGGGATGGGATAGGGAGTGACCGGCGGCTAAGATTGGGGCCCCTCGGCCGCCCGTGCGGGGTGCGACGAAGGGGAGGGATGGGATCTGAAGCGAGAAGACCTTGGGAAGGCGGCGGCGGGAGGAAGCGAAGAACGCAGGCCTGGATGCCCGCCGTGGTGCGGTGGGTCTTGGTGCCATGGTGCCGTTATTAAAATACGATGTTATATTATTCAAACCAAATCTACATTACTTAATGTTAGTTATATCACTAACAGGAAAAAGAAACACATATCTAGGACATGTCCGTTGTCTGTATATACGTAGGATTATAGGTGCAGCAATTAGCGTGGTAAACTGGTACTCCATCCTTTCTTGTGTACACATCGCCTCTCTTGAGGTCATTGCTCACGGAGCCATGTGGATGTGGAACATATGTCCTGCAAGATTGTTGTTCTCCAAGACTCCAACTGTCTTGCTGCTACCTAGGGTCCTGGACACAAAGATCAATATGGTGGACGCGCACAGTTAACTGCAGCGAGTAGAGCAGAACGACCACAGATAGATTTTCAATCCAATCATCTGTCTAGTCGAAACAGACATGAATTCATTCTCCACATTTTAGTTTTCCTTTCAACCTAGTGAGAGTCTCCAGCACTAAAACCGTGTTTGTGTCACTTATATGCAAAACGAAATTGTTGAGTCGTTACAAAACAAAACAGTGTGTATTATAACCTAAGTAGTCAAAAAAATACTCACGTACGTGTACAGTGTGCAGTCTTTCCTTCACAGATGAAAGATCACAGGAAGCCAAGAATTGGACGCCAAATCTTTGTCGGTCTTGATTTTCCTCAAGCAGAGGAGTAACATCTGATCGGTTGTGACATCTTAAGCTAAATCCATGCATTTAGTAGCGATCAAGAGGGTTGGATATGCCCAACTTGAAGAGCCTTCTCTTTCTCAACAGCAGATCGTTTCCATCACCCCCCACGCGATGGTGACTATGCCAGGATCCTTCTCTTTCTCAACAGCAGAATGTTTTGTAGCTCAAACCGTAGGTCCAGTTGAAAAAACCATTTTCACGTAAAAGATACGCCATGACGAGACCTTTAGAAGTAGATCTCATGTTGATATGTTTCGACGACTTTTTTGAGTCAATAGTTAATTACCAGATCTAGACTAAGTAAGTTATCACATTTGTGGTACGTAAGTTATCATCATGTTTTACACAGTAATTAACGGGGCATAAAAAAGGTTCCTCCAACTTTCTCCCCGCATGCACGTGGATGCATGTACTAGAGGACAAGAAAGTTGATATAATCCTAAATTCTCCTCTTTTGAAACTTCAACATATTTTGTAAGTTAAACTGTTGGTCCGATCGAAAAGTCGTTTTTACATTAAAAAAAACTACGTGACGGGACATTCGAAACGTTATCAGGCCTGGGCTTAACTAAGTTATTAACTTTGTTGTGTGTACATAACCATGCTATTTACACACGAGTTATCGAAGGTATTTTTCAATAACGAAACTACTCCAAGCACGACATTGAGTGAACAATCTCTAGACCACAAAGCAATCAAATGGCTGGAGTTGTACTTTGTCTACTCGCGGATGGTGTGGTCGATAGGGTCATTCACAAATCTGACAAGGTTGTCGTCCGCATAGCATCGATCTTTCAATGACCCCCCTCCCCTTCCCGGTCAAAAAGTTACCACCCCTGGACAAAATACGTTATCAGCTCAGTTGTGCATATATTACCACACAATTTACGTACTAGTTACGGGGGGAGTCAACATTTTTTTTTTTGGGCCCACCTTCAGACTTCACGAGCAAGGCCCTCGCGAGGCCCCCACCTCGCGAGACACACGTCAGCAACTATCATCATCATCAGCCTCGCGAGGCCCCCTTGCGGGGCCATCTCCCGAGGCCGCCTCCCAAGGCCCCTTCGCGGGGCGGTCTCCTGAGGTCGCCTCCCGAGGCCCCTCGCTGGGTGAGCAAGTCAGGCACGGCTTGGCGGGTCGCGCGGGCACTACGCCCCCACGTGGGTGACGCGTGAGACGACGAGCAGCGCTAGAGGTGTTTACATCTTTCGTGCTAAGGGAGCATGGACAGCCGCCGGTTCCTAAAGCAATCCCCAAAGGTTACCCGTTCGGTGCAAGAAGACCAGGACGATGGGCTCGCCAAGACGGAGGTCATCACAGAGCCCACTGGCGCGTCACGGCAGGAGGCCTTTGCAGGAGAAGACCACCTTGAGTCAGGATAAGTTACGCCCCTGTCCCCCTTCAAAATGGCCATTGTGGCAACCCTCGCCGCCAAGTGTTTTCAGGGGAAGAGGGCCAGAGGCATGATATAAAAGGAGGGCAGGCGGCCGCCGTAGAGGAGGTCGACCCCCCCGCTTGCGAGAACACACCATTGTACTCTGTCATCCCCAAGCAGTCCAGACAAGCAGGATTAGGGTTTTACACCGCGAGGTGGCCCGAACCTGGGTAAACTGCTATGTCCAGTGTTCTTCTTCCTTAGCTCGAGCATGCCAGAGTATCGTTGTGAGGTTTAGAGGTTGAATGGGGCGGTAGGAGCGAGCGCACCCCAGAGTTCGAACCTCTTGGGTCCCCGGAGCCCGATTCCGACAATACCTATCTGGTTTCACAAACATTGATATTTTTTTGCACAAACTCGGTCAAACTTTGAGATAGTTTGACCCTCTAACAAAGTTGGAAGTACACTCTTTCAAGGACGGAGGGAGTACACCACATGATTCACATTGAATAATTAACAGCCCAATTACAG
Source organism: Thinopyrum elongatum (assembly GCA_011799875.1). Lineage (NCBI taxonomy): Eukaryota > Viridiplantae > Streptophyta > Magnoliopsida > Poales > Poaceae > Thinopyrum > Thinopyrum elongatum. The sequence continues at coordinate 500,732,373 of CM022297.1, read as the reverse complement.
CATGCAACGCTTAATGCTTAATTATATAAAAAAAACAGCAGATTATCTCCACCGCCGTCGCATGATTCGCCGCCGCCAAGCCCCTGCCTGAGCCCTCACCCCACCCCGCCCGCCACCAAGCCTCCGCCCTGAGCCCCCTGCCCCACCGTCGCCGCCTGATGCCACCGCGAAGCCCCCGCCCGAGCCCCCGCCCCACCGTTGTCGCCTAATTCGCCACTGTGAGGCACCTGTCCCACTGTCGCCGCCTAATTCGCCACCGCGAAGCCCCCGCCCAAGCCCCTGCTCCATCGCCGCCGCCTGATTCGCCACCGCAAAGCCCCCGCGCCACCGCAGCCTGCCACCAAGCACTACTAGGGAAAAGCCTTGCAGTAGCGCGGGTCTAAGGGCTATCAGTAGCGCGGGGCACGGCGCTACAGCTAATGTTTAGCAGTAGCGTTTTCCTGTCCAGTGCTAAAGAGCGCTACTACTATATTTTCTCATATCTTATTTTTGCTACGTATTTATGATGTTTTTGTATAGGTTTTATACAGTATTTTAATCATATCATAAACATGCAATATGCTCATCATATCATACACATAATAGTCTCATCATATCATCCAACACAAATCATGTCGTCACATCATAATCACGATATAGCTATATAAGTTACATGACATGTCCCATCATACATAATGTAGTACTTCTTGAGGCGCCGGTTTGTATCCCTCTCTCGCACTAGCGTGAACCTAAACTAACTACTTTCTGCTTAGGCTCTGCTATCGAACCCTCTCTGGCTGTCGCTCGGAAACCAGTACACCTTGGCCTGACACTCCGGCCACTCGTCGTATACTCCTGGCGTAGCACTTCTTCACCATCGATGATCTATGTACCTGCATCGTCACATGAGTCGATGATATGCAACATATATAGTTGAGCAACAGAAAGAGATAGACTTGGCAAAAATAGAAGCAACATATCATAAGCATAAATAACAAAGTTCATCGTACCCAAAATGCCCTAACTAGAGTGATCTTCGCTAGTTGACGAGGACGGTTTAATTACATCACAAATAAAGTTTCGTCGTGCATAACTCAAAGTTTCGTCATAGAGAAAGTATGGACTAAACGGACACATTGTCATATATCGTCAATCACTCCAACATGTCGTGCCATCCATCCAAGTCAGGGAGATAGTCCCCGAGCGCAGTGAAAGGCTTCAGGTCGAGTGGCTGAGCGGCTACGCGTGTTCAGACATCTTCCCCCGACATTTGCCCTTCTTCGTAGAACATCCCTGTTTTTTCGAGGACCTCCTTCATGATGATTTGGGCAAGTTCACGCTGGATGTGATAGAACTCAGCTCGAAGTCGATGATCCGGGATATCTCCTAGGTTCTTTGCCCATTGTAGGATATGGGCATCACCGGATCTAGGTGACATGCGAAGGTTCTGCTGATCCCGTCTGTACTCCAGCATGTGGTGGAGGACATAGAATCCATCACTGAGAGTACCACTCGGTTGCTGGATGCAGCAAAAGTCGGTCTTATGGCCGAAGGCGGGCGCGCGGTTCCTTGTCTTCTTGAGCGTGATCTCTGCATCCCGTAGGCCGTAGCTAAAGATAGCACTATCGAGAACAGACTTGATGTTGGTGTAATCCTTTTTCTTCATGTTTTTCGACGAGTCCAAGTAAAGAGCGTGGGCGAATCGGGGGTAAAGGATGATGAGGACGGCGCGCCAGTCGCTGCACAAAATAAGTACACCACAAATTAGCCTCCGCGCGTGCAAATGAATGATTGAAATTGAAGGAAGGATATCCGCGTAGATGACTTACATGGAATGATAAGGCACGAGAATCGTCTCCTTGTCCTTATTGCCGACCATGAAATTGGCGATGTAGTTACTCGCGTATTCATGGTGCTTTGGGCAAACTGCCAAGAAGCCCTCGTGCATGAAGTATGGGTCAGCGACACAGATATAAGGTATCTACTCAATCCTGATGATGTAATTCCTGTACAAGGCAAAAAGGCGGACAAACATAAAATTCAGCTTTTTCAAGTGAAACATGTCAAAGATGTAATCGAATCGAAGGAAGAACTTCTCCGCGGGGAATGTGTCGACGTACAACCTTTGCTGCGGCACGTTAACCACGTAGAGCGGTTATCCTGGATTTTTCGAGGCGATCAGGCTTTCCTCTCTCCGCAGCACACCGTCATGAAGTCATCTTAGATCGCCGTATATGGCCTCTACTGCAGCCTTAGGTAGGATCGGATCACCGGGGATATGCCATTTTGCCGCACCTATAATAGGTATACGGTCTAGAAGCCGAGGCTGCGAGGCGGCTGGATCATATAGAAGCAGCTTTGTTGCCTTTCCTCGGTCTCTTCCTATGCTTCTTTTGTCGGGGCCGGGACACGAGATCCCAGAAATTAACCCCTCGTGTCATCCTTGCGCAGGATTACCATTACTGGTGGACACGTCCTTGTCACAGATTACCCAGCAGTTACAAGAATTGGATACAAGACCATGAAGGTCTAATGATACAACTATGATTCTGGTGATGGATGACGGAAGCTACTCGAGGTTCTCCAACGTCGATGGGGCTCCATTCCCATAGGAACAGCTGACCCGGATAATTCCTATCCGCGTGGCTGCTATCCTAGGCTCCGTGTGGACTTTGTGGTAGTACTCCTCGCTAAGATCCTGACCTGGCCAAGTAAATAGCCAGGAACAAGCCTGTGAGTACGTTGGATTGTACTCGCAAACATCATGAACAAAAGATATACTGAATGGAGCAGTTAAAAATATATGGTCATGATGAACCAAATTATATGCGAATTCTCATGCTGGACTATATATATTAAATGCATGCTGATAGGAATTATATCATGGCATAATAAAAAAATATTAGCATGTGCAGAACAATGGAAAAAAATATGAAATGTTAATGACAAACAATGAAAGTTATCGGAGAGTCGGGCAAGACAGGACCGCCCGAGATTCCAGAAGAAAATAAAAGGAATGCCAGTCGTGTGTCTAAAAGGAAATTCGGGCGAGACAGGACCGCCCGAGAATCCAAGCGACGTCACGAGAGGTCTTGAAAAGAAATGCCAATCGGGTATCCACAAAAGTAGTGGCGTGATAGACCGCCTGAGAACTCGAGGGACGCCACGAAGAGGTCTTGAAAAGAAATGCCAATCAGGTGTACACAAGAGTAGTGGTGTGATAGACCGCCTGAGAACTCGAGGGACGCCACGAAGAGGTCTTAAAAAGAAATGCCAGTCGGGTGTCAAAAAGTGACGCCACGGTCGGTCTTGAAAATAAAACCGAATCACCGGGGTAGTCTAGCCAGCCCCTGAGAGACTCAGGAAAATAAAAAAAAATAAGAGAAATGGGTTAGTCAATAATAATATGCATAACCACAATAATATTAATATGCATAGCAAAACATTCATGGTAGCATCAGGGTGACAATAATTATTCTGCAAAATAATTCAGGCACAATTTTAATTATCTTCCTCCGGAGACCAACACTAAGATCGACACTTGACCAACCCAGACTGTAGTCCTTAACCGCGGACACGGCTATTCGAATAGGTTTAAACTCTGCAGAGGGTTTACTCTTTACCCACAAGTAAAGGATTTCTTTAGTCAGTACCGTGACACTAACTAATTCCCATTACAGTCTTTGGGTTGAAAACACACCTGACCAGCACACACCAGATTAACTGTCCTGATGCCAGGAATCGCCCAAAGCATTGTTTCAGAAAAACTCTAAGTCGGGGAGACAACAATCTCGAGTAGCATGGGATCACTATTCATACGCGTGGATTCCAAGAGGGCACCCCCTCTCGGCTACAGCCGGTAACACCCATGCCCCCTGACCCGATGATAGGATGTAGTCCATGGCCGTGGAAACCCTCATGGTGGCCCTCTGTACGGTGTGTGTGCATGGAAAGTGGTTAACAACTTACTAAACCATACCCCACCGGTGGCAGGGACAAGTGGCAGCACGAATCAAGTATGGGGGTTACCAGAATAAGACTCGATCTACGGTCGACTCAGGAGGCTCAAATATTTCCTGCAGTGGTTAACACAACAAAGTATACTTTTAATAGCACTACCACACAGGGTCACAACACTTGCATGCTCCAACATGCCCACACTAATCATTCTCGTCACAACGAGTTTTCAGTCTCACGGTCACTTTTCTCGTGACAGATTCTTCCTGCAGATTAGTCTGGACCGGCACAGGCATAGGTGACATATGAAAATAGCTATGCTTACTCATACCTCATGCCTAAATGAAGGTAAAATATTTCCATGGGGTCATGCATGCATAACTATCAATATGCAAACTTCACATGAACTCAACATAAACATGATGCAAACATTAGCAATGCAATTCACCATATCAAGTGTTCAAGATGCTTGCCTTGAACATGCAGAAATATTGGGTGTACTCCAAAAGTTTTGGAAACTCTCTTCCCTCCATTTTTCCTATTTTCAAAATATTGCAATTATCATTTAATTTGAAAACAGCACCAAAAAGTATTTCAAATATTTTTGAAATAAATACTAAAATAAACTAGAGGAGGGGTTAGGAATAACAGAAAAACAATCAATTTGTTTGGAGTTTATATGAATTACTTATGAAATTTCTAAGATGGATTAAATGACTAAATGGACTTTTTAATAAACCCAACAAAAAATAAGCTTAGGAAAAATGTTCACCCTAGCTAGATTAATAGAACATGATTTTATGAGTGTGTAAGAATTTGAATTATCAAAATTGGATTTGTTTTGGCTGCTGTGGAATTATTTTAGAATCTGCTGGAAAAGAAAATAGAAAGAAGTAGATATGTGTCCTGAGCGCTGCACAGCCGCGATGTACTATTGGGCCGAGCCCAGCCGCTCGGCCACGCAGTAGGCTGCGACGTCGAAGGCGTATTCCGAGGAGTACGTTAACCAGTGGTGAAAGCGTGCTTCCGCAATTACGCCTTCACTTAAAACCGTGCGGGGTGACCTGGGGGTCACTAACGGTGGGTCCCGCAGGCCCACCTGTCACGTTTGACCGGTCCACCCCGCCCTTCTCCCTCGCCCCCGAGCAGAGGAGGCCACGGGCTCCGGCGTGCCTCGAATCTCCGGCGATCGTGATCCCGGCGGACGGTGGCTATGGCCAGAAGAGGGCTTTTGCCCAGGAGCTTTCTCCGATGGAATTGGCTAGGGGAACGGCTCGGCGGGTGCTCCAGGAGTTGTTTGGTGCAGAAATTAGTGATGGAGAGGCTCTGGTTAGCTCGGAGCCGACCGGAGAGTGACGGCGGCCGAAGCGATCGGAGTTGGAGAAGATGACCGTTTCCGGTCACGTGGCTGCTCGAGGTGGTGCTTAGGAGGAAGATGAAGATGTACTGACCACGGAAGGGGCTCGAGAGGAGGTTTTATAGTGCGGGCGAGGCGGTCTCGTGCCTTCCCGAGGAAGAAACGACGGCGGCGGCCATTACTGTGCCGTGGAAGTAGTTGTGGCCGGTGAGGTCGGTGGAAGTGGTCGGTGGGGGAGTGGATGTGCTCGTGCGGTTGGAGGTTGGCTCAGGGGGAGCGGTGGCAGCCTAGGGGCGAGCCACGCGTCCAGGGAGTGATGTGGCCGTGACGGCGGTGTTGACGACGATGACAACGATGGCTCGTCGGCGCAAGGAGCCAGGGGACGGTGTCTGTGAGGTCCTTGGCTTCCCCGTGAAGCTATCTGAATGGCTTGCGCGCGAGTAGGGTCAGCAGAGGGAGTGGCAGAGGCTCGATGCCAATGGTGCCATACACGCACTCTGGCCACGCTCTGGACACGCACACCAAGTATTCGTCGAAATGCCAGTGAGACCTACAGGGCTCTGATGATGATGAATTTTGGCAGTGTGATGCTCCTGTGAATTCTAGAGGTGATGGACATGATAGTTTGGCCAGAGTATCAAGTCACTTATGAAATTGAGAAAGAGGTAGAACTTCTGCCATGCACACAACCTGCTTCACCAAATGCTAAGGCATTCTAGGCATCTAATTTGACTATGAAAATTGGCACAATGAAGCATCCCTGATTGATAGAGATGGTGGTGGAGCTGGATGGACAAAAGGAAAAACTTGCAAGTGCAAATTTTGTTGGATTTCAGTTCTGGACCCAAACTGTGGGGGATTATTTGGTGAACTAAAAGGATGTAATTGCAGCTGAGATTCTGGACTTAAGGTTTAGTTGGAAGGACTATAAGTGGGAAAAATTTCAGAATTTTTGGAGCAAGGAAAATTGGGGTTGCAGTAGAAACTCAAATACATGACAGAATTGAAAAGAGGTTGTTTCACTCAAAACTTCCAAAAGACCAAGTTAGGTTTTTGTATAAAAGTGATATGAAGGTATCACATGACCCCCCCGCTCCATAATTTTTGTGTAATTTTAAAGAATTATTTTAAGTGGTTGTAGTGCAACACAGGCATTTAAAGAATTAAAAAAAAACTCTTTTAAAGAATTGTTTTGGGCAGAGTTTTATTATGAAAATAATTCCTACTGTTATTAAACTATAATTGAAATGTTTTAAGAAAACTACCAAAGCCACAATTTTATTTTCAAAAATTTCTATATGGAGGGAATTTTTTTTGAAAAACAGAGGCCAGAAAATACCCTAAGATTAATAAAACACCCAATATAATTTAAAATTTTATTTCTAGCCAATTTTTACTTAATAAAACTATGGTTGAATTTTTGGGGTGTTACAAATTCTACCCCCCTTAAGAAAATCTCGTCCTCGAGATTTGTTAAGGTGGTCATCAAAATTTAAACCCACCTTTCGAGGAGATTTTTTTTCTGAGCCATTTAAAATAATCTATTTAGGCACAGTTGACGTGGGCTCCTGATAATTGGTGTAACTACAGTGAGGCACTAGTGCTGTGGTTCTACTGTGACTGTTACGACAAATTTGGAAAAAATGTAAATTCCAAAATTCGCTTGTCGCACTCAAGTGCACAGTGCTCTCTTCGGCTGACAGGTGGACCCAGGGCCCACTGTCAGTCTCTTCTTCTTCCTCCGGCTCTCTTCTCCTTCTCCCACTCCCGCGCTTTCTCCACCTGCGGCGTCTAGCGCGTAGGGTATCTAGGGCCGTACTGTGGTAGTGCGCGGCGTGCTAGCTGCCGGTGCAGCGTGCACTCACCTCGTGCGCCAGCACCTTGTCGGCACTGCTCGCGGGTTCGCTTTTGAACACTGGTGATCGGGCGACGAGCGGCGCTGGTGGACCTCGTTCACCATGCACCGAGCCCGAACTATAAAACGAACGTAGTGTTACTCTCTTCTTCATCATACCTTGCCTTACTTCTTCTTCCTCCTCCTTTTCCGATCGCATGAGCTCGGACGAGGATCCAATGGAGGACGTGCTTCCTGGGTGGTTTACGATTCTCATGTCCGGAGCAGTGGCGGCGTTGCTTGGGTTCTCGCTGCTCCTATGCGTGATGATCCTTGACGATCGCCGTGATGCCGCAGCTCGAGTGGTGGCTCTTCGAGGCGGCGGTGATTATGAGGATTAGGCATTGGTGGTGGTTACGCGTGAGTGTTAGTGAGCTCTGCAGCAGCTTCGTAGAAATAAAAACCCACAAATTTTAATTTGTGGTGTGATGAGAGTGGTCTGGTGTGTGAGGCGGTTGATTAGGTGCTAGGTGTGTGCGTGTGGGGTTCTGCACTTAGTGCATGTAGTGGAGTGGGTGTGACTGTAAGCCGTATGTCGTGGCGATGCGTGAATTAATTCTGTATTTACGAAAATTATTAGTCGCAGTGATCCTTAATAAAATCTCAACCCGAGATTTGTTAAGGGTGAAAGAAAAAAAACACCATTATAAACTATGGTAACCAAATTACTCTTACGCAACTACAACCAAACAATTCACTCATAGGGTAAATCCTGAGATGCAACACAGATGCCAAATCATGCAATTAAGCGCTAGACTAACAGACACAACCATGGTCTCTACGGTACAAAGGTAAAATTGATAGGGTCCTGCGAAAATATCCCCGGCATTGGAACACAATCTTCTTCCCCCGGAGGAATTGGATGGAGGAGTCTAAGAACGTTCCCTCCTTGGTTTGGCAACAGTGGTCCGACGATGGCGATCTGAGGATTCAGAACAGCAAGAGTCTGGAGGAAGTCCATCACTTGCTGGGTCAAACTCTCTTGTGTGATGACATATTGAACAGGGTTGGCTAGCATTGGGTCTCTCTCTGATTGTCTGCAGGGGAAAGATGCTTCTTCTCCCGGTGCTGCGCGGCTCGGGAAGTAGTAATACCCACTTTCACTGGCACTAGGCACTGCGAACCGGAGTCGAGTAATTGCTTCATATGCAGCAACTTCTATAGCCATTTCTGAAGTTGACATAGATTTCCCGATGAAGACGATACTTGTAGGCCCTTGGTTTGGGTCTACCGGTGGGATGTGTGCGACTGCCCAATATTTCGAGGCGTTGTGGTTGATCCTCGATTTGAACAGCTCGTACTGGGGTGGTTGCGTGGAACCAAGAGTGTTACGGGTGAAATCCCACAATATATTGACAAAACTGCCCGGGGTTGCATCTAGGGTTCTCAGATGAATCCCAAGGTGCGACATGGAGGAAATGGTGGTGGAGGCAGTGTACAAAGTGAGGTATGCTGGTTTTGGTTACGAGAGTGGTCTCCTATATAGTGCCTCGGATAGGAAACATATACTAGCATGGTTGCGATTCTGGGTATCGGCTCTGTTCTAGAGTGGTCAAGTCAGTGTCGCAGATATAATTCACAAAATGTGACGTATTACTGTGGTTGTTGGTTAGGGGGATAGGTTGGGCACCGACTGTCAAAAAGATGTCGGCTGCCACTGTGCAGGCTTATCGGATGAGATGGCCTTGACTGTGGACAGCAAAGGATGTGAATCGTGTGGAAACCTAGATATAGCGACCAGGCTAAGATAGGATTAGCCAGTGGTCAGCCTGGCTCTGATACCAAGGCTGTCGGGGCCGGGACACGAAATCCCAGAAATTAACCCCTCGTGTCATCCTTGCGCAGGATTACCATTACTGGTGGACACGTCCTTGTCACAGATTACCCAGCAATTACAAGAATTGGATACAAGACCATGAAGGTCTAATGATACAACAATGATTCTGGTGATGGATAACGGAAGCGACTCGAGGTTCTCCAACGTCGATGGGGCTCCATTCCCACAGGAACAGCTGACCCGGATAATTCCTATCCGCGTGGCTGCTATCCTAGGCTCCGTGTGGACGTCGTGGTAGTACTCCTCGCTGAGATCCTGACCTGGCCAAGTAAATAGCCAGGGACAAGCCTGTGAGTACGTTGGATTGTACTCGCAAACATCATGAACAAAAGAATACTGAATGCAGCAGTTAAAAATATATGGCCATGATGAACCAAACTATATGCGAATTCTCATGCTGGACTATATATATTAAATGCATGCTGATAGGAATTATATCATGAGATAATAAAAAAATATTAGCATGTGCAGAACAATGGAAAAAATATGAAATGTTACTGACAAACAATGAAAGTTATCGGAGAGTCGGGCGAGACCGGACAAAAGGAATGCCAGTCGGGTTTCTAAAAGGAAATTCAGGCGAGACAGGACTGCCCGAGAATCCAAGCGACGCCACGAGAGGTCTTGAAAAGAAATGCCAATCGGGTGTCCACAAGAGTAGTGGCGTGATAGACCGCCAGAGAACTCGAGGGACGCCACGAAGAGGTCTTGAAAAGAAATGCCAATCGGGTGTCCACAAGAGTAGTGGCGTGATAGACCGCCTGAGAACTCGAGGGACGCCATGAAGAGGACTTAAAAAGAAATGCCAGTCGGGTGTCAAAAAGTGACGCCACGGTCGGTCTTGAAAATAAAACCGAATGCCCGGAATAGTCTAGCCAGCCCCTGAGACACTCAGGAAAATAAAATAAAATAAGAGAAACGGGTTAGTCCACAATAATATGCATAACCACAATAATATTAATCTACATAGCAAAACATTCATGGTAGCATCAGGGTGACAATAATTATTCTGTAAAATAATTCAGGCACAATTTTAATTATCTTCCTCCGGAGACCGACACTAAGACCAACACTTGACCAATCCAGACTGTAGTCCTTAACCGCGGACACGGCTATTCGAATAGGTTTAAACTCTGCAGAGGGTGTACTCTTTACCCACAAGTAAAGGATTTCTTTAGTCAGTACCGTGACACTGACTAATTCCTATTACGGTCTTTGGGTTGAAAACAAACCTGACCAGCACACACCAGATTAACCGTCTGGATGCGAGGAATCACCCAAAGCATCATTTTAGAAAAACTCCAAGTCGGTGAGACAACAATCTCGAGTAGCATGGGATCACTATTCATACGCGCGGATTCCAAGGGGGCACCCCCTCTCGGCTACAGCCGGTAACACCCATGCCCCCAGACCCGATGACAGGATTTAGTCCACGGCCATGGAAACCCTCATCATGGGCCTCTGTACGGTGTGTGCATGGAAAGAGGTTAACAACTTACTAAACCATACCCCACCGGTTGTAGGCACAAGTGGCAGCACGAATCAAGTATGAGGGTTACCGGAATAAGACTCGATCTACGGTCGACTCAGGAGGCTCAAATATTTCGTGCTGTGGTTAGCACAACAAAGTATACTTTTAACAGCACTACCAAACAGGGTCACAACCCTTGCATGCTCCAACATGCCCACACTGATCATTCTCGTCACAACGAGTTTTCAGTCTCACGATCACTTTTCTTGTGACAGATTCTTCCTGCAGATTAGTCTGGACCGGCACAAGCATAGGTGACATATGAAAATAGCTATGCTTACTCATACATCATGCCTAAATGAAGGTAAAATAGTTCCATGGGGTCATGCATGCATAACTATCAATATGCAAACTTCACATGAACTCAACATAAACATGATGCAAACATTAGCTATGCAATTCACAATATCAAGTGTTCTTGCCTTGAACATGCAGAAATATTGGGTGTACTCCAAAAGTTTTGGAAACTCTCTTCCCTCCATTTTTCCTATTTTCAAAATATTGCAATTATCATTTAATTTGAAAACAGCACCAAAAAGTATTTCAAATATTTTTGAAATAAATAATAAAATAAACTAGACGAGGGGTTAGGAATAACAGAAAAATAATCAATTTGTTTGGAGTTCATATGAATTACTTATGAAATTTCTATGATGGATTAAATGACTAAATGGACTTTTTAATAAACCCAACAAAAAATAAGCTTAGGGAAAATGTTCACCCTAGCTAGATTAATAAAGCACGATTTTATGAGTGTGTAAGAATTTGAATTATCAAAATTGGATTTGTTTTGGCTGATGTGGAATTATTTTAGAATCTGCTGGAAAAGAAAATAGAAAGAAGTAGATATGTGTCCTGAGCGCTGCATAGCCGCGATGTGCTATTGGGCCGAGCCTAGCCGCTCGGCCGTGTAGTAGGCTGCGACGTCGAAGGCGTATTCCGAGGAGTACGTTAACCAGTGGTGAAAGCGTGCTTCCGCAATTACGCCTTCACTTAAAACCGTGCGGGGTGACCTGGGGGTCACTGACGGTGGGTCCTGCGGGCCCACCTATCACGTTTGACCGGTCCACCCCGCCCTTCTCCCTCGCGCACGAGCAGAGGAGGCTGTGCCGGTGGTCGTGGCCGGCGAACGGCGGCGCCTCTCAGGCGGTGGAGCTCACGAGCGTGTTCAGGAGGTCCAAGCGGTCCTCTAAAACTAGGCCGCGGGCTCCAGCGTGCCTCGCATCTCCAGCGGTCGTGATCCCAGCGGACGGTGGCTACGGCCAAAAGAGGGCTTTTGCCCAGGAGCTTTCTCCGGTGGAATTGGCGAGGGGAACGGCTCGTCGGGTGCTCCAGGAGTTGTTTGGTGCAGAAATTAGGGATGGAGAGGCACTGGTTAGCTCGGAGCCGACCGGAGAGTGATGGCGGCCGAAGCGATCGGAGTTGGAGAAGATGACCGTTTCCGGTCACGTGGCTGCTCGATGTGGTGCTTAGGAGGAAGAGGAAGATGTACTGACCACGGAAGGGGCTCGAGAGGAGGTTTTATAGTGCGGGCGAGGGGGTCCCGTGCCTTCCCGAGGAAGAAACGACGGAGGCGGCCATTACTGCGCCGTGGAAGTATTTGTGGCCTGTGACGTCGGTGGAAGTGGTCGGTGGGGGAGTGGATGTGCTCGTGCGGTTGGAGGTTGGCTCAGGGGGAGCGGTGGCAGCCTAGGGGCGAGCCACGCGTCCAGGGAGTGATGTGGCCGTGACGGCGGCGTTTACGACGATGACAGCGATGGCTCGTCGGCGCTAGGAGCCAGGGGACGGTGTTTGTGAGGTCCGTGGCTTCCCCGTGAAGCTATCTGAATGGCTTGCACACGAGTAGGTTCAGCACAGGGAGTGGCAGAAGATCGATGCCAATGTTGCAATACACGCACTCTTGCCGCGCTCTGGACACGCACACCAAGTATTCGTCGAAATGCCAGTGAGACCTACAGGGCTCTGATGATGATGAATTTTGGCAATGTGATGCTCCTGTCAATTCTAGAGGTGATGCACATGATAGTTTGGCAAGAGTATCAAGTCACTAATGAAATTGAGAAAGAGGTAGAACTTCTGTCATGCACACAACCTGCTTGACCAAATGCTAAGGCATTCTAGGCATCTAATTTGACTATGAAAATTGGCAGAATGATGCATCCCTGATTGATAGAGATGGTGGTGGAGCTGGATGGACAAAAGGAAAAACTTGCAAGTGCAAATTTTGTTGGATTTCAGTTCTGGACCCAGACTGTGGGGGATTATTTGGTGAACTAAAAGGATGTAATTGGAGCTGAGATTCTGGACTTAAGGGTTTAGTTGGAAGGACTATAAGTGGTAAAAATTTCAGAATTTTTGGAGTAAGGAAAATTGGGGTTGCAGTAGAAACTCAAATACAGGACAGAATTGAAAAGAGTTTGTTTCACTCAAAACTTCCAAAAGACCAAGTTAGGTTTTTGCATTAAAGTGATATGAAGGTATCACATGACCCCCCCCCCCCCATAATTTTTTGGAATTTTAAAAGAATTATTTTAAGTGGTTGTAGTGCAACAGAGGCATTTAAAGAATTGAAAAAAAATCCTTTAAAGAATTGTTTTGGGCAGAGTTTTATTATGAAAATAATTCCTACTGTTATTAAACTATAATTGAAATGTTTTAAGATAACTACCAAAGCCACAATTTTATTTCCAAAAATTTCTATATGGAGGGAATTTTTTTTGAAAAACAGAGGGAAGAAAATACCCTAAGATTAATAAAACTCCCAATATAATTTAAAATTTTAGTTCTGGCCAATTTTTACTTAATAAAACCATGGTTGAATTTTTGGGGTGTTACATCGTTGCTACTGGGAGTGAGCCTATAATACGTTCATCCTCCGGCAATTCAGGCACCAACTCATCACGCTCAAACCCGAAGTACTCATACTGCGTAGGCATCAATCCTTCGTCGTCATATGCGCCGGTATTGAGATACTGTAGAGGGTCATCGTCATCCTCGTCGATGGCATCATGCATTGCTTCTTCGACGGCGGCGATGTCATCAGGCACTAATGGAGCCTCTTCCTCACCCGGCACGACAGACGACGCTAATTGGGTAGGTGGGGTGTTGGTGTTCATACCTTGCTGAGGCTGCTTGGTCGTGGGTGTGCTCCCAGCCGCCTCCAGACGAAGCAGACTCTTCGGCCACAATAGGACCCAACGCTTGCAATCTCCAAGCCACCGCGGGGCCTCATCGTCATCTCCCCCTAGTGCTACCGGAGGAGCCAAATTCTTGTGGCCCGGTTCGACACTGGCCACGGAAACCTTAAATACGTCAGGGGGGATCGGCGGGCTGTGGAACAATTGTTCCTTCGGCTTCACTATCGTCGCCTTTCCCACGTCCACCTTCAGGCCGCTGATGGTGTACAGTATGGTGCACGAGGTTACGTCGGCCTGCAAAGACATGTCTGCGACGTGAGACATCCGAAAGGCAACGGAAACGTGAGATTATACATATATTGAAGAGGGCCGGTGTTATAGGTACCGTGAGGGCGACGAGCTCAGCCAAGGACGAAGCCCCGTCGAGCACGCCAGAGACGGAGGACGGGATGCTATGAGCAGGTGCGGGAGCAGGTGCGGTTGCGTGAGCAGGTGCTGGTGCAACGCTAAACGAGCTGCTCTTGAAGAAGTTGGAAAGGGGAAAGTCCGCTGCCTCTTTATTTGGATTTTGCTTGCTCCAATTGACGATAGCCGGAATCAACACACCATATGAAGCTGCCATTTCCTCTCTTGCGGCAGCTACCGCTGCTTTGACTGTCTCAGCTGATTTCTTATCAATAGCAATCTCAACCTTCTTGTCGATGTTTTCTTCGTTTAACCTCTGTCTTTCCTTTCTCTCCTCAGTGGTCTCACGGTAGTACTTCTTCCACGTGGCGCCGTCTTCGATGCCGTGCACACATCCATACGATGGCCGAGTGTCCACCGGGAGTCCTTTCAATATGTTCAAGGCCCGGTTGAATGGGGTGTCCCACTTGGGCCTCGCCAACGCCTCAGACGACGAGTCGCTTTCGGCCGCAATCCTGTGCTGCTCTTTCTGCAAAAGGAACAAGGATCGGTTACAAATATGACTAAACATGCAGTTGAATTGATCAGAAGCTAAAATTAGGGGGCCAATTAAAAATTACCAACAGTCTCATGAACTCCATCGTGACCACGTCCGTCTCGAAAACCTTCTTGACTGGGTCCCAATGGTACCGAGCCCTGATGACGTCACGCTCCTGCGGGACGGTGAACTCCGCCAAGGGGTCTGGGATCCCTAAACTTTCGCGCTCCGCGTCCTCCTTGGCCCATATGGGCCTCTTCCCCGCGTAACCACGGCTTCCGAGGTGGTGGCACCCCAAGTTCCTCTCTTGAAGCCCCTTCATGTACTTCGGCAGCTTCGGCAATGCAAGCCGCCTTGAATATTTCAAACTGCTCTTCTGTAATTGTCGGATTATCCTTTACAATCTCGGAGTAGGGTTCCTTTTTGACCATGATCCGATGATTCACCCTTACTTTCTAGGCGGACAACGCGCTGCTAAACTTGCCCATGGCGCATTTGTTTATCTTCTTCATTGCCGGGTCTTGCCACGGTCAAGTATATTTGATTTCACCCCGGCCTGGGAACAAGAATTCCCGGTGCAGCTTCCTTAGGATGGAGTGCTCCATATTTGGTATCTTCTTTAGTTTCTCAGCGTTGATGGTGGCGGTTGCCCGTAGGATGCAGCCTATTTGATTGCCGTAGCACGCGCGCGCTTCCGCAGGCTCTTTTGGCTCAAAATTGCCGGAGTCCACCTCCGTGACCACCAGTTTAGTAGTGTTGAGCTGGTTTCACTACTAGGGAAAACCCTAGTAGTAGCGCTTGAAATACCTACAGCAGTAGCGTTGGGTGCAGCGCTACTGCTAACGCGCTACAGCTAAGTTATAGCAGTAGCGCTGGTCTGGGCAGCACTACTGCTAAGTAAGCGCTACTGCTAACTCTCTGTAGCGCTTGTACAAATGAAGCGCTGCTGCTAATCCAGCACTGCTAGTAGATGCTTTCCAGCGCTACTGCTAGAGTTCCTGCTTTCACAGATTTATGCCCCCTCTACGTATTTGTGATGTATTTATACAGGCTCATGTGAGGAAGAAACATGGATTAGATTAATTTGGATGAATCAAAAGTTGAATTAGGACGACGATCCTACTAATTCAACTTTTGGTCACTTTTGATCCATCCACATGAATCTAATCCGCGTTCCTTCCACCAATGATATAATGACTAATCATGATCATAATAACAAATCATCATGATAATCATGATCAACATCATCGTCATATTAATATAAAAACTCTTGCATCATATCATCACCAACAACACTAGCTAATGATCATCATAGTCATTACCACCAACACTATTTAATCATCATAATCATAGTGTACTATCTAATCACCACCAACATTATCTAATAATAATCATCATAGTCATTACCACCAACACTAGCTATTTAATCATCAGAGTCATAGTGTAGCACATCATCATCTTCAAACTCATTCTAGCTAGCTAATCACTCCTGCTGCTCTCTCTCAGGTAAAATAGCATAAAACATGTGTAGCACTCCTGCTTCATCATATTGGAGAATGCAGATGAACCTGTCTTCTAATTGTGGGCTGCGCTTCTGATTGCTGCCCCCTAGTACTTCTCTGCTGTGATCCTTCATAATTTTGCTCCAGTCTTTGACTATTAAGACTTGCTCGCTTTGAGAAATCATGAATGCGCTCATGTGCAATGCAGGATATCTTGGCCGTAAGCTAACCATTGTCATGCGACCTTTAGGCTCGATCCAACGAGGCACAACATTCATCGGGAGTCCCTGTTGAAGAACATCGTAGTAACATACTTAGCAATGAAGTTTAGCTTAAAATAATGTATGCAAAAGATGCACTGAGGACAAATAGTAAAAATCTTACCATCTTTTCTAAATAGATGTGACCGTAGTTCAATAAGCACACTAGTGGTCGCACGTATTGAGTGCTAATATCTCGAAGTCCAAGAAAATAACCTGTCTTGACAGTATCAAGATCCTCAAGCCATGAAACATAATGACTTATCTCCTCGCAGTTTAGTTCAGCCCCGGGACAGTAGTAGGTGTTGTCTACCAAGCGCCGGACATGTTTGATTGAATGGAAATAAGCTGTCAATAGAAATTAGTTGTCAACTATTTTTAAATAAACAATATAAATTACTTAATAAATATGGTTGAGAAACTCACAAAATGGTAGAACTGGAGGCATCTGCACATCGACCCAGATGTCGATATTACCTTCAATTTCATCTTCCGGACGAATATCAAAGGTGATAAGCATATTAGGCTCAAATGCATAAGCCTTGCATAGTGCTCTCCAATTTTTGCATTCAAAATAGGAGTAGGTGTCTGCATTGTATAATTTTACGGCAAAAGTGTAACCACGCTCGGTCCTCAAGTGAACTCTCTTTACCTCCATACTTTTCATAGTACTGAAACCAATCTTATCCAAGACATACATTCTTACATGGCAGGGGATACACTAGTAGAATTGTAAAAAATTAAAATTATAAGTTGAAGCAAAAGAAGCAGAAGTCATGCTTAATTACGACAAAAGACTTGACGTTGTGACTTATGTGTCCACTTCGAAGGTCTCATCCAGCATGATGCTGAAGCGCCTACCACCAACTAGGTGAGGCCTGTCGCACAGGCCGCGCTCGTCTTCGCAGTATTCGCACATAAAGAATTCCCTTTCGTCATCAGACATTTCCTATGTTCATAGTTGAAACATTAATTGAAAATCGATCGAAGGCAACTACCAGGAAACTCAACACACAGATCACTATTACTCAATATGCAACAGGTTGACTTTAGGTCTGTCGAGTCTTCCTTCCTAAACTCTCATCTCACGTATATGGTGGGCACTCCCTTTCTGATATTGCGACCGTCGGTGATGGTCGCTACTCCTCCTTTCCCTAGTGCATTACAAATATCTAGCACAAGGAAAAGAAGGAGAAGCGACCCCCACGACAACAGTCGGCATTCTTCTTCTCTCATATATGGTGGACACTCCCTCACCGATTTTTCGACCGTCGATGATGGTTGCTACTCCTACTTCCCCTAGTGCATAACAAAAGTCTAGCACAAATAGAAGAAGGAGAAGCGACCCCCACGACAACAGTCGGCATTCTTCTTCTCTCATATATGGTGGAGACTCTCCCTCACTGATTTTTTTTTATTGTCATTTATGGAGCCCCGACAGACTTAAAGTCAACTCGAAATGTCGTTTAATTCTCTTTCTAGTAAATCCGGGGCACTCGATATTTCCTACATATTCTAGCACAAGTCATGCTTAAATTCACGGAAAAATCCGGCATGACCTTTTCTAAAATAGGACATATCGAGCGCCTGAAATTTGCCAGAACGGAAATGAATCAACACTCCGGCAAAACATAGGCCACTCGGATTTTCCCTGCGATACAAAGATGTCCATACACATGAGCATAAACTGGTGCTCATTGCATTTCAATGGTTCAATATTGACAAAAACATTTCAATATATCTTATAAACCGAACATTTCATTTGGTTAAGAAGCATAACTAAATACCCTAGTTCGACTCTATTCAACACCGAGGAGTAGAGAAGGAGGAGGTGGACTTTTAGCTCACCGACTCGGGTGTAGAGCAAGTAGAGGTAGCTCGGATGACGATCACTCCAAGGAGACATGACTCTACAAAGCCTGCATATTCCACCGAGTAAAATTTTAGATCATCAAATCTCATATAGCATTCTTTGATGACAAAGTGATAATGACATAAAAATAATTAAATTTTCCAATACATTTCTATATTGAAAAACAAAATTACAAAAAATTTCTAAACCTAAATTTTCTTACTAAAATATTTTATTACTAAAACTTTTCTATTACTAAAACTTTTCTATCTTCAAAAAACCTATTCACTAGTCTATTAAGCACTTACTATAAATAAACTGGTTCTATTAACCACTTACTATAAATTAACTAGTTCTATTAACCACTTACTAAATAAACTATTTCTATTAAACACTTACTAAAAATAAACTAGTTCTATTAACCACTTAGTATAAATAAACTAGTTCTATTAACCACTTCCTAAATAAACTATTTCTATTAAACACTTACTAAAAATAAACTAGTTCTATTAACCACTTACTATAAATAAACTAGTTCTATTAACCACTTACTATAAATAAACTAGTTCTATTAACCACTTACTAGATAAACTATTTCTATTAAACACTTACTAAAAAACATCCTAGTTCTAGCCCTAACGTTTGCTAAAAATACCTTGTTCTAACCCTAAAAATTGAAAAGACCTATACATTTGCTAAAAATACCCTAGTTCTAGCCCTAACATCTGTCCATCCATCCATCCATCCATCCATCTATCTGTCCATCCATCCATCTATGTACATTCTATTCTATTTAAAAACATTAAAAAAAACTACAATCTACAAGAACAGAGGGAGGAGGGGGGTAGGAGGGAGGAGGGAGGGAGAGGAGGAGGGAGGATGGTGCCTGGAGGAGGAGGGTGGGAGGGAGGGAGGAGAGAGAGGAGGAGGACGGCCGGCCGAGGGGGGAGAGGAGGGAGGAGAAAGGAGAGAGCAGGAGGGAAGGAGGGGAGGAGAGGAGGAGAAAGGAGAGAGCAGGAGGAGGGAGGCGGCTTACCGACGAGGAAGGAGGCGGCCACGACGGCAGTGAGTGACGGCGGCGGCGCGACGACGGCAGCGGGCAGCGGCGGCAGGCAGCGGCGGCGGGGCTTGGACTATGAGAGTGTGAGAGCGAGAGTGATCTGGCCGGCGGGAGAAGAGGATAAGGTAGCATTAGCAGTAGCGCTGGTCCGTCGACAAGCGCTACTGCTAAGTTGAGCCCACCGTGCAGACTTAGCGGTAGCGGTTGGTTGGTGGCCCAGCGCTACTGCTATGTTTCTAGTAGTAGCGCTGGTTCCAGCCGACCGCTACTACTACGTGTAGCCCCTGCCGGTGGCCATGGGACCACTTAGCAGTAGCGCTGCCTGGTGGCCCAGCGCTACTGCTACTTAGGTACCTATAGCGCTTTCTGTCAACCAGCGCTACTACTAAGTGTCAGTAGCGCTGGCCCCATAACCAGCGCTACTACTGATGTCCTACCTATAAGCATTTCCCTAGTAGTGTTTGGGGGCCGTGTCCTCTTAGGTTTCGGTTCTATACCTGCTTCGCCAGTCTCGGTGCCGGTCTCGGCGCCGGTCTCAGTCTCGGACGTGACAGGTGGGCACTGCAAGAACCGTTGCTCCTCGAGAAGGTTCAAATAGGCGTCTGCCGCCTCGTAGACGTTGCAATCACCAGAACCCTGTCCTTCATCGTTGCTAGCCATGTTTTCTACGATTAAATCTAGTCAATTAATTCTAGACCTAATAAAATAAATAATGACAAAAAAAGGCATATGTTTTGCAGGAATGTTGATTCATTCCCGGTGCTGCAAATCCCGGGCACTCGATATGTCCTAGTTTGTAGCACAAGTGATGCCGAAATTCACGGAAAATTTCGGCATGACCTTTGCTACAAAGTGGACAAACTGAGCACCTGAAATTTGCCGGAACGGAAATGAATCAACATTCCGGCAAAACATCGGCCACTCGGCTTCATTCTCTTCAAACAACAAAAAGCCACTTGGGCACAATCGAACCACTTCAATGAAAAGATATAACATGACCACTTCAATGAAACGATATAATCAACAATAATGGAATATGCAAATGAACATCAATGACATATATCGTATAACATCAATCTTGTTTTTTGTTTATATAGCAACAATTACTTTAACCAAGTTTTTGAAAAGAAAAACAATTCTGTTTTTTGTTTATAGCTAAATGCCATAGCTACTGTTTTTATTTATAGCTAAATGCTTTTGTTTTTTGTTTAAAGCTAAAAGTCTAGGAAGGGATCATCTTTAAAATAAAACTTGCCTAAATTCTTTTCCTTGAAAAATAGTGGTCTTTTCAAAAACCAAAAACCTTTGTAAAATGATCTCACTAAACACTTCTTTGCCTAGGACAGAACCCAAATTCTGTTCTAGCTATTCCTCTCTCTCTCTCTCTCACACACACACACACATTATTTTCTGTTCATCCAATTCGTTTTAGAGCAAATATTCCAACAGTACTTGACCTTATTAGAAATTGCAAAGGAACTCTATTTTCTCTAACCCTTCTGACCTCACCAAAATTTCCACAGCAAGACCTTAGTACCTACACCCAATTTCTTCAAACATACTCAGGTCCATAGTCCAAATAATTCAAATTTCATTTGAATGAAATTTGGACCAGATTCAGGTCCATAGTCCAAATAATTTTTTATAGCTAAATGCTACTGTTTTTTATAGCCTCTATTAATTTAAAGCTAAATGCTACTATTATTTATATACCCTCTGTTAATTTAAAGCTAAATGGAATTACTGTTCAAGCATTTTCATAAAAATTTGCCCTAGCTAATTTCCTAAAAAAAATTGCTAATTTTTTTCCTAAATGCTAAAAAAATCCCTACTGTCCTAAACAAATCTAGGGTTCATATGAACACCTAGGGTTCATATGAACATCATCACAGCAGCAACATATATATGAAATTTGCCCTAGCTAGCAGAGAGAGAGAGAGAGAGAGAGAGAAGGGCAGAGGAGAGGAGAGGGAGAGGCTTACGGTCGGCGGCGAGGGCGGGCTCGGGCTCGGGCGGCGACGGTCCAGGGAGGGCTCGGGCGGCGGCGGCGAGGTCGAGTGCGGCGGCGGTGAGGTCAAGGGCGGCGGCGGTGAGGTCGAGGGCGGCGGCGGTGAGGTCGAGGGCGGGCTCGGGCGGTGGCCGACGTCGAGGGCGTGCTCGGGCGCAGGGCGATCGACGGCGGCGACAGATCGAGAGGGTGGAGCGGGGGGAAAGGACATAGCAAAATTTTGAGCCCGCGCGTGGTTAAGTCAAACTAGTAGTAGCGCGGGTAGGAAAAACGTGCTATAGCTAAGTTAGCTATAGCGCTTTCCACAAAACGCGCTACTGCTATAGGAAGTAGCTATATATATTCCTTTTTTTTTCCTTTTATCTAAGGAACTTAGCTATAGCGCGGGCACGCAAAAAGCGCTACTACTAAAGTAGCTGTAGCGCTTTGTGAGAACAAGCGCTACTGCTATGCCTTTCTCCTTTATTTTTATTTTTCTTTTCTTTTTTTTTATATTTTTTTTTTCATTTCTTCTTTTTCTATTTCTTTCATTTTTATTTACTTTTCTATTTATTTTCTTTTTCTTAGCAGTAGCGCTCTACACCAGAAACGCGCTACTACAAGGCACTTAGCGGTAGCGTGCTTTCTGCTGAATCGATACTTCTATTTCTAGCCTACCGGCAACAGTGTGGGAATTATTGTAGTTGCGCTTTTGCATGCAAACGCGCTACTGCTACAACCATTGTTGTAGCGCGCTTTGTTGACGCGCGCTACTACTAAGTAGCAGTAGCGCTTTGTTCTGAGCAGCGCTACTGCTATACCTCTGTGTATAAGGTTTTCCCTAGTAGTGAATCCCCCACCCCACCGCCACCGCCTGATTCGCACCGTGAAGCCCCGCCGAGAGCCCCCATCCCACCGCCGCCTGCCACCAAGTCCCCGCCCCAAGCCCCCTCCACCCCATCGTCGCCACCTGATTCGCCAACGCCGCTGCCGCCCGATTCGCCACCGGGAAGCCCCCGCCCCGAGCGCCCACCCACCTCCTCACGCCACCATTCCCCCGCCCTGAGCCACCCCACCATCGCCACCCAGATTCGCGAACGCCTCCGCCGACCGATTCGCCACCACGAAGCCCCGCCTCGACCCCCACCCCCCACCACCCCGCCCCGCCACATGCCCCCACCTCGACCCCCCCCCCACCGATACCGCCTGATTCGCCACGTGAAGCCCCCGCCCGACTCCCCCACCCCATCGCCGCCCGCCACCATTCCCCCCCCCCGCCCCCACCCCACCGTGTCGCCCAATCCACCAACGCCGCCGCCGCCCGATTCGCCACGTGAAGCTCCCCCCCCGACCCCCACCCCCGGCCCCCGTGAAGCCCCCGCCCCACCCCTTATCCCCTCCATTTTGCATCATGTTTTCCTACTGTTATTTATTATGTTTTGAGTCATTATTTCGCTTTATGATGCTATTCTAATGCGTTTTCTCTCTTGTTTTGCAAGTTTCACATGTAGAGGGAGATTGCCGGCAGCTGGAATTCGGACCTGAAAAGACTACAGCAGAGATAACTATGCTGCAGGACTCGAAGTGACCTGAAAATTTACGGAGAATTGTTTTGGAATATATAAAAAATATTGGCAGAAGAATTATCCGAAGGGGTGCCACCAGGGAGCGATAACCTCAGGGGCGCGTCCTGTGAGCTCGTGCCCCCCCCCCCCCCCCCCCCCCCCCCCCCACCCCCCCAGGCCTCTGATGCCCATCTTCTGTTATATGAGCCTATTTTTCCTAGAAAAAAAATAAAGAGAAGACTTTCGGGACGAAGCACCGCCGTCCCAAGGCGGAACATGGGCAGGAGCACTTTTGCTCTTCGGCAGAGCGATTCCGCCGGGGAAACTTCCCTCCGGGAGGGGAAAATCGAAGCCATCGACATCACACCAATGTTCCTCTCATCGTGGAAGGACCAATCTTCATCAACATCTTCATCAGCACCATCTCCTTTCAAACCCTAATACCATCCACTCATCCTATTCGAGAACCTTGTGTTCGTCCTTCTCCCAGGCTACCTCCCTACCACCTTCATCCTACGTCATATCCAACCAGGTCGCCCATTTCCCGCTCATATGTTGCCCTTAGTGCAACGCTGGCTACATGCTCGGTTCGTTTCAGGCACACTTCTCAACCCGGGGAGGCATTTCTACATGTGTGAACACCATGGTGTAAGTTCATCATCGATTTTCCCATCCGTCCTGTGCACTCATCCCGGCTAACAAAAGTTCGTTGCAGTAGGAGGACGTTGGTATTGGAAGCAGGAGAGTAAGTATGTTGAGTACCTGAGCGCCGTATAGGGACACCTGGTCTTGCACTCCTGGTACTTTGAGCACCAGTAAGTATATTCACTTCTTGAAGACAATCAAACTTGGCTGAAGAACATGTTCATCATGTGCCTTGTTAATCCGATCGCCATCACCGTGCTCTTTGTCAACAACCACTAAAACTCAACCCCGGGCAACCATCCTTGTTGTCTTCTTCATTTAGCTATTACCCATTTTTAGATCATCAGACGGCGAATCAGTACCGAGTGGTGTTTCATTTCACCGTCATCCTCCATGTAATAGCTAAGCTTCCTAGTCTCTCATCAGCCAACATGCTATTACGGCAAATCAAAAAGATGAAATGCCCATGCCAAAGGATCAAATTGAGTCTGTACTTCCGTTCCCGCTGAACCCATCTCCCTCGTTCTCCTGCTTTTTCACAGCCAGGACGGGTCACAGTACTGGCGTCGTGAAAGAGCACGCTTTACTGTTTATGGACGTCTGACACATGATACGCAATTATGAGACCACCTGACAAGTAGGGCAGCAGACTACCGGACAAATACGTATGGTTACGAACTTAAAGCCGCTAGGCCAACTCATGTCTCGTATAAGGCTGTGTATTCATATGGGTTGTTCAATAACGCACGTCGTATTGCATAAATGCCTATATTTTCTATTAATCTTGATGCACAGATGGACGGCCAGGACTTTGACATCACGTGGCACCATGTCCCAAAAATTCGCGCCCATCGAATGTTTTAGGAAAAACACTCGACGAAGAAGCTTTGCCGAGTGTAAGGCAAACCACTGATATGTCAGGTACTATCAATTTTTTTTGTGTTTTTCCTACATATCTGGCAAAGAGCTTGTTTCCAAGTGCATTGATAAATAAAATATTAGAATACACTTCCCAAATTAATCGACACTCCAAACTCGGCAATTCGGGTAGCAATCCTTGTAACAATATCCGATCGACTCGATTACTTTTTCCCGACTCGATTATTATTTTTGACACTCCAAGCTTCTGCACGTTCACTGTCATGGCAACTTTGCAGAAACGTCCCTTACGTTTTGAAGAATCAACCTGCAGTACATCTTTGAGTGAAAAAAATAATCTTTTTTGTTTTTACGGAAAACCTCTTACAGTTTCGGGTAAGTAACCCGCAGTTCACTTTTAATTGACAAAACGAATCGTTTTTTATTTTTACAGAAACCCCCTACAATTTCTGGTAATTTAACCGCAGTTCACTTTTAAGCACAAAACATGCTTTTTGTATACATATTTTTTACAGCCTAACTCCAATTTTAACATGTTATATATGAAAGTTGATTATAAAAATGTGTAGATTCCCAATAAGATGTTATTTTACCTATTAACTATATTTAAAATGCTATTTAGAGTGAAACCTTAATCAATAGCGTGCGATCCGTCTTTCCTTCGTACGAGCGCCGATCTCGATTGCAAATGAACACCTTGACAAACAAAATTGGAGAGGACAGAAACCATCGATAACCATGCACGCCTTGGCAAACTAGCAAGAAAAACATATTCTCATCTTATGTCGAGAGAGAGACGGCTTAGGAATTACCACATTCAAACATGTTCTTGTTCTATAGGCACTAAGATTATCGTAGGCAGGGATGGGACAGAAGATAAACGACAACGTAGATGGGTGGGATGTGTAAATAAAGAACGTGGACCTATTGGGATCATGACTCATGATTCGGCATGTGCTATCTTTTTCTCTCGTTGTAGCGCACCGACTCTTTTACTAGTGTTTTATAAAAAATACTCTGGCGAAGAGGCTTTGGCGAGTGTAACATTAGGCAAATACTGATATGACAAGTATTATTTTTTCAAAAAAAGAGTTGCTGCATAGTATATACTCCCCGCAAATTACTTGACAGCCGCAAACTCAGCGATTCCGGTAACAATCCCTTTGTCACAGTTTCCGACTCGATTACTGTTTTCGTACATAAGCATTTTAGTGCATAATACTTGGATTCGGATACGTGCGTGTGGTCCTTCGGCGTCTTAGTCATGGTGGGGTGTCAGATCTGGAGTTCGATGGCGTGTTCGGGGTGTTGCCCCGATCAGATTCGTTCAACGGCAATGGCTTCACTTTTGGAGAGCCACCTTAGAGGTCCGCGAAGCTGCATATCAGCGATGGAGCCGCGTCGAGCTCGGGTGAGAAGGTGCTCCGTCGTTTTATTCTTTGGTGGCTGCTGTGGTGATGCCGGAGGCAGGTGATGGACGTTGGTGTCATGTTTTGTTATCTTTTCAGTTTTATCATGTCGGTCCTTGCTTGATTTGTACTTTGATCTTTATCATATAAATGAGAGTCGTGTTAGCATCAAAAAGAATACATACATGCGGCTACGTACATAATCGCTAGCCAACAGAGACGAGCAGTCGTCCGCGTCCATGGCCACCTCGCGCCGGAGCTGCTAGACCTCGTCTTCCTGCGCGTGTCGTCGCACGTCGTCCGCGTCCGCTTCCACGCCGTCTGCCGCCCGTGGCACGGCGCCGCGGCTGCCGCGGCCGCGCCGCCTGATCCTCTGCTTCCGCTGCTGGCCCTCCGTCCACCACGTCCCCGTGCCTGTCCCCGGGGACATCATCCAGAGCGTCTCCACCGGCGGCATGCTCTTTCTCGTGCACCGCAACGGTCGGCGCTCCCTCACGGGCCCTCTCTCCGGGGTGATCACCCCTCAGCACATCAGTCCCGACTGCCTATGGCCCTCGAGGTCCAAGTCCAAGAGGGAGAGGGCGGCCGCCCCCCCTTCGCCGGCAACATCTGCAAGCTCGTGGTGGCGGACCACCTCGTGGCCGTCCGGACCGGCGTCATCATCGGCTTCGCGTCCAAGAACGTTGTCGTTTCTTTCCGCAGGCCCAGAGTACACCGACAATGGCATCGGGCCCGCCACCTGCCGTTACCGGTCCAGCGTCGTCCACATTGCGCTCTTCCGAAGCAAGCTCTACGTGCTCAGCAGGGTACACACTGATCCATGCCGGCCGGCAGTGGAGCTCCACGTCCTCGACGACAGCAGCCTCGACGCCGGGGATGTCACATCCGTGCAGTGCATACGCAACACCCCCGCCGCGTTGGACCGGTACTAGGACCTAGCCTGTCTCTCCTACTACTACTACTACATTGGTCGCGTCCGCAAGGCGACGGGGGAGCTGAGCAGGGGCCATGGAGGGTGGAGCAAAGTCGAGACACTGAATGGGCGTGCTCTATTCCTAAGCAAAGGCTGCTCGGAGTCGCTTACGGCCTGTCAGCTGGTCGGAGCTCGAGAGGAGCCCGCATAGCAAGGTCGTGCATGGCCGCCAGGGCCCTGTTTGGATTCTCGTTTTCTATCTGAATACCCTTGTAAAATATACAGGTCTCCGCCGGTCGTTTTGGTTTCCAGCTGTAAATAGCTCTTGACCGGTAAGTTACACCCGGAAGTTAAATACACCTGTATCGAATTACAACCATACCAAGCGCGGCCCAAGGCTTTCCCGACCCGAACTTGATCAAACCACGAACAATACAGCAATGGTTGCAACAGCATGGTTGGCAAGAAACAAGTACAAGCAACAAATAAGTAGTAGTACGTGCAAGTGCAACGACAAGTAACTGACTTTGAGCCCGCAAAAAAAAAAAAAGTAACTGACTTTGAGTCCCAGTTTGATGCGTGCAAGCCAGCAATGTTAGCATTATATATAGCAGATAAAAACGAGTAACAAGGTTGGATTGCTACTTTCCTGTAAAAAGAATAGGGTCGGAGAGAGCAGTGATTCGGTGCCCAGACTCATCTGCACCTGCGATGAAGAAAAAACTCAAAAATGCTAGAAAAAAATTAAAAAATTCCAATAGTTTTTTGCATGGTAAATAATTTGCTGCAAGAGGTGAGCTCCAAATTTCGGATCATTTGAACATGTGAGTAGCTCTCGGCAAAAAGGATAAATTTGGGGTCTGTAAATTTTTTATTGTTCATGTATTGTTCTAACCCAATTTGTCTTTTCTGCCGAAAGCTACTCATGTGTCCAAATGATCTGAAATTTGGAGCGCACCTCACGCGCTAAATTATCTACCATGCAAAAAAATTGGATTTTTTTATTTCTTTGTATTTTTTTGTGATTTTTTTCTTGACCGGGTGCAAATGAGCCTGGGCGCAGGAATGAATATTCGTAAGGTTGGAGTGCTACTTTCCTGTAAAAAGAGTAGGGTTGGAGTGGTACGCATCGACACATATATTGGCACTTTTTTAAACTATGTTTTATATGACTAATTTGGGATGGTTCATGTGATCTTGTCAGTTGCTCTAGTTATTTATTTAGGACAGTAAAACTGAACTGAATCTTGTTCTTGCAATCACATTTTGCTAATTTGGAGTCATCAACAATGGATCTGAGTAACAATCTATCCAACAACCCAGTGAATTAACAAGAAGGATTCACATCAGGAAATAGTTAAATGAATGTTGGATCCGTGCTTCGGAGCACCTGAGGCACGACCTCTAATCTGAGTCGTTGAACTCGGTGGCCTCAGTCCCATGAGAGATGCGCAGAAGGACTGCGCTGCCCTCCATTGGCACAAACTTGAGGCAAGTCGAGGCGCAGCCCTTTACATCGGCCTCCACTGCCGCACACTCTTCTCCACATCCGCTGTCCCGGCTCTTCCTCCACCCATCTCTAGATCTCCAACAACCTCCACGCGGATCACCCGCAACTACATCTTTGAGGGTGGCAAAACCACTACATTTTCCTTAATCCGAGCCCTTAGAATATCCCCTTCAATGATTATAACAAAGTTGGGGTGGGGGGGGAGCAATGCCCCCCTCCCCCCGCAACAACACATGGGGGGATGTGATCAGTGGTGGAGGAATGAGGGCTCTCTCACTCCGCTCCAGCCCCAAGTCGATCTCTCGTGTACAAGAGAAAGCAGAGCATGCTCCACCTCACTCAGCTCCAGCCCCAAGCTCCTCCAAGCCGCCGTCGCAGGAGGAGGGGCCACGATGGCGTGAGAAAAAGGGGGCTTCATCGAGCACGTTCATGTGCAGGGAGGAATGGTTTAGCATTTTTTTTTTAACCTCTTGCTACTTTAAATACATTAATTGCTTTTCTAGATATTTACTGAATAATATTGAATTTTGAACTACAGGTATGCAGAAAATGGGCTATAACTTCAACCAAGATTTATATTTCTTGCTCCTAAAAAAACTCAAAATGTAAAGGTATGCTCTAAAAAAAATCAAAATATACAGATGCATTTTATTGAATTTCAATTGCTCATCGAATGTTTTATAAAAAACACTCGACGAAGAAGCTTTGCCGTGTGTAAGGCAAACCACTGATATGGCAAGTACTATCAATTTTTTTAGTGTTTTTTACTGCATATTTGGCAAAGAGCGTGTTTGCCAAGTACACTCTGCAAATTAATCGACACTCCAAACTTGGCAATTCCGGTAGCAATCCTTGTCACCGACGGAGCCTCATGGAGGCCAAACGGGGCGGCGACCCTCCCTTACAAAAGTGGAATATTTTTTTACTACTAAACATAAACATTTTTGTCAGTGAAGAGAGAACCTCTACTTATTTTTATTTATTTATTTATTATTAATAAAAGAGCAAACATTATCTCCTCTAAACACACCCCAGAAACATACACGAACCGGTTACCACCGCATGATTAGGTCCCTAAACTTAATCCAACAGCTAGATTTAACCTAATCTGTATTCCGTGTGCACTTATTATTTATACTAGGAAAATTACCCGTGCGTTGCAACGGGAATACACTAAAAATGTTGCCATGGCAGAAAAACAGGTGAAGAAAAGAATAAGTACATGTGTTTGTTTTTACCTCCTCACCCGCACCGGTCACTGCATCCTTGCCCTACATCATTCACAACAACATGACATCGCACCATTGCCTACGATCTTGCCAAGGATCTGCCTCAATTCCGCTGTCCATCGTCACCGTGATGCCCCCCACCCTTCACTGGGACTATGTCAATTACCTCCAAAATACCTTCACCACCTATATGAAATGTCAAACTGGACAATATTCATTAGTAAACATTATTAATTCACTGAGGAAATTTTAAATTTATAAACCCAGTGTGCATTGGCTTCTAGCAAAATTGGTCAACTGGACTGTATGTGAGTACTTCCAAATTTTGTTAGTCACCTGCATGAAGCCTTCACTTTCCCTACTACCTGCTAGTATGCTTGACTAACTAATTGGCCAATACATGTTGCTGACCAGATAACTGACATGCAGTTTGCTAATAAATTTTTAATAAGTTCCGCCTTCAGTCCCATGGCCTCTGCTCCTATACATGAGCTCAACTACCATACCAGCAGATCAAACATTTATTATAAGTTGGCATATTGACGGCTTTTTTTACAATGAATGTGCATATTAGAGATGTTTTCTGCTTGTGTGCTAATAATGTTAACCTAGTTAATCAATCAACTTAAGAGAGGTGGCAGCTCTTGTGATAGCTTGGAGAGATAAAATGTCAAATAGGACTATACTCATATTCACTTATTCATCAGTACACATTATTATTTCACTGTTCTGAACGCAATCACTTGAAGAAAGCAACATGCTTTAGGACCATAAACATGCCCGTGTGTGGTCTGACCAATCTAGTACGACATAGATGATCAATCTAGCTAAGCACATTCAAATTCCAACCATCTAAGGTATGAATCCATTTTTTTTTTTTTCCATATGTTAACCAGCAAATACTAACCAATGGTAACCTGTGGAATTGAGGAAGAAGATTAAACCTGAGGTCATATTGAGTGCTCCTACTTATGTCGTGGCTCAGGGCTGGATCACTACTGCCATGGCGCCATCCCACATCACAGCTTTGCCATGGCAAGGAGCCGGCTTGAATCAACTTAGTCGTTGCAGCTGCATTCCTTTTTCTGTACCTGGACTTAGCTGTCCTCCTCTCTACTCTCTGTTCAATACTTGTCCCTGTTTTCTTTTCTAGATTGAACCACAAATTTCAGTCTGGTGATAAACGTATATGCTAGAGCCCTAGAAATTAATATCTATGATGCAATATTAATGGCATAGCTTCAAAATTAAAACAACAACAATTCCGTAAACACATCTTCTGTCCAAAATATAATGATGTTTAGAGTGAAAATCTAGGGACGAAGGTACTACCTGAAGAACTGTCATCACAAGTTCAGTAAACATACCACACACAGTCTGTCTGCACACCACACACTTGCACCAAGTACATCTTGTCCCTGCTTTCTTTTCTAGATGGAACCACAAATTTCAGTATGGTGATAAACATATATGCTGGAGCCGTACAAATTAATATATGTGATGCAAAATTAATGGAATAACTTAAAAAATAAAACAACAACAATTTCGCAAACACATCCTCTGTTCATAATATAATGATGTTTAGAGTGAAAATCTAGGGACGAAGGTACTGACCAAAGAGCTGTCATCACAAGTTCAGTAAACATACCACACACAGTTTGTCTGCACAACACACACTTGCACCGCGTACATCGGCATCGTGGACCTGACCCTGTGTGCCTCGGCTGTCCTCCCCAACAGCAGGGACTACACCATCGAGGTCTCCCGCATGGTCACCCTGAACGGGTTGTCCTTCGGGCAGTCGCCGTGCTCCTCAAAGGCAGTGCTGAGGCATCACACGAGAGTGTCCAGGGACTTTCCGCATCTGTTTTCAGCGAGCACGGTCACGGCGCCGGCGGTGAGGGGCAGCCTGCACGCAAACACCTTGGTCTTGTCTAACTGGTGCAAGAACCGGAGGAACTCCACGTGTGCGCCACTGCACCTTGTACTGCCATCGCGCTCTAAAGTGGCAGCCGCCGCCTCCTACAGCAGCTTCGGTTACACTAATTCATTACATCTGCTTCCTGTGTCCACCATCGCCATCAGTGCCCATGAATCCAACACCTCCGCCCCTACCTTCCTATTGGCGCTGTCGACCCCTTCGCGGCGCCCGCCTTCACATCTCGCTCCGGCTACCTGGCATCGCCGCCTTCTCCATGCGTGCACCGGCGTACACCGCGGGCTGCACCGCGTCCCCTCTTGCGCCGGATCAGCCAGGCAGAGGCACGCAAGGACGTGGCCGTACTGGGCGCCGAGCCACTGGACAGTGACGAGAATCTCCTCTTGCATGATACGCTCATCGTCCTGTTTCTTCAATGGTTCAGCATCGCGCCAACAACAACATCTCCTCCCCTTTCTCTCCATTCTCTAGGCTAATACAATCAATCGGAATGTACAAAACTTGAGCAGTCTATCAATGAAGACTTTCACATGAAATTAGTGCTAGATGGAACTCCAAAGGAACAAAAAAACAAAACAGAAAGTTACCTCCTGTCTGTTGGGTCAATTGTCGAACAGTTGACGTGCAGCCGTGCAGGTGGCCGCTGGATCCAGAGAAGGAGATGGACATCGCAGCTGGAAGTTCCAATGTCATGGGGGAGGGCCCAGGAGCCGTGTACGTCGTGGAGTGCCGTCCAGAGGTCGGGGAGAGGCTGGCTTTGCCGGGCGTCGGGAATCGGTGAGTATGGCGGGCTGTGCCGGGCGTCGGCCGTTGGGAAGGAGATAGGAGGTGGAGCTGGTGGTGCGGGGGTTGGGCCTAGTCCAGGAGGAGCGCCGCCGGAGGGAGGTGGGGCCGCCTCGCCGTCACGGCCTCCGCTCCACCACGGGCTCTTCCCAGAGGATGTGCACGTCGTTGACCGCGCGGGGCACGCCTCTGGCCTTGGGTTTCTAGCGAAGTGCACCAGCGCACCCGCAGCCGAGCTGGCACATCCCGCATCGCCACCTCGGCTGCTTGTTCCCCTCGCTGTCTGGCGGCGCTCTCATGCAAGGACGAGGGCGCCATGGCCGGACAGATCGAGCAGAGCCAATGTGTTTAAAAGGACTGCGGGTTGAATACTAAAAAATGCAGGGTCCTTTGTGTAAGAACGAAATGTTTACTCAGATTATCCATTTTAAAAAGGACTGCGGGTTGTATTACTGAGAAACACAGGGGGGTTTTAGCAAAAGTGTCCCGACGGTGAGCGGTCGGGCAGAAGCGATAATTGCTTTATTATTAGGGAAAGATTGACTGACCGTCCTCAACCGGAGAGAAAATCTCCACGCCCATGTCCTCAACCCCTACAATCACGCACGCAAAGCACGAAAAAAATGGAAAATGCCGGTCAGACATCGAAACAACTCAGAGGAGGAGGATCCTTCAATCTCGACCGCCGCGGCGATGGATTTCTCCAGTGGAGCTGACGGGGGCGGGTGGAGCAACGCTGTTGGAGATGTGCTAGAGCGTGTGGCGGCTGCTGCCCTCGGCCCCACGACAGCGTGGCCCTTGTCTAGCGGTGGCGGCGATGTTACCGAAAAAGGGTTTCCTCCCGCTTTGTATTCCAAAGCAACCAACACCGATTACAAGATCGCTGGGGCGAGCAGCACATCAAGTACAAAAGAAAAAGAAGAAGAAACAAATGCCAACAGCGGCAGCTCAACAAAGCGCGGATGACCCGCCACCGCTGCGCCCACCGGAAACAAACCACCATAGCCCGAGGCTCCAATCAGCCGCGTACTAAGCAGCACCCCCAAGAAGGAATGCAACGCCGACGACGCTGCTGCCCGGACTGGTCCTAGGGTTTCCCCAGGCACGCGGAGGGAGTTGGGGGATGGATAACAACGACACCCTCCAGGAAGGAATGGTAGCACCCGCAGGCGTCACCGCATCGGAGCCGAAGACCGGCAAGGATTTCTCCCACACTCCAAACCCCGCCGCCCGACCGAACCGGAGCCGACCAGCCAAACCTCCGCCCACCACCTTGCGCCATCTCGGTTGCGCCACCACCCACGCCGCCTCACTGCGAACACCACCGCGAGGCCAAGAGACCCGAAGAGAAACGCCAAACGACAGAAGCAGCGGCACCGTTACCGAGCAGGAGGGACCCACCTCCACCGCCGACGTGCGGGAGGCCCGAGCCCCCGGCACCGTCGCGGTCGCCGTCCGGACGCGGCAGCAGGGCACACCAGGCCACCCCTAGCCCGGCCGGGCCCAAACGGGCCCGCAAAGCCCCGCCGGCCACGCTGCAGCAATTCGGTATCCGTGCCGCCAGCCCGCAGCCGCTCGCCGCCACACCCCCTCCTCCTGGAGGTCGCGCCGCAGGCTCACCCCGCCGCCGGCCCGCCCGGGCCCAGATGGGGCCCGAAGGGCCTAGATCTGGGCCGAGCGGGCGCCGCCAGGACGCGCCGCCGCGCTACCCCGCCGCCAACGGCGACGCCGCCGTCCAGCCATCCGTCCGCGTAGCGCCAGGACCCCGCCGCCACGCCGGACCGCCGCCGCCTAGGGACACCCCCCAGCCCGCTCTGTCCCGCGCCAGAGGAAGCCGAGAGGGGAAAAGCGAGGTGGTCGACGCGGATCATAGTGCAGCTCGCGCTTTGCGGCCATGGCATGGCCACGACGGCAACGCGTGCCTCGAGCGACGCGGCGGGCAGCGGGTGGGACGCGTCTATGTGTGGCCAGGAGGCCGGGCTCGGTACCACACCCGCGCATGCAGGTGTGTGGCAGCAGTGCCCGTCGCTATGATGCCAACGCAGGTAGCGGCAGCGGTGTATCCATGGAGCGGCGGCTCCGTGCACGTGCTCTGGATGACGCGTCTGTGCCCCGTGCGCATCTTGATGGATGACGGACGAAAGAATCAGTATGATTGGTGCACTACGGTGGTGTACCCGGCAGCGGCACCCACATTGTGCATCGGTGAGCTCGGGAAGACGAAACTGATTCTTTCGTCCGTCATCGGGGCGGCATGAACGTGGAGACAATATGCGCACATCTGCTACATCATCGCGGTGTCGCACACCTTGATAATGGGCCATGAATTTCTTCCTGGCCCGATTTTGAGTTTCGATCTGTGATGATTTCTTTTGGTGCCTTGACCGACTTTTGCAGGTTCCATGAACTCCAACTAAAGAGAGAGTTCGACTGCAATTTCATTTCAGATAGAGCAGTTACAGATTTTTTTTCTCTTTCGCTGGCACTTCATTTTGGGGTAATTTTTTTTTCGAAACGGACTAAATTTTGTTTCAGGTGACATGCTAGAAATGTTTAAGTACAAACTTCAGGTTTCAGTTGCACAACTATTGAGTGGAGTATTGCCAATGGTGAAGTGCATTTGTATTATCTGCAGTTTTATTCGAGGACAATACTTTGTAATGTTTTTCACTGCCTATGTAAATATTTTCATCTTTGTATGATAAAACCGAAGTTCAGATTATATTTGGGCAGCCAAAACTGTGGTTTATAGAGTACCCTGCTCTTGCAAGGATTTCTGGTGGTAAAAAAAAAACCTGCGTACCTCTATGCTCTGATTGTCATGCAACAATTAAGTGTATATCACAGATTTATAACTGGGAGATGATAGTACGTGATAGTAGCCGTTTCCATCGCTTCAAGAATGGTTCCTGCTCTTGCAAGGATCTCTGGTGATTAGAATTGTGTTTCACCAGGTTATCCTGTTTTCTGATGGTACAATGCAGAGTGGATTGAACTTTAGCATAAAGCTTTCAGTGGCCAAAAACTGATGTTTACTGAAGATTACTGGAAGTAGCACCGAAACATATAACATCCAGACACTTTATTTTATGTACTGAATGTCGCGCCAGTACACATTTAAGGGATAAGAATTTAGGATAGTAAAACCGAGCCTAATCCCTGCCATCTCACGTCCTGAGCATTCTTGGCCGTCTAATTTCCTGTCCGATCATCTCTGGCCGTTGGATACATGTAGCATGTAACACTAGTAGAAAAAGGCCCATTTGTCCCGGTACGGGAACCGGGACTAAAGGGTCGGGACTAAAGCCCAACACCTTTAGTCCCGGTTCTTATACGAACCGGGACAGATGGGGCTCCACGTGACCGTTGCGGCGAGCCCAGAGAGGAGGGCCTTTAGTCCCGGTTGGTAACACCAACCGGGACCAAAGATCATCCACGTGTCAGCAGCTCAGGAGCTGGGGTTTTTTTTTTTTTTTTGAGGGGGGGGGGTTTGGGGGTTTTGTAGGGTTAATTTAGGGGTTTCATATATTGTGTTAGCTAGCTAATAGAGAGAAGTGTCCTCTCTTATCTCCGTGCTTGGTCGACGCTACGTACTATACGTATAGAGAGGACTCTCGACACGCTAGCTAGTAAGCAAAAGAAGGAAACCATTAAGTACAGAAGATCGTCATGAACATATACAGAGAGAAGTGATCGACCTCCTCCTTCTCCGAGAGATTGGTCGAACAACAAGTTTTCGTATATCTATCCGACGCTACTAGCTACATATATACAATATAAGATCCCTAACATCTGATGTCAAGTTCCACATGGTATTCTCCGGCTGGATTGATGACGTGGTCAAGAAAGAATCCAGCCAATTCCTCTTGAATTGCCTTTAAGCGATCTTGTGGTAGGAGTTCATCCCGCATCTGCCAAATCTAATTTGAAGAAGGGGGTCAATACATATATATGAATGAAACTCAACACAAATGATGGTAATAAAATAAAATTGTGAATATTATTGCTTACGCACTTCATATTGTTTTTCAGAGTAGCCCCGCTTAGAGGTCGTTGCATTGTAGATGTACTCGCAAATGTAGTATCCACAAAAATTATTCCCGCCTTCCTGCCACAACCACTTTACGAGAAATAGTGGTCAATCAAACTGATAATCAAGCATTATAAATGGTATTGATGAAACTAGCTAGAATCAATGGGAGATGCGCGGAACTAGCTAGTAGTACTTACTTTCGGGTGTGTAAATCGCAGATCCCCCGGCAGTCCCGGAACCTCTGCGGTGAACACTTTCCAAACCCTGCGAAACAAAGAAAATAATTACTTGATATCAGGAAATGAACAAAGTTGCCCATATGGTGCGATAATGATCGATTGAACTTACTTCTGGAGCATTTCAGTTATGGCCGCATACTCCTTGGGATCTTTTCGTCTTGAGTCTAAGACGGTTACTAGTCCCTGCTCAAGCTTAATCTCTAGGAGAATAAAGTGGAAGCTGCGCACGCATGCATAACTCATCAATTACATTACTATAACCTCGAGTAATAATGGAAACCGAATATGCAGAAGAGAGTAACACTCACTTGAAGTTGTAAGGAAAGAGTATTTTATCTTTGTTTTGATTTTTAAGCAACGATTGTAGCAAGTTGGCCTCGGTTTCTTTCGGATTATATGTAACCATCCATTCATCTATGAGATTTGTGTTAATGAACCCAATATCATAGATTTGTGCATTTCTGCATTCGACGATCTTCAATCTGCATAATATAGTGAGGATAATTATATATACATGCAATGAAAGAGCTGAGCTATATATAGAGACTTAATTACAGAAGTATAGTACTTACAGACAGTAGCAAGTGATGATTATTTTATCGAGGTCCTTTTGATTGAAAAACTGAAAGAACTCCTCAAATGGAACAGACAACAGATCAATTCCAACGAGGTCGTGCTCCTCTTTAACTCTCAGCGTCAAAATATCCTTCCCAGACTTGCAGGTGTCCATGTACCACTTATGGAATCTTCGCATCATCGTTGTTAGAGGAGGATCACCAAGTCTGACGAGAGGCTTCCCGTACTGGTATTTGTGTTCGTCCACCTCCATTGTATCAAAATGTGCATCGTCGGGCAGGTAATCACCAGGATTGGTACCGGGCAGTATCCCCGACAGATTTGCGACGATATCGCTAGACACCTTGAGCGGGGGGCACGATTGGTTTGCCTGTTCGCCGAGCTGGGGAATTTTGTTCCCACTTCTTCGTTCTTGTAACCTTTTGTCAGTTGAACTAGTTCCCGACCGGCGTGCTCCTTCCACTGCCTTTTTAAGAGCGCGGACATGGTTGTCTTCCGGCGGAGGCGGTGGTGGTCGCTTCAGGTTCTTCACAGTGCGCTTCAATTTCACCGGATCCATATTCTCCTCCGGAGGTGGATTTTTCTTTGCAAAAAAGTCCCTCACTTGGGCTTTACAGATCTCCGCGTTTTCCTCGTTGGTCATCTCGTATGGTAACTTCTCTAGAGGCGTGAGAGTCGGACCGAATCTGTATTGCCTCCTGCCTCTGGCTGTACTGCTAGACGCCGGAGTAGTCGGAGTGGCTGCGGCTGTCTTCCTTCGTTACTTACGAGGCGGAGAAGGATGCGGAGTGCTACGACGCGCCGGAGCAGCCGGAGCGGCGGCGGCTGTCTTCCGCTGTTGCTGACGAGGCGGGGAAGAAGGCGGGCTGCTCGGACGCGCCGGCGCAGGCGGAGAAGGAGGCGGAGTGCCCTGATCACTCGCCAGAGGAGGAGGCGGAGTGCCCTGACTCACCGGAGGAGGAGGCGGAGGCGTCCAGTTCGGAAGGTTGATGAGCTCCTTCCGCCATAGACATGGAGTCTTCAGAGCAAGACCTAGCTGAGTCTCCCCTTCACCGGTAGGGTGGTCAAGCTGGAGCTCCTTCAATCCCTCCGTTATTTCATCGATCATCACAACAACATAGCCTTGTGGAATCGGAAGGCAGTGAAAAGTTGCGCCGGGTCCAGAAGGTGCAACAGAGCCGACAACCGCCTTGACTTTGAGGTGCTGCCATTGCGCCATAAGGTGGCAATCTTGAGCCTCCGTGATAGCATCCACGGGGTAGCTGGGAGCCGTGAAGTCAGGCTGCTGAAGGACCTCGGTGGAAGCCACGCTGCTTCTTCGCTAAGATGGAGGGGTAGCTTCTGGGGTAGCTCCGGCAGGTCGCTGGCTCTGAACTAGTAGTGCTTGTTCCTCTAGCGCTCGTACCCTTGCATTCAGCGACTGCAGTTCCGTCTGCTCCACTTTCCTCCTCCTCTCCCAGGTTTTGTAACCGCCTGCGCTGGGAAACCCAACCCTCCACGCAACGGAGCCTGCCGTGCCTCGTGTTCGTCCTGGGTGCTCAGGATTCCCGAGGGCCTGTGTGAGCTCGTCGTTCTCTCTGTCGGGAACGAACGTCCCTTCCTGCGCTGCGGCGATATACTTCTGAAGCTTCTTGACGGGTATTTCAAGTTGCTCCTTCGTCCAACGGCACTTCCCTGTTTCAGGGTCCAAGGTTCCCCCAACCCCGAAGAACCAAGTCCTTGAACGGTCTGGCCAGTTCAATGTCTCTGGTTCGACCCCTTTATCAAGCAGGTCCTTCTCAGCCTTGTCCCACAACGGCCGGGCTTTGAGGTAGCCACCTGACCCCGTGTGATGGTGATACTCCTTCTTTGCAGCATTTTTATTGTTTGTCGCTGACATCTTCTTACTCTTCTCCGATGTCTTGTGGGCCACAAATGCGGGCCAGTGATCTCTTATCTTCTCAAATCGGCCGGTGAATTCTGGAGTCTTCCCTTTGTCGACAAACGTTGATTTCAACTCATTCTTCCACCTCCTGAATAGATCTGCCATCTTCTTAAGAGCATGAGCCTTGACCAATGGCTCTATAACTGGCTTATCCGGATCCTCCTCTGCCGGTAGGGTGAAATTTGCCTTCAGCGCGGTCCAAAGATCATCTTTCTGTCTATCGTTGACAAAAGACACTTGAGGGTCTTTGCTCTTAGGCTTATTCCATTAGTGGATGCTGATCAGGATCATGTCCCTAACAAGAACCCCGCACTGAGCAGAAAATGCTTCCTTGGTCCGGCTGGGTTCAATTGGTTGGCCATCGCCCTTGATTGCTGTGATCGTGAACCTTTCATCCTGGCGCAACCTTTTCTTCGGGCCTCGTCTCGTTACCGAAGTTTGGCTCGATCCGGAGGGCTAGAAAAGAAGAAAGAAGAGAGTTAATATGTGTACATACCAAAACAATTAATGCATCAATTAGCTAGTCAGCACAGGCTTAATTAATATATATACCTCGCCGGACTTTGCAACAGCTCCTTCCTCCATTTGCTCATCGGAGCCATCATAATCATGTCCTTCCACCTCCATTGTTCGATCACCGGAGCCTGCTTCACCCTCTCCTTCTAGACCATCGGTGTCGTTGAGATACGACAAGATATCACCTCCGCCGAGGATTATGTCCCCCAACAACTGTTCTGCTTCGATGTCTCGGTGCTCCATAGTTTCTGCAAATATTACAACATGGCAATTAATATACAAACATGACAGATGGATATATTAGTGCAAACATAGACCTAGCTAGCTCGACGCTTCTACGGTTTGGGGTGGCCTCGACAACTCTTCTACGAACCGCCTCTCTCATGAATGTCCGACGTCCGGACCGACAAGGGATTTAACAAAATGACGTCATTCTGGATGTGCAGAAAATGGTCCATATTTTTCCTGATCTCATTTACCCTTCTATATGTCACGTTGTCTAGTGTCAAAGAATTCAAGAAAACCATGACTTCATCATTAGCCGGAAATGACAGGCGTATAATGGTACGAAGCTCTTCAAAGTTGTTTTGGAACGGAGTTCCCGATAGAATAATTCGCTTTTTGGTACAAAGTTCAGCAAGAGCCTTCCGAATATCGCTATTTGGAAGGCCTTTGCTGAAATTCGTATCAAAAGGAGAATTATTCTATCAGGAACTCCGTTCCAAAACAACTTTGAAGAGCTTCGTAGCATCATACGCCTGTTACTTCCGACTAATGATGAAGCCATGGATTTCTTCAATACTTTGACAGACAACGTGACATATAGAAGAATATATATATAGATGAGATCAGAAAAAAAATTGGATCAACTTGTGCACATCCATAATGGGGGCATTCTTGATAAATCTATATATGTAAAAATTCAAACTTTGACATATGATCAAATGTTGCATATGTCAAAATTCAAACTTTGACATATGATCAAACTTTGACATATGATCAAATGTTGCATATGTCAAAATTCAAACTTTGACATATGATCAAACTTTGATATATGTCCACCGCGATATAAAATAATACATAGACTTGTTCGGGCGAGAGGGGGTTGATCGACGTCCCCCCTCATGTCGAAGTTACCGGAGTTATCTTCTAGTGGTTTGGGTGGCCTCGAGAGTTTGTCGAGTAGGGGCGGGAGGGGGTAGGAGATCGACAACGCTTTTTTATATATGTCCACCACGATATAAAATAATACATAGACTTGTTCGGGCGAGAGGGGGTTGATCGACGTCCCCCTCATGTCGAAGTGAATGAACAACTCTGAATTTTTTTACATGTACTCCCAAGGGGAATTGAAGTTATCGGGGTTATGTTTACACAACAAATGGACAACTCATCTCATTTCATCTCATCTGAAAAAACATAGCACATCTAAAAAAAAATACATACATACATGGAAAAAAATTGCTATGA
This sequence comes from Thinopyrum elongatum, assembly GCA_011799875.1. Classification (NCBI taxonomy): domain Eukaryota; kingdom Viridiplantae; phylum Streptophyta; class Magnoliopsida; order Poales; family Poaceae; genus Thinopyrum; species Thinopyrum elongatum. The sequence goes on along the minus strand of CM022297.1, from coordinate 500,691,447 downwards.
ACAAAAAAAAACATCAGGTCGAAGTTATCGGGGAGGGGGTATATCGACCCCCCCCCCCTCATGTCGAAGTTATCGGGGAGGGGGTATATCGACCCCCCCCCCCCTCAGTCGAAGTTATCGGGAGGGGGTATATCGACACCCCCCCCCCCCTCATGTCGAAGTTATCGGGGAGGGGGTATATCGACCCCTCCCCCTATGTCAAAGTTATGGGGAGGGGGTATATCGACCCCCACCCCTCATCATGCATATATAGCTACCACATAAATATATACATTGAAAAAATTACATTATTATATATATATGAAACAAAAAAATTACATCATATATATACATATGTACATCGACCCCCACCCCCCTCATCATGAACAAAAACATGCTCTGAACAAAAAAATTAATACATTATGAACATCTACATACATATAGGCACATACATAAATATATACATTATATATATATGAACAAAAAATTAATCTAATAAAAAATGAAAAAAAAAATAGAGACGGGGCGGCGCGGCGGCTCACAGCGGGGGCGGCTGGCGACGGCGATGGCGACGGCGACGACGACGACGACGACGGCGGGGGCGGGCCGGGGCAGGGGCTTGGGCGCGGGGCAGGGGCCGGCGCGGCGACGGCGTGGTCGGGGGCAGGGGCGCTGGGCGACGACGACGAGGTGCGGGGAGCGGCCGGCGACGGCGTCGAGGGCTCGGGGCAGGGGCGGCGCGGCGACGACGTCGGAGGCAGGGGCGACGACGGCGACGGCGACGAGGAGCAGCGCTGGGGCGTCGGGCACAAACTGGTGATGGAAATCTGAAAATTTCCTAAGTGCTGGCTTATATAGCAAAGGCTTTGGTCCCGGTTCGTGGCACCAACCGGGACCAATGCCCCCCTTTAGTCCCGGTTGGTGCCACCAACCGGGACCAAAGGTCTTTTTTCAGCAGCCCAAAGGGCGGGAAGCAGGGACCTTTGGTCCCGGTTGGTGGAACCAACCGGGACTAAAGGGCATGCATTGGTCCCGGTTGGTGCCACGAACCGGTACCAATGCACCCCTTTAGTCCCGGTTGGTGCCACCAACCGGGACAAAAAGCCTTGTGCTGCCCGCGTCGCGGCCAAAAGTTTAGTCCCACCTCGCTAGTTGAGAGAGCTCGAGAGTGGTTTATAAGCGCTGCTGCGCCCACTCTCTCGAGCTCCTCTCAACTGCAGGCTTTCGGGCCTAAACTCGCACTATGTGCCTGTGGGCCTACTGGGCCTGTTGCGGGCCTGAATCCTGGCCCATGGTTGGGTTTCTAGTCGTATTCAGGCCGTGGTGGCCCATTAGGCGGCACTTTTTTTATTTTTATTTTGTTTTCTTTGTTGCTTTATTTATTTTATTTTGTTTCTACTTACAACAAAATACTTACTGTTGCTATTTTTATTTATTTTATTAAATTTTATTTTGTTTCTACTTATTTATTAAAGTTTATTTTGTTTCAACTTATTTATTTTATTTTGTTTTTCTACTTATTTATTTTATTTTCTTTTTTGTCTTTTTTATTTATTTTATGAAAATTCTTTCTTTTAATGTTTTGAAGAGAAAATACTTTGATAATTTTAGTTGCATAAATTTATATAATTTAGTTTCAATAATACAAGAGGTTTAAAAATTTTTTGTTATTTCCTTTATGCTATTAAGTTTCATTAAAGTTTTCTAGTTCATTCTTTTCTATTAGAGTTTTATCAAAGTTTTCTAGTTCATTCTTTTAGTTTATTATTTTTGCTATTAGAGTTTCATAAAAGTTGAGAGGGTTACGCAAAACTGATGATGCCTTCGTGTACAAAATGGACAATCTCTTTCGAAGTATCAGGGTTTCGGACGAAAACTCATCTGTTACAAAGGGATTTTATTTTTTTGAACTTATTTGAACTCCATACTTTTTGTGTGCTCAAAATGAATCATTCAAAGCAAGATCATCAATTTTCAACCCTTTCTGACTTCATCTGTTATTTTTCATGCATTTACTGATTTTTTTGAGCTAAATGACCCTGAAATTGAAAAGCACTTCAAATGAACTCTGAAGAGGTTGAAAATGAGCATGATATCATCATTTCACCCACATAGCATGTGCTAAAAAGTTGAGAGGGTTACGGCAAAAACTGGATGCACTTCGTGTACAAAATGGACAATCTCTTTCGAAGTATCAGGGTTTCGGACGAAAACTCATCTGTTACAAAGGGATTTCATTTTTTGAACTTATTTGAACTCCACACTTTTTGTGTGCACAAAATGAACCATTTAAAGCAACATCATCAATTTTCAACCCTTTCTGAGTTCATCTGTTATTTTTCATGCATTTAGTGATTTTTTTGAGCTAAATGACCCTAAAATTGAAAAGCACTTCAAATGAACTCTGAAGAGGTTGAAAATTGGAATGATATCATCATTTCACCCACATAGCATGTGCTAAAAAGTTGAGAGGGTTACGGCAAAAACTGGATGCACTTCGTGTACAAAATGGACAATCTCTTTCGAAGTATCAGGGTTTCGGACGAAAACTCATCTGTTACAAAGGGATTTTATTTTTTTGAACTTATTTGAACTCCAGACTTTTTGTGTGCTCAAAATGAACCATTCAAAGCAACATCATCAATTTTCAACCCTTTCTGACTTCATCTATTATTTTTCCTGCATTTGTCCTGGTATATACTTTCGGTGTCAGCTAAACAGTGCGTGCATGCGTGGTATCCCTTGTTTGTCTGTCCTGAAAGGTTACTGAGAGCAGGCCAATCATTGATGGTTACAAATAGCAATGCATGCAGGTCAAATTCCTCCTGTCTGTGCTCATCCCACACACGTACACCGTTTCCATTCCACAGCTGTAAAAGTTCTTCAACTAATGGCCTTAGGTACACATCAATGTCGTTGCCGGGTTGCTTAGGGCCTTGGATGAGTACTGGCATCATAATGAACTTCCGCTTCATGCACAACCAAGGAGGAAGGTTATAGATACATAGAGTCACGGGCCAGGTGCTGTGATTGCTGCTCTACTCCCCGAAAGGATTAATGCCATCCGTGCTTAAACCAAACCATACGTTCCTTGGGTCACCTGCAAACTCAGTCCGGTACTTTCTCTCGATTTTTCTCCACTGCGACCCGTCAGCGGGTGCTCTCAACTTCCCGTCTTTCTTACGGTCCTCTCTGTGCCATCGCATCAACTTGGCATGCTCTTTGTTTCTGAACAGACGTTTCAACCATGGTATTATAGGAGCATACCACATCACCTTGGCAGGAACCCTCTTCCTGGGGGGCTCGCCGTCAACATCACCAGGGTCATCTCGTCTGATCTTATACCGCAATGCACCGCATACCGGGCATGCGTTCAAATCCTCGTACGCACCGCGGTACAGGATGCAGTCATTAGGGCATGCATGTATCTTCTGCACCTCCAATCCTAGAGGGCATACGACCTTCTTTGCTGCGTACGTACTGTCGGGCAATTCGTTATCCTTTGGAAGCTTCTTCTTCAATATTTTCAGTAGCTTCTCAAATCCTTTGTCAGGCACAACATTCTCTGCCTTCCACTGCAGCAATTCCAGTACGGTACCGAGCTTTGTGTTGCCATCTTCGCAATTGGGGTATAACCCTTTTTGGTGATCCTCTAACATGCGATCGAATTTCAGCTTCTCCTTTTCACTTTCGCACTATCTCCTTGCATCAACAATGACCCGGTGGAGATCATCATCGGGCACATCGTCTGGTTCCTCTTGATCTTCAGCTTCCCCCGTTGCAGCATCATCGTATTCAGGGGGCACATAGTTGTCATCGTCCTCTTCTTCTTTGCTGTCTTCCATCATAACCCCTATTTCTCCGTGCCTGGTCCAAACATTATAGTGTGGCATGAAACCCTTATAAAGCAGGTGGGTGTGAAGGATTTTCCGGTCAGAGTAAGACTTCGTATTCCCACATATAGGGCATGGACAACACATAAAACCATTCTGCTTGTTTGCCTCAGCCACTTCGAGAAAATTATGCACGCCCTTAATATACTCGGAGGTGCGTCTGTCACCGTACATCCATTGCCGGTTCATCTGCGTGCATTATATATAATTAAGTGTGTCAAAAACCATTACAAAACATCATGAACAGATAAGTGACCAAATTAATAGAAGTTCATCATCACATTAAAACCAAAGTACATACATAGTTCTCATTGAACAACATATAGCTCTTCAGAGCATCTAATTAAACCATACATTATTGAAACTATGTAAAACATTTCAATGCAACAACAAATGCGATCATAATCGCAACCAAGGTAACAATTGATCCAATGGCATAATGATACCAAGCCTCGGTATGAATGGCTTATTTTCTATACTTTCTAATCTTGAAGCGCATTGCATCCATCTTGATCTTGTGATCATCGACGACATCCGCAACATGCAACTCCAATATCATCTTCTCCTCCTCAATTTTTTTCAATTTTTTCTTCAAGTAATTGTTTTCTTCTTCAACTAAATTTAACCTCTCGACAATAGGGTCGGTTGGACTTTCCGGTTCACATACCTCCTAGATAAAAAAATCTATGTCACGTTGGTCGGCATAATTGTCATAAACAACAAATGAACCAAATAGTTATAAAATATAATATATACCACATCCGAATCATAGAAAAGACGAGGGCCGACGGGGGCGGATACCAAAACCATCGCACTATATAATAACAAACAATAATAAAAGTAAGAAAATTATACAAGTATCTATGTAAATCATACAAGTAAGAATTTTTTTCTTTTAGAAAGAATATAAGAACAAGAGGCTCACCACGGTTATGCCGGCGACGAGATCGGCGCGGGCGATCGACGGCGGTGAAGACGGGGACGGGACGTGACGGACCGCTAAACCTAGACAAATCTTGAGGAAAATGGAGCTTGAAGGTCGAGTTTGGAGAGGAGAACGCTTAAGTAGTGTTGCTCGGGCATTTCATCGAACACCTCATGTGCATAGGAGGTGAGCTAGAGCACCACAAACACCTCCCCTCGCCGACCAGAAAAAACAGAGTAGTGGAGTGCTCTGCTCGCGGGCGAGGGGTATATATAGGCACAACATTGGTCCCGGTTCGTGGATGGAACCGGGACTAAAGGCCATCCTTTGGTCCCGGTTCCAGCCACGAACAGGGACCAATGGATGTGGGCCAGGAGCGAGGCCCATTGGTCCCGGTTCGTGTCTGGAACCGGGACCAAAGGGTCCAGACGAACCGGGACCAATGCCCCACGAGCCCCGGCCGGCCCCCTGGGCGCACGAACCGGGACGTATGCCCCCATGTGTCCCGGTTCCTGACTGAACCGGGACTAATGGGCTGGGCTGGCCTGGACCAAAGCCCTGTTTTCTACTAGTGTAATAGTACCTGTGAACTGGGCCAGCTCGCCTATAGGGCTTTTTTTTTCTGAGACACAGCTGTCCTATAGGGCTGCTACTCCGGTAGCCAAACCGGAGGCCTCTGATTGATTGGGCTGGCCTGCGGTTTGTTGGGCCCATGTACACACACGAATCCATATGCGTCCTAAAAAAAAAAGAATCCATATGCTGGCCATTCTGCATGCCCCTCTGTCTCTCCCAGTGCCTCCTCCCATGCCCGATCTATCCCTGCCACGACCGCAACCCTTCCGCTGCCGCCGCACTGACCACAATCTCGAGCGGTGACGCCCCATCCTAGACATTGATCTTGAGCGCGTGCGGCGATGTCCATCGAATCAAAGGCCAGAGTGGACGCACGCCCTCGATGCCGGCCTACCTCGCGGACCTATGGAGAACCCTAGTGCTGTCACCATGCCCTCCTGCTCTCGATTCCTCGCAGCATGACCACTTTGCCCGCAGGTATGTTCGCAGCACTAGTAGAAAACAGGGCTTTGGTCCTGGGCAGATCAGAGCATTAGTCCTGGTCGTGTTACGAACCGGGACTAATGGGAGCATCAGTCCCAGTTCGGGAGGCTAGGACGCCGGCCGGGCCTCGGCAGGCATCAGTCCCGGTTCGGCGGGGACCTTTAGTCCCGGTTCCAGCCACTAACCGTGACTAAAGGGGTTGATGCCCTTTAGTCCCGGTTGGTGTCTGGAACCGGGACTAAAGGGTAGGCCATTAGTCCTGGTTTTAGACACAAACCGGGACTAAAGTTTTGCCTATATATATCCACGCCCCCCCTCCCACCATCTACTCTGTTTTTTGTCCATGGAAGGGTGGAGGTGTGTGCTGCTCTGTTCTTTGCCTATCTATGCACATGAGGTGTTCGATGAAATGCCCGAACCAGACTTAAGCTTTCTCCTCTCCAAGCTCGACCTCCAAGCTACATTTTTTTCAAGATTTGTCTAGGTTTGGCGGTGCACCAACTACACAAGTATTCTAAAAGGTTAGCAACTTCATCCTTTCATCTCTCACTGCTAGTTTAGCTCATTTCAAATGCTCTAAAAGTAGAGTGGTTTGTGGGTTTTAGTGGAGGAGTGTATATTGGAGTTCTTTTGATTTAGATGCACAATTTGAGCTCAATTTAACTTCTTAGAGTCTGCACATGTGTAGGGTGCCGTCCCGTCCCCATCCTCACCGCCGTCGATCGCCCGCGCCGATCTCGTCGCCGGCACCACCGTGGTGAGCCTCCTGTTCTTATCTTCTTTTTAAAAGAAAAAAATTCTTACTTGTATGATTTAGATAGCTACTTGTATAATTTTCTTATTTTTATTATTGTTTGTTATTATATAGTGCCATGGTTTTGGTATCCGCCCCCGTCGGCTCTCGTCCGGTCTATGATTCGGATGTGGTATATTATCTTTTATAACTATTTGTTTCATTTAGTGTTTATGACAATTAATTATGCCGATCAATGTGACGTAGATATTTTTATCTAGGAGGTATGTGAACTGGAAATTCCAAGTGACCCTCTTGTCGAGAGGTTAAATTTAGTTGAAAAATAAAACAATTATTTAATTTTTTTTTGAAAAGAATTGAAGAGGAGAAGATGAAATTGGAGTTGCATGTTGTCGATGTCGTCGATGATCACAAGATCCAGATGGATGCAATGCGCTTGAAGATTAAAAAGATTAGAAAATATGCCATTGATAATGAGGCTTGGTATCATTATGTTGTTGGATCAATTGTTATCTTAGTTGCGATTTTGATCGCATTTGTTGTTGCATTTAAATATTTTACATAGTTGTATGTTAGTTCCAATGTATGTTTTAATTAGATGCTCTAGAGAGCTGTATGTTGTTCTATGAGAACTATGTATGAACTTTATGTATTTATTTTTTCAGTAATAACATTTGATCACGACTGTACTTTGGTTTTAGTGTGAAGATGAACTTGTATTAATTTGGTCACTTCTCTATTCATGATGTTCTGTAATGGTTTTTGATACAGTTAATTATATAATGCACGCAGATGAACTGGCAATGGCTGTACGGTGACCGACACACCTCCGACTACATTGAGGGCCTGCATAATTTTCTCAAAGTGGCTGAGGCAAACAAGCAGAATGGTTTTGTGTATTGTCCATGTACTGTCTATGGGAATACGAAGGATCACTCTTCCTTGAAAACCCTTCACATCCACCTTCTTGAGAAGGGTTTCATGCCACACTATAATGTTTGGACCAAGCACGGAGAAAGAGGGGTTATGATGGAAGACAACGAAGAAGAAGAGGATGATGACAACTATCCTATATTCCCTGAATACGGTGATACTGTAATGGGGGAAGATGAAGATCAAGAGGCACCAGACGATGTGCCCGATGATGATCTTTGCCGGGTCATTGTTGATGCACAGAGGGAATGCGAAAGTGAAAGGGAGCGGTTGAAGTTCGATCGCATGTTAGAGGATCACAAAAAAGGGTTGTACCCAAATTGCGAAGATGGCAACACAAAGCTCGATACCACGCTGGAATTGCTGCAATGGAAGGCAGAGAATGGTTTATCTGACAAGGGATTTGGGAAGCTATTGAAAATAATGAAGAAGAAGCTTCCAAAGGATAACGAATTGCCTGACAGTACGTATGAAGCAAAGAAGGTTCTCTGCCCTCTAGGATTAGAGGTGCAGAAGATACATGCATGACCTAATGACTACATCCTCTACCGCGGTGAGGAGTACGAGAATTTGAAAGCATGCCCGGTATGCAGTGCATTGCAGTATAAGATCAGACGAGATGACCCTGGTGATATTAAGGGCGATCGCCCCAGGAAGAGGGTTCCTGCCAAGGTGATGTGGTATGCTCCTATAATACCACGGTTGAAATGTCTGTTCAGAAACAAAGAGCATGCCAAGTTGTTGTGATGGCACAAAGAATACCGTAAGAAAGACGAGAAGTTGAGAGTACCCGCTGACGGGTCGCAGTGGAGAAAAATCGAGAGAAAATGGCGGGACTTTGCAGATGACGCAAGGAACGTATGGTTTGGTCTAAGTGCATATGGCATTAATCCTTTTGGGGTGCGGAGCAGCAATCATAGCACCTGGCCCATGACTCTATGTATCTATAACCTTCCTCCTTGGTTGTGCTTGAAGCGTAAATTCATTATGATGCCAGTGCTCATCCAAGGCCCTAAGCAACCCGGCAACGACATTGATGCATACCTAAGGCCATTAGTTGAAGAACTTTTACAGCCGTGGGATAAAAAATGTGTACGTGTGTGGGATGAGCATAAACAGCAGGAATTTGACCTATGAGCGTTGCTGTTTGTAACCATCAATGATTGGCATGCTCTTAGTAACCTTTCAGTGTAGACAAACAAGGGATACAACGCATGCACGCACTGTTTAGATGAGACAGAAAGTATATATTTGGACAAATACAAGAAGAATGTGTACCTGGGACATCGTTGATTTCTTCCGACCAAGCATGCCTTAAGAAAGAAAGGCAAGCATTTCAAAGGTGAGGCGGATCACCGGAAGAAGCCCATCCTCTGTACTGGTGCTGATATACTTGATATGGTCAAGGATTTACAAGTAATCTTTGGAAAGTGTCCTAGCAGACAATCTGTTCCGAATGACGCTGAGGGACCCGCACCCATGTGGAAGAAGAAATCTATATTTTGGGACCTACCCTATTGGAAAGACCTTGAGGTCTGCTCTGCAATCGACGTGATGCACATGACGAAGAATGTTTGCGTGAACCTGCTAGGCTTCTTGGGCATGTACGGGAAGACAAAAGATACACCGGAGGCACTTGAGGACCAGCAACGTGTTAACGAAAAAGACGGCATGCATCCAAAGCAGTATCAAGGTCCTGCTAGCTACGCTCTTACCAAAGCAGAGAAGAAAATCTTCTTTGAATGCCTACTCAGTATCAAGGTCCCATCTGGCTTCTCGTCGAATATAAAGGGAATAATAAATATGGCAGATAAAAAATCCCAGAACCTAAAGTCTCATGACTGCCACGTGATTATGACGCAACTGCTTCCGGTTGTATTGAGGGGGCTTCTACCAGAAAATGTTCGATTAGCCATTGTGAAGCTATGTGCATTCCTCAATGCAATTTCTCAGAAGGTAATTGCTACTTCTTGAGCTTGCGTTGGTTTTTCCCTTGAAGAGGAATGGGTGATGCAGCAAAGTAGAGATAAGTATTTCCCTCAGTTAGAGAACCAAGATATCAATCCAGTAGGAGACAACGCACGATAAAGGGGTTGTCAATCCCTTCACGGTTACTTGCAAAAGTGAAATCTGATAGAGATAGATGAAACTAAACAAACGGTAAAGCAAATATTTTTGCTATTTTTGGTTTATAGATCGGAAAGTAAAAGATTGCAAAATAGTAGATCGGAAACTAATATGATGGAAAATAGACCCGGGGGCCATAGGTTTCACTAGAGGCTTCCCTCATGATAGCAAATAATACGGTGGGTAAACAAATTACTGTCGAGCAATTGATAGAAAAACGGAAAGTTATGACGATATCTAAGGCAATGATTATGAAATATAGGCATCACGTCCGTGTCAAGTAGAACGAAATGATTCTGCATCTACTACTATTACTCCACACATCGACCGACTCCTGCCTGCATCTAGAGTATTAAGTTCATGAAGAACAGAGTAACGCATTAAGTAAGATGACATGATGTAGAGGAATTAACTCAAGCAATATAACGAAAACCCCATCTTTTTATCCTCGATGGCAACAATACAATACATGCCTTGCTGCCCCTACTGTCACTGGGAAAGGACACCGCAAGATTGAACCCAAATCTAAGCACTTCTCCCATTGCAAGAAAAACCAATCTAGTTGGCCAAACCAAACCGATAGTTCGAAGAGAATTACAAATATATCAAATCATGAATAAAATAATTCAGAGAAGATTCAAATAATATTCATAGATAAGTTGATCATAAATCCACAATTCATCGGATCTCGACAAACACACTGCAAAAGAGTATTACATCGGATAGATCTCCAAGAACATCGAGGACAACATGGTATTGATAATCAAAGAGAGAGAGAAGAAGCCATCTAGCTACTAGCTATGGACCCGTAGGTCTGTGGTAAACTAGTCATGCTTCATCGAAAGGGCAATAGGCTTGATGTGAAGCCCTCCGTGATCGAATCCCCCTCCGGCAGGATGCTGGAAAAGGCCCCTAGATGGGATCTCACGGGTACAGAAGGTTGCGGCGATGGAAAAGTGTTTTCGTGGATACTTCTGGTGGTTTGGGAATATATGTGAATATATAGGCGAAAGAATTAGGTCAGGGGAGTCACGGGGGGCCCACAAGGTAGGGGGCGCGCCCTACCCCCCTGGGCGCGCCCTCCACCCTTGTGGCCGCCTCGTGGCTCTTCTGACTTGAACTCCAAGTCTCCTGGGTGTCTTCTGTCCAAGAAAAATCATCGTGAAGTTTTATTCCGTTTGGACTCCGTTTGGTATTCCTTTTCTGCGAAGCTCAAAAACAAGGAAAAAAATAAAAACTGGCACTGGCCTCTAGGTTAATAGGTTAGTCCCAAAAATAATATAAAATAGCATATTAATGCATATAAAACATCCAAAACAGATGATATAATAGCATGGAATAATGAAAAATTATAGATACATTGGAGACGTATCAAGCATCCCCAAGCTTAATTCCTGCTCGTCCTCGAGTAGGTAAATGATAAAAACAGAATTTTTGATGTGGAATGCTAACTAACATATTTATCCATGTAATTTTCTTTATTGTTGCATGAGTGTTCAGATCCATAAGATTCAAAACAAAAGTTTAATATTGACATAAAAACAATAGTACTTCAAGCATACTAACAAGGCAATTATGTCTTCTCAAAATAATATGGCCAAAGAAAGCTTATACCTACAAAATCATATAGTCTGGATATGCTCCATCTTCATCACACAAAATATTCAAATCATGTACAACCCCGATGACAAGCCAAGCAATTGTTTCATACTTTTGATGTTCTCAAACCTTTTCAACTTTCACGCAATACATGAGCGTGAGCCATGGACATAGCACTATAGGTGGAATAGAATATGGTGGTTGTGGAGATAACAAAAAGAAGGAGATAGTCTCACATCAACTAGGCGTATCAACGGGCTATGGAGATGCCCATCAATAGATATCAATGTGAGTGAGTAGGGATTTCCATGCAACGGATGCACTAGAGCTACAAGTTTATGAAAGCTCAAAAAGAAACTAAGTGGGTGTGCATCCAACTTGCTTGCTCACGAAGACCTAGGGAAATTTGAGGAAGCCCATTATTGGAATATACAAGCCAAGTTCTATAATGAAAAATTCCCGCTAGTATATGAAAGTGACAACATAGGAGACTGATACGTCTCCAACATATCTATAATTTTTTATTGTTTCATGCTGTTATATTATCATTCTTGGATGTTTTACAATCATTTTATAGTCATTTTATATCATTTTTTGGTACTAACCTATTGACATAGTGCCCAGTGCCAGTTGCTGTTTTCTCCATGTTTTTTACATCGCAGGAAATCAATACCAAACGGAGTCCAAACGCAGCGAAACTTTTTGGGAAATTTTTATGGACCAGAAGACATCCAGTGGGCCGGAGAAGCACCTGGCGGGTGCCCCGAGGGGGGCACAACCCACCAGGACGTGCCTGGAGGCCCAGGCGCCCAGGTGGGTTGTGCCCACCTTGGTGGCCTCCCGCTCCGCCTCTTTGCTCTATAAATACCCCAATATTCTAGAAACCCTAGGGGAGTCGACGAAAATCAATTCCAGCCGCCGCAAGTTCCAGAACCACCAGATCCAATCTAGACACCATCACGGAGGGGTTCATCATGTCCATTGGTGCCTCTCCGATGATGCGTGAGTAGTTCTTTGTAGACCTACGGGTCCGTAGTTAGTAGCTAGATGGCTTCCTCTCTCTCTTTTGATTCTCAATACAATGGCCTTGGAGATCCATATGATGTAACTCTTTTTGCGGTGTGTTTGTTGGGATCCGATGAACTTTGAGTTTATGATCAGATTTATCTTTTTATCCATGAAACTTATTTGAGTCTTCTTTGATCTCTTATATGCATGATTGCTTATAGCCTCGTATTTCTTCTCCGATATTTGGGTTTTGTTTGGCCAACTTGATCTATTTATCTTGCAATGGGAAGAGGTGCTTTGTGATGGGTTCGATCTTACGGTGCTTTATCCCAGTGACAGAAGGGGAACCGACACGTATGTATCATTGCTATTAAGGATAACAAGATGGCGTCTATTTCTACATAAATAGATCTTGTCTACATCATGTCATCGTTCTTATTGCATTACTCCGTTTTTCCATGAACTTAATACACTAGATGCATGCTAGGTAGCGGTCGATGTGTGGAGTAATAGTAGTAGATGCAGGCAGGAGTCGGTCTACTAATCTTGGACGTGGTGCCTACATAATGATCATTGCCTGGATATCGTCATGATTATTTGAAGTTTTATCAATTGCCCAACAGTAATTCATTCACCCACCGTTTGCTATTTTTCTCGAGAGAAGCCACTAGTGAAATCTACGGCCCCAGGGTCTCTTCTTTATTATATTTGCCTTTGCGATCTATTTTTATTTGCTTTTATTTTCATATCCATTAAACCAAAAATACAAAAAAAATACCTTACTACACTTTATTTGCTTTGCGATCTATTTATCCAATCTATTACAACTTTACCCTGTTCTTTTGCCAATTTCTGGCGCCGTTACCCGAAAGGGATTGACAACCCCTTTAATACGTCGGGTTGCGAGTATTTGTTATTTGTGTGCAGTTGCTGTTTACGTAGTGTTGCTTGGTTCTCCTACTGGTTCGATAACCTTGGTCTCATCACTAAGGGAAATACCTACCGTTGCTGTGCTGCATCATCCTTTCCTCTTTGGGGAAATACCGACGTAGTTCTAGCAGACATCAGAGACTCTCTATCATGAAGATCATGGTGCTACTTTGAAGCACAAGTGTGGTAAAAGAATAGTAATATTGCCCCTTCTCTCTTGTCTCTTTTTTTTTGTTGGGCCTTCTCTCATTTTTTTGGCCTCTTTTTTTTCGTCCGGAGTCTCATCCTGACTTGTGGGGTAATCATAGTCTCCATCATCCTTTCCTCACATGGGACAATGCTCTAATAATGAAGATCATCACACTTTTATTTACTTACAACTCAAGAATTACAACCCGATACTTAGAACAAAATATGACTCTATATGAATGCCTCCGGCGGTGTACGGGGATGTGCAATGAATCAAGAGTGACATGTTGAAAGAATTATGAATGGTGGCTTTGCCACAAATACGATGTCAACTACATGATCATGCAAAGCAATATGACAATGATGGAGCGTGTCATAATAAACGGAACAGTGGAAAGTTGCATGGCAATATATGTCGGAATGGCTATGGAAATGCCATAATAGGTAGGTATGGTGGCTGTTTTGAGGAAGGTATATGGTGGGTGTATGGTACCAGCGAAAGTAGCGCGACACTAGAGAGGCTAGCAATGGTTGAAGGGTGAGAGTGCATATAATCCATGGACTCAACATTAGTCATAAAGAACTCACATACTTATTGCAAAAATCTATTAGTTACCAAAACGAAGTACTACGCGCATGCTCCTAGGGGGATAGATTGGTAGGAAAAGACCATCGCTCGTCCCCGACCGCCACTCATAAGGAAGACAATCAATAAATAAATCATGCTCCGACTTCATCACATAACAGTTCACCATACGTGCATGCTACGGGAATCACAAACTTTAACACAAGTATTTCTACAATCCACAATTACTTACTAGCATGACTCTAATATCACCATCTCTATATCTCAAAACAATCATAAAGAATCAAACTTCTCATATTATTCAATGCACTTTATATGAAAGTTTTATTATATCCCTCTTGGATGCCTATCATATTAGGACTAAATTTATAACCAAAGCAAATTACCATGCTGTTTAGAGACTCTCAAAATAATATAAGTGAAGCAAGAGAGTTCAATAATTTCTATAAAATAAAACCACCGTCATGCTCTAAAAAGATATAAGTGAAGCACTAGAGCAAAATTGCCTAGCTCAAAAGATATAAGTGAAGCACATAGAGTATTCTAATAAATCACGATTCATGCGTGTCTCTCTCAAAAGGTGTGTACAGCAAGGATGATTGCAGCATACTAAAAAGCAAAGACTCATATCATACAAGACGCTCCAAGCAAAACACATATCATGTGGTGAATAAAAATATAGCCTCAAGTAAAGTTACCGATAGACGAAGACGAAAGAGGGGATGCCTTCCGAGGCATCCCCAAGCTTAGGCTCTTGGTTGTCCTTGAATATTACCTTAGGGTGCCTTGGGCATCGCCAAGCTTAGGCTCTTGCCACTCCTTATTCCATAGTCCATCAAATTCTTACCCAAAACTTGAAAACTTCACAACACAAAACTCAACAGAAAATCTCATAAGCTCCATTAGTATAAGAAAATAAAACACCACTTTTGGTACTATTGTGAACTCATTCTTTATTTATATTGGTGTAATATACACTGTATTCCAACTTTTGCATGGTTCATACCCCCCCGATACTACCCATAGATTCATCAAAATAAGCAAACAACACTTAGAAAACAGAATCTGTCAAAAACAGAACAGTTTGGGAAGATCTGAATTGTTCTAAAACTTCTGTAACTCAAAAAATAATGAAAATAAAGGACAACAGAGGCAATTTGTATATCAATCCTGTGTAAAAAAATTCAGGGTTTTTCCACGCTCCAGTGAATTTAAACAATTCTGTGACTGGACGCAAAAGTTTCTGTTTTTCAGCAAGATCAAATCAACTATCACCATAAGCCATCCCAAAGGTCTTACTTGGCACAAACACTAATTAAAACACAAAAACACATCTAACCAGAGGCTAGATGAATTATTTATAAACAGAACCAAAAGCAAAGAACAAAAATAAAATTGCGTTGCCTCCCAACAAGCGCTATTGTTTAACGCCCTTAGCCAGGCATAAAAACACAAATAGATCTAGGTATTGTCATCTTTGGTATGCAATCCATAAGTAGCTCTCATAATAGATACATATGGCAATTTAATTTTCTTTCTTGGAAATTGTTCCATGCCCTTCCTTAATGGAAATTGAAATCTAATGTTTCCTTCTTTCATATCAATAATTGCACCAATCGTTCTAAGGAAAGGTCTACCAAGAATAATAGGACATGTAGGATTGCAATCTATATCAAGAACAATGAAATCTACGGGCACATAATTCCTATTTGCAACAATAAGAAAATCATTAATTCTTCCCATAGGTTTCTTAATAGTGGAATCCGCAAGTTGCAAATTTAAAAAACAATCATCAAATTTACGAAAATCTAACACATCACATAAAGTTTTTGGAATCGTGGAAACGCTAGCACCCAAATCACACAAAGCATGGCACTCATAATCTTTAATATTAATCTTAATAGTAGGTTCCCACTCATCATAAAGTTTTCTAGGGATAGAAACTTCCAATTCAAGCTTTTCTTCAAAAGATTGCTTCATAGCATCAACGATATGTTTAGTAAAAGCTTTGTTTTGATTATAAGCATGAGGAGAATTCAACATGGATTGCAACAAGGAAATATAAATCCAAAAGAGTGGGTTCATTGCTACTTAAAGTTTTGACCTCTCCAATCCCACTTTTATCAATTTTTGCATCAAGATCTAAAAACTCTGAATCATTGGGACGCTTTTTAACTAAAGTTGACTCATCTCAAGTCCCATCTTTATCAAGATTTATATTGGAAAACAAAGATTCAATAGGAGTCACATCAATCACTTTAAGATCTTCATCATTATTTTCATGGAAACTAGAAGAACACGTTTTTACAAACCAATCTCGTTTAGCACGCATCTTAGCGGTTCTTTCTTTTCACTCATCAATGGAAATTCTCATAGCTTTGAGAGACTCATTAATATCATGCTTGGGTGGAATAGATCTAAATTTCAAAGAATCAACATCAAGAGAAATTCTATCCACGTTCCTAGCCACATCATCAATCTTGAGCAATTTTTCTTCAACCAAAGCATTAAAATGTGTAGTGGAATAGACTTACCTTCACCACTTCAAGTGTGTAGTGGTTGTAGCCATGACCTATTGATACGTTGTGATGTAATTTTTTCTATAACTTGAGGTTCTCAAATAAATTGTTTTGTCCAAAGCAATTTCGAAAAGAAAATATCAATATTTTATGCAAATTTTCAGTTTGGCAAGAGACCATCCACCAAGTTGAAACAAACACCCAACATAGCCAAAAATTAAGGAACTCAATGACGGTGCTTCCATAAATAAATTTTAATAAACTGTCATATTACATAACAAAATAACAGTTAACTTAAACTTACATCTGATCTAAAGTACAATTATCGACACGGTAACATGCAACTCCCGGATACCGGAGGAATACCTTGTGTGCTATCAAACGTCACAACGTAACTGGGTGATCATAAAGATGCTCTGCAGGTATCTCTGAAGGTGTCTGTTGGTTGGCATAGATCGAAACTGGGATTTGTCACTCCATGTGATGGAGAGGTATCTCTGGGCCCTCTCGGTAATACAGCATCACAAGAAGCTTGCAAGCAAAGTGACTAAGGAGTTAGTTGCGAGATGATGTATTACGGAACGAATAAAGACTTGCCGGTAACGAGATTGAACTAGGTATGGAGATACCGACGATCGAATCTCAGGCAAGTAACATACCGAAAGACAAAGGAAACTACGTATGTTGTCATAAATGTTCGACCGATAAAGGTCTTCGTAGAATATGTAGGAACAAATATGGGCATCCAGGTTCTGCTACTGGTTATTGACCGGAGGGCGTCTCGGCCATGTTTACATCATTCTCGAACCCGTAGGGTCCGCACGCTTAACGTTCGTTGACGATATAGTGTTATATGAGTTATATGATTTGGTGACCGAATGTTGTTCGGAGTCCCGGATGAGATCACGGACATGACGAGGAGCTCCGGAATGGTCCGGAGGTAAAGATCGATATATAGTACGATGATATTTGGACACCGAAAGAGTTTCGGGAGATACCGATAGTCATCGGATCACCGGAAGGGGTTCCGACAAGCCCAGGGAGGTTAATGGGCCATATGGGCCACGTGTGCTAAACGCGGAGGTGCCATACGTTCGGTACTTGATCGGTTGGATCGCGAAGAAGTTTGACTACATCAACCGCGTTAATAAACGCTTCCGTTTACGAGCTACGAGGGTACGTAGACATACTCTCCCCTCTCGTTGCTATGCATCTCCATGGATAGATCTTCCGTGTGCGTAGAAAAATTTTGTTTTCCATGCAACGTTCCCCAACAGTGGTATTATGAGGCAGGTCTATGCGTAAATGATATGCACGAGTAGAACACAAAGGAGTTGTGGGCGGTGATGTTCATACTGCTTACCACCAACGTCTTATTTTGATTCGGCGGCATTGTGGGATGAAACGCCCCAGACCAACATTACATGTCCACGTACATGAGATCGGTTCCATCGACAGACATGCAACTTGTTTTGCATAAAGATGGCTGACGGATGTCTGTTTCTTCTACTTTAGTTAAATCGAATTTAACTACGGCCGGTCCTTAAAAAAGATTAAAACAAAAAACTTAATAATCATCATTGTGATTTTTACGTAGGTAAGAACGGTTCTTACTAGAAAACCCTACATCCTTTAGAGGAAAGCACGTGGCTCCCGGGACTGCACGTTATATGTAAAGCAAGCAGGTGACCTGTTGCGCGGCATGCATTCCACCTGTGCGGCCGGCGCCGGTCAAGCCCAAGAATCGCAAGCCTACTGAGGGGCACTAAGCGTACACGCTTTTCTCGGCAGTGACTGCAGCAGCCCGTAATACTTGAAGGCCGAGGATCTGGCTGAGTCCATGTACATGTGCACTCTTTGAATTCTCTCATTTATGAGTTGATTTATCTGTTTGAGCATTTTGATCTTTTTTTTGCGGAAAGGACCCTGGAAATATATTAAGTAACAACGTCCATTACAACAGCACCCTTACAAAAACAAGATAAAGCAAAGCAGTCCTTAGGATGCACTTCGTCTTCAACCTCCAGGCCGTGTCGACGGCGCGCCGCCGCTGCCGCTCCTCCCAGAGCCGGCCTGACTTTGATGGATGCGGACGGGAAGTCGCCGAACGTGTCTAGAAGGCCACATCCGCCACGGAGACGAAGAAGAAGCAGGAACAGACGCTGAAACTCCAAGAAGCTCCGACGACACCAGAGCCCAGAGGGGATCCTCCGCCACCGGATTCGCCGCATCGCGGTCAAATACAGCAGGCCAAAGCACCCCGAGGATCTCCTGCCGTCACCGGAGGGAGCACCACCGTAGCAGGGCCGAGATCCCGGGGACAAAACTCCTAGACGGCGCCACCGCTGCTGCCTCGCCAGCACCGCCAGGGGACCAAACCTCCACTACCTCCCCGGCGTCGCCGCCAGAACGGGGAAAGGAGGGGGTGGACAAACTCCAACAAAGCCACGCCATCGCCGCCGTCTTCGATGACGCTGCCTGGAGACACAACCCTAGACTACCCTAGGACCTATACACACGCACGACGAGAACCAAGGCTCCCCTCCACCTCCCGACGCCAAACGGCGGCCGGAGGCAGAGGGGAGCAGCGGAATCGCCGGCGAGACTCGACGCTCTGAGGTCGCCTCCTTTTCCGCCTCGCTCTACTGTTCACAGGAGGGGAAAAGCGAGCCGTCGACACGGCTCTTCGTGTTTTTCTTTGTCGAGTCCTTTCACTTGTATGTTGTACTTGTTTGTTAATGTACGCACCATCTCCCATGCCGCTGCTTCTCCTGCTTCTTTTATTGTGTTGAATCTGTCATATTTTGCTGAACATAGTTTTTCTTCTTCTCCTGCTCTTTCTTGACTTATTGACTGCATCTGCACAGTACAAGTGTACCGTTTCATCCTGCGCTTGCTATCTTGAAAGTTATTTACTTGATATCTTGGTTCTCCATGCTGAAGGTCGTGTGCAATTTGCTTGAGGATGGTTTTGTAGGTGATGCGTACTATCACGCTTTTGGCTACATAAAAAACATATTTATTTCGGCGTGCATCGAGCTAGATGTATGTAAAATTTGCCGTCCGTACCTGTTCCGGGAGTGCCTTTCCTTGGCTTTGCCTCCTTTGAACGCGTCCTGGACGGATGGGACTTCATATTGTGGGAGCTGCGTGCCTGCTGGATTTTGCTGTTGATGCCGCTACCCTATAAGTTGATGGATGGGTGCACAGGGTGCTTCTCGAGTGTTACAGAGGTGGACGTGTTCTAGCTTCCGTGCATGGCCACATGCACGTCGACACATGCGTGCCTACGTGGTATCCGCCTCTTGATCTTGGACGGCACGTTTCTTCTGAACGGTCTTACTTTTCTTATTTGTGGCAGCTTTTGCATGGGGGTATGCGTTGTCAGATAGCTATCAAACAAATTAAGATACACAGGTTGGGCGCTTCCTGAGCTATGCCACGTCGGATCGCTGGAAAAAAATAAAATAGATTGCTGAGAGAAAAAACGAAAATGATGATCGATTAGGCAGCGGCCAGATAACACATGCCTCTCGATCAACTTTCCCTTCCTAACGAAGCAATCTCCAATCCCGCACGCAACCTCGTTGTCGCATCGCTCTCCTCGACGGCCGCCACCGCCGCCACTTCTCCCGCACCTTCTGCACCCCGTTCCTCTCTGCGTCACCCCCGCCTCCTTGACCACCTATCTCCTCCTCTGGAGAAGGAGCACGGCGCCCGTCGCTGTGCCTTGAGGGGATCCGGTGCGTCCCCTCTCCGCTCGCCTCCTCCTCTCCTGGGTCCCTGCGCTGCCGGCTCAGCCGCTTCTCCTGCGTCTTCTCCGCCCCGCTTCTCTCCTCCTAGCTGAGTCCTCAACCAGATCGGCGTTCGGCGCAGGAGGCTCGGGGTGGTCGTGGCGGCGACATCTTCAGCGGCGTCGCCGGACGAGCTCCACGCACTCCACGGGCCCGCACCACCACGTCCCCTCGCCGACGTCGGCCTCGCCACAGAAGAGGTATAGCCCGCCCGTGCCACTGGTCAAGTTGCGTTTGGAGGTGAGGAGGAGCAGCCGCGCCCGGAGGAGGTCGTCCCCGACGCCCACATCCTCGTCGTCGACCTTGACAACATGGCAGTCGCCGCAGCTCGCCGAGGTCGCCCAGGTCGACACCGCCCCCGCCGGCCTGCAGCTCATCCTGCCCTACGTATGGTCGCTTTCTCCCCCTATGTCGATCTCGACATGTATTGATTTGATTGGGTTGTTTGATTCGGTGCTTCGGAGCGAGGAAGTGGTTTCACGTGCGATGGCCTAGCGGCGTAGATATGTGATAGATTTGTGAAAGCTCCAGTACCACTGTAAATGGGATGCCCAAATTATACATAAAACAGCAGATTTTACTTCCTACTGCAGAATTCTTACTGATTGATTCTCAGCTAGAAATTCCACACCAGACATCCCATTGTTTTTGTTTTTGCTCAACCTAATGGTTACAACGGCCATAAATTGTGAAGGTAATTTATCATGTTCTTTGATACCCATTTACATTCCATTTGCTGCTGTCGCCAGCTAATTTGTAGCCAGGTAACTCAGTTGCTTATGCTGAATCTTGCGGAGCTGGTCGTGGTGCCATCGAGGTTGGTGATGGCGATCCGCAGCCCGGATGCTGCGTTCTTCCTCCCGATGCCGCTGCACTTCTCCCTCCACTTCTGCTGCACCTGATTGATCCTCGACCGCCTCGTCTACAAGGTACGGAATCAGCTCCTACTCCTCTTCACGCCCAGATTCACGTTGGGAACTGCAAAATCTCTCGCCCCCACTCTCTCCCGGCCGGGACGTGAGCGCTAGGTACTGCTGCTCAATGGTCGTTGGTGTCGCTCGCGAATTCGCAACGATCAATGTGATTCGGCTAATTTGACGAGCCATCTGTGCGCATAGGATGCAACGTGCCGCCGACTCACCCTAAACGGGAACTGCTCATTAATTGTCTTACACTGATGGGTGTTGTCTAGGATCAATGCGCTTGTCCTTTGCATGTGCTACTGTAGTTACTAATCAGCCAAGCTTGCTTCTTTGTTCTCATGCCTTCTGGTGGCTCATGTACTCTGTAGTGAGCAAATGTTTGTACCAAGAATCTTGTACATGATACATTACTGCACTTGATCGTTTTCATTGATTTTGAAACCACTGTAAAATCCGTATGTAGTATGGTTGACTAGCAGTAAACCCATCACCCAAACATAAAAAAACCAACCAAACGCCTCCAACAAAAGAAAAAAAAAAATCAGACCATATTTAACACAACTCCACTAAATAGGATTTTTATAATGGATTAATAATAAAAATGAAAAACAAAAGATCAAAGTGCAAAGGAATGTATCAATGTAAAAAAGTTGTTGGTAAAAGCACATTCCTCTATATCAGGTACAAATAAGCCACCAGAAGATGAGAAAAAGAAGCAAAGCATTGGCTGATTAGTAAATCAGTAGCACATGCAAAGGACAAGCGCATTGATCACGAAAGAAAACCATCAGTGTAAGACAATTAATGAGCAGCTTTGTTAGGTGATGGTCGCGGCAGTTGCATCCTATGCACAGATGGCTCGTCAATTAGCCGAATCACATTGATCGTTGCGAATTCCCATCTCCGACGAGCGCCAGACACCACGAACTTCGACCCCCCAAGCCATTTAGGCGCATAGCCCTTTCGTTTTTTTCCCTCCCAATCCCTTCGCACGCCGAATTCGTTCCCAGCGACACCCAACGACCAGTGAGGGGATGATTGAGTCAGAGGCATGTGTTATTGGCCGCTGCCGCCCCAATCGAACATCATTTTTTTCTCTCCAACAATCCTTTTTTTTTTTTCAGCAGATCTGATTTGCGTTCCACAATCCACGTGGCCTAGATGCCTAGGCAACCGCCCCAACCTTGCGTATCTTAATCTATGTTTGATGGCTATTGTCTCCGTAATTGACTCGTGCTTCTTAATAGATGACAGTTCCAACTTTTGCAGTGTTATCTCTCAAAAGTGCCATCAATCTAAAGTCGCTAACTGGCCCTTATCTTTTCGCGGGAGGAGATGGACCAATCAAGTATCCAAGTCTTGTGGAAAATTCAGGACCGTAGGATATCGCTAGCAATTGTATCAAACCGATTTATGGTGGAGCGATGTATCAGAGATAGCTTTGAAATCGACAGATGAATGATCCCTGCACATTTTTTTTCCCTACATTGTTATAATTCTTTTGCAAATGTTATGATCTGTAAACGTTGCAATAATTAATTGAGGTTTGTGTGCAATCACTTGAGAGGCCTGAGGTTTTCCCTATTTTTTCTTTTTTTCAAAAAGGTAAAAGAGTCACTAATTTGAATCATGAGATTAAGAAAAAACGTTAAATACTTACGTTGATGGCAAACTTTTTTTAATAATGTAACGCATATAACTTTTTGCAATTTTTTTCGAGTAAGCAAGATATTATTATTGTAGTAAGAGAGCATATTGCAATAAGGTTTCCTGCAGCTATTAATGCTTCAATTGTTTGTTGTGGCGGGGTAGGGTATAAAGGCTGCAACACGTGGTGACCTTTTTTTTGTAACACAGTACAACGCAAGGTTCATATATACTCGCATTCACACTTACCCCTATGAGGCGACACCAACCCGCACACCCTATATCCCTATGAGGCCCTCCGAGGACTGAGAACGGCATATCATCTTCAGATTTTACGAAGTCACGTAGGCGCCTATGGCGGGCACCAGGACTTGACGCTACTGATCTTGATTTCTTTTTGTTCTTTTCTCTACTTTTAAAGTTGTGAATTTATTTTTGTGCAAAAATAAATATCATTATTAGTGTACCTCGCTCGGACAGACCGGCACCCACCAACACAGCCATGCAGCCGTTTCCATTACTTCCCCCTGCTTTGCCGTGTCGGCATCGTGTAATGGATAACCTCACCCTGCTATCCCCTTCTTCAAGCCCCCCCCCTCCTCCCCCCCCCCCCCCCCCCCCCCCCCCCCCCCCACCCCCCCCCCCCCCCCCCCCCCCCCCCCCCCCCCCCCCCCCCCCCCCCCCCCCCCCCGCCCCCCCCGCCCCCCCCCACAACCCCTCCCCCCCCGCCCCTGCCCCACCAACGAGTCTCATCCGCCGCCCTCCTCCCCCCCCCCCCCCTCCCCCCTCCCTTCCGAAGAAAATAAAAAGTTACCACACATGAGGGACGCCCCGTTGTGTCGAAAACCACAAAAAACCAAAACCAAAACAGTATACACACCCCCGCCCAATAGCCCTTCCCCGATCGAGACAACCTGCCCCACGAATGGGAAGAACGCCAAACTGCTAGGGGGAGGCCCCATGGACAGCTTTGCCGTCTTCGCAAAACAATCAAACCAACAGCCAGTCCGCCCACCAAAAAAAACCAAACCCAAAAGAACCACTACCTTTCTAAAAAATCCATCCCCTCCGCAACCCCAACTCCCCTAACAACCCAACAGACAAGCTCCTCCCCCGTACAAATTCCCCCCTCCTTCCCAACCTCGACCACGTCCGTCCTTCTGCTTCACCCATCCCCACCCCCCCCCCCCCCCCTCCACCCCCCTGTCCCGCCCCTCCTTTTTTACCCCTCCACCCTCGCCCCCCGCCACCCTCTCCCACTCTTAAAACAAAGCAAACACTTTAATCACGCAGAGTCCCTTTTTTCCGTGAAACCCCCCAAAAAAAAAAATAAACCGGTTTGACCACTCACCCCTAAACACTCACCAATCCCATCCAACAATCAAAACCTACGACAACCATAAAGTAAAAAAAAAAAAAACAAAGGAAAAAAAACATTAAAAAACACATACCCCAACCCAACAAAAAAAAAAAAAACCGCCACCCCCCCCCCTCCCCCCCAACCCCAACCCCACCCCCCCCCCCCCCCCCCTGCCGCCCCCCCCACCCCCCCCCCCCCCCCCACCCCCCTCACCGCAGATTGGGAAAAAAAAAAAAAAAAACCAACCAAACACAAAAAAACAACAAAAAACCACGTTAAAGAACAAACCCCACAAAACCCTCCCCCTCTTTTGTCCCTTCCTCCACTCAAGCACAACCCTTAAAACACACCCCACCGCCCCCCCAAGCCCCACACGCCCAGTGCCCCCCGCCCCGCCACACCCCCCAACCCCCCTTCACCACCCCGCAAAAATACAAAACCAACAAGTAAAAGACCACCTAAGTTTGATATTCAAATTCTTATGCCCCCTAAGCATTTTATATGTAGCGGGCCAAAAAAAAAACAAAAAAGACCAAAAAAAAAGCAAAACAGCCGAGCAACCCCATACCCATGGCCCCCCCTACCCCCCTAACCCCAATGTCCCCGATAAACAACAATCAACAGTGGATTTTTATACAAAAAAATCAAAAAATGGGAGCACACCCCATAAGTGCCCCACCCAAACTTAATAAAAAAAAAAACCAAATGCCTAACCGCTCCCAACATACAATACCCACAACACCAACAACATAACACACCATTCAACATACCCCCCCCCCCCCCCCCCCCACCCCCTTACCCTTACCCCACCCCACATCCTAAAGAACACACGGCCTTTTTCTGCACCTCCACCCAACAACAACTTCCTAACGCTTTTCTTTCCCTCCTTCCCGGCACACAAACACACGCTCAAACAACAAACGTCCGATTTATTATTTTGATATTACTTCTAATGCCGGGAAAAACCCAGAGACCCTCGCCGGAAAAAAAAAAAACAAAGACAAGCCTTCCAAACCACCTTCACCAACCACCCTCCCCACACACCAAACGTAAAGCACCACACACTCCACTAAACAACCTACCAACCGAAAACCCTCACCCCCTTCGTCCCCACACCAAACCCCCTCCCCCCCCCCCCCCCCCCCGCCCCGCTCCCATCGAGATTTTTCCCCCCCTTCTCCCCCTTCCCCACCCCTCCCACCCCCCCCCCCCCCACCCCCGCGCCCCTCCCCACCCCCCCCCCCCCTCCTCAAGCTTCGCCCCCCCAGCCCCCTCCACACACCCCAGAGGCCGCCCCCCCTCGAGGCCCCCCCCCCCCGCCCACAGCGTCTAACCCACCCCCGGAAAGGATTTTCTTCAATCCCCCCTCCCCGGCCCCCGCGCCAATCGCGCGCCCCGCCCACACCGGCTCCACTCCCCTCCCAATCCCCCCCCCCCAGCCCCCGCCCCACCTCCCCCGCACAATCCCCCCCGCCCCGACGCCGACGGCTACCCCCCGGCGGCTCGGGACCCCCCCACCCCTCCCCGGCGACCGGCGCACCTGCCATACCCAGATCCCTTTCTCATCAACCCCCCCCGCCCCCCCCCCCCCGGCAAGTAAGAGCCGACTAACGTAAATATATATTGAATGTAATATAGCTCCGCGTAAACACAAGCCAAAACGGCGAAAAAAAAAACAAAAAACCAGTTATCCACATAACTATAATTCCCACATAGGCATGACAGTCACCCCCGGGACCCCCCCCCACCGATTGGACCCCAAAACACCATCACCTAAAAGACACCAAAAAAAACACCCCCAGACCACCACAAAAATCATCCACAAAAACACGCCAACAACCAAACCCGGACCCCCTACTTCTCCCACGTTCTTTTCACCTTCTTCGTCGCACACCCGCTCACCTTTCCGACCCCCCCCCAGCCCCCACCCCCCCCCTGCCCCACCCTCCTCCCCCCCCCCCCCCGCGCCCGCCCCCCCCCGTGCGCGCCCCGGCCCCCCGACCCCGCCCCCCTCCATGGACAGCGAGGACCCCCCACCCCAGGCCCCCCCATCCGGCTACCCCCACCCCCATCCACTTTCTTCCCCCCCCCCCTTATTCCCCTCCCCCGCCGCCCCCACCGCCCCCGCCCACCCCGTCCCCCACCAAACCCCGTTTGGATTAAAACAAAAAAAAAAAAAAAAGGGCCCTCAAAAAAAAAAAAAATCAAACACCCCTCTAACTCACAAATAAAAAAGTAAACACACAAACCAAACCTGCACCACCCCTAACTCCACCCACCCCCCCTCCCTCTACCTCATCCCACCACCCCCACCCGCCACCTCCCCCCGACCCTCCCACCTCCCCCCAAAAACGACAACAAAAAATGAACGTTAAATAAAAAATTACAAGAAACGCGTAAAAAATAAATTCCTAAACATGTATTCATATAAAAAAAAATATACACAATAAAATGATAATTTATATTATAAGTGACGTGATAACCTATGCTCAAAAATATCGTGTATAATTTTGAAGGAGTAGTTAATAACAGATGGGAAGCGAACTGTGCATACGGTTACAAGATAAGGCGTCTGGGGTGGGAGAGGAAGTGAGAAAAATAATGGAAATTGATAGTTTTGATTAAGACAATTTATAGAAAATGATTTTGGTTAATATATGGAATTAAATTTTTGTTGAATAGTCGAGTGAACATCGAAAACTCTTGTGATGAACGTTTTGTGTGTGTATCAAAAAAAAATGTTTGGGTTATAGGGGGAATAGTGAAAATTTGACAAAACAAAAACACAGCCCCCTTAACTGTATAAAGAAAAAAATGAACCATCTGTGAACTTTGAAAACATTAAAAGAGAGAAGATTGGAATATTTGAAATATAAAAGTAATGTATTGAAAAATATTATTCTGAAAAAAAAAAAATTTAAAAGACAGGGTAATTTCAGGGTCAGGACTACGACACGATCGTGGCTAAAGTAACTGAAGTGTGTATGGTGCCGAGGCCGAGAGTCTGGAATAATTCAGGTAAGGTTTATATGGTGTGTGAAGTTTGGTTCTGTAAACTGTAGCTTAATAAAATGAAAAAAATTAATAGGTGTGAGAGCTATAACCCAATTCTTCACTCGAAAATAGAAATAAGGATAGCGTAAAGAGGTGAAGGCGAAAAATT